>JARQOD010000001.1:937371961-937389893 GCA_033576555.1 Oophaga sylvatica
CCGTAAGCACATATTCCAATAAACCACTGTGCCTTTCGCCTTGTCCTCGCTGGTAACATAAGCACTCACACTAGCCAAGGGTCGAGCAGTCACTTCTTTCTTTTCCTTCACTTCAAAGTTAGTTACAGATGCTCAGTTATCAATAGGCAGGAGCACGTCTCTGAACCTTATACCGTCCTTTAGACAGGATACTGAAGACTTTCTGCACTAAACTTCTTCTTTCCTTCCAGTGTATGCTGATGAGGTACAGCTCTGACTAGGCTAAGGTGAATTAAAGCACCTATACTAGACTCCACTTTCCGAACTGATGATAGAGCAATCTGGACTGCTTCCTCCCTCCAGACGTCTTCTCTCTCTGAAGTCAGGAACTAAACTCCAGACGTCTTCTCTGTCCGAAGACAGGAACTAGACTCACTAATCACTCTAACACATACGCCTTGACCACTCCCTCAAGAGTAAACTCCACTACCCTAAGGGTGTGGTCTAGTATATGTTGAGTGAATGAATATTTAGCATTAAACTGCTGTCTCGCCACACACTCTCCAGGGTACTGCGTGTGCCTAACACCAGGGCTACACATTTCCCCCATGGTAAAAGACAGCACTCCCGGGCTGTAAAATACAAAAGAGACATTTTGTTTATGCATGAAAACATTAAACAATTAACATTGGTTCGTCCCATCCGGAGGTGAGGATATTCTGAACGTTGCAAACATTATAGAAATACAAAAAGTATTAAATAGCATTCAATAAATATACAATATACTTGTGAAGGACCCGCACCAAACCTTCAACGTAGGTCCTGGGTGGGCTGCAGGACATCCGATTGCAGACCTCACTCAGTGCCACACCACACGGGTTTTTTGTATTCAGAGGTAGTTGTGCTGGTTTATGTAAAACCAAAAATAAGGCACCGAAGCGCAACTATGTACAAATAAGTTCTGGGTTGGCACAGTCCTCAACCTCAAAGTCCAATGTAAAACCAAAGACATAAATATAATATCACATTATTATACTAAAGTGCAAAACTTTTTCTGGTTACTGTTTACCCAGCCGGGCATTCTACGGTTAGCAAAATATATATGCATCATATACGTTGTACTTTTCAACTTGTGCAAAAACTTATAAAACATTTTCAAACTTTCTACTTATGGTAGACCCGATATGGATCTCACCGATTCTCCTTTTCTATCTATTCATTTTCAAATAATACACTTTCCAATACATTTTCCACCCCGGGGGCTGGAACAATGCAATGGGCCCTAGATCCCAGGACTAGCAAATCATGCGCTACGATTAGGGTCTGAGTCGCCACAGTTCTTGTGCGAACCTCTAGGGGCGCAACAGGTACATTCTCCTCACGTGACACCGATTGCGTTTCAATCACAGTTAACGATATGGACCGTGTCATGGATTGCGATTGAGACTGGGTCGCATGTTGCGATGAAGATATAACTTTCTTTTGCGATGAACTCTGGGTCGCTAGTTGCGATGAATTTGCAGGGGCGATGCTGGGGCACGGCCGGTTACTGCTTGATCTAGAGACGGGGACGCTGCGGTAGTGGTGACGTTACCTGCGTCTGGGACGGGGTCACGGACGATGGCGACGTTAAGGGCATACCATCCCTTCATCCCCCAATGCCGTGTATATGTGACGAGGTCTCCATTGGCTAAGTCCCTCCCGGGATGGCCTTGCGGTAGGTGGGATTCTACATCACGCCTGCTGACAAAGACCCCTGGGTAGAGGCCCGGTTCACGGATGAAGCCCCAGCCCTTCCGGAGCTGGAACTCAGTCACACACCCCTGCCGCCGCGGTTCCCTCAGGGTACCTTTATCTCTCCGGACACTCTCTTTGTCCGCGATCAGCTCTGCATGTTGTCGCTGACGGTTCCACTGAGCTTCCCGCTCTTCCTCCTGCTGGCGTTTCTTCTTCTCCTCACGACTCTGCCATTCCTGTTCCCACTGGGCGGTATAGGCGACGTCATCCAGGCGCGCCATTTCGTCCCAGTCCACATCTGGTAGTGACGGACAGGACCCCTCCGGTGTCCCTGCCGGGGACCGATCATCTGCTGCGGCCTCTTGGCCGGGCGGGCGTTCCGGAACAGGCAAATACCTCCTCAACCTCCTTCGCCTCCACCGCTTCACCGGTGGGATCAGGATCGGTACTTTCGGGGGCAGCCTCCGGCTGCTCCTTCGCCTTGGGCAGCAGACTCTTCGGTATCTGGAATCGTGGGGGGTCGTTGAGGGGAGAGATCACCGTGTCCCACAGCCTCCGCTGTTCCAGGGTACGCCGGCGTCTCTCGATCTCTTCAAAGCCAGGTTGGTACTGGACCATCTTCTTCAGGCGTGCATTTTCTTCTTGAATCTCTAGCAACGCCTGCTGCAGGTGCAGGACCACGGATAACTCCGGTGCTGGTGGCAGCTTGGCTGGGGCACGGGGCCTGCCTTCCTCCGCTTCCCTGCTCGGCTGCACACGTCCTGCCTCCATGATGTTCCAGAAGCTTCTCTCTTCTTTCTGCGGAGACATCCGGTCTCTTCCGTGGAGGTGGGGTTTGCGTCTCCTCCTCCTCACAGGGAAGGTGAAGAGGAGGCGGACCTCCTTTGCTGTAGGGCAGGATCGCATGTTGTAATAGCACTTTGAGAGGGCAGGCATTTTCTTCGCGCCACTGGGGGGTACACGCCCACGAAGGTACGCCCACCTTCTTCTCCAGCGCCTGAGGGCGCGAATATGGCGATAAAAAAAGGCGATTTTGGCGCCAAAAGTGCAAACAGTCCTTTTTTCACAAAAAACAATTCCTTAGGCACATAGGGCTCGCAATTCTGCGAGTTTCGCATCCTGTTCGTGACGCCAAAGTTGTGTCGACCCGCCACCACAATTGTGGATTACCAGGGCAATGGGGTACTCAGAGCCGAGCCCATGGAAGTCTATGGGGTTTGTCACAGGTAGCTGTGGCTCGGTCTGTGGCCCGGGCGGTCTGGCGTATGTTGGGGATATATTTACAGGGGATAGGTTTATAACAGTTCGTGACGCCACCTGTAGTATTCTGGTAATTAGTACCAGCGCTGCTGTAGATCTCTGAGGGGATGGTGATGCAGCTAGATGTCGGGTCCCCTACAGGTGGGACTCTTCCCTCAGGTCTATGAAGTTAGTGAAGTCGGGTGCAGGTAAATAACACAGTCTCACACGGTCAGCGTCTTTCCATACCTTTACTTGTAAGATGTTCAGGCAGGTCCCAGGGAGGCTGATCCAAGGAGAGTGTATCTTGAGACAGCAGCTGGACAAGTTAGGGGCCTCCTTTACTTCCAATACAATGAGTACAACCAGCCTGAAGCGTAGTTCCCTCAATATCTCCAGCTAATCTATAGCTGTACCGCCCAGTCAGCTTTGTGTTAGGAGCCTTCCTGCGAGGGAGCTGAATTCTTATCTTATCGTGCACTGATTCAAAGTCTTCACTCCCCCTGACCCCAGTTACGTACTGACTATAAGGGGCTTGTTTGCCGCGACCTAAGGTCCGGTAAATTCCTGGTTTTCTTATCACTATGCTTGAAACAGTAGTGATCCTTCGGTCCCCAGTGACCGGTAGCAATGTGCAGGACTTCTTCAATCCGTAAGCACTATTCCAATAAACCACTGTGCCTTTCGCCTTGTCCTCGCTGGTAACATAAGCACTCACACTAGCCAAGGGTCGAGCAGTCACTTCTTTCTTTTCCTTCACTTCAAAGTTAGTTACAGATGCTCAGTTATCAATAGGCAGGAGCACGTCTCTGAACCTTATACCGTCCTTTAGACAGGATACTGAAGACTTTCTGCACTAAACTTCTTCTTTCCTTCCAGTGTATGCTGATGAGGTACAGCTCTGACTAGGCTAAGGTGAATTAAAGCACCTATACTAGACTCCACTTTCCGAACTGATGATAGAGCAATCTGGACTGCTTCCTCCCTCCAGACGTCTTCTCTCTCTGAAGTCAGGAACTAAACTCCAGACGTCTTCTCTGTCCGAAGACAGGAACTAGACTCACTAAATCACTCTAACACATACGCCTTGACCACTCCCTCAAGAGTAAACTCCACTACCCTAAGGGTGTGTGTCTAGTATATGTTGAGTGAATGAATATTTAGCATTAAACTGCTGTCTCGCCACACACTCTCCAGGGTACTGCGTGTGCCTAACACCAGGGCTACACACAATTATCTCCAATGTGAAGATGGAAAAAAAAAGTCTCCATTCTGTCAGTCCGTGAAAATCTAACTGAATTCAGACGTCATCTGAGTACAGTCCAGTTTATTTTTTCTAATGGACTCGTTGCCTTGCATGGCTGAGTGCGTTCTGATAATCAGATCTAACTTGAACATGCTGCGATTTTTCCTCCGACAGACAATGTCCCAGGAAAGAAATCAGACATGTGTGTGGCCCTGTAGAATAACCTTGGTCCAAGTGCGTTCCGATGTTTCGTCATTGGCCATGTGCACAAGTCCATAGAGTGGTCACTTATCTTCTTCATGCATCTACCTGCATCCAGAAGGAAGTCGCCTTTTCGAACGTTTCCTTCAGAACTTTGTGTCTGGTTTCTCAGCTTGTTTTATTGATTGCATGTAACCTTTTCCCAAATGATGCTTAAATATTATTGATATTACTCAAATCACATTTGACTGAAAACGAGGACTCCGCGTCTGCACTAGATTTGACCTCCAATAATTTCGTGCTGAGACTCGGCCAGCATAAAATAAATAGACATTGCAGTTTACTTATGACACGAGTCTAATGCTGAATGGATTTTAAATATTTGGACTTATTATTCACAGAGTCCAAGAGGAAGTTTACAATAGCTGGAAAGATTCATAAGGACAGGAAAGGTAAACTGCCAGCATACACATAGACTGCCTACTGACATCCATATCAATGCAAGCCACAAAGACTCACCGCAAATATTAAGACTGACAACACCATCGGTAACGTCAGTAATGAGCTAGAACAAGCAGAGGCTGCATCATGTATAAGTCACACCATGATAAAAGTGAATGGTGACCATGATATACATGAAGAGAAGAGATATGAGCAGCACTTGGAATACATTGTCACGTCCCCAATGCACCTCCAGGCTACTTTGCATGTGGGTTCAAAGCTTGATTTCTAAGCATTGGCACATTGGATTGCTACAAGACAGGTACAGAATCATTTTATTGTTGTTTTATGACCTACAATACAGCCACAGCACTGTTTCCTACTTACTCATATATGTAGCCAGTAAAATCAGGCTTCCCTACAATTTTTTGCATTGCTCATATTATTTACAGGACTGTTTTTCAAATACCCCCCACCTCCACTTTGGATTTTCACAGTTGGATTTTGCAATGCACTGTTCATTTTTTGTTATCACTTTATAAATGACAGCAGCGCCCCTAGTGGAGATCAGGTGTAGAGAATATTATGTTCCTCACTCAGGTGCTATGTGTATAAAAAGTACAAAGGACTCGCTCACACAAGCGTATAACTAGGATGAGTTCTATCTGATTTTTTTATCAGATTGCACTCGGCCAAATGTTATTCTAGGGGGCAGTGCAGATCTGCGACTTTTTTCTCATGCCGAGGCGACAAGAAAAAAGTTGCAGCATGCTAAGAGTGACTCTGCAAATTGAAGCACGCATACCCATTCAAGTCTATGGATGCGTGTAAAACATCGGACTGCACTCGGATGTCAACCGAGTATAGTCCAGATTTACACGTACACAATGGAGAAGATGGAGAAATTAAGAGTCATTAGCATAATCAGCCCGATTCTCTCACATGAGAGAATTATCGCTCATCTGAGCGAGCCCTAATGGTATGGTACAGCAGGGCCTATATGGTTTACAGCAGCACTACAGCAGGTCTTACATGGTCTGAGAATTAATCAACTTTCACACTTTCATTCCTGATTACGGTTCTTTATAAAACACGACAATGATCAGCAACGCTCGCTTGTACGCTGATCTTCTCTTTTATATGGCCTAAAAAGTAGTTTTGGCCCGCATATGCCTCCATGTAAACAGGGATGTGCTGCCGACAATATGTAAAACTCTACAGGGACAGAATGAAAGTATTAAAGACTGTTTGTCCACATTTGGTTTGCTTTAACGCTGATCAGATTGTTATATGTAAATGCAACTAATTGCACGATAATGAAAAACAAGATTGTTATGATAAACTTATTTTGTACAGAATTTTGCTGCTGATTTGCATACTTGTATTAAAAATTAAAAGAAAAAAATAGTTCCAGCATCTATGTCAAATTTTAAAAAATATTCTTTGTTAAAAAAATGCTAAAATAGCACAGCACTAGGGCTAGTAAAGCTAATACATATTGACAAAGAAACCAGAAAGAAGAGGCAACACGTTTCGACCGCTACTGAGGTCTTTGTCTCAGCTGAGCACTCAGTCCACATATTCTATATATATAAATATATATGTATATATATGTACAGTACATGAACTAATCATGACACTGCACCATTGTCACATGACAAAAAGTTCCTGAAATTACAAACGCATTAAAACTAAAATGTAAATACATGAAAAAATAAAAACATTGAATTATAATACAAGTCCAGATCCTAAAGATCATAAATATAGATCTAAATTCGAACAGATACAGCAGGAAAAATCAAAAGCACTAATAATGGAACATGATTTCATTTAGTCTGTTCAAGCCATCAGGGAATCTAGTTCCAAACTAATAAATCCAAAACACCTTCCGGGTAAGGAGGAGTCTTCTCATGTTCCCTCCACGAAAAGGTTGATTAATTTTTCAATTGCAAAGGTCTGGAAAGAGACAAAATTTCGTTGATGACAGGTGATAAAATTTTTGGCTGCTGCAGATACATTACGGTAAGTATTCTTAGTATTAGTGATGTCATGTAAATGTTCTGAGATACGCACCTTCATCATCTGAGACCACATAGGAAGGTAAAAGGGTTAAGGAAAGTCAGCTCACCACGTTCAGCACCTTGTCTTGCTAGAATATAAAAAATTCCCATCTGACAACACTGGTGTTCTGCAGCTCCACCTTCTAGTTGAGTGAACATTTTTGGAAACCAAAAGAGCCAGTGGATTCTATTAGTATATGATCCAGTGCCTTATTGTGGGCTGTCAGGTGGCCGTCACATAGTGAGGTCTCAAAATGCACACAAGATTTCACAGCCGGGACAGGAGACTTGGTACAGTAAGTGCAGAAGATCCTTGTCTCCTCCATATCAGGCTGAGTAGATGTGAAATGCTCCACTATATTCCCCAGCAGGTTGATGAAATAACAGTCCTTGATGCTACTACATTGAGCTAATCACTTTTTTCAGGGCTAATTCTAATAGATTCTATTCTGTTTATAATAATACAGATCTTATCTGCACTTCAACTATGGTGAGGTGCGGCAGTATGGATAATATATTACAGCCATCTAGTCAGCGATTATTGCCTTATAAATTCTAAACCTTGCTGCTGCTTTTTTCCATGGACTCATTGTGCGATTCATGTTTTTTACAGTGATCTGTACTCAGAAATTCCTCAAAGCTGCCAGTGTTACTTGTGTTCCTCCAGAGTTTGTTGCTGCCACGTACAACAAAAAATCTTTTCAAGCACGGTTCAAATCTAGGTATAGCATATGACAGGCATCTAGTCAGAGATTATTGCCTTAAGAATTCTAAGCCTGGATGCTGCTTTTTCCATGGACTCATTGACTGAGTTATGTTTTTTACAGTATTCTATACTCAGAAATTCATCAAAGCAGGCAAAATTAACTGATCTAATGTGTCCACTCACAGTTTCTCTAGCATCTTATGTTAGAGGTAGTGATGGGACACTACACTACTGGAGCTGAAATTATCTGTGTGTTAGAGGTAGTGATGGGACACTACGTTACTGGAGCTGAAATGACCACTTCTGAACTTTCGAGTGCTTTATTTCCATCTATTTTTGGGTGCTTCTTGAAGTATGTTTGGGATCATTGTCCGGCTGGAAGACCCGGCACTACATTGCAACCCAAAATCCTTTGGGAATCTTCACATTTCAGGATGCCTTGCACACAGTCAAGGCACCCAGGGCCAGAGGCATCAAAACAACCACAAAATTTCTTTGAACCTCCACCATATTTGACTGTAACTATTGTATTCTTTTATTTGTGGGCCTTATTCCATTTACAGTAAACTGTAGAATGATGTGCTTTACCAAAAAACTCTATCTTGATCTCATCTGTCCACACTATGCCTGCTTGTTCTCTAAAAATAGTGGGGGCAGCCTGCTGTCTCTCTATAAATTGAGAAGGTCACCTGCTGGTCCTCCAAGTTTCAAACTGTACATTATTAATGCAAAAAATAAAATTTGACCACCTCAGACGGATAAACTATATTGAAGTAGCAATATATAGCTACGCAAAGCATAGCCATCTTCTGGCCCTCCAAAAAAGCTTAGTGATGGTTGGCTGCTGGCCCTCTAAAATTTGAGTGAGGGCTGCCTGTTGGCCCTCTGACAAAAGTGAGGGCCACCTACTGGCCCTCTAACAATAGTATGGTCTGCCTGATGGCTCTCTGACAAATGTGAGGGCCACCTGCTGGCCTAACAATAGTAAGGTCTGCCTGATGGCCCCCTACAAATAGTGATGGCCACCAAATGGCCCAAAAAAATAAATAAAAAAAATTGACTTTCAGAGTCCCTTCTTCATAAATTAAGCAGGATGTGTCTGATCATGTCTCACACACCACATGGACAGATAAGTATTAAATCATAAAATTTAATTTTCTGTAGAATGTTTTTTTCAGCATTCACAGCAATGCAAACACTACTTGTAAACATTGCCCAAGGTATGGAGGAGCATTTTTTGCTTTTATTTATTTTGCCTAATACACAAATTATTATCCTGGAAAGAATGATTCTTAACATTTTTTCCAGTAAAATCCATTTTAACTAAGTTTTGTATGTTCTATTGTCAGTCCGTAAAAGTGGCGCAATACTCTGACAGCATTGTTCCCAGCAGTAGCCTGAGAGTCAGAAATGCTTCCAGGGGTCTTCCCCATGCTGTTCCTATGCCATTTCAGTGCTGTTTCCATCGTTTTCAGCAAATTTTTAGACCCCCTCTAGACCTCTGGGGTCGAGTTTTCCATTGACCTCCATTATACTTGTTACTTGGGTCGTGCACCCGTGCATCACGATTTGCTCAACTCAAGTAACGAGTATCCGAGCATTTTAGTGCTCGCTCATCACTGCTGTCTCTGCTTCTGTCGCCAGCCCGGTCCGTGCTCTTGTTGCGGACGACGCAAAGTGACTACTCTAGTTCTGTTGTTCTCATGTACTTGTATTTCTGTCCATAATTCAAGATCAGGAATTCATTTTTCTGCATTTGTTTCCTTCTGTGTGGCCTTGGTGCGGTTGCAAGCTATTTAAGCTCCTGGAAGCCTTCAGATCACTACTAGATATAATTTAACATGCCCCTAGAGAACTTGTCAGCATCCTGCTTTGACTCCCTGTTGTCATTCCTAATTTTTGATCTCAGCTCGTTTTTTTACTACTCTCCTGCCTTGTGATTTTGTCCCTGTTCTGACCTCCTGGTTCTGACCCCGCTAATGCACTATTCCACTTGCCAGCTTGCACCACCGAATAGCAGGTAACTTCGTGGCCCTAGTCTACGGGTCTGTGTTAAATACTGATCCCTATATAGGGGTTGAAGGGTGAAGACCAGGACAACCTCAGGTATCTGGAAAATGGAGTAGCTAGTGTCAAGCCTAGCCAAGCTCTTAAGAGTTGCCAAGTGACCACGTACAGTACTTCCATTACATGACTATTTCGATAGGTGGTATTCTTAAGTCATAACAATGGGATGGGCAGCGGGACCACTGTCACAGCTTGTTAGCAGTTTTATGGTGTCAATTAGCTAGACTAATTGCTACTTTGCCATAGGTTCTCCTTTCCTGTACTTTATTCTTACATATCCTTTTATGTAAAGTTTATACAGCCAGATGGGTTTATTAAAAATCTTACATATGATCTTTCCACATAAAAGATGTAAAAAAATGTATATGTAGAATTATGAAAGCAGCCAACCATTTACTCTCATTGCTTCTCTAGCACAACTGATAAAGAGATAATTGCTGGTTATGTTGAACTTTCTCGGCTATTTTTGTCATTCTCACAATTTCTTAAATAATAATCTATAATAACATCCCCAGCACAATACAGAATATAATCATTTTTCATACTTAGCACAATCCTCCTCCTTCTCTTCTTTTCTGAATGCCATTAGTAGCGTATCATTTATTGCATGTCACCGGCAATTTTATAAAACCTACATTTCCCCTTGCCTTGTTTTTGTCCATTTTCCCACTTGGTAAAATGATGATATATTTATGAGGCTGTGGCTGGACATGATCTATTGATGAAATAGCCGCAGGGAATATGAACATATCATTACTGCATCTTCATTTATGTCATTTATTGGGTAAACACAACAAATGTCTCTCCTCTGTCTGGTGAACCGCACCACCATAGCGTAGGATGGCTGTGATTTGCCACGAGTGGATGCTTATGGTGCATTTCATGCTGTGTGAATCAATGTGAATCATTTTGTGCATTTTTTTTTTATAGCTGATGACGATGTGACATTGAGAGTTTCACTTTTTATTCACTGAAGAAATTTTCCTTCTTTTTCATTATCCTATTTGTCTACTTTCAGCTTCCAAACATGACTATTGATGTAAATGTCCTCCACCTGAAAACTACACACAGAAATGTCTGATAATCTGGCAATTTAGAATGATGGATACAGATCATGCATGTCCCATTTATTTCACTATGGATAATATCAGTATATAATGATGGAGTGAGTCTAGTTTTTCAAAAATCTCATTAAAGAGGACCTGGCACTTGCCATAAATATGTATCTTTTTGCCTGATATAAATGCTTCTGCTCTTCGAAATCTGGTGTTATTTTGTTCCTGCACCTTTCTATTCCTGACACATGGCCTCCTCTTCATTCTATGCAAACGTAATCTATTTAACCAAGTGTGCACGGCCATCAACTCTTCTATGTGGGCATCTTCTTGAGGATCACTCTTGATTTACATATTGAGAGGAGAGGACCATATCTCTGGAATGGAGAGGTAGAGCAATAAAAGCTAACACCAGATTCAGAACAACGGCATTTATAAAAAAAAATACATATTTATGGCAAGTGACAGGTCCTCTTTAATCTGAAGAGCACATTGCCCTTTCATTTCAGCAAAAGGGTTGGACCCAGTCCACAGACCCCTACCATTATGTTTTTCCTTAAAGAGAACCTGACATCTGATACAAGCTGCACAATTCCCAGACAGCGTGTATCAGGCACTAGCTGTATAATCCCAGACAGGTATGTTTGACGATGAAACACTGCTGAGTTTCAGAAAAAAACATACTTTAATAGCTCCCAGAGACCGAGCCGCTGTGCAGAGTAGTCGGAAAGTCAGCGTCACCCCGCCCACTTCCTTTGATTGACAAGTATCTGCCTACATGCTCGTATAGGCAATGACTTTCCAATTTAGGGCATCCACCTTTCTGGCTGATTTACAGCATGGCTTGGTCCCCGGTGGTTATTAAAGTATGTTTTTCTCTGACGTACCGGAGCATTTCAGAGTCTAACATAACTGGCTTAGATCATACAGTCAGAGTCGGATAAATGCTGCCCGTGGATCGGTCAGCATGTGGTAGCTGTCAGTTTCACTTTAATGTGCACATTTTCTAGCTCAAATTAAAATATAGATACAAATAAGATTATATACCTCAATATTTTTTGAGGAATTCAATTTTGTGATGGACTTTGACGCCATCAAACACATAGCTGTAAAGGTAGGCACTGTTAAAGATTGACTGACAGCTTTAAAAAGGGAAATCATACAAGCATAGGGCTAGCTACTCCAACTATCAGGTTCCAGAGGAGCCCTGGCCTTTACCTTTTAACCCCTGTACAGGTAAGTTGAATTACACAGGGAACTTACGCTAAAGCCCCCGTCACACACAGCGATCTCGCTAGCAAGATCACTGCTGAGTCACTAGTTTTGTGACGCAAAAAGCAATCTCCCCAGCGATATCGCTGTGTGTGACATTCAGCGACGATCAGCCCCCCTGCTGGGTATCGCTGATCGCCGCTGAATGTCCTGGAAATTTTTTTGATCGCTGGTCTCCCGCTGGCCAGCACGCATCGCTGCGTGTGGCAGGCAGGAGACCAGCGATCAGCTGGTAACCAAGGTGCACATCGGGTTTCCAGGTGCCGTGCAGCGCCTGGAAACCCGATGTGTACCTTGGTTAACAGCTCCCTGCACGAGCGGGCTGGTATCCAACGTACACTGCGGGTAACTAAGCGACCTTACCGGCAGTGTCACTGTCCTGATTGCTGCCTGAGCTGCCTATTTGGCAGCTCAGCAGCGATCATGTAGTGACACACCAGCGATCCTGAGAAGTGCATATCTTTGTCGTGATCGGTGGTGCATAGCTACAGTCAGGGCCAGAAATATTTGGACAGTGACACAATTTTGGCGAGTTGGGCTCTGCATGCCACCACATTGGATTTGAAATGAAACCTCTACAACAGAATTCAAGTGCAGATTGTAACGTTTAATTTGAAGAGTTGAACAAAAATATGTGTTAGAAAATGTAGGAATTGTACACATTTCTTTACAAACACTCCACATTTTAGGAGGTCAAAAGTAATTGGACAAATAAACATAACCCAAACAAAATATTTTTATTTTCAAAATTTTGTGGCGAATCCTTTGGAGGCAATCACTGCCTTAAGTCTGGAACCCATGGACATCACCAAACGCTGGGTTTCCTCCTTCTTAATGCTTTGCCAGGCCTTTACAGCCGCAGCCTTCAGGTCTTGCTTGTTTGTGGGTCTTTCCCTCTTAAGTCTGGATTTGAGCAAGTGAAATGCATGCTCAATTGGGTTAAGATCTGGTGATTGACTTGGCCATTGAAGAATGTTCCACTTTTTTGCACTCATGAACTCCTGTGTAGCTTTGGCTGTATGCTTGGGGTCATTATCCATCTGTACTATGAAGCGCCGTCCAATCAAGTTTGCAGCATTTGGCTGAATCTGGGCTGAAAGTATATCCCGGTACACTTCAGAATTCATCCGGCTACTCTTGTCTGCTGTTATGTCATCAATAAACACAAGTGACCCAGTGCCATTGAAAGCCATGCATGGCCATGCCATCACGTTGCCTCCACCATGTTTTACAGAGGATGTGGTGTGCCTTGGATCATGTGCCGTTCCCTTTCTTCTCCAAACTTTTGGCTTCCCATCATTCTGGTACAGGTTGATCTTTGTCTCATCTGTCCATAGAATACTTTTCCAGAACTGAGCTGGCTTCTGGAGGTGTTTTTCAGCAAATTTAACTCTGGCCTGTCTATTTTTGGAATTGATGAATGGTTTGCATCTAGATGTGAACCCTTTGTATTTACTTTCATGGAGTCTTCTCTTTACTGTTGACTTAGAGACAGATACACCTATGTTATGTTTCGGTAGCTGAGGAGTGCAGGTAAAAAAAAAGGCAATACACCAGAGCAGTTGGAATCTATGAGATTGCAGTACCCTGACTAACCACCACAACTAGAGGCAGCCGTGGAGCGTTCCTACATTGGTCCTAGACGCCTCGTCACAGCCTGAGAAACTAACTACACCTAAAGATAGAAAGAGGAAAGCTATCTGCCCCGGAGCAGATCCCCAAAGAACATAGAAAGCCCCCAAACATGTAATGGCGGTTAGACAAGAAGAAATACTGACACAGACAGAAAATAGTATGAGCAAACGTTGGGGCCCAAACTACCTAAATAGAAAAGGATAGGAAGGGCACTTACTGCAATCCCAAAAAACCCTGAAAAGCACCAACTCTACTAATTTCAAAAACACCTGAGATCACACGACCTCTACCACCTAAATTAGTTCTCTGGTGTAACAAAATCAAAACAGCAGCCAATGAAAAAACTGGAAAAAGCAAATGTACAAACATCAGTGGCTGAACTAAACTGAGAGGGCAAAAGCCCCCGGAGGGGACCCTGAAGGCCCCCACAGAAGTGCAGGACAAAATGCAAAAATCAAGCACAAAAACAAAAAGAAGAAAATGTCTTATCTGTTAGCAGGAGATGCAGACACGACACCGCAGGCTACAAAGGAAACAGGAATCAAGGATTGAGACCAGAACAATTGATCAACGGCAACCCTGATGGGAAGGCGACTCCCTTATATAAGACCAGTCAGTAACACCTGATTCCCAATCCTCACAATCTTCACTGGACAGTCCAGTACCGCTTGTAACCACCAGAGGGAGCCTCTGCTCAGAACTCATTTCAAGTCCATTCACAACAGTACCCCCCCCTTGAGGAGGGGTCACCGAACCCTCACTTGAGCAACCAGGTCGGTCAGGATGAGTTCTATGATACGCACGGATGAGTCTCCTAGCATGGATGTCCGAAGCAAACACCCAAGAATTGTCTTCCTGACCATAACCTCTCCACTTAACCAAATACTGGAGTTTCCGTCTAGAAAAACGAGAATTCAATATTTTCTCAACCACAAACTCCATATTGCCCTCAACCAGAACAGGGTCAGAAGGCAAAGCAGTAGGAACCACTGGCTCAACAAACCTCTTCAACAAGGACTTGTGGAACACGTTATGGATCTTAAATGTCCCTGGAAGAAGCAAACGAAAAGAAACAGGATTAAGAATCTCCATGATCTTATAAGGTCCAATGAACCTAGGCTTAAATTTAGGAGATGCCACTCTCATAGGAATATTTTTTGAGGACAACCAGACCAAGTCCCCCACTTTAAACCGAGGACCATCAGTCCTATGCCGGTTAGCAAACCGCTGGGCCCTCTCCTGAGAGAGGGACAACCTCTCCACTACCTGGTCCCAAATCTGTTGCATATGCTCCACAACAGAGTCAACACCTGGACAGACAGAAGCCTCCGTCTGTCCCGAAGAAAATCGAGGGTGAAACCCAGAATTACAGAAAAATGGAGACATCAAAGTGGCAGAGCTAGCCCTATTATTAAGAGCAAACTCAGCCAAAGGCAAAAAAGAGACCCAGTCATCCTGATCAGCAGACACAAAGCATCTTAGATAAGTCTCCAATGTCTGGTTTGTTCTCTCAGTTTGACCATTGGTCTGAGGATGAAACGCCGAGGAGAAAGACAATTGAACACCAAGTTTAGAACAAAAGGTCCTCCAAAATCTGGAAACAAACTGGACTCCTCTGTCAGACACAATGTTCTCAGGAATGCCGTGTAAACGAACCACGTGCTGAAGGAACAAAGGCACCAATTCAGAGGAGGAAGGCAACTTAGGTAATGGGCATGGCACAAGATGTATCATCTTGGAAAACCTATCACAAATCACCCAGATGACGGTCATTCTCTGAGAAACAGGGAGGTCGGAAATTAAATCCATAGAGATATGGGTCCATGGTCTCTTGGGCACAGGCAATGGCATCAACAAACCACTAGAACGAGAGCAAGGCTTGGAGCGAGAGCAAGTCCCGCAGGACTGCACAAATTCCCTGACATCACGAGACAAGGTAGGCCACCAAAAGGACCGACTAACCAAGTCTCTGGTACCAAAAATTCCGGGATGACCGGCCAACGCGGAACAATGAATCTCAGACATCACACTCTTTTTCCACTGGTCCGGGACAAACAATTTCCCAACAGGGCAGCGCTCGGGCCTATCCTCCTGACACCCCTCCAGAGCCAGTCTCAAATTGGGCGAGATGGCAGAAAGAACTACACCTTCTTTCAAAATAACAGAAGGATCAGATAACTCAGGAGAGTCCGCAAGGAAACCCCTCGAGAGGGCATCCGCCTTAACATTCTTAGTGCCAGGAAGAAAGGAAACCACAAAATTAAAACGTGTGAAAAACAAGGCCCACCTGGCCTGTCTAGGATTAAGTCGCTTGGCAGATTCCAGATAAACCAGATTCTTATGGTCCATAAGGACCACCACCTGATGTTTGGCTCCCTCCAGCCAATGTCTCCACTCTTCAAAAGCCCACTTCATGGCCAATAACTCCCGATTACCCACGTCATAATTACGTTCAGTAGGAGAAAATTTTCGAGAGAAAAAGGCACAAGGGTTACTTTTAGAGGTCTCTGGATCTCTTTGGGACAAAACGGCACCTGCCCCAATTTCAGAGGCATCAACCTCCACCTGAAATGGCAGAGAAACATCAGGCTGCCGTAGAACAGGAGCAGAAGTGAATCTCTGCTTAAGTTCCTGAAATGCAGAGACTGCCTCAGGAGGCCAATTAACCACATCAGAACCCTTTTTGGTCAAATCAGTTAATGGTTTAACAATAACCGAGAAATTACCAATAAATTTACGATAAAAATTGGCAAAACCCAAAAATCTTTGAAGAGCCTTTAATGAAGTAGGTTGGACCCAATCACAGATGGCCTGAACCTTGACCGGGTCCATTTCAATAACAGATGGGGACAAAATGAATCCCAAAAATGAGATCCTCTGTACGCCAAAAAGACACTTTGATCCCTTCACATACAGAGCATTCTCTCTCAAAATCTGGAATACAGTTCGAACATGTTTCACATGAGAGTCCCAGTCATTGGAAAAAATCAAGATATCATCCAAATAAACAATCAGAAATTTATCCACAAAATCCCTGAAAATGTCATTCATGAAGGACTGGAAGACAGAAGGAGCATTAGTGAGCCCAAAGGGCATCACAAGGTACTCAAAATGCCCCTCAGGGGTATTAAATGCCGTCTTCCATTCATCCCCGTGCTTAATGCGAATAAGGTTATATGCCCCCCTGAGGTCAAGCTTGGTAAACCAAGTAGCGTTTTTCACCCTGGAAAACAGGTCAGAAATCAAGGGTAACGGGTATTGATATTTCACAGTAATATTGTTCAAAAGACGATAATCAATACACGGCCTTAATGAACCATCCTTTTTGGCCACAAAGAAAAAACCGGCACCTAAGGGTGAAGAGGATGGTCTGATATGACCCTTCTCCAATGACTCCTTGATATAAGACCGCATAGCATCATGTTCAGGTACAGACAAGTTAAAAAGGCGACCTTTAGGGAATTTACTACCAGGCACTAATTCAATAGCGCAGTCATAGCTCCTATGGGGAGGCAAGGATGCAGATTTACTTTCGCTAAACACATCAGAAAAATCAATCAAAAAGTCAGGAACATCGTGAGCCTGGGGGGAGGCAGAAAAAACAGGAGTGTTGGTATTAACACATTGGCAGCCCCAACTGGTTACAGACACAGATTTCCAATCCAAAACAGGATTATGAGACTGTAACCAAGGGAAACCCAGCACGATAATGTCATGCAGATTATACAGAACCAAAAATTTGCAGCTCTCCTGATGATCAGGTTCAACCCTCATTATCACCTGAGTAGAGAACTGAGGTTTATTCTCAGCCAAAGGGGTAGAATCGATTCCCAGTAGGTGAATAGACTTCAAATCCCCGAAAATGTCATTCATGGGGGACTGGAAGGGCGGGGAAGGGGCAAATTTGTGAGCCCAAAGGGCATCACCCAAAGGGATCAAAATGCCCCTTTAGGGGTTTTAAAATTTTCCGTTTTTCCTTTCATCCCCGTGCTTAATGGGGAAAAAGGTTTAGCCCCCCTGAGGTAAAGGGTTTGGTAAACCAAGTGGTTTTTACCCCGGAAAACGGGTTTTAGAAATCAAGGGTAACGGGGGATTGATATTTTACATAATTTTTGTTCAAAAAAAAGATAATCAATACACGGCCTTAATGAAAAATCCCTTTTTTGGGCCCAAAAAAAAAAACCCCCGGACCTAAGGGTGAAAAGGTGGGTTTAAAATGATTTCCCAAAGATTTTGATTAAGAGCATAGCTATGTTAGGGAAAACAAGTTAAAAAAGGGGAATTTTGGGAATTT
>JARQOD010000001.1:937389993-937482022 GCA_033576555.1 Oophaga sylvatica
CCCCAAAATTGGTGTGCAATTTGTCCTGAGTACGCTGATACCCCATATGTTGGGGTAAACCACTGTTTGGGCGCACGGCAGGGCTCGGAAGGGAGGGAGCGCCATTTGACTTTTTGAACGCCACGTCGTGTTTGGAGACCCCCTGATGTGCCTAAATAGTGGAAACCCCTCAATTCTAGCTCCAACCCTAACCCCAACACACCCCTAACCTTAATCCCAACCCTAACCCTAATCCCAACCCTAATTCGAACCCTAATTGAAACCCCAACCCTAATTCCAACCCTAACCCTAATTATAACCCTAACCCTAAGGCTAGGTTCATATTGCATTTTACCAGCCAGTTCAACACATAGCGTTGAAAGGCTGGTAACGGTATAGCATAACGCGATTGCGTTGTGCTATACCCGCTAGCGCAGAGGAATCAGCAGATGATTCATCTGCGCTAGCGATGACGGAGCCCAGACGCTGCAGGCCGTGTCCGAGGCTCCATCACTGAATGACAGCACGTCGCGAACGTAGCGTTAACGGAGTGCATTACACCGTGTTATACCGCGGTGTAACGCAGTCCGTCTAACGGACTGCCATAACGCAGTATAAACCCAGCCTAACCCTAACCTTAATTCCAACCCTAACCCTAATTATAACCCTAACCTTAATGGAAAAATGAAAATAAATAAAAAAAATTTATTTTATTATATATCCCTAACTAAGGGGGTGATAAAGGGGGGTTTATGTACTGTTTTTTTTTTATTTTGATCACTGTGATAGTTTATCACAGTGATCAAAATGTACTTTTAGAGAATGAATGAATCATCCATTTTTTTAATCTGCCGCAAGGCATGAAGGCATGAAGATGCCGGGAGGCCGGGAGCTTCAGGAGCATAGAGGGGACACCGGGAGGTACAGGGGGAGGGATCGGGGGTCCCGGGGACACTATTTCTCACCCCTCTGATGTGCGATCACATCAGAGGGGAGAGAAATCTTTTTTTTTTTTGCGGTCGCCGTTATACTGATATAACGGTGATCGCGACACCGGTGTCCGATCACATCAGAGGAGAGAGAAATTAAATGGCACATCAGATTTATTTATTTTTGTTGCGATCGCAGTTATAGGGTTAATAACGCCGATCGCAACATCTGGGTCGGTAAAAACTGACTCGAATCATGTTCTCTGGGGTTTCGGCTACCCCCGGCAGCCGAGACCCAGGAGAAAATCCGACTGTGGGGGGCGCTATACACTTTTTCCACCTTAAATGACCCCAGAGAAAATCCGACTGTGTGGGGCGCTATATACTTTTTCCACCCTTAATGACTGCCGTTAAAAGGCGTATCGGCGGTCGTGAAGGGGTTAATCCCCTTCCTCCCAGAGCCATAAGTTTTTTATTTTCCGTCAATATGGACTTTTTTGTGGATGAGTTGTATTTTTGAATTACAACATTGATTTTGCCATGTAGTGTCCAGGAAAACGGGAAAAAATATTCAAGTGCGGTGAATTGCAAAAAAGTGCAATTCTACAATTGTTTTTTATTGGTTTTTTTACCATGTTCACTAAATGCTAAAACTAACCTGCCATTACGATTCTCCAGGTCATTAAGAGTTTGCAGATTCCAAACATATACAGGGTGGTCCAAAAGTAGGTGGACAGTATGTGCAATATGTAAAATGACAAAGGAGGATTTCCAGAGGGGCACATCTTCTACAACACAGAAGTTCTACTTTCTCATCTCAGCTACCTCAGGGAAAGTAAGTATCAGCTCAGCAATGATGGGCTCAGGTGCTTTCTGTATAAATATGAAGCAGGAGTGATTGTTATTGTTTTCTGTCCACCTACTTTTGCACCACCCTGTATAGGTTCTTTTTTATTTAAGTGGTGAAAAAAAAAAAAAAAAAAATAAATGGAGCCATTTTCCAAGACCTGTAGCATCTCCAGTTTTCAGGATCTGCGGCTGGGTGATGACTTATTTTTTGCGCCGAGCTGACATTTTTACTCCTATTATTTTGAGGTAGATACAATGTTTTGATCGCTTGTTATTGCATTTTACTGCAGTGTTGCAGTGACCAAGAATCATAATTCTAGTGTTTTGATTTTTTCCATGTTTTCTGATAGTATTAATTATTTTTAAATTTTGATAGATCAGACAATTATGAAAGCAGTATTACCAAATGTGTGTATTTTTGATTTTTTTTTTTTAAATTGTTTTATGGGCCAAAAGGGGTGATTTGAATTTTTATGTATTTTTTATATTTTGTAAAACATATTTTTTTACTTTTAACCCCTTACTGCCATCGGATGTACTATCCCGTCCATGGTACCTGGGCCCGTATGACCGGGGACGGGATAGTACGTCATAGGCGATCAGCTGCGCTCCTGAGGGGAGCGCAGCTAATCGCCGCCGGGTGTCAGCTGATTATCACAGCTGACACCCATGACTGTGTGTCAGGAGCGGTCACGGACCGCTCCCGGCACATTAACCCCTAGCACACCGTGATCAAACATGATTGCGGTGTACTGGGGGCACAGGGAGGATCGCGCAGGGTGGGGGCTCCCTGCGCGCCCCCCTGAGACCCTCAGAGCAGCGCGATGTGATCGCGCTGTTCTGAGGGCTTCCTCCCTCCCAGGACCCGGATCCAAGATGGCGCCGGGGTCCTGGAGGGAGGCGGCTACCTCAGTGCCTGCCGAGAGCAGGCACTGAGAAGCCTGCATCTATGCCTGTGCGATCGCTGGTGTGACAGAGTGCTGTGCACACTGTCACACCAGCGATCTGATAAAATACTGTGATGTCCCACCCTGGGACAAAGTAAAAAAGTTAAAAAGTAAAAATAAACATGTGTAAAAAAAAAATCCAAAATAAAAAAAAAAAAAAAAAATATTCCCCAATAAATTCACTTCTTCCTGTAAATAAAAAAAAAAAACAATAAAAGTACACATATTTGGTATCGCCGCGTCCGTAACGACCCCCCCTATAAAATTGTCCCACTTGTTAACCCCTTTAGTGAACCCCTTAAAAAAAAAAAAAAAAAGAAGCAAAAAATCAATGCTTTATCATCATACCGCCGAACAAAAAGTGGAATAACACGCGATCAAAAAGACGGATATAAATAAACATGGTACCGCTGAAAACGTCATCTTGTCCCGCAAAAAACGAGCCATCATACAGCATCATCAGCGAAAAAATAAAAAAGTTATAGCTCGCAGAATAAAGCGATGCAAAAATAATTATTTTTTATATAAAATTGTTTTTATTCTATAAAAGCGCCAAAACATGAAAAAATGATATAAATGAGGTATCGCCATAATCATACTGACCCGAAGAATAAAACTGCTTTATCAATTTTACCACACGCGGAACGGTATAAACGCCTCCCCCAAAAGAAATTCATGAATTGCTGATTTTTGTTCATTCTAACCTCCCAAAAATCGAAATAAAAAGCGATCAAAAAACGTCACGTGCTCAAAAATGGTACCAATAAAAACGTCAACTCGTCCCGCAAAAAATAAGACCTCACATGACTCTGTGGGCCAAAATATGCAAAAATTATAGCTCTCAAAATGTGATGATGCAAAAACTATTTTTGCAATAAAAAGCGTCTTTTAGCGTGACAGCTGCCAATCATAAAAACCCCTATAAATAGTAAATCAAACCCCCCTTTATCACCCCCTTAGTAAGGGAAAAATAATAAAATTAAAAAAAAGCATTTATTTCCATTTTCCCATTAGGGTTAGGGTTAGGGTTGCGGCTAAAGTTAGGGTTAGGGTTGGCGCTAAAGTTAGGATTAGGGTTAGGGTTGGGATTAGGGGTGTGTTAGGGTTAGGTTTGTGGTTAGGGTTGGGACTAGGGTTAGGGGTGTGTTGGGGTTAGGGTTGGAGTTAGAATTGGGGGGTTTCAGCTGTTTAGGCACATCAGGGGCTCTCCAAATGTGACATGGCGTCTGATCTCAATTCCAGCCAATTCTGCGTTGAAAAAGTCAAACGGTGCTCCTTCACTTCTGAGCTCTGCCATGCGTCCAAACAGTAGTTTATCCCCACATATGGGGTATCAGCGTACTCTGGACCACAAGAGTTATTGTGCAATTTGTCCTATTTCTTCTGCTACCCTTGGGAAAATAAAAAACTGGGGGCGAAAATATCATTTTTGTACAAAAAAAAATATTTTTTTGTTTTTACGGCTGTACATTATAAACTTCTGTGAAGCACTTGGGGCTTCATAGCGCTCACCACACATCTAGATAAGTTCCTTGTGGGGTCTATTTTCCAAAATGGGGTCACTTGTTGGGGATTTCCACTGTTTAGGCGCATCAGGGGCTCTCCAAATGCGACATGACGCCCCCAGACCATTCCATCAAAGTCTGCAATCCAAAACGTCACTACTTCCCTTCCGAGCCCCAACGTGTACCCATACAGTAGTTTTCTCCCACATATTGGATATCAGCGTACTCAGGACAAATTGGACAACAACTTTTGGGGTCCAATTTCTCCTGTTACCCTTGTAAAAATAAAATATTGGGGCAAAAAAATCATTTTTTGCAAAAAAAAAAAAGGATTTTTTATTTTTACGGCTGTGCGTTATAAACTTCTGTGAAGCACTTCGGGGTTCAAAGTGCTCACCACACATCTAGACAAGTTCCTTGTGGGGTCTATTTTCCAAAATGGGGTCACTTGTGGGGGTTTCCACTGTTTAGGCGCATCAGGGGCTCTCCAAATGCGACATGACGCCCCCAGACCATTCCATCAAAGTCTGCAATCCAAAACGTCACTACTTCCCTTCCGAGCCCTGACGTGCGCCCATACAGTAGTTTTTTTCCCACATATTGGGTATCAGCGTACTCAGGACAAATTGGACAACAACTTTTGGGTTCCAATTTCTTCTGTTACCCTTGTGAAAATAAAATATTGGGGGCGAAAAAATCATTTTTGTAAAAAAAAAAAAGATTTTTTATTTTTACAGCTGTACGTTATAAACTTCTGTGAAGCACTTCGGGTTCAAAGTGCTCACCACACATCTAGATAAGTTCCTTGTGGGGTCTATTTGCCAAAATGGGGTCACTTGTGGGGGTTTCCACTGTATAGGTGCATCAGGGGCTCTCCAAATGTGACATGACGCCCCCAGACCATTCCATCAAAGTCTGCAATCCAAAACGTCACTACTTCCCTTCCGAGCCCTGACGTGCGCCCATACAGTAGTTTTCTCCCACATATTGGGTATCAGCGTACTCAGGACAAATTGGACAACAACTTTTGGGTTCCAATTTCTTCTGTTACCCTTGTGAAAATAAAATATTGGGGACGAAAAAATCATTTTTGTAAAAAAAAAAAGGATTTTTTATTTTACGGCTGTACGTTATAAACTTTAGTGAAACACCTGGGGTTAAAAGTTCTCACCACACATCTAGATAAGTTCCTTGAGGGGTCTAGTTTCCAAAATGGCGTCATTTATGGGGTTTCCACTGTTTAGGCAGATCAGGAGCTCTCCAAACACGACATGGCGTCCAGCCAATTCTGCGTTGAAAAAGTCAGACGGCGCTCCTTCCCTTCCAAACTCTGCCATGCACCCAAACAGTGGTTTACCCCCACATATGGGGTATCAGCGCACTCAGGACAAATTGCACAATAACTTTTGGAGTCTTGTTACCCTTGGAAAAATAAAAATTGGGGTGAAAAGATCATTTTTGTGGAAAAAATATGATTTTTAAATTTTACGGCTCTACGTTATAAACTTGTGTGAAGCACTTGGGGGTTCAAATTGCTCACCAAAGATCTAGAAAAGTTCCTTAGGGGTCTAGTTTCCAAAATGGGGTCATTTGTGGGGGTTTCCACTGTTTAGGCACATCAGGGGCTCTCCAAATGCAACATGGCATCCAATCTCAATTCCAGCCAATTTTGGTTGGAAAAAGTCAAATGGTGCTCCTTCCATTCCGAGCTCTGCCGTGCGCCCAAACAGTGGTTCCCACCCACATATGGGGTATCAGCGTACTCAGGACAAATTGGACAACAACTTATGTGGTCCAATTTCTCCTGTTACCCTTGAGAAAATAAAAAATTAGTGACTAAAAGATAATTTTTGTGGGAAAAAAATAGGATTTTTTATTTTCATGCCCGGGCATTATAGACTTGTGTGAAGCACTTGGGGGTTCAAAGTGCTCACCAAAGATCTAGATAAGTTCCTTAGGGGGTATAGTTTCCAAAATGGGGTCACTTGTGTGGGGTTTCCACTGTTTAGGCTCATCTGGGGCACTGCAAACGGAACATGACCCCCATCAACGTCTGCATTCCAAAACGTTACTACTTCCTTTCCAAGCCCTGCCGTGCACCCAAACAGTTCCCCCCCCCCACATATGGGGTATCAGCGTACTCAGGACAAATTGGACAACAACTTTTGGGGTCCAATTTCCTTGGGAAAATTCAAAAATTTGGGACTAAAAAATCATTTTTGTGGAAAATTGTTTTTTTTTTTTTCACACCCAGGCATTATAAGCTTTTGTGAAACACTTGGGAGTTCAAAGTGCTCACAACAGATCTAGAGAAGTACCTTAGGGGTCTAGTTTCCAAAATGGTGTCACTTGTGGGGGTTTCCACTCTTTAGGCGCATCAGGGGCTCTCCAAACACGACATGGCGTCCAATCTCAATTCCAGCCAATTTTAGTTTGAAAAAGTCAAACGGCGCTCCTTCCCTTACGAGCTCTGCCGTGTGCCCAAACAGTGGTTTTCCCCCACATATTGGGTATTGGCGTACTCAGGAGAAATTGCATAACAACCTTATCTGTCCATTTTCTCCTTTTACCCTTGTGAAAATAAAAAAAAAGTTTGTAAAAGATCATTTTTGTGGCTAAAAAGTTAAATATTCATTTTTTCCTTCCACGTTGCTTTAGTTCCTGTGAAGCACCTGAAGGGTTAATAATCTTCTGGAATGTGGTTTTGAGTACCTTGAGGGGTGCAGTTTTTAGAATGGTGTCACTTTTGGGTATTTTCTGCCATATAGACCCCTCAAAGTGACTTCAAATGAGAGGTGGTCCCTAAAAAAAATGGCTTTGTAAATTTTGTTGTAAAAATGAGAAATCGCTGGTCAACTTTTAACCCTTATAATTTCCTAACAAAAAAAAATTTTGGTTCCAAAATTGTGCTGATGTAAAGTAGACATGTGGGAAATGTTATTTCTTAACTATTTTATGTGACATATTTCTCTGTTTTAAGTGAATAAAAATTCAAAGTTTGAAAATTGCAAAATTTTAAAAATTTTCGCCGTATTTGCGTTTTTTTCAAAAATAAACGCAAGTTATATCGAAGAAATTTTACTTCTAACGTGAAGTACAATATGTCATGAGAAAACAATCTCAGAATCGCGAAGATCCGTTGAAGCGTTCCAGAGTTATAACCTCATAAAGAGACAGTGGTCAGAATTGTGAAAATTGGCCCGGTCATTAAGGTGCAAACCACCCTTGGGGTGAAGGGGTTAACTAGCTTCAATAGTTTCCTTAGGAGACTAGAAGCTGCAATTGTCTGATTGCTTGTGCTACAAAAATAGCAAGCAAAATTATCATCTGCTATGAGCGGGCCAGCGCTCATAGCAGATCAGCAATGACAAGCACCTGGCTCTCCTGCAGACACCCCCGGTTGTCAAGACAACTCATCGGCGCCCCACGATTATAGATCAAGGGGTGACTAAGGAGAGGGTTTGTGGCACGCTTCCTGCGCTTGCATGTTAAATGCCGCTGTCAGAGATTGATAGAGGCATTTAACATGTTAACAGCCACGGGTGAATCATGATTTCACCCGCGGCTGTTTGGGCACAAGACACCTGATTAAATCAGCTGTCATGTGCCTGAAAAAATGCGGGTTTCTTTACATCGTCTGCACCTTGGGTCTTGTCTTGTGTGGTAGATTCCTGCTTCTATAGATCTGGTACTTAGTGCTTGCTCTTGTGCCGCTATGATTAGTGCCTCTGTGCTGTCTTGGAGTCCCCAGCCTGCAGCAACGGTATCGGTAAGGTATATACGTATTAAAAGACGCACCCCCAATTCACCCCCCAAATTTGGGGGAAAAAAGTGTGTCTTATAATCCGTAAAATACGGTATGTAGGAACCTCAGTGACACTTTGGTCTTTTAGTGTGTTTATCATTTGTAAATATCTGTTGTGGACTCAGATGATGTTGAATTAATACATCAGAAGCAAATCATTGGGCTGGGGTGCCACAGCCATTACTAGATGTGGAATCCACTTTTTGCACATTGAGTCCTACACTTTTATTATTTCGTTGCTTGTTGTTTGTTTCTTTTCCTCTTTTGGTCTTTTTAAGGAATTATTAAAAGTTATATTTTAATTCTTTCACCACTACCTAATGGCCTGAACGAATCAATAGGATTTATATCTTTTCTATATTATTATCTCTGCCACTCACCTTGATTGGATGTTTTATCGTTTTAATTGTCCTAAGTGTTTTGTATTTTTATATAATTTTAGTGGTTATACTGATTTGTGTCTTTTTCTTATTTCTCTAAGCATATCTGGAACAACATAATTTTCAAATCATAAGCATACCCATGACAATATTCCTGTTTGCAGAGAACGCAACAAATTCACTACTGAATGATGTTTTCTGCATGTCTTTTTGTTTGTTTTTTGTATTGTTTGTTTACTGTATGTATTATGATAATGTTTACTATGATATATTGCCATCTCTCATTCATATATTCTTATACAGTATGGATATTTTAGTATCAGATCCGACTTCTAATTTTGTAATAAGCTGATGTCCATACACGTAAATACTATATATGTAATATGGCACCATTTACCGCCTCACATGACCGCGATGGTGATTGATGGGTAGATGGGTGGCGACACAGCACCGATGTGCGGCCACACATGTGCCAAGTGTGCCACTGTTATTGGCCTTAACCGATCACTTGATCGGAAGGTCCTCAAATATAAATGAGGGCGTGTATCACGCTTGATCATGGCCCCTGAGGAAGCAACATTTATGAAAAGTATGATGAGGAGTCTGGACTGGTGTGTTGCCAACATCACAGCAATGGGTGATTATTCTTTTTATTAATATCTTGCAATGTTTTGTATTCCATTGCCATATATTTGTGTGACATGGAAATAGCGCTGTGTTTTTACTTTTGAGAGCGCTACCCATGACACACACCTGCTACATGATATACAGCAAAATATTAGGAAGACAAACCAAACTTAGCCTATGAAGCACGTACCATTGATATTTTTAGAAATTGGTTATATGTCCTTAATTTAATCAATATTAAGGCTATTCCTTCGGGTTTGCATGTGCAATTCTACTCAGGCTTAGAATACTAGTATTTTCTCATACATATACATTTCTTGTTTTGACAGTAATCCTTGCCCAGTAACTGGGTAACTTTCTCACTGAACCTTTTGCACTTGATTTTGATATGTACACGTTTTTAAATATTTGTATTAATTAAATTTATCTTTTATAGAGTAGTATGGACTATGTGTTTTCCATTTCTCCCTGCATTCCTTGAGGGGTCTAGTTCCCAATCAGGGTCACTTGTGGAGGGTATCCACTGTTTAGGCACATCAGGGACCCTTCAAACGCGACATGGTATTTGCCCTCAATTGCAGCCATTCCATTTTTGCTTTCAAAAAGTCAAATGGTGCTCCTTCCCTTCCGAGACCTGCCATGTGTCCAAACAGTAGTTTTGCCCCACATATGGCGTATCGGCATAAGAAATTGCACAAGTATGGGGGTCCATTTTCTCCTGTTATCCTTGTGATAACAAAAAATTGGGAGCTAAAATAAAAATTTTGCATTAATTTCTATGAAGCACCTGAAGGGTAAATAAACTTTTTGAATGTTGTTTTGAGTACTTTGAGGAATGCAGTTTTCAGAATGTTGTCACTTTGGGGTATTGTCTATCATATAGGCCTCCTAAAGTGACTTCAAATGTGATGTGGTCCCTAAAAAAAATAGAAATTGACGATCAACTTTTAACCCTTCTAACTTCCTAGTGTCATGGTATAGGACATGGTTAATGTCCTGTCCACTCAGGGTTAACTTTTGCTGGCCTCCCTTTGGATCTGGGAGGGTATTTATACCCAGTCCAGAGGAAGATTCTCTGTCAGCTATACTTTTGTTGTAACTGTGTCTGACCCCCCTGGTTTGCGTGTATACTGCTCTGCTTGTTTGATTCCCATGTATGACCCGGTCTGTTTGCTCACTCTGCTCTCTGTCTCACGTTTTGCTTATATTGTCTTCTCCGGTTCTGACCTCCTGGCTTGGCTATCGATACTCCGTTACAGTTTTGTCCCTATTGTACTGTCTATTGCCCGCTCTGGTTTACTGATCTATTGCTACGTCCTGACTATCCGTTCTGTCTAACCCTTTGGTACTGTCGTGCTATCTTGTGCTCTGATCTCGGCCTGTCCTGGTTTTCGTCCCTGTCTTTGCCTCTTGGTAACTTTATCTCGTAGTTACCCTGCTAGGAGTTTTTCCTGCAGTTCCTAGATCTCTGGAGCTTAGGCCACGCCCCAGCAGTCATGTGCTGCAGGTCCTGTTAGTCTGCAGTACACATCATTCATTACTGCTGCCTCTGAGAGAAGTGTGGCCGGCTCCGCCCCTTGGCAGTCACATGCTGCGGAAGGTCCTGTTACACTGAAACACACGTCTTCCCTGCTGCAGCTCTGCTTACAGGTATCTTGGGGCTCAGTTGGTTTACTTAGGACACGTGCACTGGCTCAGTGAGCATGTGCAGTGCGGTGTCCTTGACACCTAGCAAAAGAAATTGTTTCAAAGGTGATGCAAATGTAAATTATAGATAGAAGTACGATGGTGTGCACTCAGTCAGTAAAGGGCTAGGTGCTAGTGTAACGGAATAAATCCAAACATAGGAATATAAAACACTGGACTCTCTTATGGGAATTCAATGCAAAATAGTGAAAATTTATTAAAATGTAAAGTAGACATGTGGGAAATGTTATTTATTTACTATTTTGAGTGACATAACTCTCTGGTTTAATGGCATAAGAATTAAAAGTTTGAAATTTTCAAAATTTTTGCAAAATATTTAGACTTGAGAGTCCTCAGTGGTTGATACCTTTTAATGGCTAACTGAAAAGATGGTAACAAATTGCAAGCTTTCGAGACTACTCAGGTCTCTTCATCAGGCATAGACTAATACAACATCTGAAGAATCACATATTTATACACAAAATAGCACAGAAAAAATGCAATAGGTAGGACAAGTGACATGAAGCAGAACTGTCATTATGGCAGAGGGATTAACATAAATATGACTAGTTCATAGATAAGGAGTGAAGGTTTTATTACCCTCTGATTGGGGTCTGGTATTGTGTTGTGATGACCCTAAAAGGTCAGGGAGGCAGATTCCTTAATTGTTGTAGAACGACATAAAACTCTGGGATATATTCATCCCAGCACTAAGAGTGTCAAAGGTCATCATAAGTTTATATTCCCAGACTTTTCTATCCTTCTCAGATTTGAAGTTAGATTTTAATACAAGTAATTCCATATCTGTCATGCTATGACCGGGCATACAAAAGTGTTTGGCCACAGGTAAATCCATTCTTTTTTCTCTTATCGTGTGGCGATGAGAATTCATCCTTGTTCTCAGTTTTTGCCTGGTCTCCCCCACATACAGACCCCCAGTTGGACATTTAGTACATATAATTAGGTACACCACATTAGATGTGATGCAGCTGAAAGTACCTGGTATCTTGTAGTCCTGATGGGAGTTGGGGATCTTTATCCTGTCCGTGGTCATTATAGATGTACAGGTCTTGCATTTCTTTTGTCTGCAAGGAAAGGTTCCTGCAGCTGTTGGGGAGGACAGGGAGCTTCTGACAATGATGCTTCTTAGATTTGGGGCTGCCTAAAACATAGTAGTGGGGGGTCTGGAAATATGGATTGTAATCGGGCATCTTTTTGTAGTAAAGGTTGTAGTTTCCGTGCAGCTCCCTTAGCATCTCCAGACTTGGATTGTAGGTGACCACTAGAGGCACCCGGTTATTTTCTTCTTTAGCTTTGTAATGTAGCAGGTGATTCCTTGATATTCTGGTGGCTCTTGTAATTTGGTTTTCAATTGTTCTTGGATGGTAGCCCTGGTTCAAAAAAGTCTTTCTGAGGCGACCAAGGTGTTCATCTCTATCCATGGGGTTGGAACATATACGGTTGTATCTGATGGCTTGGCTGTAGACAATAGAGTTTTTTATGTGTTTAGGATGGAAACTGTCCCATTTAAGATATGTTGGACGGTCGATTGGCTTCTGATACAGGGATGTCTCTATTTCATTGTTCTTTAGCTTAATGGTGGTGTCTAAAAAGTTAATTTCAGTGCTGGAGTAGTTAAGTGTTAAGTTGATGGTGGGATGAAATTGATTGAACTGTTCATGGAACGTCTTTAGCTGTTGTTCAGACTCCGTCCAGATGATTAAAATGTCATCAATGTAGCGGTAGTAGGCCCGAGGCCTGATGGGGCAGGAGGACAAAAATTCGCTTTCAAGCTTGGCCATGAAAAGATTTGCATACTGTGGAGCCATTTTACTTCCCATAGCTGTGCCAGTCTCCTGAAGATAGATCTTGTTGTCAAATTCGAAGTAATTGTGGGTGAGGATGAATTTTGTGAGTTTCACCACAGAATCAGCATCATTCCCGGTGTTTCCCATGAAGACTTTGCAGGCATTTAATCCATCCTGGTGTGGGAACCAGGGCTACCATCCAAGAACAATTGAAAACCAAATTACAAGAGCCACCAGAATATCAAGGAATCACCTGCTACATTACAAAGCTAAAGAAGAAAATAACCGGGTGCCTCTAGTGGTCACCTACAATCCAAGTCTGGAGATGCTAAGGGGAGCTGCACGGAAACTACAACCTTTACTACAAAAAGATGCCCGATTACAATCCATATTTCCAGACCCCCCACTACTATGTTTTAGGCAGCCCCCAAATCTAAGAAGCATCATTGTCAGAAGCTCCCTGTCCTCCCCAACAGCTGCAGGAACCTTTCCTTGCAGACAAAAGAAATGCAAGACCTGTACATCTATAATGACCACGGACAGGATAAAGATCCCCAACTCCCATCAGGACTACAAGATACCAGGTACTTTCAGCTGCATCACATCTAATGTGGTGTACCTAATTATATGTACTAAATGTCCAACTGGGGTCTGTATGTGGGGGAGACCGGGCAAAAACTGAGAACAAGGATGAATTCTCATCGCCACACGATAAGAGAAAAAAGAATGGATTTACCTGTGGCCAAACACTTTTGTATGCCCGGTCATAGCATGACAGATATGGAATTACTTGTATTAAAATCTAACTTCAAATCTGAGAAGGATAGAAAAGTCTGGGAATATAAACTTATGATGACCTTTGACACTCTTAGTGCTGGGATGAATATATCCCAGAGTTTTATGTCGTTCTACAACAATTAAGGAATCTGCCTCCCTGACCTTTTAGGGTCATCACAACACAATACCAGACCCCAATCAGAGGGTAATAAAACCTTCACTCCTTATCTATGAACTAGTCATATTTATGTTAATCCCTCTGCCATAATGACAGTTCTGCTTCATGTCACTTGTCCTACCTATTGCATTTTTTCTGTGCTATTTTGTGTATAAATATGTGATTCTTCAGATGTTGTATTAGTCTATGCCTGATGAAGAGACCTGAGTAGTCTCGAAAGCTTGCAATTTGTTACCATCTTTTCAGTTAGCCATTAAAAGGTATCAACCACTGAGGACTCTCAAGTCTAAATATTTTTCTATCTACTGGCTAACACGGTACGAAGATACACATCTTTCCTATATCAAAATTTTTGCCAAATTTCCGATATTTTCACTAATAAATACAAGTCATATTGAACAAATTTTGCCACTATCATGAAGTACAAGGCTATGTGCACACGTTGCGGATTTTTTTGCGGATCCACAGCGTTATTTCCGCATGGAATTGCACCAAATCCACAAAGGGTAGCTCAAGCAATGTTAATCAACGAGAATCCAGAATTGGTGTGCACGTGCTTCAGAAAATTCCGCTCTGGTTCGCAGCGTTTTATTTTCCGCAGCATGTCAATTCTTTTTGCGGATCTACAGCATTTCTATTTCTAAGATTTGTGCCATTTCTGGGGCGGCTGAGAGCTGATGTTTTTAACCTAAGGGGGTTCCAATATCCATACCCCTTGTGTGTGTATTAATATCAGCCTGCAGCTGTCTGTCTAGCCTTTGCTGGTTAGATTTTATAGGAGGACCCAATGTAAAAAAATTTTTCTGGGGTTCCCCTGTAAACTAGCCAGTAAAGGCTAAGCAAACATCTGTGAGCTGATATTAATAGCCTGGGAACCTTTATGGCTATTGGCTCCTTCCCAGAATATTAACATCAGCCCTCAGCCATCGGTTTTCCTTCTGTTAGTTATGAAAATTAAACAGGAGCCCATGCAATTTTTAAAAAATTTGTTGAAAAATAAACAGATATTGCGTTTCACGCAGATTTTGTGTGTGTGTGTGTGGTCTGCAGTCATATTTCTGTGTGTGTATGGTCCATAGTCATATGTGTGTGTGTGTGTGGTCCACAGCCATGTGTGTGTGTGTGTGGTCTGCAGTCATATATGTGTGTGTGGTCCACAGTTATGTGTGTGTGGTCCACAGTCGTGTGTGTGTGGTCCACAGTCGTGTGTGTGTGTGTGTGTGTGTGTGTGTGTGTGTGTGTCTTTTATTTAACTCTTTATGTATCATTTTATTAATTAGGATATCTGGCTGAAACTTGTTCATTACTAAACCTTGGGCTTGGAGAAGTGCGGCCGGTTGGTAATAAAGAGAGGCAAGGTAGTCAAGACTGATGGAGTGGAATTACCAGCAGGGCACATAGCCAATGTACAGATATGCTACAAGTACCTCGGAATCCCACAGGGATACGGTATCGATGATGAGGAGAAAAGGAAAGCAGCAACATCAAAATACAATCAAAGGGTAAGACAGATCCTGAAGAGCCAGCTCAATGGGAGGAATAAAATCCACACCATCAATACATATACCCTGCCAGCTATCAGATACCCTGCTGGCATTGTGTGCTGGCCAAAAGAAGAGATGGAAGCTGCAGATGTGAAGACACAAAAGCTCCTCACAATACATGGAGGTCTCCACCCTAAGTTTAAAGCCCTCCTCACACACAGCGATCTCGCTGCTGAGTCACTAGTTTTGTGACGCAACAGCGATCTCCCCAGTGATATCCCTGTGTGTGACATTCAGCGACGATCAGCCCCCCTGCTGGGTATCGCTGATCGTCGCTGAATGTCCTGGACATTTTTTGATAGTTGGTCTCCTGCGGGCCAGCACGCATCGCTGCGTGTGGCAGGCAGGAGACCAGCGATCAGTTGTTAACCAAGGTACACATCGGGTTTCCAGGCACTGCGCAGCGCCTGGAAACCCGATGTGTACCTTGATTACCAGCTCCCTGCACCAGCGCTTGTATCCAATGTACACTGCGGGTAACTAAGCGACGTTACCCGCAATGTTGCTGTCCTATACGCTGCCTGAGCTGCCTGTTTGGCAGCTCAGCAGCGATCATGTAGCGACACACCAGTGATCCTGACAAGTGCATATCGTTGTCAGGATCGCTGGTGTGTCGCTATGTGTGATGGGGCCCTAACACCCAAAAATTGTATACCAACAGAAAGGAGGGTGGTTGAGGCTTGATAAGTAGGGATGATGCTGAGAGAAAGCCTAAGGCAGCAACAACAACAGATCTAGAAGGAAGAACAGGAACATGAAGTGCCATGGCAAGACAAGCCGCTGCATGGGATGTACCATAGACAGATAATGGAGGTGACTGACATGGAGAAATCCTACCAATGGCTGGAGAAAGCTGGACTCTGAGACAGCACAGAGGCACTAATCATAGCGGCACAAGAGCATGCACTAAGTACCAGATCCATAGAAGCAGGAATCTACCACTGGAGGATCACAATGAAATTATCAGCACGTGACTTAACCCCTTCACCCCCAAGGGTGGTTTGCACGTTAATGACCGGGCCAATTTTTACAATTCTGACCACTGTCTCTTTATGAGGTTATAACTCTGGAACGCTTCAACGGATCTTCGCGATTCTGAGATTGTTTTCTCGTGACATATTGTACTTCATGTTAGTGGTAAAATTTCTTCGATATAACTTGCGTTTATTTTTGAAAAAACGCAAATATGGCGAAAATTTTTAAAATTTTGCAATTTTCAAACTTTGAATTTTTATTCCCTTAAAACAGAGAAATATATCACACAAAATAGTTAAGAAATAACATTTCCCACATGTCTACTTTACATCAGCACAATTTTGGAACCAAAATTTTTTTTTGTTAGGAAGTTATAAGGGTTAAAAGTTGACCAGCGATTTCTCATTTTTACAGCAAAATTTACAAAGCCATTTTTTTTAGGGACCACCTCACATTTGAAGTCACTTTGAGGGTCTATATGGCAGAAAATACCCAAAAGTGACACCATTCTAAAAACTGCACACCTCAAGGTACTCAAAACCACATTCAAGAAGTTTATTAACCCTTCAGGTGCTTCACAGTAACTAAAGCAACGTGGAAGGAAAAAATGAATATTTTACTTTTTAGCCACAAAAATTATCTTTTACAAATTTTTTTTTTATTTTCACAAGGGTAAAAGGAGAAAATGGAAAGATAAGGTTGTTATGCAATTTCTCCTGAGTACGCCAATACCCCATATGTGGGGGAAAACCACTGTTTGGGTACACGGCAGAGCTCGTAAGGGAAGGAGCGACGTTTGACTTTTTCAAACTAAAATTGGCTGGAATTTAGATTGGATGCCATGTCGCGTTTGGAGAGCCCCTGATGCGCCTAAACAGTGGAAACCCCCACAAGTGACACCATTTTGGAAACTAGACCCCTAAGGTACTTATCTAGATCTGTTGTGAGCACTTTGAACCCTCAAGTGTTTCACAAAAGTTTATAAAGCCTGGGTGTGAAAAAAAAAAAATCAATTTTCCACAAAAATGATTTTTTAGTCCCAAATTTTTGAATTTTCCCAAGGAAATTGGACCCCAAAAGTTGTTGTCCAATTTGTCCTGAGTACGCTGATACCCCATATGTGGGGGGGGGAAACTGTTTTGGCGCACGGCAGGGCTTGGAAAGGAAGTAGTAACGTTTTGGAATGCAGACGTTAATGGGGGTCATGTTCCGTTTGCAGTGCCCCAGATGAGCCTAAACAGTGGAAACCCCCCACAAGTGACCCCATTTTGGAAACTAGACCCCCTAAGGAACTTATCTAGATCTTTGGTGAGCACTTTGAACCCCAAGTGCTTCACACAAGTTTATAATGCCCGGGCATGAAAATAAAAAATCCTATTTTTTTCCCACAAAAATTATCTTTTAGTCACTAATTTTTTATTTTCCCAAGGGTAACAGGAGAAATTGGACCACATAAGTTGTTGTACAATTTGTCCTGAGTACGCTGATACCCCATATGTGGGGGGGAACCACTGTTTGGGCGCACGGCAGAGCTCGGAATGGAAGGAGCACCATTTGACTTTTTCCAACCAAAATTGGCTGGAATTGAGTTTGGATGCCATGTTGCATTTGGAGAGCCCCTGATGTGCCTAAACAGTGGAAACCCCCCACAAATGACCCCATTTGGGAAACTAGACCCCCTAAGGAACTTATCTAGATTTTTGATGAGCAATTTAAACCCCCAAGTGCTTCACACAAGTTTATAACGTAGAGCCGTAAAATTTAAAAATCATATTTTTTCCACAAAAATGATCTTTTCACCCCAATTTTTATTTTTCCAAGGGTAACAAGACTCCAAAAGTTATTGTGCAATTTGTCCTGAGTGCGCTGATACCCCATATGTGGGGGTAAACCACTGTTTGGGTGCATGGCAGAGTTTGGAAGGGAAGGAGCGCCGTCTGACTTTTTCAACGCAGAATTGGCTGGACGCCATGTCGAGTTTGGAGAGCTCCTGATCTGCCTAAACAGTGGAAACCCCCATAAATGACACCATTTTGGAAACTAGACCCCTCAAGGAACTTATCTAGATGTGTGGTGAGAACTTTGAACCCCCAGGTGTTTCACTAAAGTTTATAACGTACAGCCGTAAAATAAAAAATCTTTTTTTTTTTTTACAAAAATGATTTTTTTTGCCCCCAATATTTTATTTTCACAAGGGTAACAGAAGAAATTGGAACCCCAAAGTTGTTGTCCAATTTGTCCTGAGTACACTGATACCCAATATGTGGGCGAAAACTACTGTATGGGCACACGTCGGGGCTCGGAAGGGAAGTAGTGACGTTTTGGATTGCAGACTTTGATGGAATGGTCTGGGGGCGTCATGTCACATTTGGAGAGCCCCTGATGCACCTAAACAGTGGAAACCCCCCACAAGTGACCCCATTTTGGCAAATAGACCCCACAAGGAACTTATCTAGATGTGTGGTGAGCACTTTGAACCCCAAAGTGCTTCACAGAAGTTTATAACGCACAGCCGTAAAAATAAAAAATCTTTTTTTTTTTTTACAAAAATGATTTTTTTCGCCCCCAATATTTTATTTTCACAAGGGTAACAGGAGAAATTGGACCCCAAAAGTTGTTGTCCAATTTGTCCTGAGTACGCTGATACCCAATATGTGGGAGAAAACTACTGTATGGGCGCACGTCAGGGCTCGGAAGGGAAGTAGTGACGTTTTGGATTGCAGACATTGATGGAATGGTCTGGGTGCGTCATGTCGCATTTGGAGAGCCCCTGATGCGCCTAAACAGTGGAAACCCCCCCACAAGTGACCCCATTTTGGAAAATAGACCCCACAAGGAACTTATCTAGGTGTGTGGTGAGCGCTATGAAGCCCCAAGTGCTTCACAGAAGTTTATAATGTACAGCCGTAAAAACAAAAAAATAATTTTTTTTGTACAAAAATTATATTTTCGCCCCCAGTTTTTTATTTTCCCAAGGGTAACAGAAGAAATAGGACAAATTGCACAATAACTCTTGGGGTCCAGAGTAAGCTGATACCCCATATGTGGGGATAAACTACTGTTTGGACGCATGGCAGAGCTCAGAAGTGAAGGAGCACCGTTTGACTTTTTCAACGCAGAATTGGCTGGAATTGAGATCAGACGCCATGTCACATTTGGAGAGCCCCTGATGTGCCTAAACAGCGGAAACCCCCCAATTCTAACTCCAACCCTAACCCCAACACACCCCTAACCCTAGTCCCAACCCTAACCACAAACCTAACTCTAACACATCCCTAATCCCAACCCTAACCCTAACTTTAGCGCCAACCCTAACCCTAACTTTAGCCGCAACCCTAATCCTAACCCTAATGGGAAAATGGAAATAAATACATTTTTTTCATTTTATTATTTTTCCCTAACTAAGGGGGCGATAAAGGGGGGTTTGATTTACTATTTATAGCGGGTTTTTATGATTGGCAGCTGTCACGCTAAAAGACGCTTTTTATTGCAAAAATAGTTTTTTGCATCGCCACATTTTGAGAGCTATAATTTTTGCATATTTTGGCCCACAGAGTCATGTGAGGTCTTATTTTTTGCGGTACGAGTTGACGTTTTTATTTGTACCATTTTTGAGCAGGTGACATTTTTTGATCGCTTTTTATTTCGATTTTTGGGAGGTTAGAATGAACAAAAATCAGCAATTCATGAATTTCTTTTGGGGGAGGCGTTTTTATTGTTCCGCGTGTGGTAAAATTGATAAAGCAGTTTTATTCTTCGGGTCAGTACGATTATGGCGATACCTCATTTATATCATTTTTTTATGTTTTGGCGCTTTTATAGAATAAAAACAATTTTATATAAAAAATAATTATTTTTGCATCGCTTTATTCTGCGAGCTATAACTTTTTTATTTTTTCGCTTTTGATGCTGTATGGCGGCTCGTTTTTTGCGGGACAAGATGACGTTTTCAGCGGTACCATGTTTATTTATATCGGTCTTTTTGATCGCGCGTTATTCCACTTTTTGTTCGGCGGTATGATGATAAAGCATTGATTTTTTGCTTCGCTTTTTTTTTTTTTTTTAAGGGGTTCACTAAAGGGGTTAACTAGTGGGACAGTTTTATAGGGGGGGTCGTTACGGACGCGGCGATACCAAATATGTGTACTTTTATTTTTTATTTTTTTTATTTACAGGAAGAAATGAATTTATTCGGGAATATTTTTTTTTTTTTTTATTTATTTTGGATTTTTTTTATAACATGTTTATTTTTATTTTTTTAACTTTTTTACTTTGTCCCAGGGTGGGACATCACTGTATTTGAGCAGATCGCTGGTGTGACAGTGTGCACAGCACTCTGTCACACCAGCGATCGCTCAGGCAGTGCAGCAGGCTTCTCAGTGCCTGCTCTCAGCAGGCACTGAGGAAGCCGCCTCCCTCCAGGACCCCGGCGCCATCTTGGATCCGGGTCCTGGGAGGGAGGAAGCCCTCAGAACAGCGCGATCACATCGCGCTGGTCTGAGGGTCTCAGGGGGGCGCGCAGGAAGCCCCCACCCTGCGCGATCCTCCCCTGTGCCCCCAGTACACCGCGATCATGTTTGAGCGCGGTGTGCTAGGGGTTAATGTGCCGGGAGCGGTCCGTGACCGCTCCTGACACACAGTCACGGGTGTCAGCTGTGATAATCAGCTGACACCCGGCGGCGATTAGCTGCGCTCCCTCAGGAGCGCAGCTGATCGCCTATGACGTACTATCCCGTCCATGGGCAGAATGGCACGGGTTTTATGGACGGGATAGTACGTCTAATGTCAGAGAGGGGTTAAATATGTGTGTCTGAGCAAAGGGTCTGAATACTTATGACCATGTGATATTTCAGTTTTTCTTTTTCAATAAATTTGGAAAAATTTCTACATTTCTGTTTTTTTTTTTTGCAGTCAAGATGGGGTGCAGAGTGAACATTAATGAAAAAAAAAAGAACTTTCTTGAATTTACCAAATGGCTGCAATGAAACAAACAGTGAAAAATTTAAAGGGTCTGAATACTTTCTGTATCCACTGTAAATGTGAGCTAAGCCTTACTGCAATCTTTGGGTGGAAGAATGAACAAATCAACAGCAAGTGAAGATATGGTTTTATTTATTTTTTACGCCATTCCTAATAAACGTGATAAGACTAATTTATTCTTCGGGTCGGTGCGATTACAGCAATAGCAGATTTACATCTTTTTTACATTTTTTTACGCTTGGCTGCTATCACACACTAAAAGACACTTTTAGTTTTACAAAAACAAGTTTATTCTTTGCCATTTTCTAAGAACTATATTTTACTATGTTTCTGCCGACAGAGTCACGTGAGTGCTTGTTTTTGCATGATGGGTCAATGTTTTTATTGGTACTATTTTCGGGCACATAACATTTTTTGATCGCTTTCTTTTCTGATTTTTAGGAGGCAGAAAGAAAAAAAGCAACTCAGATTGTTTTTAGGTTTTTTTATGCTGTTCATCTTGTGGTAAAAGTGATAAGAAGACTTTATTCTTCAGATCAGTACAATTACAGCGTTACCACATTTCTATCAATTTTTTTATGTTTTGCCGCTTTTACACAATAAAAACTATTTTATGGAAAAAATATTGTTTTTGCATTACTTTGTTCTGAGAACTGTAACTTTTTATTTTTCCACCGATGAAGCTTGTTTTTATCGGGACAAGATGACATTTTCAGCGATACCGCTTTTATTTACATTCGTCTTTTTGATCGTATTTTATTCCATTTTTTCCAGCGGTATAACGAAAAATCATAGTTTGCTTCGTTTTTTTTTTTTTTTTTTTTACGGCTTTCATTCTAGGTGTTAACTTGTGTGACAATTTTATAGATCTGGTCGTTCCGGATGCACAATACCAAATATGCATACTCTTTTGGTTTTTTTTTACATAAAAATATGTATTTACAGGTGTAATTTTTTTTAATTTTTTTTATTTTGTGGTCTAAGATGCTTTCCGTAGCTTAGTGACCAGGGGGTCTTCATGACGACCCGGGGTCACCCTGGTAACGATCGGGCTCCCGCGATGACATCACGGGGCACTGATCTGAAGGGATAGGGTGCCGCCTTCTAAATGCTGCTATCATTATCGACTGCAGCATATAGGATGGTAAACAGCAAGGGGTGGAGCTGGCACAGTCTCTGGCTGTTACTGCAGGAGCTCGCCCATTAGCAGCACCAAGCTCCTGATTTAATCGTGCAGGCTGTGCTGAAATTTCAGCACCTCCTTTGCGATCATGCTGCGATTGGTTAGTCAGATTGACTGACCGATCACAGCCATCTGAGTGCGGGCACCGCTGGCATGGGTCCCTGCACCATATACCGTGCCAATCAGCTGTCAGTATGGAACTGTCACTGCGTGTTTGTACGCAGTGAGAGTTTTAAAATGGAAACTGACACTCGCTCATGATGAGTCACCCGCCAGGGCCGTGGGGTACTCGGATCCGAGCCTATTAACTTCTATGGGGGGATGTCACGGGCAGCCACGGCTCGGTCCGTGGCCCTGGGCGCTCACCAAAAATGGGGGAGTATTTACAGGGGAATAAATGTTCGTATGATGATTCGTGACGCCACCTGTAGTACCTGGTCAGGGTGACCAGCGCTGCTGTGCAGGTCCTCTGGAAGGGATGGTATTGTGCAGCTAGATGTGAAGTCTCCCACAGGTGAGACGGTGTCCTTCCAGGACAGATAGATGTAAGATGTAGCAATGGTGCTGGAGGATGTAGCAGAGGGGAGTGTGCGTCGCTGGAATAATCAGGGAAACAGTTCTGTTGCAGTTTCAAGGGTTTACTCACAGTCATTTGTACATACAGATGCCAGCCGGGCGCTGTGTCCTCCAAGAGAGTGGTCCAGCAACCCTCAGGTAAGTTAGTCGCACCTCCAAAGACTCCCTTTTAGTATGTCCCTTTCCGGCTTCTTCTCTAGGTGCTACACTCCTGACTTCCATGCACCCCGCCACCACAGAGCCTTCGGACGAGGGAGTATTGGGCCCTTTCAATTACCAGACTGGACTGGTGGTTTACGAGGCCACCCAGTACGGAAGTCCTGGACGTACTTGACCCTAAGCTTCCTCCCGGTGAGATTATGGTGACTAGTGGCCCCTTGAAGAGACCCACTGTTCTCGGTGTTACTAGTGGAGCTGAACTTTCCCACTAGTCTAGGGACCATTCCCCGATGTTCGCCTGGTCCTCCTTTCTGCAGGATGGGGGCACAGCTCCAACTGCTGTCTCACCCTGGACCCTTTCGCTCTCACAGCTAGGCTCCCTGAGGTGGACTCAGAGGAGCAGCAGGACAGTCCAGTACCCACACACTGACTGCCTAACACAAAACTGTTCTAACACACTGCTGCTGCAGCTGCTTCCTGAGGAAAAGACTGATCTCTTCCCTCACATGCAGCCTAGGTGCTGCCTAAGCTCCACCCACCAACTAACTACACCCTTTCCTAACCAGCCTGACTCAGACCATCCTCCCGAAGGGTCCGTCTGAGCTCAGCCAGCATAGTGTATGTTGGATGCAGGTGTTGGGAGTCAATGGGGTGCTTCCTCCTTACCTGAGAGTCAGGTGTCACACCGCTGGGTGCGATGCAGCATCTCTGTGGCGACTGGACCCTCAGGGCGCCACAATGACATGCTAAGTTCATCAGCTACACTGAACAAACTGTCTCGTCCTATCCAAAAGACAACTGACAGCATCTGCTACTGGATGCGCTACTCCACTACCTTTCTTTGTCAGTCGCACAGTGGCAGGTCTTTTAGATGAGGGCCAGAAAGAGTATATGCTCCAGTGGATGGCAAGCATTGCATCAAGTGGCCTCTCCTCCTCTTCCTCCACCTTAACATCATACACAGTACAATCCTCAGAGGTGACACTTGTGACGACAGCTGGAGTGGACCCTCAGGGTCACGATGCCAACCCACCCCGGGCGAGCTGACCTAGTGAGAACCATCTACTATACAGGGAGCATCAGGGGCAGGCCCGGGGGGTAAAGTACAACGACTGCTGGAACCAGGTGGCCGGCTCACAGAAGACGGGAATATGCAGGATTCAGAAGTGTGCAAAGCGAGGACATGGGGACACGCAGAGTACAGGATAGTGCAAGGCATGTTCATGGGGGCACGCAGGGTACAGGATAGTGCAAGGCATGTTCACGGGAGTTTGCAGGGTACAGGATAGTGCAAGGAGTGTTCACGGGGGCACGCAGGTACAAAGCAAGGCAGAGCGCGTGCAGGAAAGCACGCCAGGGTATAAGGCAAGGCAGGGAGCATGCTGGGAAGCACGCCTGGGTACAAGGCAAGGCAGGACGTGCACTGGGAAGCACGCCTGTTTACAAGGCAAATCAGGGCGTGCGCTGGAAAGCACGCCTGGGTACAAGGCAAAGCAGAGTGCATGCTAGGAAGCACGTTAGAGCACAAGGCAGGGAAGCTGAGTACAGAGAGCAGCCAAGCAAGGACCAAGCAGGTCTCGCTAGGAAGCACAACAATAATCAGGCACCGCCTACAGGAAGAGGCAGCCTGATATAGGGCAAGTGTGCTGGAACTTCCGGGTCAGGTCCTCCAGGACCATAGAGACGTCAGAGATGGAGCGGCCATAGTCAGGCTCAGGAGGAAGCGCATGCGCGCTGGACAAGGACCTGGAGTAGAGTGAACAGCCACAGAATCAAGCACGGGTCCCATGGACCTGCGCGATACCGGAAGTGATGACGTCGGGCGCTGAGCCCTGGCACCGGAGGAATGCGGTGAGGGCGGCATAACAGTACCCCCCCTCTTTACGCCTCCCCTTTCTAAGGCTGGAAAGAAACTTAGACAAAATCTGGGGTACTTGGATAGTCTCCTGGGGTTCCCAAGACCATTCTTCAGGACCAAAGCCCTTCCAGTCAATTAAGAAAAGGGTTTTCCCTCTTACCTTCCTCATGGCCAGGGTATCATTTACCTCAAATACATCCCCCACGCCAACAGGCTGAGGTGTTTTGGCCCACAAAGAGCGCGCCAGAAACCGGAGGTGAATTGAACTCCTGTGTCTGAGACGATGTGCAGAGGGAAGCCGTGAATTCTAAAGATGTTGGTAATGAAAAGCTTTGCCAATTCAGGAGCAGATGGCAGTCCGGGAAGAGGAACAAAATGGGCCATTTTCGAGAATCGATCCACAACCACTAGGATCAGAGTACAACCAGAGGAACGAGGCAAATCAGTAATAAAATCTATGGCTATGTGCTACCATGGAGCCAAAGGTACAGGGAAAGGAAGCAGCAGGCCAGAGGGTGGTTGTCTGGGTACCTTGTTCTTGGCGCAGGTTGGACAAGAAGCCACAAAGTCTTTGACATCCTGGGAAAGAGATGGCCACCAGTAGTAGCGGCACAACAGTGAGAGAGTCTTCTTGACTCAATGACCGGCAATTTTGGATGAATGTCCCCAGCATAACACTCGTTTTCGGTTGCTCTCAGCCACAAAATTCCTTCCCGGAGGTAAGGAAGTCAAGTTGACAGGAGCCACGGTAATTATCTTAGTGGGGTCAATGATATGAACAGGTTCCTCCTCCGTATCGGTTGACTGGAAAGACCTAGATAAAGCGTCGGCTTTAACGTTTTTATCGCCTGGCCGGAAGTGAAGTTCTAAGTCAAAGCGCGCGAAGAACAAGGCCCACCTGGCTTGCTGGAGGTTGAGCCTTTGTGCAGTCTGGATGTACGCCAGGTTTTTATGGTCTGTGAAGATCTTGAACAGATGTATGGCACCTTCTAGTAAGTATCTCCATTCCTCCAAAGCCAACTTAATGGCCAATAACTCTTTGCTGCCAATGGAGTAATTTCGCTCAGATGGGGAGAATACTTTAGAAAAGAAGCCGCAGGTGACAAGGCGTCCAGAAGAAGACTTCTGCAGAAGGACTGCGCCAGCCCTAGTAGAGGATCTGTCTACCTCAAGAGTGAAAGGTTTACTAACCTCTGGACGGTGAAGCATAGGAGCCATGGCGAATGCTTGCTTCAAGGATAGAAAAGCATCTTCTGCCTCAGTGGACCAAGCATTAGAGTTATCTCCTTTGCGAATAAGAGTCGAGATAGGCCGAACCAGAGAGGAGAAATGGGGGACGAACTGCCGATAGTAATTCGCAAAGCCAAGGAAATGCTGGATTGCTTTCACCCCATGAGGCCGTGGCCAATCGAGAACGGCGGACACTTTCACCGGATCCATGCGTAGACCAGAGTCCGAGATAATGTACCCCAGGAACGGTAAGGACGTTTGCTCGAAGACACATTTCTCGATCTTTGCATAAAGGCGGTTCTCTCTTAAACGCAGGAGTACTTGGCACACGTTCTTTCTGTGGGTAGACAGATCTGGAGAAAACACGAGGATATCATCCAGGTAGACCACTACGCAGGAGTACAGCATATCACGGAAAACGTTGTTCACGAACTCCCGTAACACCACTGGAGCATTGCATAGGCCAAAGGGCATGACCAAATACTCGTAGTTGCTGTCTCGGGTGTTAAAGGCGGGCTTCCACTCGTCACCAGAATGAATATGGATCAAGTTGTAGGCCCCACGAAGATCCAACTTGGTGAAAATTCGCGCCCCTCTTAGGCGGTCAAAGCGCTCCGGGATCAGAGGCAGCAGGTATTTGTTTTTTGACGGTGATGTCGTTCAGCCCTTTATAGTCTATGCAGGGATGGAGGGAGCCATCTTTCTTTTTGACAAAGAAAAATCCCCTCCTACGGGCGAGGAGTACTTACGGATGAAACCTCTGGCTAAATTTTCCTGGATATACTCCGACATAGCTTGGGTTTTGGCAGGAGATAGCGGGTATATTCTACCCCTGGGTGGGGTAAAGCCAGGGATGAGGTCAATCGGACAGTTGTATGGTCAATGTGTGGGCAGAGTCTCGGCCTCTTTTTTGTCGAAAGACCAATAAGCCGATGGCAGACCTGCAGGTGCCGAGGATGGACAGGCAGAACTCATCGGATGGAAAGACAGCAGGCACTTCTTCTGACAAGATGGTCCCCAACGGAGTACATCGCAGGATCGCCAGTCAAAAGTTGGCTCATGTGCTCATAACTAAGGGAGACCAAGAAGAAGCATGTGAGACAAAGTCGGCAGGACGTGGAAGAAGATCTTCTCTCAATGCAGGGCTCCAATCTGCAGCTCCACTTCTTCGGTGACCTGGGTAACGGTTTCCTGCAAGGGTTTACTGTCGACCGAAACTATAAGCAGTCTCCAGGGACCTGACAGGAATCCGATATTTTTTAACTGCCTCAAGCCTGATAAAGTTCCCTGCCGCGCCTGAATCCACATAAGCCTCCCAGAGTAACGTTTGGAACCAAAATTCAGCAAAACAGACACGGTAAGGGGAGGAGAGGAATCACATACACCTAGGGAGGCCTCTCCTACCTGCATCGTCTCAGGAGCAGAGATTAAAGAAGAGGACACGGGTCTGAGTTTAAGCGGACTGCAGGTGGGTGAAAGCGGGGTAACCTTCTCTGCTGGGCAGTTTCACGGGAGCACTCCTGAAAGCATAAATCAATTCGCGTCGCTAGAGACATTAAATCCTCTAAGGAGGTTGGTGTTTCCGTTTCACGTGCCGCTAACTCATCTTTAATGTGGCTCAAGAGGCCTCGCCAGAAAGCACCTACCAATGCTTCGTTGTTCCAGCCCACCTCGGAGGACAGAATGCGAAAACAAGTAGCGTATTGGCCGACGGAAAGAGAAACTTGGTGGAGATTAAAAAGGGATTCCGTGGTAAACGCCAAACGACCTGCCTCATCAAACACCCGGCGAAAACTCTCCAAAGTTGGTAACTGGAAAACCAATGGGTCATCCAGAGTGGATTAACCCACGCCAAAGGAAGGATATTGCTGTGGCTGAAGCTCGAGGTGTAGCAGACACTGGTTCAAAAAACCCCGACATAGCTTGGAGACACCGCTATACCGTGGAGGTTTACAAAAGTGGGATGGAGGGTGCAGGACCTGAGCTTGGTTTGCAGCCGAGAATGCAGACTGAAGGGAAAGCAGACGGTTGTCCACTGATGCCATCTAGCTGAGCAAGAGGGCCTGGGTGTCACGCTGCTGAGCAAGCTCCTGCTGAAGGCTATCCCGCCGGGGGGCGTTCCCCGGGTCAGAGGTCTATAAATCGGGCAACCAGGTCTCTATGGATTTCAGAAAGGACATTATCCACGAGTACCCTGATTCTTCTTGAGCGACTGCCGAGACACCAGCGGGGTCCATGGCCTGATTATACTATGACAATTCCTGGAGTGGACCCTCTGGGTCACGATACTAACCCACCCCGGGTGAGCTGACCTAGTGAGAACCACCACAGGGAGCATCAGGGGCAGGCCCAGGGGGGTAAAGTACTGCTGGAACTAGGTGGCCGGCTCACAGAAGATGAGAATATGCTGGGAAGCACGCCTGGGTACAAGGCAAAGCAGGACGCGTGCGTTGGGAAGCACGCCTGGGTACAAGGCAAAGCAGAGCGCGTGCTAGGAAGCACGTTAGAGCACAAGGCAGGGGACCTGAGTACAGAGAGCAGCCAAGCAGGGACCAAGCAGGTCTCGCTAGGAAGCACAACAATAATCAGGCACCGCCTACAGGAAGAGGCAGCCTGATATAGGGCAAGTGTGCTGGAACTTCCGGGTCAGGTCCTCCAGGACCATAGAGACGTCAGAGATGGAGCGGCCATAGTCAGGCTCAGGAGGAAGCGCATGCGTGCTGGACAAGGACCTGGAGTAGGGTGAACAGCCACAGAGTCAAGCGCGGGAGGTGCGTGTGCGCACTCGACGAGACGCACGGACCTGCCGTGATACCGGAAGTGATGACGTCAGGCGCTGACCCCAGTGACGGAGGAATGCAGTGAGGGCGGCATGACAACACTTCAATTACCCTTGTTTCTCCCTGCGTCAAAAATCTCCAACCGCCCAACAGACTATGGGGAACCACAGATGCCCGAATCTGCAGAGCTATTCACACAATCTATTCCATGGGCATCAGAGATCTGCTCCAAAGATTCATAGAATACAGAGGAGGAAAGCATCTCTGCACCAATGTCCCAATTTTTTTTATGTTGGATCTGGGGCCGGATGAAGTAGGGTCTCAGCAGAATCCAGACCCTCATCACCAGAGGCACACGCGGACTGTACTGTGCTGTCAGGGCAGGAAAAGGAGGAGAGTGACTCCCTCGGCGAGGAGTGGGAAAACAGAGAGGTTGACAATGAGGTTGTAGATCCCACTTATTGTGAACCCAGATCCGTACACGGCGGTCGCATCAGAAGTCGGTGTCAGTATTCCGGGTTTTCTAGGTAACTTTGTCAATGATTTTGCCCTTTGTTAAAATGGAGTTTGCTGTTTTCTGTGCCCTACTTCCTGTTCGTTTGTTTAAAACCCGGCTCAGGTGCTGGCTTCACTGCTGGAATATTCTGCTTCCGTTTCCCTGCAACCCAGCTGCTTGTTCCTCACAGATCGTTGTGTATTTACCAGGGAAGTGCATAACCAGGTTATCTTCAGGTGTTTCTCTGCCACAGCAGTTTCTACCCATGGCTCTGGACATTCTCTGCATATGTAAGTTGCACATACTGTGTTGTCACTAAACTGTTGACTTGGGAATTTAACCCTTGGTTCACTCCATCTGATAAGAACTGTGTTTCTGAACTGTTGCTGTTTAACCCTTTGTGCATTACCTCTGGTGAGAGCTGTTGGAACTATTACTGGAACCTTACTGACTTATGAACTTGTTGTTGGACTTCACTGAATTAAGCCACAACTGAGATTAACTTGTTCCTGGACTTCCCTGTGTTTTCTGCATACCTGGATCTGACTCTTCACACACCAGCTGTGTGTAAATCCAGCCACGTAACCTATGCATCAGACTTACCTTGTGGTCACATTTGTGTGAGGACTCCGTCGTAGGAACTTTGCCACCCTCGCTATAGAGGTTCAAGGACTTATATATCCGGATTCATATGACTGGACTTGTGTATATATATATGGACTCATTGCATGTCACTGCGGGTTGTTTGAATATTGTTTTTGAGGGTTTTGCTGTTTGGGGGTTTTGCTGTTTCACAAATACATTATTTGCATTCAAAGAAACCCGTCTCTGATTGTTCATTGCCCCACGCTATCAGAATCCTCGAGTTCCTACAATAGTATTACAGGATATTCCAGCCTAAAAAAGAGGATTCTGCTGGGGCAATGACGGAGACACGGGCAGACAAACTGTTCACCATAGTTAACTCCTTGCAGCAGGAGGTGGCGGCTGCACTCAATCAGTTTAGAGACTTGGAGTCTCGGGTTAATCATAATGCACAGGGGTTTGGTCAGGCTCTCCAAGATCTACGTTCTAGGTTAGGAGTCCTGGAGGCCTTACCTACTGAGCCTACCTCATCCACCAGTATGCCCAAATTGCCTCCATTCCGTTTTAATGGTGACCGAAGTCAATTTCGTGGGTTTGTTAATCAATGTATATTATTTTTTGATGTACATGCCTCTTACTACCGGTCTGATAGATCTAAGGTTCTATGTATTATTATGTTGTTGACATCACGTGCACTGGCTTGGGCAAATCCTATGGTTGAAAGTCATGATACCCGTCTAAATAATTTGGACAATTTTCTGGCAGCCATGGCGCAAATGTTCGACGATCCCAACCGCCGTGCTACCGCTGAATCTGCCTTGCTTTCCTTACGCCAGGGGAAACGGTCAGTCATAGAATATGTTACTGAATTTAAAAGGTTAGTGGTGGACACTCAGTGGGAAAACAATGCTTTATTACCAATCTTTAGAAAAGGTTTGTCAAATGTAATCAAGGATGAGCTAGCTCGTTCAGAGTCTCCACAGGAGTTTGAATTGTTTATACAGCACTGTGTACGTATTGATATCCGTTTAACTGAACGCAGACAAGAAAAATGGGCCGCTGTAAATCGCATTACTAATTACTCTCTTCCGTCCAGGGAAACCACAGGAAAAAACCCGCGAGAGGCTGAGGAGGTGCCTATGCAGGTGGACTCACTGCAGAGACGTGAGAATAATGAACGCCGCGAACACCGTTTCCGTGAGCGCTTATGTTTCTATTGTGGTCAATCGGATCATTTCCTCATCAATTGTCCTAAATGTCCTAGGCGACCCAACAAGGTGTTGGCGGTAGTAGGGGATTATGATAACACAGACGCTGAGTCTGAAGTTTCGGAAACCAGTCTACATCTAGATGCGGTTTTTCCCCCAATACTGATGCCGACTTCCCCTAAAGATCAAGGGGAGAAATATTCACATTGTTCTCTTCCTATACAGATTCAGTGGGAGGAACAGTGGATATCAAGTTCTGCCATGATAGACTCTGGAGCAGGTGGGAATTTCATGGATTCTTCTTTTGCAGAGGAACATGGTATAAAGACACAACTAAGAGCTTCACCAATCACTATGGAAACGGTGGATGGTTCCCCATTAGTTTCTGGACCAGTAGATCGGGAGACAGTGCCTCTGGAGTGTAAGATGGAACCAGATCATCAAGAAACACTTTCATTCATGTTAATATCTTCTCCTCATTTTCCTGTAATTTTAGGAATTCCCTGGTTACGGTCACAAAATCCAATCATCAATTGGGAAACCAAGGAGATAACCTTTCTCCCGAAGTGCAGTTCTACCATCAGTCCAACTGTAGCGGCTCCAGTTACCCAGAACTTGGAAGAGGTGATACAGGTACCTACTCTCCCTCTGATTTATCAGGAATTCTCAGACATTTGTGATAAAAGGAAGGCAGATCAACTTCCCCCACATAGACCGTATGACTGCCCCATAGAATTGCTTCCTGGAGCAGCGATTCCTTTCGGCCATGTTTACCCGTTGGCGGCTCCGGAATTAAAATCTTTACGAGAGTATATAGATGAGAATTTAGCCAAGGGGTTTATCCGACCATCTTCTTCACCAGCGGGAGCTCCAATATTCTTTGTAAAGAAGAAGGATGGTACTCTAAGACCCTGCATTGACTACCGGGAGTTAAATAAGGTAACCATTCGTAACAGGTACCCGTTGCCCCTAATTCCAGAATTGTTGGAAAGAGTTCGCCAGGCCAAAGTATTTACCAAATTAGATCTTCGTGGGGCATATAATCTACTCCGTATACGGCCCGGAGACGAATGGAAGACAGCTTTTAGATGCCGGTATGGACATTTTGAATATTTGGTGATGCCATTCGGACTCTGTAACGCTCCTGCTGCTTTTCAACATTTAGCCAACGACATTTTCAGGGATTTATTGGACCAATATGTGGTAATTTACCTTGATGACATCTTAATCTTTTCTGACTCCTTACAGGAACATCAGGAACATGTCAAGACCGTACTTAGACGTTTGAGAGATAATCATTTGTACATCAAACTCGAAAAGTGTGAGTTCCATTGTTCTGAAATTCAATTTTTGGGCTATGTTATCTCGCCTCAGGGATTGAATATGGAGTCCAGCAAGATCCAGGCAATCTTGGACTGGCCGGTACCAGGAAACATTAAGGAGGTACAACGATTCATTGGCTTTGCTAACTTTTATAGACGGTTTATCCGAAATTTTTCAGAAATTGTCCGTCCCATCACTCTCCTCACCAAGAAGGGGAAAAAGTTTGAATGGTCTTCGCAAGCTCAGGAAGCCTTTGATCGCCTGAAGGGTTGTTTTACCACAGCTCCAATATTGATGCATCCGGATCCTGCACAGCCTTTTATCGTGGAGGTGGACGCGTCTGACTGTGCATTGGGAGCTATCCTCTCACAACGTACCGGAGACAAAGGTTTGCTGCACCCGTGTGCCTTCTTCTCTCGTAGGTTATCTTCTGCAGAACTGAACTATGATGTGGCAGATAAGGAACTTTTGGCAATTATTTCTGCCTTTAAGGAATGGAGACACCATTTGCAGGGGCAACTCAGCAGGTAGTAGTACTCACGGATCATCGCAATTTGGAATTCCTTAAGTCTGCCAGGTGTCTTTCTCCTCGACAAGCTAGGTGGAGTTTGTTCTTGAACCAGTTTAATTTTATTATTTCGTACCGCCCAGGTTCACGTAATGGGAAAGCTGACGCATTATCCCGAATCCATACCGTGGATTCCGTGCCTGGGACCCCGTCGAAGACCATCTTGTCGGAGGCCAATTTCGTTGGAGTGCTCCGGAACCGGGACTTGTGGCAGGAGATCAAGCTGGCCTATGACGGTGACGTATTTCTTGCAGCTCCACCTGACAATGTGAATCTTGTCCTTCGGAATGGTGTGTGGCTTAGAGATCGATGTATTTATGTCCCAGAGGCTGTAAGACTTCGAGTTCTCAGATTGGTCCACGACTCTAAATTGGCTGGTCATAGGGGGGTACAGAAGACGCAGGAATTGTTAACTCGTTTTTTTTGGTGGCCTACCTGCTTGAAGGATGTGAATGACTATGTCCGCTCTTGTGAAGTTTGTGCCCGGTACAAGGTTCCTCGTGTCTCACCTACTGGTCTTCTTAAACCACTACCTGTACCGTCTCGCCCTTGGGGGTCTATTTCGATGGACTTTATTGTGGAGTTACCCACCTCTGGTGGTAAAAATACTATTTTGGTGGTAGTAGATCGTTTAACGAAAGCTGCTCATTTCATTCCGTGCGCTGGTCTTCCCTCAGCTACAGAGACAGTAGATCTAGTTATCCAGAACATTTTCCGGCTGCATGGGGTACCAGATGACATCATTTCTGACCGGGGAATACAATTTACCTCTAGATTTTGGAAAGGATTTTGTTCTGCGCTCCACATTAATGTTTGCTTGTCTTCTGCATACCATCCTCAGACCAACGGGCAGACCGAACGGACAAATCAAACCTTGGAGCAATATCTACGCTGTTACGTCAGTCATTTGCAGGACGATTGGCTGAAGCTACTTCCTCTAGCGGAATTTTCGTACAACAACTCCCAAAGCAGTTCCACGAAGGTAACGCCTTTTTTTGCCAACCTGGGTTATCATCCAAATATTTTGCCTAGGTCTCCGGTTACGATTTCGGTACCAGCGGTTGAAGACAGAGTGACGGCGTTGCAACGTAATCTTGAAGTTTTGAAGGACTCCCTGACCACAGCACAGGAGCGTTACAAAAAGTCGGCCGATAGATTCCGGAAACCAGCACCTATGTATAAGGTAGGAGACTCAGTTTGGTTGTCCACCAAGAATCTAAAATTGGGTGTTCCTTCGCAGAAACTGGGACAGAAATTCATCGGTCCATTCAAGATCACGGGGATTGTGAGCTCTGTTGCCTGTCGGTTGAAGCTACCACGGACTTTAAAGGTACACCCAGTATTTCATGTTTCCTTATTAAAACCAGTCTCTCCTAACACATTTCAGGGACGTATCGTACCTCCCCCTCCACCAGTGTTGGTTGATGGCGAAGAACAATTCGTGGTACAGGATATTGTTAATTCGAGACTTCATAGAAACCGGCTTCAGTATCTAGTTAGATGGCAAGGTTACTCTCCTGAAAATGATTCTTGGGAACCAGTAAGTAACATCAATGCGCCTCTGAAGATTGCTCAGTTTCATCGGAGATACCCGGACAGGCCTGGTCCAGGACCGTCCGGAGGCCGTCTTTAGGGGGGGGAGTAATGTCAGTATTCCGGGTTTTCTAGGTAACTTTGTCAATGATTTTGCCCTTTGTTAAAATGGAGTTTGCTGTTTTCTGTGCCCTACTTCCTGTTCGTTTGTTTAAAACCCGGCTCAGGTGCTGGCTTCACTGCTGGAATATTCTGCTTCCGTTTCCCTGCAACCCAGCTGCTTGTTCCTCACAGATCGTTGTGTATTTACCAGGGAAGTGCATAACCAGGTTATCTTCAGGTGTTTCTCTGCCACAGCAGTTTCTACCCATGGCTCTGGACATTCTCTGCATATGTAAGTTGCACATACTGTGTTGTCACTAAACTGTTGACTTGGGAATTTAACCCTTGGTTCACTCCATCTGATAAGAACTGTGTTTCTGAACTGTTGCTGTTTAACCCTTTGTGCATTACCTCTGGTGAGAGCTGTTGGAACTATTACTGGAACCTTACTGACTTATGAACTTGTTGTTGGACTTCACTGAATTAAGCCACAACTGAGATTAACTTGTTCCTGGACTTCCCTGTGTTTTCTGCATACCTGGATCTGACTCTTCACACACCAGCTGTGTGTAAATCCAGCCACGTAACCTATGCATCAGACTTACCTTGTGGTCACATTTGTGTGAGGACTCCGTCGTAGGAACTTTGCCACCCTCGCTATAGAGGTTCAAGGACTTATATATCCGGATTCATATGACTGGACTTGTGTATATATATATGGACTCATTGCATGTCACTGCGGGTTGTTTGAATATTGTTTTTGAGGGTTTTGCTGTTTGGGGGTTTTGCTGTTTCACAAATACATTATTTGCATTCAAAGAAACCCGTCTCTGATTGTTCATTGCCCCACGCTATCAGAATCCTCGAGTTCCTACAATAGTATTACAGTCGGTTTCAAAAAGGGATGGAGACAAATGCAAAGGAAGCTTGTCATCGGGGAGTCTCTGAGGAAAAGGCAGAATGTTCTGGCCTGATATTGGTGTGGCGTACATAAGGCCACACCATCCAGCCCCTTTTTCCTTTCTAGGTCCGATACCCGGAGCCTGACGACCATAGTTTGGAGCCTGACGACTGCTACCTGGTGCCTGGAGATCGTGTCCGATGTACGGAGTCTGTCGACCGCTGTCTTGTACCCAGATCCCGACCACTGCTGCCTGGTCCTGTGCCGTCCGTGTCTCAGCCAATGACCTGAGCTTCCACGCCAGTGTTCCTGGTCCTGTGCCGCACATGTCTCAGCCGATGACGTGGGCTGCCATGCCAGTGTCCTGATGTCATACTTGTGTTCCTATGTTCTGTCGGTGTCCCTGATGTCTTGCCTGTGTCCTGATGTCCAGCCTGTGTCCAGATGTCCTGTTTGTATCCAGATGTCCTGCAGTCCTGCCTGTGTCCTGATGTCCAGTCTGTGTCCAGATGTCCTAATGTCCAGCCTGTATCCTGATGTCCTGCCTGATGTCCTGATGTCCAGATGTCCCGATGTCTTTCCTGTGTCCTGATGTCCTGACGGTTCACTGTGGTCCACCCTGTGATGAAAATCCGTCCTGGGTCGGGAGCCTGGCATTGTTTGTTCTGTTTATGTACTGTGTCTTTAAGTAAACTTTATGTTTCTTCTTTCCTGAAGTTGTGCTGTGTCATCTAGTCCTGCATGTCATCACCCTTGCCCACATTCTCAGCTGCCACAGACACCCTGTCCGGTTGCTGCCCTCCCCTAGTCCGGGTAGGCCCGGTTCCCCCTCTGTGGTCCAGTGGGTCCACATTCCTTTACCATTTGGCTATGCCATGTCCCGACGCCCTAAAACCATGGAAGTGTAACAATACTTAATACCCCGCCGACCGATTGCCTCCTGATTACCAGACGGGGTGCTTGACAGAGCGTCCAGCAGAGATGAACGACTTGGTGGCACAGAGAGAGAGAACTAACCTGTATCTTAGGGGGTGGCTAAAGGCTCCAATAGTGCCCGACTGAGGCTGTGAATATCGCCCAGGCCAGAAGCTGAGTGGTGGAACTTAGCATAAAAAGAGGGTTCGGGTTCCTGGAAGAGGAATGGACTGGGCACGAGGCATATGTGAACCACAACGTGGTGAAAAAAAATACCTGCCCCACAGACTCCATAGTCTATACCTGGGTGAGACTGTGGAGTTCATTAAATGTGAATGCTGGAAAGGCTGGTACTCAGCTGCACTAGTACATCCTTTCAAGTATGAGGATATAAGAGCATAGGACCGTGAGGTATTACAGCAAAAAGCCCAGTGAGAGACCTGAAAGAAATAGGCAAAATGGGCAGAAGAGGCCTCCAAGGGGTTTATGCAGACTCTGAGAGCCGATAAACCCCGCTGAGCAGGGGAAAAGGTAACTCCCGAAGAGCCTCTTATGAGAAGTCAGAGGTGACTCATCAGAATCCCCAGGAGAGCTGTGAACTGGCTAAATTGCCTGACTAGGTGGGGTCGTCGAGTTTGCTGGAGCCACAAGTTGAAGATTCCGGCTGCAAGATGCAGGAGCCAACCAAAGTAAACAGGACCACAGCAGGACAAGTGATCCAGAACTTTCAGGTGACCAGTTATGGGCTCACCCAAGTGGGCTGTGGAAGCTCTGTGACCAGATGAGATGATCCTGGACCAGTAAAATTTCCAGACCAGCCCTGGATAAGTGATCACACTCGTCACTGCCTGGGCTGCCTTCAAGAAGGAGAGGTGGGTCACCCTGAAGAAGTCTTGATGGGAGAGGTGGTTTGGGCCAAAGCACCCTTATGCTGGAGTTACAATTTAGCAAGAAGACATCCCAACCCTGTCTGACAAAAAATCAGGTGAGGCATTTGGAGAATTCCTGCAGGGGGCAAACTGTCTTCATTTCAGTTGAAATTTGGTCATTTTGTTATCAGAGTTCATGTGTTTTGTTTTATTGTTAACCTGGAAGAAGTCCAAGGGACTGTTCTAATACCTGCATGGCCGGAAAGGCCTGTGAGAGTCGAATTGGCTAAATTTGTTGCATCTGCAGTTGTATTTTTGTTGCGCCTCTTCGTCTTTTTCTGCTGGACAGCAGGCATTGATGGGACTGTGTTTCCTGAACTCTGTTCTCACAGACACTACCATCAAGAGACGATACTAATATCCTCAGGACTGTGCCCTTAGATAAAATGGACTGCAGCTGTGTTGGCCTACTAGTCTTTGTTAAGATATAGACATAGACACTGTGCTTCCCTGATCCTTACCGAGAAGGACAGATGGCGGTAAAGTTTTAAAGTTATGGACTGTAGCATTTGCTGTTCTGGGGTCCTTAACCAAGAAGGGCCGAGTGTCCACTGAGAAGTGAATGCCGGTGAAAGATTGCAGCCTCAATGTTTTTACAATGTTTTATGGGGTGTGCCTAGTGCGCACGCGCTCCACTGCTTTTAAAGAGGCACTGCTCGTAGTTTACGAAATTCCCCCATCCCATGACTAGGAGGCATCTTGTATAAAAGTCACCCTCCACAATAGAGAGGTGCCTGAGCAATGTAGTCTCATTAGTGTGTGTTTGTGCAACTAGTGTGTGGCCAGGTCCCAATTCTAGTACCTGTGCCCCCTTGTCCTTGTGTGACAAGACCTGAACCTGAACCTCTGGTTCCTGTGCTGCCGGGTCCAGAACCTGAACCTCTGGTCTTTGTGTGGCCAGGCACTGAACCTGAATAAGAAAAGGGGGAGAAGCCAGCGCCGCACATGGTCAAAATGAAATACATTAAGTGCATCTGCACATATTAGTTTCTAACTGTTTTTTTAAAAATGAGACATTTGGCAAATAATTGATCAATTCTTTGAGCCACCCCGCCACGACAAGGCATTCTCATATGGGGCAGTCCTACTCTACGTTTTCTATTTTCGCTGTGCCATTACGGCCTCCTAAAATATATTAAAAACAAGACTGCAAAAAAACTGCAAAATAAGACTGCAAATAAACTGCAAAGTACCTGAAGCATGCTGAATCACTCCATGGTCCAGTAAGGCAAGCACAGGTAAAAGCCGACAGGTCCAAAGATGGACATTTCAGATCTGACCTCCACACTTGCCAAACCAGCAACCACAGATAAAGGGTGAACAGGCCCAGACACAGGTGCACAATTACACAAGCCTGAGGCAGGGCTGCTGTAGTGTGTACAGCAGCCTAGGTCAATCACAAAAGAAGTAAAAAAACGGGGACGACCAGGTCATCAACAGAAAGGGGAGACATTGTCTAGATCTGAACCTCCACACTTGCCAGGAACCAGCAACCCACAGATAAAAAGGGTGGAAACAGGCCCAAGACACAGGGGGACACAATTACACCAACAGCCCTGGAGCAGGTGCCCGTATGTGTGTACAGCAGCCTAGGTCAATCACAAAAGAAAAAAAACAGATAAATGGCATGTATAACCCGGAGCAAACGGCAACAAGTGGTGGTCAGCCACGTACCAATATCGACAAGAAAAGGGGGAGAAGCCAGCGCCGCACATGGTTTTCTTCGTTACTGAACCTGAATGCCTGTTCCTTGTGCAGCAAGGCCATTAACCCAACATCCGAATACAGCCCTGTCTGTTACTCCATGTCAGTATCCGTTCTGTTTAAGGATCCAGAACCTGTGCAGTCTGAACAGATTCCATGTCATGTCTCGCCAAGTTACTCCAAGTCCAATCTGTGTCAGCATGCCTGACCCTTGAAGTCAGCAGCTGCTGTACCGTGGACTGTAAGGAGTGGTACCTGGAGGCTACCTGCAGCTCAAACCTGACTCCATTATCAGGTGATCCAGTGAACACCAAGGTTATCTATGCCCCTTCCTAGGTAAGCCCAGCCCTGTGGCACAGTGGGTCCACTAGCCATGTGCGCCACCTTCAAGCATGACAAAATACATGCTAGCTTTATGACATCACATTCACCATGACTTATGGGTGGTTTTATCAGGTACTGGGGGTGCAGCCCTTTTCTGATTGGTGGAAGTCCAGTTTAACTTTATAATATCACAGTCACCATACTTCAAGAGTGGTTATATTAGGTTCTTATGGGCATAGCCCTTTTCTGATTGATGGAAATTAAAGTCAACTTTATGACATCGCTATCACCAGGATTCATGGTTGGTGTTTGTATTAAGGGTTCTTCTGGGTGGTGCCTTTTTCAGATAGGTAGAAATTAAAGTTAGCTTCATGACAGTAAAGCACAGTGGCTCAGTGACTAGCAGTATAGCCTTGAGGTGTTGGGGTGGGTTCAAATCCCTCCAAGGACAATAGCTGCAAGTAGTTTGCATATTCTCCTTGTGTTTGCATAGGTTTCCTTTGGGTTTTCCATTTTTCTTCCACACTCCAAAGACATCCTGATAGGGAATTTAAATTGTGAAACCCTGGGGACAGTGATGACGATGTCTGTAAAGCGCTGTGGAAATTAATGACACTATATAATTGAGAAACGTTAATAAAAATAAATGACACCACAGTCAGCATGACTCATGAGTGGTTTTATTAGGGGTTCTTCTGGGCAATGTAACTTCAAGATCGCTTTATGACATCACTTCATGACTCATGAGTGGTTTTATTTGGCTATTCTGGGCTGAGCGGCTTTTAGGGGCAAATTCAAGTCATCTTTTTTTAAATCATTCTGTGAATATTACCTCATTGACGCTTCATTATAAATGTATTTAATTTTTTCTTGTCTGTGAATGAAATTAATCTTTGTTATATCTCTTGAAGAGGAGGGAGGTTTGTTTAGGCAAACTGTGTGGCCTTATTTGTTACCAGCTCCGTGTAAAAAAAATCAATGAAATATTCCTTGAGGCTAACTTCCCACAATGAGTATTTGATGCGTTTTTAATGCTGACTATTTTTCCTGCGCAAAAAATGCAGTGTATTATAGTTCCACCAAAGTGAATTGGATTCATAGAAATCTTTTACCACTGTTGTGCTTTTTTTATATTGTATAAATTGATATGCGGAGCGTTTTTGAAATCTGCAACATTTCAATTTCTCTTGATGTAAATATGTGTTTTATTTGTTGATTTTCTTCATAGAATAGAATGAAGTGAGGAAAATTAGCAGATAAAAAATGCATATGCTTTTTCTGCAGCAGGAATGCAATAAAAAATGCATGTAATCCTCGCATGACTTTATCAATAACGTTTTAGCAAAGCAAAAGGATGTTTCCTAAACAAAGCAGTTTTATTTAAAACAATTAATTCTTATTATTTAACCACTTAATATGTTTTTATGAAGATATTACCTGCCTGACTGCTATACTCAGCATCATTTTTATCATGCTCTTTTTATTTTAATTTTTAAACTATTTATTTAAAACATGACATACAAAAAGATAAAAACCCAGCTGAAAAAATGGTCTAAAAACGCATGTAAAATACGTTCTAAAAATGCAATGGAAAAACACAAGTTTGCAGAAAATCTGCAATATTAAAATCACATCAAATAGTCATGATGGGAACTTAGCCTGAGAGTCACAATTTTCTGTGGTATTTTCATGATGTGCAATTGTTGTGCCACTAACTGTCCTTAGTATTGGTAAGGTTTAGTTCAACCAGTTCATGACCAGTCCACTTACTTCCATTCCTGACCAGGCACATTATTATTATTATTTTTTTTTTTTCAAACATACGATTTAAAGAGCTATAAAAAAAATTCTCATTTGGACGCTCAAATCATTTTAGTCTCTTTTTTTCTCAAGAGACATGGGGCTTCACTTTCCTTTCTGTCGGGTGTTATTACTGGGAAAATAAGAAAAGTAGGTTTCTGTTTTTCACCTTTTTTTAGGAGATCATCAATTCACTGAACAATATAGCTTGAGTGTACAGAAGCAAAATCACCATGAAAGCACCATCCCCTCTGTCAAACATGGTGGTAGCAGCATCATACTGTGGGGATTCTTTTCTTTAGCAGACACAGTGAAGCTGGTCATAGTATATGAGAAGATGGGTGATGCTAAATACAGGGCAATCCTGAAAGAAAACCTGTTAGCGGCTGCAAAAGACTTGAGACTGTGGCATAGGTTCACCATCCAGCAGGACAACGACCTGTTGCTCTGCAGAGCGACTCGTGTGTACATGCTGTAGCTAAAACTCCACTATTGCCTGCTGCTGCTCGCAGTCTCTCCGGCATATGTAAGGTGAAGTTCCACCTTGTGGATACGTCGCATATCAGCTGGTGAGCCGGAAGGCAGAAGTACACTGCAGCGCAGACAGATAAGCAGCAGCGGGATGAGAACGATGAAAGTGCACACACACTGCCCGCACTTTCAGCAGCAGCTCTGACGTGTGGGTAGTTTTTCAGGAAGCTCTGCACCATCAAGTTTAGCACATGCCCCAGGCAAGGCATGTGCGTGAAAATGGCTAGGCCCAGAGCTGCTAAGAGATGTCTCTCATTATTGCACACCACCAGGCTGGGCTTGAGGTTGACCGACACCAACCACTCATCTCTCTGTTGTTTGATCCCATTTCCCAGCTCCTGAGCGTTGTGGGATTTGTCCCCCAGAGTAGTTTAAGAACAGCCTGCTGTCGTTTACACCTGCCTGTGCTCAAGTTGGTGATGCACATTTTACTATGACTGAATGAGGAGGCAGAGGAGGAAGTGGAGAAGGAGGAAACCAGGACAGATAAATGTCCAGAAATCCTAGATAGTGGTAGCCATTGGCAAGAATGCTTTCCGCCTCTTTCCCAGCTGCTACTTCATTTACCCAGTGGGCAGTTAGGGAGATGTAATGTCCCTGGCCGTGCTTACTGGTCCATGTATCGGTGGTTATGTGGACCTTGCCACTGATGACGTTGCACAGTGCACACTTGATTTGGTCTGGAACATGTTTGTGCAAGGCAGGGATGGCCCGCCTGGAAAAGTAGTGGCAACTGGGAAAAAAGTACTTAGGGACAGCCACCGCTATCAGTTTTTTAAAACTGTCTGTCTCCACCAGCCGTAATGGCAGTGTTTCAAAGGCCAGCAATTTGGAAATGCTGTTGTAAGGCGGTGGCGGGGACCCTCATGTACCTTCTCTCTCCTGAACGCTGTTCACCTGTGTCACATGTGGCAGGAAGTGTCAGGGGCAGTTGGGGGGAGTAATGAGAGGTGACAGCAGCAGTTGCAGGCAATAGGCTGCTAGGGACAATGTGGCCTAATACTAGGGGCAGTGGACTGCCAAAAATACCCTTCCATGTCAATCCGTGTGCCGTCTTGCGGAACCTTGAGAAGGATTTCAGAGACCGTGGGTGCAGTCTGTGAAGATACATGGAATTATGGAATCAATCTCTAAGAGGCATGAGGTGTTGCAATCTGAGTGCACCGCTAGTGATGGAGAAGAATTTCTAGTGCTAGAGAAGAAAGCAAGAGGGATACTCTACTCTACCCATACCAAGAACCAGGGCTGAAGTTGTGTCCAGTACCCATGGGAAAGAAGACAACCAATTGGGCCTTATCCTTTATGCCTGTTTGTAAAGACTGCCAGTTGTCAAGTTAAAGTTTGATTGTTTTTATGAATTCTATGTCCCCTGAATTGATTGCTACCAAGGTTTCAGAAGAGGCAAACCTGAGCCAATGGAGGCTGAGGGCCAAAAGTAAGTGTAATGCACCCCACACACAGCAGTTCACCATGGTGGGAACACGTCTTGCCTGTAGGGTGCCAGAGTGAGTGGGAGCAACAGGTCACTCATGACTACCTCGCTTGGGCAAATTACACATACGCCAGAGAAAGGTGTTGTATTTGGGCACGTAGCAAGTACAAAACTACCACGTCCTCTCCCTGCATTAGCTACACCACCACCACCATCAGCTGCTACACCAGCACCACCACGGCAGTGTCCACGTCCCCTATTGGATGCTCTACTCATTTTTTGAAGTGGTTTTTCTAAACATTATTCGCAAAGATATAGCTGTAGAATAGAGTTATTAATTTGCAACAGTACTAGAAAACATACAATGCTCCTGAAAAATTATTTTTTGGGCCTAGAAATGGCAACTAGACAGCTGATGCAAATTATTTATTTCCCAGACTACTAAAAAACACACACTAATTCATAAAAATTATTTTGGGGCCTAAGAATGGCAATGAGGCAGTTGATGCCAATTAATTATTTCCCAGACTACTAAAAACCGACATTAGTCCAGAAAAATTATTTTTTGTGCCTAGAAAAGAAAACTAGACATCTGATGACAATTATTTATTTCCCAGACTACTAAAAAACATACTCTAGTCCAGAAAAAATATTTTGGGTGCCTAGAAATGGCATCGAGACAGTTGATGCCAATTATTTATTTCCCATACTACTAAAAAACACATACTAGTCCTAAGCATAGGACACAGTACCCTCTAAGAAGCAGCTTACAAATTTCACTCACAGACCAAGGGGCAGAGTACCCCCTAAGAAGCAGCTTACAAATTTCACCCGCAGACCATGGGGCAGAGTACCCCCTCAGAAGCAGCTTACGAATTTCACCCACAGAACATGGGGCAGAGTACCCCCTCAGAAGCAGCTTAATAATTTCACCCACAGAACATGGGGCAGAGTACCCATACATTAGCACCTTACAAATTTCACCCACAGACCATAGGGCAGAGTACCTCCTAGGAAGCAGCTTACAAATTTCATCCAAAGACCATGGGGAAGAGTACCCCTATGAAGTAGCTTACAAATTTCTAACACAGACAGAAAAATATTTAGAGTTGAGAGTCCTCAGTGGTTGATACCTTTTAATGGCTAACTGAAAAGATGGTAACAAACTGCAAGCTTTCGAGACTACTCAGGTCTCTTCATCAGGCTAAACTAATACAAAATCTGAAGAATCACATATTTATACACCACACAGCACAGAAAAAATGCAATAGGTAGGACAAGTGACGTAAAGCAGAACTGTCATTATGGGAAATAGAGATGAACATAAATATTGGAACAGTTCATAGATAAGGAGTGTGAAAGTTTTATTGCTCTCTGATTGGGGTCTGGTAATGTTTTGTGATGTTTTCACAGGGTCTTTGGAGTAAATTCCTTAACACAGACAGGGACAGATTAAGAGTAGGCAGGGCCCGCGCAGTTTAGAAGGCGTGGGCCTCCCAGGTACCCGATGTATCAAGTGATATGTCACATGATCCACTTTGATAGATTATGTGATAAGTCATGTGAGTAACACACAGGTGCTCTGGGGAACATTCGCACGCGGAAAATGACAGAGATAGCGGCACATGTTTGGCAGCACTCAAGTTTTTCCCTTATGTACAGCACTATAAATAACATAGTGCTCTACAAAATAGAGCAGGGGTGGGAGGTTAATTTTCCCAAGGGGCCACATGACAGACTGTGACTATTGTGGAGGCTGTACCAGGAGGCTGAAATTAAGTTTGCTCAATATAATGTAATATAAAAAAAAAATTATCAATAATTCTGTGACTTAATATTGAATAGAATTAAGTATGCTGAAATCCCCCTATATTCAGTATGACCCAACACATAGCAACCTACATACAAAATGAGCCCACACAGCCCCCTCAATCAAGAACCAAAGCGATCAACCTATGGGTCCATTATACATGTAAACCATGACAAAAAAACCTTAAAAAGTTATCTCTTTAGTTAGTTTGAAAACCCAATACATAAAGACATACAAGCGAACACAATTGCACAGAAAAAACAGTGATTTAAAAAAAAGAGCAGAAATGAAGGGATATAGAGACTAGTTTTGTCCTTCACAATTCCTTTCCTGACAGCGGAGGTTGGCATCCTAAGGTGAAACGGTATAGCGCTCCGCTCCTCATCTACTGCCCCTATGTAGCCATACCACTACTGTAACTGACCAGGTATCCTCCATAGGTAATCAAATAATATGTAGTAAACATATATAAATATATACAATATAGATACTAATGGGCTGAGGGGTATATATAAATATATATCAACAATATTTTTTAACTATTTGACCAGAACAAAAAGCCTAACACAGTCCAAGAAGAAACATATATGATGTCATTGTCAAAGAAAAAACAACCCGCAAAACATCCGTATACCTCAGTCACGTTTCCATGGACATGGACTATATATACACACACTGGTCAAAATTGTTGGCACCCCTCGTTTAATGACAGAAAAACCCACAATTTTCACAGAAATAACTTGAATCTGACAAAAGTAATAATAAATCAAAAATCTATGAAAATGAACAAATGAAAGTCAGACATTGATTTACAACCATGCTTCCACAGAATTTTAAAAAAAATAAAACTCATGAAATAGGCCTGGACAGAAATGATGGTACCCTTAACTTAATATTTTGTTGCACAACTTTTTGAGGCAATCACTGCAAAACTTTAAGCAGTTCCTCTTTGTTTGATGGCTTGTGACTATCCATTTTCTTACATTCCAGAGGTTTTCAATGGGGTTCAGGTCTGGAGATTGGGCTGGCCATGACAGGGTTTTGATGTGCTGGTCCTTCATCCACACATTGATTGACCTAGCTGTGTGGCATGGCGCATTGTCCTGCTGGAAAAACCAGTCCTCAGAGTTGGGGAACATTGCCTGAGCAAAAGGAATCAAAGGTTTTTCCAGGATAACCTTGCATTCGGCTTGATTCATACGTCCTTTGCAAAGATTAACCTGCCCAATTCCAGCCTTGCTGAAGCATCCCCAGATCATCACCAATCCTCCACCAAATTTCACAGTGGGTGCAAGACAATGTGGCTTGTACGCCTCTCCCGGTCTCCGTCTAACGATTAGACAACCAGGTATTGGGCAAAGCTGAAAATTAGACTCTTCAGAGAAGACTACCTTACTTCAGTCCTCTATGGTCTAATCCTTATTGTCTTTGGCAAACTTCAGTCTGGCTCTCCTTTGCTTCTCATTGATGAAAGGCTTTTTTCTAGCTTTATATGACTTGAGCCTTGCCTCTAGGAGCCTGTTATGAACTGTTCTTGCAGTGCACTTCACCCCAGCTGCCATTTGCCATTCCTTTTGTAGGTCACTTGATGTCATCCTGCGGTTGCTGAGTGACATTCGAATAAGATGACGATCATCGCGGTCAGTGGAGAGTAGGTTTCGGCCTCTGCCGGTCTGTAGCTTTGTTATCACCAATGTCTGCAGCTTGACCTTATAATGGACTGCCATCTTAGAAATTTTAAGGATGGAGGCAACATGACGCTCACTGTATCCCTCTGCTAGTAAAGCCAGAAATGAACCCTTTTGTTCCTCACTCAAGACTTTTCTTTTCAACTCCTTTGACATGGTTAAAAGTTAATTTTTCATTCCCATTACTTTTGGGATATTGCTATCACTTGTTTTGCCATCCAGCTTGTCCTATTGCAAGAGGATTGTGAACACCACAGCAGTGTATTTTATACTTTCCTTTGTTAAATAAGATTTGGTTCAGGTGATCACCTAATCAGAAGCACATTAAGTAGAATGAGGTGAACTCTGGTTGGAATTCAACTGACACTGGAATGGAATGGCTGTCAGACATGTAGAGAAACTGATTTTTATAAAACCGTGCAGTGGTCTCTTAATTTTTGCCAGAGCTGTATATATATATATATATATATATATATATATATATATATATATATATATATATACAGTTGTGCTCAAAACTTTACATACCCTGGCAGAATTTTTGCTTTCTTGGCCTTGTTTCAGAGAATATGAATGATAACGTCAAAACTTTTTCTCCACTCATGGTTAATGGTTGGGTGAGGGCATTAATTGTCAAACTACTGTGTTTTCTCTTTATAAATGAAAATAACAACCCAAAACATCCAAATCACGCTGATCAAAAGTTTACATACCCTGGTGATTTTGGCCTGGTAACATGCACAGAAGTTGACACAAATGGGTTTGACTGGCTACTAAAGGTAACATCCTCACCTGTTTGCTTGTAATCAGTGTGTGTCCATAAAAGCTGAGTGAGTTTCTGGGATCCAGACAGACTCTTGCATCTTTCATCCAGTCACTGACATTTCTGGATTGTGAGTCATGGGGAAAGCAAAAAAATTGTCAACGGATCTATGAGAAAAAGTAGCTGAACTGTATAAAACATGAAAGGGATACAAAAAGATATCCAAAGAACTGATAATGCCAGTCAGCAGAGTTCAAACTGTGATTAAATCAGGGGCTCTGTAAAAAGAAAGCCACGGTCAGGTAGACCAACAAAAATTTTGTCCACAAGTGCCAGGAAAATTGTTCGGGGTGCAAAGAAAAACCCACAAATGACATCAGATAAAATACTGGACTCTCTGAAAACTAGCGGTGTGGCTGTTTCAAAATGCACAATAAGGAGGCACTTGAAGAAAAATGGGCTGCATGGTCGAGTCGCCAAAAGAAAGCCATTACTGTGCAAAGTATCTCACCTACAATACGCAAAACAGCACAGAGACAAGCCTCAAAACTTCTGGAGCAAGGTCATTTGGAGTGATGAGACCAAAATTGAACTTTTTGGCTACAACTAGAGATGAGTGACTTTGTCTTTGGGAGGGTCGAGTCGGGTTTCGGACCACCCGACTTTCCCAAAAGTCGAGTAAAACGAAATCGGCCGACTATCGGAAAAAGTCAAAAGTCCGACTGAAACTCGAACCGACCCCAAAGCAAGTCAATGGGGAAGAAAAGTCAGCAGGGAGTGGAGGACAGTAAACACACCTACAGTGCCCATTTCAATGCCAACGACATCAATTCTTATTACTTAAGCTTGTCAACCTTAATTTACTTTATAATAATAGTAACGCATTGAAAACTGGGGGTTATTTGGCTAAAATTGTGGGGGGCAGGGCTGGCTCCAGGTTTTCGTGGGCCCCGGGCCAAAGAGTCTCAGTGGGCCCCTTTAACACATACCACAATTCATGATGCTCCGATATGGCAGAGAAATATGGGTATAGTACAATGCCAAATACTTCACTTCTTACATTACATGAGTGATATCTATTGTAAATTCTACAATTGCTCAAAAACCGGACAGTATAGTCCTTCATACAGTGTTATGGGCACCACATAGTGCGCTATACAGAATAATGAGGTCCATATATTGCTCCATACATAATTGGTGCCATATAATGTTCCATACAGTATATGATGAGCTCCACATAATGCTCCAGTATATGATGGTCCCCATATAATGTGCAATACAGTATAGGACGGTCCCCATAAAGTATAATGAGCCCCACATATTGCTCCATACAGTAAAATAAGTCGCATATAAAGCTCCATACAGTATATGATGGGCCCCATATATTGCTCCATACAGAATGGGCTCCATATAATGCTCCATACAGAATAGGCCCCATATGTGCTCCATATGATGCTCCATATATAAAGGGCCCTATATGATGCCCCATAAATAATGAACCCCATATGATGCTCTAGTATTTGATGGGCCCCATATATGATGCTCCAGTGTATGATGAGCTCCATATAATGCTCCAAATATAATGGTCCCCATATATAATGCTTCATATACACTGTGTTCCAAATTATTATATAAAAATTGTTTAGGAGTGATAAGGTAAGAATTTTTTTGTCAGTTAAACTCATTGATGTTGATGTGTGTCAGGGCTCTTTATATCACTGTAAGCAATTGCAGACACCTGTGCTAATTAGTTTGGCAGGTGTGTCCAATGAAAGGCAAGACTACTTAAGAAGGCTGTCCAACATTATTAAGCAGCCTACATTTTCTGCCAAAATGGGGAAGAAAAAGGATGTGTCGGCTGCTGAGAAGCAACAAATTGTGGAGTGTTTAGGTCAAGGCATGACTACAATCAACATTGCCAAGACACTTCATCGTGATCATCGCACAATCAAGAAGTATGTAGCTGATTCACAGTACACACGTGTGCGTGCTGATAAGGGAAAATTGAGGACTCTTTCCTACAGGCAATTACGTCAGGTTAAAAGAGCAGTGGCAAAAAAGCCTTGTCATAGCAGCAGACAAGTTTTTGAAGCTGCTGGTGCCTCCAACATCCCCCGAACAACAAGATGCAGGGTCCTTCAGAGGTTTGCAGCTGTGCGTAAGCCATCCTGTCGACCTCCTCTATCCACTGCACACAAGCAGAAACGGCTCCAGTGGGCCAAACAATACATGAAGACTGACTTCAAAACTGTTTTGTTCATCGATGAGTGCCATGCAACGCTCGATGGTCCAGATGGATGGAGTGGAGGATGGCTGGTTGATGGACACCCTATGCAAACACGGCTATGGCGCCAACAAGGAGGAGGTGGAGTAATGTTTTGGACTGGAATCATGGGGAGAGAGATTGTCGGCCCCTTTAGGATCCCTGAAGGGGTAAAGATGAACTCCATAGTGTATGTTGAGTTTCTCAAACAGCACTTCCTGCCATGGTTCAAGAAGAAGAACCATGCATTCCGCAGCAAGATCATTTTCATGCATGATAATGCACCGTCTCATGCTGCACATAACACATCTGCATCTCTAGCTGCTATGGGCATAAAAGGGGACAAACTTATGGTGTGGCCCCCATGCTCCCCTGACCTCAACCCCATTGAGAACCTCTGGAGCATCAAAAGGAGTGTCTATGATGGCAGGAGGCAGTTCACATCTAAGCAACAGCTCGGGGAGGGTATTCTGTCCTCATGCAAAACAATTGAAGCAGAAACCATCCAAAACCTGACAAATTCAATGGACGAGAGAGTTCAGAAGCTCCTTTCGAACAAGGGGTCCTACGTGCAAATGTAACGTCACCTAGAATAAAGTTTTGAGTTGAAAACTGTTTGATTTCAGTAAGAACCTGCTAATGCTTATAATTTCAAAAATAACCATTTTTTTGTTCTTTATTAAAATGAAAAGGTTGAAAACTCTGCTGTGCATAATAATTTGGAACATGCATTTTGAGTGCAGTTTGAGTGTTTTATTTTTTAAAAAATATACTGTTATCATAGGCAGTTTGTACAAAAACCTTTCAATTGTACTCTAATAGTTATTTGACTGGAAAATTACAATGACTGCAATTCATATAGGTAATTTGGGAAAATCTGAGAAAATATTATTTGCATAATAATTTGGAACACAGTGTATAATGGGCTCCATGTGATGCTCCATATATAATGTGCCCCATATCATGCGCCATATATAATGGGCCCCGTATATGATGCTCCAGTGTATGATGGGCCTATATAATGCACCATATATTATGGGCCCCATATGATGCTCCAGTGTATAATGGGCACCGTATATTATGCTCCAGTGTATGATGGGCCCCATTTATAATGCTCCAGTGTATGATGTGCCCCATATATAATGCTCCAGTGTATAATGCTCCCCATATAATGCTCCAAACATTAAAAAAATGAAATACCTCTCCTCGTTGGGCACTGCTCTACTCTGGACTCCTCAGCGTCGCCATCTTCCAGCTCTCTGCACTGTGACTGTTCAGGCAGAGGGTGCACAGACGTGACATCATCGCACTCTCTGACCTGAATGTCACTGTCAGGAAACAAGGAAGACGTCACAGCAGTGGAGCAGGGATCGGTAAGTATTGCAAGTCGGCGCCGGCACTGGCACAGGGCCCCTCATAGTTCGCCGGTGTCTCTCATGGCGAGTGCGCCCCCCCACCTGCTCAGGGCCCTGGCACTTGCCCGGGTGCTCCAGGTGCTGACGCCGGCCCTGGGTGGTTACTGCCCAGTTAGGGAGGTGGAAAAACTGGCATATGTTGAGGTGTAGACTGGACGTTCAGCTGCTGCAAATGGAGGAATTGGAGAAGTTGGAGGAAGAGGAGGACAAAGCGATCCATTTTGCTGGCAACCTATGTGTCATCAGGGGAAGGTGGTACAAAATCTTTTGAAACCCAGGCATGGTACATTTTAATGCAGGTGAGATCACCAACATTTTGGGTCGACAGCCGGGCCCTTCTTTCTGTCAGGATTGATCCAGCATAACTGAAGACTCTTTCTGATAGCTCACTACCAGCAGGGCAAGCGAGCTCCTGTAAGGCATATTGTGCCAATTCAGGTCAGGTGTCCTTTTACAGGCCCAGAAGTCAAAGGGGAATGAACTGTGAGGGAGAACATCGATAGGGGAGGAGAGGTAATTTTGAACCATAGTTGACAACTGCTGTCTCCTGTCTGTTGCAATCGATTCAGTATTAACAGTCGTGTGAGCGGTACTCGAGAAATCAGTCCACAACCTGGTCATGAAACCCCTGTCTCCAACGCCACTTCGGCTGTGTGCACCACGAACACCTCTTTCATGTTGCCCAGTACGGCTCGTGGTAGAACCTGCACCACTGCTGTGTGCTGGGAATGCCTCTAACAAACGGTTTACCAGAGTTGCTTGTTTGTTCGCCAATATTAGCTCTAGGTTCTCCTGTGGCATGATGTTCTGTAATTTGCCTTTATAGCGTGGATCGAGGATGCTGGCCAACCAGTAGTCATCATCCTTCATAATTTTGGCAATGCGGGGGTCCCTTTTTAGGATCCACAAGACATAATCACACATGTGGGCCAATGTTCCAGGTGTCAATGATGCACTGCCAGTGGTGGGTGGAGGAGCACTTTCTGCCAAATCCACATCCCTCCAGTCACGCACAAACCCTGTACCTGACCTTGGCAAGCCAACATTTTCTCTTGCCCCCTGAGAAGCATCCTCCTCCCCAAAATAATCATCACCCTCATCCTCCTCCTCCTCCTCTTCTTTCCCCAACCTCGTCCAGGACAGTTCCCTGAGCAGACAATGCCTGACTGTCATCAAGGCTTCCCTCCTCCTCCTCCTCTGCAGACGCCTGATCCTTAATTTTGCGTCAAAGTTTGCATGAGCAGATGCATAAGTGGGATTCTCATGCTTATGATGGCGTCGTCTGCGCTTACCAGCCATGTGCATTCCTCAAAAGACTGAAGGAATTTACAGAGGTCTTTCAGCTTTGACCACTGCACACCCGACAACTCGATGTCTGCCCTCAAACTGCCTGCCCGTGTATCCTCCCCCAAATGCATTACAGCCTGCCTCTATTCGCACAGCCTCTCAACCATGTGCATGGTGGAGTTCCACCTTGTTGCAACGTCTATGATTAGGAGGTGCTTGGGGAGATGGAGTGATCGCTGCAGCCTCTGCATAAGACTGGAGGCTACGGGCGAGCGACGGATGTGCGAGCACAGTCTTCGCACCTTATGAAGCAGGGCTGGTAACTCCGGATAATTATTTATGAAGCAGTGCACCACCAGGTTCAAGGTGTGAGCCAGGCAAGGTATGTGTCTGAGTTTTGCCAGGGCTATGGCCACCACAAAATTACGGCCGTTATCACTGACTACCTTGCCTGGCTCAAGATGTAGACTGCCCAGCCATGACTCAGTTTCTCGCTGCAAGTAGTCGGCCAGTACCTCCGCGGTGTGTCTGTTGTCGCCCAAAGACATCATCTTTAAAACAGCCTGCCGACGCATACCACTAGCTGTTCGATAGTGTGACACCTCGTGTGCAACAGTGGCAGCTGAGGATGGAGTGCTCGTGCGACTGCACTCTGTCGACCAGTTTTCGCTTCTGGAGGAGGAGGAGGTTCGAATGCCTACAGCCAACTGTTGCCTATACCATGGGCTAGGTAGCACTGTCCCACCGCCACTGTCCCCTGTGGACCCTGCATCCACCACATTAAACCAGTGTGCAGTGATGAACACATAACAGCCCTGGCCATGCCTACTGGCCCATGCATCTGTTGTGAGGTGCACCTTTCCACTCACTGATTGTTTGAGTGCATGGACAATGCGGTCTTTCACATGCAGGTGGAGGGCAGGGATGGCTTTTCTAGCAAAGAAGTGCCGACTGGGTAGGTCATAGCGTGGGACAGCGTAGGCCATGAGCTCTCGGAACACTGCGCTTTCAACCAAACGTAAGGGCATCATCTCTAATGAGATCAGTTTGGCAATGTAGGCATTCAAAGCCAGTTTATGCTAGGGTGAGCTGGACTTGAGCGCTGCATATGGGGGAACTAGCGGTGGACATGGCGGACTGAGAGGCGGTTGGTGATGGTGGTGGTGGTGGTGATGGCCTAGATGCAGTCTTTTGTTGGAAAACCATTGGGATTCCCTGACTGCTTTGGCCTTGCGACAACACCTCAACATTTCTTGCTGGTGGTGTGCTAACCAGTGGGCTTACAGTGGGGGAAGCGATGTAGAGTTGCTGGCTACCTTCAGTCGGAGCAGGTGAATGTGTGCTGCCCGAGGTTTTGTAGTCCGTCCACGCTTGCAAGTGCATGATGTTTACATGTCTAAGCATGCAACTGATATTCAAATTTCAGAGCGTTTTCCCTCGGATAAAGGTCCTTCCGCACTTCTTACAGATAACCTTTGCCTCATCAATAGAATTTTGGTCAAAAAAGTGCCACACTGCACTCTTCCTACTATGGGAAAACTTTTCAGGGCTTGCACGTTGTGCTAATTTGACCATCTGGCCAAGCTGTCCTGCAACTCTTTTTGTTTTTTAAAACAGTTTTGGACTGCTACGGGCCTGCCAGATAAACGCAGCTGCGATGTCGATGCCTGCTGCGGATCCTTCTCCTCTTCTAAGCTATTGCCAGCGACACCCTTTTCCCCCAATGGATGCCAATCCGGGTCAACAACTGGGTCATCTACCACCTCCTCTTCAATATCATCTGCACCTTCCTCTGTGTCACCATGTAAGGTGGTATAGTATGCGGGAAGGGGCACCTGAGTTTCATCAGGGTCAGAATCTGGCTCAGTAGACTGCGAGGGCAATGTAGTGCTCTGGGTGAATGTACCAGCAGAATCATATAGCAGTGGCTGTGCATCAGTGCACTCCATGTCATATTCATCTTGGATTGGGGAATTCTGGATTTCATTTGATAACCCAGGCATGGTATGTGTAAAGAGCTCTAGGGAGTAATCTGAAGTGTGGCCTGCCGCATCCTTCACTTTTGTTGGGGGTAAAGGACACAAGGAAAGGTGTCGTTCCTGACCAGGAGCCTGCACTGACGACTCAGTGCTTGCAGTTTTTGAAACTTCAGAAGAGGAGGCGATAGAGCTGGGGGCTGTTTCAGCAATGTAAGCTAAAACCTGTTCCTGATGCTCTGGCTTTAAAAGCGGTTTACCAACTCCCAGAAAAGGGAGCCTTCCAGGCCTTCTGGAGCCAGACGATGAGGCAGGCTCAACACCTCCTGCCTTAGGTGCTATTGTGCTTTTGGCACTACCAGCAGATGCACCACCACCAGTCCCAGCTGGCCTCCCTAGCCCACGTCCGCGGCCTCTTCCACCATACTTCCTCATGTTTGGGAAAATGTACCAAAAATACCAGCAGATATATGGTACTGTATCAGAAGCGTACAGCTGTATACGGTGAAGGGGAATATTTAAATCTCTGTATATATTTCCGGAGTCACACACAGACTCTCACTCAGTATGGATTTGACCAGAATACAGAAAGCAGATAAGCTGTACTTTATCAGAAGCGTACAGCTATATACGGTGAAGGGGAAAATTTAAATCTCCGTATATATTTCCGGAGTCACACACAGATAGTCAGCATGTATTTGTCCGTGATACCAGCCAGTACACGGTAGTGTGTGAGGAGCCTACAGCTCTAAACGGTGTGGGAAAAAATTAACGCTCGGTAACTGTGCAGAAAAAAAGAATAAAAGTATTAGTGCTGTGTAAAAAGCAGTCTGCACAGCAGTGTACACACAACAATACAGCTAGCAGGCAGCCTAATAACCAGCGCTGCTGTACACAAGAAAATCCTCCCCTGTCACTGCACACTAACTGTACAGCACAATTGCTATCAGCACAAGCACATAAGAACTTCTCTTTCCAGCCCTAACTCTCTCCCTACTGATAAACAGTGTCAGCAACCTCTCCCTACTGTTAAGATCGGCAGAAGTAAAATGGAGGTCGGCGGTCAGAGCTTTTATAGACACTATGATGCCCCCCAAAGCAAGCCAATCACTGCAATGCCCTTCTCTAAGATGCTGGTGGACGCTGCCTATGTCATCTCGTTGCCGACAGTGTATGTCCTTGCTCATTGGCTGAAAAACGGCGCCTGCAAGCATTATGGGAAAACCGACTTTGGCGCGTGTTTTGCCGAATGAATGGCCGACTTTGGCAAAAGTTGGCAACTTATGAATCTGACCGACCTGTTTCGCTCAAATCTAGCTACAACCATAAATGTTACATTTGGAGAGAGGTCAACAAGGCCTATGATGAAAGGAACACCATTCTTACTGTAAAGCACAGAGGTGGATCTCTGTTGTTTTGGGGATGTCTAAGCTACAAAGGCACAGGAAAATTGGTCAAAGTTGAAGGAAAGATGAATGCAGCACGTTATCAGCAAATACTGCTGCGCATGGGACATACTTGATCCAAAACACAAGGCCAACTCAACCTGTAATTGGCTACAGCAGAACAAAGTGAAGGTTCTGAAGTGGCCATCTCAGTCTCCTGACCTCAATATCATTGAGCCACTCTGGGGAGATCTCAAGCGTACAGTTCATGCTTATGAAGTCCAGAAATTTACAGGAACTGGAGGCTTTTTGCCAGGAAGAGTGGGCAGCTTTACCATCTGAAAAAATAAAGAACATCATCCACAACTACCACAAAAGACTTCAAGCTGTCATTGATTTTAGAGGGGGCAATACATGGTATTAAGAAATGGGGTATGTAAACTTTTGATCAGGGTCATTTGGATGTTTTGGGTTGTCATTATGATTTAAAAAGAGAAAACACAGTAGTTTGACAATAAATGGCTTCACCTAAGCACTAACCATGAGTGGAGAAAAAGTTTTGGTGTAATCATTCATATCTTCTGAAAAAAAGGCCAAGAAAGCAAAAATTCTGCTGGGGTATGTAAACTTTTGAGCACATATATATATACATTGTGTTCCAAATTATTATGCAAATAATATTTTCTCAGATTTTCCCAAATTACCTATATGAATTGCAGTCATTGTAATTTTCCAGTCAAATAACTATTAGAGTACAATTGAAAGGTTTTTGTACAAACTGCCTATGATAACAGTATATTTTTTAAAAAATAAAACACTCAAACTGCACTCAAAATGCATGTTCCAAATTATTATGCACAGCAGAGTTTTCAACCTTTTCATTTTAATAAAGAACAAAAAAATGGTCATTTTTAAATTATAAGCATTAGCAGGTTCTTACAAACTGAAATCAAACAGTTTTCAACTCAAAACTTTATTCTAGGTGATGTTACATTTGCACATAGGACCCCTTGTTCAAAAGGAGCTTCTGAACTCTCTCGTCCATTGAATTTGTCAGGTTTTGGATGGTTTCTGCTTCAATTGTTTTGCATGAGAACAGAATACCCTCCCAGAGCTGTTGCTTAGATGTGAACTGCCTCCTGCCATCATAGACACTCCTTTTGATGATGCTCCAGAGGTTCTCAATGGGGTTGAGGTCAGGGGAGCATAGGGGCCACACCATAAGTTTGTCCCCTTTTATGCCCATAGCAGCCAGAGATGCAGATGTATTATGTGCAGCATGAGACGGTGCATTATCATGCATGAAAATGATCTTGCTGTGGAATGCACGGTTCTTCTTCTTGAACCATGGCAGGAAGTGCTGTTTGAGAAACTCAACATACACTATGGAGTTCATCTTTACCCCTTCAGGGATCCTAAAGGGGCCGACAATCTCTCTCCCCATGATTTCAGCCCAAAACATTACTCCACCTCCTCCTTGTTGGTGCCGTAGCCGTGTTTGCATGGGGTGTCCATCAACCAGCCATCCTCCACTCCATCCATCTGGACCATCGAGTGTTGCACGGCACTCATCGGTGAACAAAACAGTTTTGAAGTCAGTCTTCATGTATCGTTTGGCCCACTGGAGCCGTTTCTGCTTGTGTGCAATGGACAGAGGAGGTCGACAGGATGGCTTACCACAGCTGCAAACCTCTGAAGGACCCTGCATCTTGTTGTTCGGGGGACGTTGGAGGCACCAGCAGCTTCAAAAACTTGTCTGCTACTATGACAAGGCTTTTTTGCCGCTGCTCTTTTAACCTGACGTAATTGCCTGTAGGAAAGAGTCCTCAATTTTCCCTTATCAGCACGCACACGTGTGTACTGTGAATCAGCTACATACTTCTTGATTGTGCGATGATCACGATGAAGTGTCTTGGCAATGTTGATTGTAGTCATGCCTTGACCTAAACACTCCACAATTTGTTGCTTCTCAGCAGCCGACACATCCTTTTTCTTTCCCATTTTGGCAGAAAATGTAGGCTGCTTAATAATGTGGGACAGCCTTCTTATGTAGTCTTGCCTTTCATTGGACACACCTGCCAAACTAATTAGCACAGGTGTCTGCAATTGCTTACAGTGATATAAAGAGCCCTGACACACATCACCATCAATGAGTTTAACTGACAAACAAAAAAATTCTTACCTTATCACTCCTAAACAATTTTTGCATAATAATTTGGAACACAGTGTATATAACAACCTAAGTTGCCTGACCACTTGTGTACTTAGCTTAATGGCATTTTCTTCTGACGCGTTTCCCCCCTCTTTTGGTCATTCAGGCGTTCATCAGGGAACTCCTTCAATCAGGACAAGAAATGGAGACCATAAGACATACTGCAATGAGTATAACAGCTCACAGGCCCAGGCAATATGACCCCACATACCCCATACATACAATATGAGCCCCCCACACAGCCTCCCTAAATACAGTATGAGCCCCCACACAGGCCCATACATACAGTATGAATCAACACACAGTCCCCTACATACAAAATGAGCTCAAACACAGCCTCCTACATACAATATGAGTCCACACACAGCCTCCTTATATACAGTATGAGCCCGTACATAGCCTCCCATATACAGTATGAGCCTGCACATAGCCTCCTATATACAGTATGAGCCCGCACATAGCTCCCTATATACAGTATGAGCCCACACATAGTCTCCTACATACAGTATGAGCCCACACGTAGCTCCCTATATACAGTATGAGCCGCAACATAGCTTCCTATATAAAGTACGAGCCCTCACATCCTATACACGTATTAATAAAAAATAAAAAAAAACAACATATACAAACATACTCACCTCGCTCCCTTTCCCATGGTGCTCTGCTTCAGTCCCCGAGGCTCCATTTCTACTGGCCAGCAGAGGCGACGGATTCTCCCCTAAAGCTGCGCTGCCATTGCACCATAGCGCCACAAAAGCATTATGATGGCCATGTGTTGATGGGCCCCTTGGAGCCTTGGGCCCCAGGCGGTTGCCCAGATTGCCCTCATTATAATCCGCCTATGTATATGGCGCACGACGGGAAGGGGTTAAACATACCTGGCTGAGTTCATAAAGTAGTATGGGCAGTATGTATCAGCCGACACGTTCACTTTAAGATTGATTGCTGATTTTTTGCACAGTTTCATTATATAAATTATGTTTCATATAAGTTTTTCTGACTTCATACGAAAGAGGTTACAATGTTTTCTATCACTCAGCAATTTGTACATTAGACTCCAGCTCAGCGGCTTTGTTGGTTTTTACATTTTTAATGTGTAGGACTTTTTAATTAATTTGACACCTACTACATATTAAAGCTGTGCTACTATCTAGCTCAGCTTTATAGTTTTAAAAGTTTTGTACTTACAGACACCGTTGGAATTCTCATGGAAAACACATTCAGAATGTTTGGACTAAACGTAGCCTTGACATTGCTAAGGCTAGCTGTCACTTCATCACTTTCTGCAATTGGCATAGATCAGAGCTAATTAGCGAGAGCTTAATTGGTATTTATTCTAGTAATAGCATAAAATCAGCGGAAAATCATAAAACAGGAGCTGCCAATCAAAGCAAGAAGTTAACCAGTAAAACGAATTCCAAAGCTGTTTTGATCAGAATTTGTCACCATTCAAAAAGTAAAGATATGCTTCTGGTAATACCATATGAATAGAGTGTGTGCAGTCTTTAGGCTGGGGCTACACGGTGAAGTATTGCACTACTCTGAAACAGCAGCAACAGATTGAAACACTAATGATTTCCTATGGTGTTACATTGTGACCTACGATATACCGTTATATATTTTCCAAATGTGTTGGATTTTCTGTTGCTGGTCGCAAGTCACAAGCGACACATGTGAAATATCTGTGACTTGGCTGTTTTATTTACAACAAAATCCAAATTCTAAAATAGTCAAGTGACAGCAAGTCGTATACAAGTTGAACGTAATTTTTCGAACTCAACTTTTCTGAGAAATTATGTTGCGTGACAAATGTCGCCGTGTAGCGAGCCACCAATTCTGCCCAAGAAACAATAATTCATACCACAGTTCTTTAGCATAAGTATTTGTCGAGTATTTGGTGATTTTTTTGATGTTGCAGATTTTTTTTGCAGTACAATAAAGCTGTTTTGCTTCTGATACTTCCTGGTGCTTGCAGCTCTCACCTTTCCCCCATACTGACTGCCATTAGATGAGATCTGGAAGTGCTTGTAACGATACATAACTCAGCTCTGCTGTATCAGTACATATAGGAGAGTGGGGGGTGCATTCCTTTTTCCTCTGCATGACGTTGTCTGCTTATGATTGGTCAACCACATGCAAGGGAAGAAGTACACACCCCCAGAGATAAGTTTCTGGTAATTCCAAGGTAAACTTTGCATAAATTATAACCAAACTTTACAAGCCATTAGGCCAGATGCCAACAACTAATGGGCTTCTCATGTGATTACACAGGCACAGTTCCAGAGCCCATGAAAGCAACATAATGAACATATACAACATAATATATTTGATGATTATTATATTCATAAACTTTGCATAAATCAATAGTACAAGTGAATGTAGATCAATTTGTAATATATTTTATTAGAGACAGAAACTTCTTTTTATACTTATAGGCAACTTCTTTCCCTTTCTGACTCCAGAACTCATCATTCAATCTGACAAAAAACAGCTCAGTCTTGTTTGGGTCTTGCCTGTCTTAGGCTATGTGCACACTTTGCTCAAATGCTCTGAAATTTTGCGGAGCATTTGTGCAACTCTCTGCTGCGGGTAAAACGCATACGTAATTCGTATGCATTTTCCCGCAAAACACAAGCATTTTGCAATCGTTTTTAGCTTGCAGAATGCTCGCGCTTTTCCAAGCGATTTTAAGCATCGCTTGGAAAAGTGATTGACAGGATGGTCACACTTGTCAAGCATAGAGCTGACAAGTGTGACCAACTGTTTACTAATGAGTAATGTAAAACATAATTAAAAAAATAAAAAATATTGATATACTCACCCTCCGTCGGCCCCCGGAGTGTTCCCGCTCCTCAGCTAAGTTGCCGGCAAGTTTCTTTCCCAGGGATGCATTGCGAGAATGACCTTTGCAACGTCGCGGTCACTCGACCGCTACATCATCTGGGGTGATTCTCGCAATGCATCCCTGGGAATGGAACTTGGCGACAACTTCGCTGAGGAGCGGGAACACTCCAGGGGCCGACGGAGGGTGAGTATATCAATATTTTTTATTTTAATTCTATTTTTGACAGGAATATGGTACCCAGGGCCTGGGTGCCAAGCGCACATGAAGCGCTCACTGCACGCATGGTGGACATAGCCACATGAGTAAAGTCAGCGTTTCAATGCAATCCTATGGTGGTGTAATTGCCGCGATTACGCTAAAAGAATGGACATGCTGCTTATTTTTACGCAAAGCGTTTACGCTCCGCAAAAATACGCAGCATGTGCACAGCAATGCGTAATCACATAGGATTGCATAGGATGCGTTTTGTAACCGTTTTTTAAGCAATTTCACTGCGTAAAAACGCGGCAAAAATGTTTAAAAAAATGCAACGTGTGCACATAGCCTTACTGCCAGCACAGTAAGGTGTCAGGTTACAGCAGCTCAATGAAGCTTATGGATAGAGGAACTGGAGGGGAGAGATCAACATAGAAGTTCAGAAAGACATGCAACAGCTTCCTAACAAGTATATTAGCTTAAACCCGACCAAGATTTACAGCTACAATTATCAGTGCTGCTGTCTAATTTCCTCTATAATGCGGCTACTGTCAGTGTGTTATCCAACGAAAGAAGAAAAGCAATCAATGTTTGCAGTGACGTAACTGGAGTCCAAGGGGCCCCGGTGCAAGATTTGGAGAGCCCCCCCATCCTGGTGTATATTTATGTCCTCCATCCTGGTATATGTGGCCCTCATCCTGTCCTTATCCTGATATATATATATGAGTCGCACGTAGCCAGGGCCTGTGGGGTACTCGGCACCGAGCCCGTTCACTTCACTGGGGGATGTCACGGGTAGCGCAGCTCGGTCCGTTGCCCTCACTAAAAGGGGATATTTACAGGGGATGATAGAAATGTTCGTGACGCCACCTGTGGTTCCTGGTCAGGGTGACCAGCGCTGCAGGGTGGATCCTCTGAGGGGTTTTTGGGCAGCAAGGTGTTAAGTCTCCCACAGGCGAGACTGATCCTCAGGGTATATGGCGGAGTAAGGGTGCAGGAGCAATAATCCAGACACACACAAGACAGTCTCTTTCTGTACCTTTACTGATGGTGAAGTTGCAGGCACGACCCGGGAAGCTGTCAGGGTGGAGGATGCACGTCCAGTAAACCACTGAGTAGGTGTAGGGCTTCCTTCCTTCTTTATGTGTGTGAGTTTCTAACTTGCATAAAACAAAGTTTAACTCCGTTCTCTTTGCTACGCCCGGCTGATCTTGTGGTGGAGCCTTCTTTTGGACAGAACTAAGTCTCTATATGGCTGATCAGGCCAGACTCCTGTTCTTCCTGACCTCGGTTACGTATCAGCACTGTTGGGCCCCTGCGACCTATAGTCCCACAGGGTCTCCGGTTTTTCCTACTAGTCCTGAAGAAGCTAGTAAGCTCGGACCCGGTGTCCGGTAGTGCAGAGTGGAGGTAAGCTATCAATGCTGTCGACCTCTGTCACTCTCTTTTCCCTTTTTCCACTTGCCTGTCGTCCTACTCACACCTTTAACATAAGCACAACCAGCAGTAGATGTCAGCTTTCTTTGTCTTCACCGCTCTTCAAGCGTCGGCACGCTTACTTAATGAAACGCTCACTGAAGGTATCTCAGTAGACTCAACTTTGACCAGACTAAGTGGCAATCCATCCCTCTATTACTGGACTCCACGATGTAAGCTGAGTAAATGCTGAAGTCTTCAGGCTTTCAAATAAGTTGTTCTCTAGCTAGTCTTTCCCTCTCAGCTCGTCTGAAGTGACTAGACTGTCTGTCTCAGCCCTCCGGCTACACTGATCTGAGGTAACTGCCATTCTGAGGTAAAACCAACGACTAGCTAACTCTCAGCTAGACTGCCTTCATCCCTCTGCTGCTGTCTCTCCACACCCTTATATACCTGCGTACTCTTCAAGGGCTCCCTCTGGTGGCACCAGGGAAATGTGAAGTGGGAATGAATATCAGGTGATTGTGGTTTACCTTTCATGCATCCTCCAGGGTAACATGTGGCACCAAGCGCAGCTGGGCTACATATATATATGTCCTCTATCCTGGTATATATGTCCCCCTTCCTGACCCCATCCTGGTATATGTATTCCCCATCCAGGTATACAGTCATGGACAAAAGTTTTGAGAATGACACAAATATTAATTTTTACAAAGTCTACTGCTTCACTTTTTCTAATGGCAATTTGCATATACTCCAGAATGTTATAAAGAGTGATCAGCTTAACAGCAATTACTTGCAAAGTCAATATTTGGCTAGAAAATGAACTTTATCCCCCAAAACACATTTCAACATCATTGCAGCCCTGCTTAAAAGGACCAGCTAACCTCTTTTCAGTGATTGCTCCATTAACACAGGTGTGGGTGTTGATGAGGACATGGCTGGAGATCAATCTGTCATGATTAAGTAAGAATGACACCACTGGACACTTTAAAAGGAGGCTGGTGCTTGGCATCATTGTTTCTCTTCTGTTAACCATGGTTATCTCTAAAGAAACACGTGCAGTCATCATTGCAATGCACAAAAATGGCCTAACAGGGAAGAGTATCGCAGCTAGAAAGATTGCACCTCAGTCAACAATCTATCGCATCATCAAGAACTTCAAGGAGAGAGGTTTCATTGTTGCCAAAAAGTCTCCAGGGCGCCCAAGAAAGACCAGAAAGTGCCAGGACCGTCTCTTAAAAGTGTTTCAGCTGCGGGATCGGGCTACCAGCAGTGCAGAGCTTGCTCAGGAATGGCAGCAGGCAGGTGTGAGTGCATCTGCACGCACTGTGAGGCGGAGACTCTTGGAGCAAGACCTGGTCTCAAGGAGGGCAGCAAAGAAGCCACTTCTCTCCAGAAAAACATCATGGACAGACTGATATTCTGCAAAAGGTACAGGCAGTGGACTGCTGAGGACTGGGGTAAAGTTATTTTCTCTGATGAATCCCCTTTTCGATTGTTTGGGACATCAGGAAAACGCCTCATTCGGAGAAGACAAGGTGAGCGCTACCACCAGTCTTGTCTCATGCCAACTGTTAAGCATCCTGAAACCATTCATGTGTGGGGTTGCTTCTCAGCCAAGGGAATCGGCTCTCTCGCAGTCTTGCCTAAAAACACAGCCATGAATAAAGAATGGTACCAGAATGTCCTCCAAGAGCAACTTCTCCCAACCCTCAAAGAGCAGTTTGGCGATCAACAATGCCTTTTCCAGCATGATGGAGCACCTTGCCATAAAGCAAAGGTGATAACTAAATGGCTCAGGGAACAAAACATAGAGATTTTGTGTCCATGGCCTGGAAACTCCCCAGATCTTAATCCCATTGAGAACTTGTGGTCAATCATCAAGAGACGGATGGACAAACAAAAACCTAAAAATTCTGACAAAATTAAAGCATTGATTGTGCAAGAATGACTGCTATCAGTCAGGATTTGGTCCAGAAGTTGATTGAGTACATATCAAAAAACTGACGGCACATCCAAACATAGATTCAGTGTGAACAGGTGCTAAACCTAGAGTCACCAACTCATATACATACAAGAAAAAAAGTAGCACACTGTAGCGCTATAGCTTGCAAACACGAATATGAAAAATGAATTGCATCATACCTTAGAAATATGAAAAATGAGAAGTCTTAGCGCATAAGATGGCCAAATTATGTGAGCCTGATAGCCACGTCAAGGCTCTTCTCGTATATCAGGTCCTAACTAATGCCTATCCTCGCTTAGAAAAGTCTGTCTGCATGGGAACATATGAATCCTCTCTTCAGACTAAAATCTACATCTCTGTGGAGGGGTGATGAACCTGTTGTAATTAAAAAGCCTGTGACCACCAGGTGGAGTGCTCAGGTAGAAGGTAAATGAATACATATCAAAAAACTGACCGGCACATCCAAACATAGATTCAGTGTGAACAGGTGCTAAACCTAGAGTCACCAACTCATATACATACAAGAAAAAAAGGTAGCACACTGTAGCGCTATAGCTTGCAAACACGAATATGAAAAATGAAAAATGAATTGCATCATTACCTTAGAAATATGAAAAATTGAGAAGTCTTAGCGCATAAGATGGCCAAATTATGTGAGCCTGATAGCCACGTCAAGGCTCTTCTCGTATATCAGGTCCTAACTAGGCTTTTTAATTACAACAGGTTCATCACCCCTCCACGAGATGTAGATTTAGTCTGAAGAGAGGATTCATATGTTTCCCATGCAGACAGACTTTTCTAAGCGAGGATAGGCATTAGTTAGGACCTGATATACGAGAAGAGCCTTGACGTGGCTATCAGGCTCACATAATTTGGCCATCTTATGCGCTAAGACTTCTCAATTTTTCATATTTTTAAGGTAATGATGCAATTCATTTTTCATATTTTCATATTTCGTGTTTGCAAGCTATAGCGCTACAGTGTGCTACCTTTTTATTCTTGTATGTATATGATTGGTGACTCTAGGTTTAGCACCTGTTCACACTGAATCTATGTTTGGATGTGCCGGTCAGTTTTTTGATATGTATTCATTTACCTTCTACCTGAGCACTCCACCTGGGGGTCACAGGCTTTTTAATTACAACAGGTTCATCACCCCTCCACAGAGATGTAGATTTTAGTCTGAAGAGAGGATTCATATGTTCCCATGCAGACAGACTTTTCTAAGCGAGGATAGGCATTAGTTAGGACCTGATATACGAGAAGAGCCTTGACGTGGCTATCAGGCTCACATAATTTGGCCATCTTATGCGCTAAGACTTCTCAATTTTTCATATTTCTAAGGTAATGATGCAATTCATTTTTCATATTTCGTGTTTGCAAGCTATAGCGCTACAGTGTGCTACCTTTTTTTCTTGTATGTATATGAGTTGGTGACTCTAGGTTTAGCACCTGTTCACACTGAATCTATGTTTGGATGTGCCGGTCAGTTTTTTGATATGTATTCATTTACCTTCTACCTGAGCACTCCACCTGGTGGTCACAGGCTTTTTAATTAAAACAGGTTCATCACCCCTCCACAGAGATGTAGATTTTAGTCTGAAGAGAGGACTCATATGTTCCCATGCAGACAGACTTTTCTAAGCGAGGATAGGCATTAGTTAGGACCTGATATACGAGAAGAGCCTTGACGTGGCTATCAGGCTCACATAATTTGGCCATCTTATGCGCTAAGACTTCTCAATTTTTCATATTTCTAAGGTAATGATGCAATTCATTTTTCATATTTTTCATATTTCGTGTTTGCAAGCTATAGCGCTACAGTGTGCTACCTTTTTTTCTCAGAAGTTGATTGAGAGCATGCCAGGGAGAATTGCAGAGGTCCTGAAGAAGAAGGGTCAACACTGCAAATATTGACTTGCTGCATTAACTCATTCTAACTGTCAATATAAGCTTTTGTTACTCATATGTTTGCAATTATATTTCTGTCTGTGATAAAAACATCTGTCAAGCACACATAAAAACCAGAGGGCAGCAGATCATGTGAAAATATAATATTTGTGTCATTCTCAAAACTTTTGGCCATGACTGCATATGTCCCTTATCATGGGCCCCATCCTGGTATACATGTCCTTTATACTGGGCCCACTCCTGGTATGTCCCTTATCCTGCCTGGCCCCATCCTTGTATATAAATCCCTCATCCTGGGCCCCTTCCTGGTATATACAGTGGGGAAAATTAGTATTTGATACACGGTTGATTTTGCAAGTTTTCCTACATACAAAGGATGGAGAGGTCTGTAATTTTTATCGTAGGTACACTTCAACTATGAGAGACAGAATCTAAAAATAGAAAAACAGAAAATCACATTGTATGAATTTTAAATAATTAATTTGCATTTTATTGCATGAAATAAGTATTTGATCACCTACCAACCAGCAAGAATTCTGGCTCTCATAGACCTGTAAGGTTTTTTTTAAGAAGCCCTCCTACTCTACGCTCATTACCTGGGTTAATTGCACCTGTTTAAAGTCATTACTTGTATAAAAGACACCTGTCCATACACTCAATCAATCACATTCCAACCTCTCCACCATGGTCAAGACCAAACAGCTGTTTAAGGACACCAGGAACAAAATTGTAGACCTACACAAGGTTGGGATGGGCTACAGGACAATAGGCAATAGCTTGGTTAGAAGGCAACAACTGTTGGCACAATTATTAGAAAATAGAAGAAACACAAATTACTGTCAAATCTTTCTCAATCTGGGGCTCCATGCAAAATCTCGCCTTGTGGGGTAAGGATGACCTGGTCAATGATATGAAGAAACATCATAGTGGCTAGCAAATAATTGAAAATTAGAGCTAGAGCCTGCAGCGGGGAACATGAGAGGGCGCGATGATGTCACTATAGCATGCCCTTTGTGCTGAGCAGTGCAAAGGGTCAGAAGACGCTGGGGAGAGCGAAGCAGCCGTGGAGAGGTGAGTATTTGATTATGAATTTTTTTTATGTATGGAGCATTATATGGGGTACATTACAGTGTGCAGAGTAATATATGGGCCTCATTATACTGTATGGAGTAATATATGGAGCAACTATACTGTATACAGCACTATGCGGTGCCCATTATACTGTACAGAGCACTATGTACAGTATTTCCAGGGCAAGGAAAGAGTAGCGCATGCGCTGTCATGATTTTATGCTTTGCCCACTGTTGGGCAAAGCACACTGCGCATGCGCGGGGCCGAATTTAAAAAGCGTTATCGCGGGAAGCAGAACGCCGTCTGTGGGATTCACAGACGGCGATATGCAAGTGATGCCGAGGAGCGGGGGGGGACAGAGAAAACGCCGCCCTCCGGACCTGACCACCCTCATTTACACAAAAGAATCCCAACTTTACTAAGGTATTTTGGCATCAAAACGGGGGTATCTGGATAAAAGCAACATACCGATAGCTTGCTTATGGGACGCACTATTCAGCCATATCTTTAGCTGATATGGCTAAAATGGGGTGACAGATTCCCTTTAAAGAAGCACTTCCATTAAAATGTATATCCTCTTTAATATATACTATATAATATATAAGTGAGCAATTGTAAGTACACAGTGCTATATAATATGATGACTGCAATATATTAAGAGGATAACAACTTTGATTGGAGTGCTTTTTCAATGTGAGTGTTTTTTTATGAAATGATTTAAGACCTCACTGTCTGAAACGCATCTGCTAGACCATTTTCCCCCGTGTAGCGGTTGTGACAATCGTGCTGTCGTTGTTTATTTTTAATATATTTAATAAAGCCACGTTTTTAGAGGATTCTTGAAGCAGGACTTTTTCTGCATTCGATTCATATTCCTGCTTTTGCAATGGTTGTTTCCTTCAATGGTGTGATGCAGGATAAATATTTTACAAGGTAGGACCATAATAGACCATAGTCCATTAACCTTTAGAGCCTTAGGAAACCCACTGGCATCCACCCCACATAAAAAGTTTTGCATCTTCCTATGCCTTGGCCCTCAATTGCCTTGATCCTTACTGACTTTGCCACGTTGGAGGTTAAATAATTAAGCAGATATTAGCAGGAAATAGCCACTGCTATCATAGATCATGTTCACCTCCAGTTCTGTTTTTGGCATTAATACCACCACCACAATTTCTAAATGTTTGATTTTGGGGAGCAGGAATGAATTTTGGGGTATGGTTGTTGGCACAGCTATTCCCTTACCAAGGTCCAATCTCTTGGCTTAGAGGACACCAATTACCTTCCTATTTGTCTTCTATCTACTACTCACTTCCCTCGTTTACTACTACTCACTCATTACAGATTAAAAGGAATTATTTTAAACAACACTATGCTCTGTGCTTAGTCTCCTGTATTCGGGAATAAAGTGGTGTTTTTGCAACAAGCTATCCTTCCTGCACAACCACTTTCTGAACAACTCTCTTCATTTGTTGGCTCTCACAGAAACCTGGATTCAGGATCCTGACACTGTCTCCCCTGCTGCCATTTCCTATGGTGGCTTACAGTTCTCCCATTCCCCGAGACCCACAAACAGACATGGTGGTGGAGTCGGCATACTCCTGTCCCCACAATGTACTTTCCAGGTCATACCCCAAATTCCATCACTCTCATTCCCCTCATTTGAGGTCCACACCATCAGGCTCTTCCGTCCCCTCTCCCTCAGAGTAGCGGTCATATATCAGCCCCCAGGCTCGCCCACCCAGTTCCTTGACCACTTCTCAGCCTGGCTGCCGCACTTCATGTCCTCAGAACTACCAACCCTTATCCTTGGAGACTTCAACATCCCCATTAACAGCCCTACTTCCACATCTACATCTCAGCTTCTATCACTAACCACTTCTCTAGGCCTCTCACAGCTTTCAACCTCAGAGACACACAAGGATGGTAACACCCTTGACTTGGTCTTTGTCCACCTCTGTTCAATCTCCCACCTAAATAACTCACCGCTTCCACTCTCTGACCACAACATTCTCTCCTTCACGCTCACAAATCCTCGACCACCCCAGTGCACTCCTACCACACATCCAGAAATCTACAAGCCATTAACCCTCAGACACTTTCTGACTCCCTACACTCATCACTGTCCCCAATCTCCTCTTTTTCCTGTCCTGATCTGGCTGTTCATCACTACAATGACACTCTTAGAAGCACCCTTGAACAAGTAGCGCCGCTCACCCTCAGAACTTCCAAATACACAGTAAAACATCCCTGGCTCACATTGCAAACTCAACTTCTTTAGCGATGCTCTAGGAGTGCTGCACGCCTTTGGAGAAAAACCCGCACACCAGAAGACTTCATCCACTTTAAATTCATGTTAAGAACTTATAATGCTGCCCTTCACCTCGCCAAACAGACCTACTTCACCACCCTGATCTCCTCACTAGCCAACAACCCCAAGAAACTTTTTGACACTTTTCACTCCCTCCTCAGGCCAAAAGCACAAGCCCCTATCACAGACATTTGTGCTGACGACCTGGCCTCTCACTTTATAGAAAAAAGAGATACTATCCGTCAGGAAATCTGCTCTCAACCACCAAGTGCTGTGACTCCCATCCCTCCCTGCATTTCCCCTGGCTCACTTTCCACATTTGATCCCATCACAGAAGAAGTAGTCTCCAGACTCCTCTCTTCCTCTCGTCCGACTACATGCACTACCGACACCATTCCCTCACATCTCCTCCAGTCTCTCTCTCCAGTTGTCACTACTTACCTAACTACAATCTTTAATCTCTCACTCTCCTCTGGCATTTTCCCATCCTCCTTCAAACACTCCATCGTTACTCCATTACCATAAACCAGCTCTCGACCCTTCCTGCACAAACAACTACAGACCGGTCTCCAATCTCCCCTTCATCTCTAAACTTTTGGAGCGCCTAGTCTACTCCCGCCTTACCCGTTACCTCTCCACTCACTCCCTTCTAGACCCTTCACAGTCCGGCTTCCGCCCCCTACACTCGACTGAAACTGCACTCATCAAAGTGACCAATGACCTTCTGACAGCAAAACGTAATGGTAGCCAGTCTCTGCTCATTCTTCTCGACCTTTCTGCAGCTTTCGACACAGTTGACCACTTCTCCTACCATCTAGGCTCCAGTCACTAGGCATTAAGGACACTGCTCTCTCCTGGCTCTCTTCCTATCTTTCTGACCGCTCCTTCAGTGTTTCGTTCTCTGGCTCCACGTCATCGCCTCTTCCTCTCGCTGTCGGGATACCCCAGGGCTCAGTCCTTGGCCCCCTTCTCTTCTCTCTCTACATGGCCCCAATTGGACAAACCATCAGCAGATTTGGATTTCAGTACCAGCTTTATGCTGATGACACACAACTATACACGTCATCCCCCGACCTTACCCCCGCTGTACTACAGAACGCCAGTGACTGTCTGTCCGCAGTCTCCAACATCATGTCCGCTCTCTATCTGAAACTCAACCTCTCCAAAACTAAACTTCTTCTGCTCCCGCCGTCTACTAACCTCCCTAAATTTGACATTTCCCTCTCCGTGGGCGGCACCATAATAACACCCGGGCAGCAGGCTCGCTGTCTGGGTGTTAAGTTTGACACCAATCTCTCCTTCACCTCCTATATACAATCTCTTGCCCACTCTTGCCGCCTACACCTAAAGAATCCGCCCTTTTCTCACCTTGGAAACAACAAAAACCCTCACTGTAGCATTGATCCACTCCCGCCTGGACTACTGCAACGCTCTATTACTTGACCTCCCCATTACTCGACTATCCCCTCTCCAGTCCATACTGAATGCAGCAGCCAGGGTCATCCATCTGGCTAATCGGTACTCGGACACATCCGCTTTTCACCAGTCCTTACACTGGCTGCCCATTCATTATAGGATCCAATTCAAAATACTTGTTCTCCCCCACAAAGCTCTCCACAGTGCAGCACCCCCCTACATCTCCTCCCTCATTTCTATCTATCGGCCTAACCGACTGCTGCACTCTGCAAACGACTTTCGACTAAACTCTGCACTAATCCGTACCTCCCACTCCCGACTCCAAGACTTCTCCTGCGCTGCGCCAATCCTCTGGAATGCTCTACCCCAAGAAATTAGGACTATCCACAATTTGCATGGCTTCAGGCGCTCCCTCAAAACACATTTGTTCAGAGCGGCCTATCACTCTCACTAATCAAAGTCATTCTATGTGTCAGTGTGTATGTGTAGCCCATTCACTATCTCCATCCATCCCTCACTCCCTCAAGATGGCTGGACCATCATTGTAAATGATCTCCCCCACCTCATTGTAGATTGTAAGCTCTCACGAGCAGGGGCGGCTTATTTTGCTTTAATTATTGTATTGTTAACGCCGTTACTTATGACTTGTGTTTTGAAACTGTTAAACTGTAAAGCGCTGCGGAATATGTTGGCACTATATAAATAAAGATTATTATTATTATTATTTCACAAAATTTCACACATATATCTAGGCTCGCACACTCTAGGGGCCATGGCACGACTGCGTGCTCCCTTACGTTGACAAAGCAGCTCTATTCTAGGTATTTTAGTTCCGCTTTCTGCATAAGGGCTCATACTCACTGGAGACAAAAACGGACGATTGCAAGCGGATAAAAAAATCGGATTTCAATCGGACCAATGTTATTCAATAGGGGACTTCTCATTTGCGATTTTTTTCTCAGCTGAAATCGGTCTGATTTGCAGCGATTTTGGCAAGATAATCGCTAATGCAAGTCAATGGATGCGATAAAAAATTGGACAGCACTCGCTCCAGTGTCCTTTGAAAAGCCGGCAAATCATCCCCGGCTACTGTAAAATCACACTGACAGCTCACAAAACACTACATATATACACATATAATACATATTATATATACATGTCATTGTGACACACACATATATATATATATATATATATATATATATATATATATATTTATAGTTCATGCAGTTCTACATAGTATAATAGCCGTTAATTCAATTGCCGGCTTTTGTGAAATTACAGACCCGACATGAAATGACACATGGTTTACATACAGTTAACCATGTCATTTCATGTAGTTTGATATATGGTTTTCACTAACAATTACATATGTGGCTGTGTGCAAAATTTCACACATGTAGGGGTTAATTAAAGGTGTAAATTCGTTGTAAAAAAATGCGTGGGCTCCCGCTGTATTTTCTCAACCAGACAGATAGACAAAGCCAGCCAGTGGGGGCAGATAATTATAGCCTAGGGAGGGTGCATTTATTTTGTACCCCCCCTGGCTACTAACAGCCACCCCAGAAAGGCAAATCTATAATTAGATGTGCCCTTTCTGGCACTTTGCCGGTCTATTCCCATTGACCTGTAGCGGTGGCGAATGGGTTAATAATGGGTTAAAGCCACCTTGCTATTGAAAGGTGACTTTAAGCCAGGTTAATAATTGAGAGTTGTCAATTAGACAACTCTCAATTATTAATCCTAGTGAAGTAAATAAAAACACACACACATTAAGAATAAATAATTTTAATGAAATAAAAACACATTTTTTTGACCATCTTTTATTTAACTCTTAATCCTTGCGAAGCCCTTGATCTCCTATAATAAAGAAAAAATAATAAAACAACATTATTCTTACCTATCCGCCGCTCTGTCACATCCCATGCTGTAATCCTTCACAAAGGGTTAACTAGCTTTCAGCCAAGCAGTGCAGCTAATGCTGCCTGCTCAGTTGAAAGCTCCTGAATGAATGACTTCCTCTCTCAGCGACAGAAGAGGATGTGATTACTGTGGGAAGCTTAATTGATAGCTTCCCACAGAAATCAGTTCACTTCAGGTCAGCCGGGATTCCCTCTGATGTCACTGATGCTGTGCGGTGTTCCCGCTGACCTGAAGTGTACTGATTACAGTGGGAAGCAATCAATGAAGCTTCACACAGTAATCACTTTCTCTCCTGTCGCCGGGAGGGGAACTCATTCATTCGGGAGCTTTCAGCTCAGCGGCAAGCATTAGCTGCGCTGCTTGGCTGAAAGCTAGTTAACCCTTTCTGATGGATTACAGCGTGGGACCTGACTGTGCGTCGAATAGGTAAGAATAATGTTGCTTTATTATTTTATTTTTATTTCAGGAGAACAAGGGAATCGAGAATTACCTGTACAATAAAAGATGGTCAAAAACTGTGTATTTATTTCATTAAAATGATTTTTCATTAATGTGTGTGTGTCTTTTTTAACCATTTCATACAATAGGATTAATAATTGATAGTTATCTAATTGACAGCTCTCAATTATTAACCTGGCTTAAAGTCACCTTTCAATTGCAAGGTGGCTTTAACCCCTTATTAACCCATTCGCCACCGCTACAGGGCAATGGGAATAGACGGGCAAAGTGCCAGAAAGGGCTAATCATTTTATAGATTTGCCTTTTCTGGGGTGTCTGGGGCAGATGTTAGTAGCCAGGGGGGGCACAAAATAAATGCACCCTCCCTGGGCTATTATTATTTGCCCCCACTCGCTTGCTTTGTCTGTCTGGTTGAGAAAATAGGGCGGGAGCACACGCCTTTTTTTCAACAATTTTACATATATATACACATGTCATTGAATTTGTGACACATATATATATACATACAGTACAGACCAAAAGTTTGGACACACCTTCTAATTCAATGATTTTTCCGTATTTTCATGACTATGAAAATTGTAGAATCACACACCTTTCATTAACCCCTACATGTGTAAAATTTTGCACACATACACTCATGTAATTGTTAGTGAAAATCATATATCAAACTACATGAAATGACATGGTTAACTGTATGTAAACCATGTGTCATTTCATGTCGGGTCTGTAATTTCACAAAAGCCGGCAATTGAATTAGCGGCTAATATACTATGTAGAAGTGTATGACCTATATATATACAGTACAGACCAAAAGTTTGGACACACCTTCTCATTCAAAGATTTTTCTGTATTTTCATGACTGTGAAAATTGTAGAATCATGCTGAAGGCATCAAAACTATGAATTAACACATGTAGAATTATACATTACACTTTACAAAAAAGTGTGAAACAACTGAAAATATGTCTTATATTCTAGGTTCTTCAAAGTAGCCACCTTTTGCTTTGATTACTGCTTTGCACGCAGAAAAGGTGAACGGATGGACTCTGCATGCCTGGTTCCCACCGTGAAGCATGGAGGAGGTGGTGTGATGATGTGGGGGTGCTTTGCTGGTGAAACTGTTGGGGATTTATTCAAAATTGAAGGCATAGTGAACCAGCATGGCTACCACAGCATTTTGCAGCAGCATGCTATTCCATCGGGTTTGCGTTTAGTTGGACCATCATTTATTTTTCAACAGGACAATGACCCCAAACACACCTCCAGGCTGTGTAAGGGCTATTTGACCAAGAAGGAGAGTGTTGGTGTACTACGCCAGATGACCTGGCCTCCACAGTCACCAGACCTGAACCCAATCGAGATGGTTTGGGGTGAGCTGGACCGCTCACCGCTTCAATTTTGAATAAATCCCCAACAGTGTCACCAGCAAAGCACCCCCACACCATCACACCACCTCCTCCATGCTTCACGGTGGGAACAGGCATGTAGAGTCCATCCGTTCACCTTTTCTGCGTGCAAAGCAGTAATCAAAGCAAAAGGGGGCTACTTTGAAGAACCTAGAATATAAGACATATTTTCAGTTGTTTCACACTTTTTTGTAAAGTGTAATGTATAATTCCACATGTGTTAATTCATAGTTTTGATGCCTTCAGTGTGATTCTACAATTATCATAGTTATGAAAATACAGAAGAATCTTTGAATGAGAAGGTGTGTCCAAATTTTTGGTCTGTACTGTATATATATATATATATAATTATTTACTTTTTGTGTATATTTTTTTTTTGACAATGTGATTTTTACATGAATTTTTACATAGAGAGAACTGCTCTATGTAAAACGTTATGTTAAAATCGCATTGCATACAGATGGAAAACGGATGGAAAATGGATGGTGCGATTAAAAATCGCATACAAATCGCATGACAATCGCATGACAATTGCATATATTCGGACCGGTTTTTCCATTCAGAAAACGGACCGTTTTTTTTCCACAAATGGAAAGGAGCCCTAAAAGTGATTTACAAAGCAGCACAGTTCCTTACTATATATAAGGGCCTTAGCAATGTCTTTTTGGTGAGCCCCATCTCCTGTTATTTAGTGATGGAAGGCAAACATTTCTAGAATTGACAACCCTTGTGAGGGCTCTAATTTAGTGATACTTGCAGGAGTTGAGTACGCCCAATTCTATTGTTAAAAGAAAGAATTGTGTAATGGAAGCAGAGTAAGGAGAGTCTTGGACAGAAATTAGAAGACCCAAGAGGCAGTGCCATGACCAAACACCCATCATAATCACTATATTATTTCCATTTTGAAGGCAGACATTACAGTGTTGAGTCTCGTACAAGTTTTGATGTGGAGCCCTATAATTATATGGTACTCTCCTGAAGGTACCCATAAATATACCCAGCATATATCACTTAAATTATACCCCGACTTATAGCTGTAAAAATTAAGGTTATTCCTTTCATTACCCATCTCATTTTGGAAGCCGCTTGCAAAATATTCTTTTATTGAATTTAAAAGAAAAAAAAAGCTAATTTTTCTCTTCTCTTCAAAGTCTTCTCTTGTTCATGAGATGCCCAGGAGATCAGAAAGTTTTCCCTTAATCTTTCCTGAGCAAGTCATTTTATTCCATGCTTATAATATGCCAATTTGCTGCATCAGTTATTTTTCTTAAATTATTAGATTTTATCTTTTGCCATGGAGATAAGGTAGCCCCTAATGGCTAACTCTCAGGCTTCTGACAGAGTATTTAATGAGACCACTGCATTATCATTTTTGTCACAAATTCCTGCAAATGCATAAGTGAGTTGACTATAATTGTATTTTTTAATGAGTGTACAGAGAGAGGGAACATTGAACAAAGCAACGAGAATGCATGTCACTGCTAATATAAAACAACAGCTCTTTATTTCTCAACTAATCATAAAGATAACGTAGTAAGCAAAACGTAGCATAAAAAGAAGCAGCACGATCCGCTCAACTCAAACTCCCGGCTCTGTAATAATGACTGTACTACTTGTCAGTGATATCGCTGGAATTTATCATTCTGACTATTATGGAGGAGGTGGGGAGGCTTTCTATAAAAAGAATGGTTTGTATGAATTAACAGAAATGTATTTTAATCTTAAGTTCTGACTTTTCTGAAAGTTGATGAAAATAAATTTTACAGCTGAAGTGCAGAATATTTTTGACTCTCCCTTCTACGTGTATCTTCTCCTTTAACATTTCAGACAGTCTTTGCATATGTGTGAAATTCACACAGGTATAGAATTTTATAGTGGTTTTCTAACCCTGATTTAAAAAAAAAATAAAATAAAATACTCACTGTACTGATCCTCGCCACACTGCTAATGCGAAGTGAGGTCCTCTTACAACCAAAATAGGCATGTACAGTGCACATCTTCTTACCATACAAACATGTGGCTGCTGAAGTCAATCACTGTGGGCTCGATACATAAAATATCTTCTGTTTAGGCCGATTTGAAATGTCAAGTAATTTTGGTGCAATTCTAGACTAGGCTAAAATATTGCGACTTTTGGTTTTCTTATGCTCAGAATCCTACAAAGTGGATGGATCTGGGGAGGATGGGAGCGCGGCAAAAAACCGCTCATTGAATTGATGACTAGCGGCAGCATTCTCTTTGCCACAAAACTTACTCTAGCAGGGACTGTAGTAGGATTTATGGCAAGGTGCACACAGAGGCACACGCCTCTTCATGAATCAGTAGCCTCTGACTCCAGCACACCTCCTCATCAAGACTGGTGTGAACAATGCCAGTCATGAATTAGTACCTGTGTCTTTGCAGTAGTGTATACCTGGCAAAATGTATGCACTTGGCACCCATGAAAGATGTGTTAGCTAAAATTTACAGTGCTAGTACATACCACTTTAAACTTTTACTTTGAGGGTGCTTGTGTTTTGTCATTGCTGGACAGTCAGAAATCTATCGATGCTTTGAAGCCCTTGGGCCCCATTAAGTGGCAAGTAACAGGAATTTCTGAACAGTAGGGCATAAATACCACAAATACAACCCAGGTCATTGCTGTTGGACTCACGAGGACAGTAAAAAAAAAATCAAGTTTCCCCATTCTCTTTATTCAGGGAAGAATGAACATGTGATTCTGCAAGATATGGGTAGGATGGTCAACCAAATTACTAGGGTAGTGACACAATGACATTAAGCATCACTACAAGGGAGATCTACTTTGTTCTTCGCTATGGAGCCTAACTTACTCTAAGATTGCTTCATCTGCATGTCAATTGCTTTACTTGCAGAGGTGTATAAATCAGTTTTCAATTAATTTATCAATTCTCAAAATGTTAAAATGGTCTGTACAGGAGACCTCTCTTGCTCATGAGCTGTGTTTTTTAATGCAACCCAAATTTGGCTGATCTGCAGTGTTAGACTCAGTCTGTACCTCCCAACCATCTCGGATCCAGTAAGACTGTCCAGAATTTGGGGAGCTGTCCTGGGGTTGGGGCTACGTCCTGGCATCAGCTGTATTTGTGTCCCAAGGTTACAGATGCAGCTGAATAGAACAGTCCTTCCTCCACTGCTCAACATTTGGAAAGATCTCAGGGTCACGTGACAGTCTCTGGTCACATGACTGGCAGTGAAGAAAAAGGAAGAGGAACAGGACACAAATAATTTGTATGTGTATATACACTGACGAGCAAAAGGTAACAATGTTTTGAACTTTTGACGTTTAGGCCCCATATCTTACCATCTGCTTTGAACATGAGACTATGGTACCTTCATTTTACAGATAATCATCTTGGCTATCTCATATATAAATTTGACTTGCAACTATTTAGGTTATGATTAGTTATGCAGATTCTTGTTATTTGGGCTTTATCTACATTTTAACTATCTAGTTATTTTTGCTTACATTCTTTTCTATTCCTAGATACCATATTTACCTCTTGTCTTATGATGCCTGAGTGATGCTGTCTTTTTCCGTATGCTATGCTTCTTGGATGTGACCACAAGTCACATGACATGATTCACGCTTATCCATTGGTGAACTTTTCACATTTAACGTCCAGTGTCTCTCTCCGCTGACACGCCCCCTGAGGAAGTGTGGACGAAACATGTGTCGGGGCCGAGAGATGCAGGACTCATCCAGCTTTAGACACTCATTCTGGTAAGTGGCAATCTTTAAACTGGGCAGTTTACCGCTTCTAATCATTCACCTTTTCAGCTGTGACAGTTGTCCTCTACTATCTTCCATTATATACAACGGTTCCCATGTTTGCTGGCCACTTGAATAGTAAATCCATTTATGATATTAGCATATTTTGATCCCTATCCCATGTTACATACTATTGCTAATGTGCTATACTTCTTCTATGCAAGCAAACTAGCTCTTTCATCTCCTTACCACAGGATAACATTAATTTACTTGAGTTTATATCTATCTATATTTGTATGCACTATACACTTTATCTTATTGCTGTATAAGACAGCATATATGGGCCATTTACCCTTTATAGCAGTACTTGTCATCCATATATTTATCTAGTTCTATTGAGTACACCTGTATTACCATATTCCTATGTAAGTGGGGTGATAGTCTATGTCACATAGGATGTTTTTACTTACATGCACTGGATAGAATGTCTTTGTGTCTTTCACACTAGAAGTACCTACTTTTATCATTCAAAATCTGTGTTTTTAATGTTCTTTATGTACAAATAAAAATTATATTTACATATATGTTTTTAAAGTTGTCACTGTGTTCACCTAATTCCTTTGGAATAATACCTCACCAGGTGACCCGCCTGTGATTTACCTATGAATATTGTGGCACTCTATTGGATGAGGACCAATTTTCTATTGATGCAATATGTTTTGTTATACACATGTTTTTTCCTGTATGTGAACTGGAGCAACACAAATAAAACAGTGAAAAATAGGAAAATTGGACATAATTTCACACAAAACCCCAAAAATCAGCAGGACAAAATTGCTAGCACCCTCAACTTAATATTTGGTTGTACACCCTTTGAAATAAATAACTGCAATCAATCGCTTCCTTTAACCATCCACAAGCTTCTTACACCTCTCAGCTGGAATTTTTGACCACTCTTCTTTTGCAAACTGTTCCAGGTGTACCCTATTTCAAATATGCTTTCTCCCAACAACAATTTTAATATCTTTTCACAGATGTTCAATGGGATTTAGATCTTGACTCATTGCTGGCCACTTTAGAACTCTCAAACGCTTTGTTTCCATCCATTTCTGGGTGCTTCTTGAAGTATGTTTGGGGTCATTGACCTAGGACGCAAACCCAGCTTTCTGACACTGAGTAATACATTGCAACCCAAAATCCATAGGTAATCTTCAGATTTCATGATGCCTTGCAAATAATCAAGGCTACCAGTGACAGAGGCAGCAAAACAACTGCAAAACATCTTTGAACCTCCACATATTTGACTGTAGGTATTGTGTTGTTTTCTTTGTAAGCCTCATTTCGTTTTTGGTAAAAAATAGAATGATGTGCCTTACCAAAAAGCTCTATCTTGGTCTTATCTGTCTACAAGACGCTTCCCCTGAACGATTTTGGCTTACTCACGTACATTTTAGCAAACTGCAGTCCAGTCTAGCTTTTTTATGTCTCTGGGTCAACAGTGGAGTCCTCCTGGGTCTTCATGGAGCATGGTGTTCAACCAACAAAATCGGGTGCATTGCTGCCATGTGCCTGATCATGCTGGTGGTGATAAGGCTGGTAGTTTTGCTACACCTGCTGATGCGGGCATGGCCGATGGTGCAAATGGCCTTTTTGGGGTTATCGGCAGAGTCTTTAAAAAAAAATAAGACTGTTAGGGGGACATTCATTGTCTTCCTCTCGCACACCACCTCCTCACTTCGACACCTGTCTTTCGGTGTTCCCCAAGGCTCTGTTCTAAGACCCCTACTCTTCTTCATCTACACCTTTGGCTTGAGACAGCTGATGTAATGGCACGGTTTGCAATATCATCACTATGCCGATGACATGCAGATCTACCTATCTGTACCTGACATCACCTCTTTACTGACCCAAATCACACGTCTTCCCGCTATATCATCCTTCTTTTCTGCTCGCTTTCAAAAAGTGGACATGGACAAATCAGAATACATCATCTTTCAAGCATCTCACGCTGAGTAGACATGAGAGCTGTGTATGCATCTTTCGGTACCGCTTTAATAAGAGGGTAACTTAGCCCTAGAGAAAATGATTTTTCCAGACATTCACTGCCTTTTTTGCACATTTTTTGCAGCTGTGATCTTCATCTTCTTGGTGTGGATGTGGTAAATTTCAAAGTCATCATCAATACCATCATCGTCCATATCTTGTAAAGAGGAAATCTGGTGTTTCCAAGGGTCGTGGTTATGTTCGTTATGCACTCCTCTTTAAACTTCGTTTTTCACGAGCATCCATCAGTTTGTTTGCTTTTCCTCCGACATTGATCTGCTTTCTGTAATTCAGCATCTCACGAACATGTTGCACTTTGCCCTTTATACAGACACGTGCGTGTTTGACAACATATTTTGGACGTGCATTTCTTAGGCCGAGTCTCATACGCGCATCTGTTACACCGATCTTCTGACGGGCATGAAACCGATTCTGGGAATTGATGGTGGCTAAACGACGAATCACTGTAGGCTGTATCCTGGCTCTCATACCTCCCATAGCCACTGCTGTTATTAATCATGTACTTTCCCATTCCTGTCATCACCATGCCCCTTTTCCTGATCACTTCATCCAATGATTCGTCCGCCATATTTTTACTAAAAACCTGCACCTTCCCAGCAGCAACTGTGTAGGAAACCACGTTACAGTTTTGCAAGATGTTTATGATGCCCCTAAAAAAAAATATACACACTATAATGATATCTACCCCCAGGAGGAAATGTTTGCCAGCCAGTGTATGGCCATTCCAAGTCTAGGAGACCCGCTGCTTTAAATTGAGCATAGTTTTAAATCAGGCCTTCCTCCACGGCTCATCATCCACCGCCACTAGATCACCAGGGTTAGCGTGTTCCGTGCAGCTACAGCCAGTGTCGCATTATTAACAAGGGTGGGTGGTTATGCTGTGCGTAAAATACTTGTTCTGAAAACGGTTGAGGTGTACTCCACAGGGGAAAATGTTTGCCAGCCCATACACAAAGTGTATGGGCATTCCAAGTCTAGGAGACACGCTCCTAGAAATTGGGCCTATTTTTTAATCAGGCCTTACTCCACGTCTTATCATCCACCGCCACTAGATCAAAAGGGTTTAGGTGTTCCGTGCAGCTAGAGCCAGTGTCGCATTATTAACAAGGGTGGGTGTTTATGCTGTGTTTAAAATACTTGTTCTGAAAACGGTTGAGGTGTACTGCACAGGGGAAAATGTTTGACAGCCTATACACTTACTGTATGGGCATTCCAAGTCTAGGAGACCCACTCCTTTAAATTGGGCCTATTTTTTAATAAGGCCTTCCTCCAAGTCTTAGGCCTCTTTCACACATCCGTCTTTTTGTATCAGGCATGATCCGTCGAACACCTGAAGGGACGGATCCGGCACTGAAATAAAAAAACTGATGCAACGGATCCGTTTTTTTGCTGGATCCGACCGGAACTTTTGAACCTAGAAAAAGAGGGGTTCTGATGCCCGGAGACACTGGAAAATGTAGTAGTAGTAGTAGTAGTAGTAGTAGTAGTAGTAGTAGTAGTAGTCCTTGATTTCCAGAATCCGGATCAGACTTTTGCACAAAAGTCTGATCCGGTTCCATTGACTTCTATTGTTTCCGGCCGCCTGATGCGCCGCTTCAGGCACATCAGGCGGCTCCGGCAAAAAAAAAAAAAACGTTACATGCTCCGTTTTGTCCGGCCGCCGGAATGTACATTTCCGCCGGATCCGGACAAAAACGGATACAACGCAATGACATCAGGCACGATCCGGCGCTAATGAAAGTCAATGGTAAAAAAATGCATCCGGTACCGGATCCGTTTTTTTACCAACACGCCGGATCATGCCTGATACAAAAAGACGGATGTGTGAAAGAGGCCTTATCATCCACCGCCACTAGATCAAAAGGGTTTACGTGTTCTGTGCAGCTTCAGCCAGTGTCGCATTATTAACAAGGGTGTATGGTTATGCTGTGCGTAAAATACTTGTTCTTAAAACGTTTGAGGTGTACCCCACAAGGGAAATGTTTGCCAGCCCATACACTAAGTGTAAGGGCATTCCAATTCAAGGAGACCCGCTCCTAGAAATGGGCCTATTTTTTAATCAGGCCTTCCTCCACGTCTTATCATCCAACGCCACTAGATCAAAAGGGTTTACGTGTTCTTTGCAGCTACAGCCAGTGTCACATTTTTAACAAGGGTGGGTGGTTAGGCTGTGCGTAAAAGACTTGTTCGGAAAAAGGTTGAGGTGTACCCCACAGGGGAAAATGTTTGCCAGCCCATACTGTATGGGCATTCCAAGTCTAGGAGACCCGCTCCTGGGACATTTTTTTGTAAGAGGCCCTCCTCCCTGTTTCTTCCAAGGGGGGATTGGAGTTATTGGGGTGCATATGACTTGGTAGCAGGGCAGGCCTTGCAGTCAATGCATAAGAAAACAGAATGGCAGTACAAAATGAATAATGTGAATTGGATTTTCCTGGGCCCATCCAGTACCTGGGTTCAAAGGCTTATTGGGTGCATATGACTTGGTAGCAGGGCAGGCCTTGCAATCAATGCATAAAAAAACAGAATGGGAGGACAAAATGAATAATGTGAAGTGGATTTTCCTGGGCCCATCCAGTACCTGGGTTCAAAGGCTTATTGGGTGCATATGTCTTGGTAGCAGGGCAGGCCTTGCAGTCAATGCATAAAATAACAGAATGGGAGGACAAAATTAATAATGTGAAGTGTATTTTCTTGGGCCCATTCAGTACCTGGTTTCAAAAGCATATTGGGGTGCATATGACTTGGTAGCAGGACAGGCCTTGCAGTCAATGCATAAGAAAACAGAGTGGGAGTACAAAATAAATAATGTGAAGTGGATTTTCCTGGGCCCATCCAGTACCTGGGTTCAAAGGCTTATTGGGGTGCATATGACTTGGTAGCAGGGCAGGCCTTGCATTCAATGCATCATTTTTTATGGAAGCCATCCTTGACATCTCGTGAAAGGGTTATTGGGGTGCATTGTGATTCTTGGCAGCACATCCACTCACTGCATAGGCTATAACAGTTTTGGAGACCCACTGTTTAATAAAGGCCCTTTAAGCAGATTAATGCTAACATATTTCCCAGCAAAATCCGTTTTGGTTTCGTTCTTGGTATGTTTTTTGGTGCACCGGTAAAAATGGCATGCAACTCTGACAACATTGTTTAAAGCTGTGAACTAGGAGTCAGGAATGCTTCTTGGGGCGATGCCCATGATGTCCCCGTGTCATTTGAGCAGTGTTTCCATCATTTTCAGATGTATTTAGACCTTAAAAGGACGCCCGGGAGGGATCGTGGTAAAAATGCCATAGACTTACATTTGGCTCGTTGTTCTGTCCGAGTACCCGAGTATTCCAATTTACTCGACCCGAGCAACGAGCACCCGAGCATTTTAGTGCTCGCCCATCACTAGTGTGGAGGGCATGTACCATAAAAGGGAGAGTGTGTGAGTAATATTTTATGCAGGGAATATACTGTACTGACTAGCAATTATTTATTCAGGGGCACAGCATAGGAGAGATATTTTTACACAGGAGCATTATAATAACACTGCTCTTTTTAAGGGTACCATATGGGGGGTTTGTTGCAAAAGACTGGATAAGATAGAAGTCTACAGAGACAAGCTTTGGCTGTGAAAAGTAATCATGGCTTCTGGACAAGATGAAGAAAAGAAAGAGAATGCTTACAATCAGAGACAACACCATCTCTAAGGTACCTGGATGTAAATGTTTTTTGTAATACTGACTAATTCTCATCAGTACTGTGGTTCCTGAATGGTCCACAGTCTAATGATGACTGATAGCAACAACTCCCAGTATCTCCTTACAATTGCTAAGGACATACTGGAAGTTGTTGGTTCATTCGATGCAAATGTATATCTGTCTGACCTGACATTACAATTGATGTACAGTCACGGCCAAAAGTTTTGAGAATGACACAAATATTAATTTTTACAAAGTCTACTGCTTCACTTTTTCTAATGGCAATTTGCATATACTCCAGAATGTTATAAAGAGTTATCAGCTTAACAGCAATTACTTGCAAAGTCAATATTTGGCTAGAAAATGAACTTTATCCCCCAAAACACATTTCAACATCATTGCAGCCCTGCCTTAAAAGGACCAGCTAACCTCTTTTCAGTGATTGCTCCATTAACACAGGTGTGGGTGTTGATGAGGACATGGCTGGAGATCAATCTGTCATGATTAAGTAAGAATGACACCACTGGACACTTTAAAAGGAGGCTGGTGCTTGGCATCATTGTTTCTCTTCTGTTAACCATGGTTATCTCTAAAGAAACACGTGCAGTCATCATTGCAATGCACAAAAATGGCCTAACAGGGAAGAGTATCTCAGCTAGAAAGATTGCACCTCAGTCAACAATCTATCGCATCATCAAGAACTTCAAGGAGAGAGGTTCAATTGTTGCCAAAAAGGCTTCAGGGCGCCCAAGAAAGACCAGCAAGCGCCAGGACCGTCTCTTAAAAGTGTTTCAGCTGCGGGATCGGGCTACCAGCAGTGCAGAGCTTGCTCAGGAATGGCAGCAGGCAGGTGTGAGTGCATCTGCACGCACTGTGAGGTGGAGACTCTTGGAGCAAGGCCTGGTCTCAAGGAGGGCAGCAAAGAAGCAACTTCTCTCCAGAAAAAACATCATGGACAGACTGATATTCTGCAAAAGGTACAGTGTTATGTTTCGGTAGCTGAGGAGTGCAGGTAAAAAAGGCAATACACCAGAGCAGTTGGAATCTATGAGATTGCAGTACCCTGACTAACCACCACAACTAGAGGCAGCCGTGGAGCGTTCCTACGTTGGTCCTAGACGCCTCGTCACAGCCTGAGAAACTAACTACACCTAAAGATAGAAATAGGAAAGCTATCTGCCCCGGAGCAGAACCCCAAAGATAATAGAAAGCCCCCAAACATGTAATGGCGGTTAGACAAGAAGAAATACAGACACAGAAAGAAAATAGTATGAGCAAACGCTGGGGCCCAAATTATCTAAATAGAAAAGGATAGGAAGGGTACTTACTTCAATCCCAGAAAACCCTGAAAAACACCAACTCTACTAATTTCAAAATCACCTGAGATCACACGACCTCTACCACCTAAATTAGCTCTCTGGTGTAACAAAATCAAAACAGCAGCCACTGAAAAAACTGGAAAAAGCAAAAGAACAAAACTCAGTGGCTGAACTAAACTGAGAAGGCAGAAGCCCCCGGAGGGGACCCAGAAGGCCCCCAAAGAAGTGCAGGACAAAATGCAAAAATATAGCACAAACAAAAAGAAGAAAAAGTCTTATCTGGAAGCAGGAGATGCAGACACGACACAGCAGGCCACAAGGGAAACTGGAACGAAGGATCCAGACCAGAACAATTGATCACTGGCAACCCCGATGGGAAAATGACCCCCTTATACAAGACCAGTCAGCAACACCTGACTCCCAGTCCTCACAATCTTCACTAGTACCGCCTGTAACCACCAGAGGGAGCCTCTGCTCAGAACTCATCTCAAACCCATTCACAACAGTACCCCCCCCCTTGAGGAGGGGTCACCGAACCCTCATTTGAGCAACCAGGTCGGTCAGGATGAGTTCTATGATAAGCACGGATAAGTCTCCTAGCATGGATGTCCGAAGCAAACACCCAAGAATTGTCTTCCTGACCATAACCTCTCCATTTAACCAAATACTGGAGTTTCCGTCTAGAAAAACGAGAATCCAATATTTTCTCAACCACATACTCCAGATTGCCCTCAACCAAAACAGGGTCAGGAGGCACAGCAGCAGGAACCACTGGCTCAACAAACCTCTTCAACAAGGACTTGTGGAACACGTTATGGATCTTAAATGTCCCTGGAAGAAGCAAACGAAAAGAAACAGGATTAATAATCTCCATGATCTTATAAGGTCCAATGAACCTAGGCTTAAATTTAGGAGATGCTACTCTCATAGGAATATTCTTTGAGGACAACCAGACCAAGTCCCCCACTTTAAACCGAGGACCATCAGTCCTATGCCGGTTAGCAAACCGCTGGGCCCTCTCCTGAGAGAGGGACAACCTCTCCACTACCTGGTCCCAAATCTGTTGCATACGCTCCACAACAGAGTCAACCCCTGGACAGACAGAAGCCTCCGTCTGTCCTGAAGAAAATCGAGGGTGAAACCCAGAATTACAGAAAAACGGAGACATCAAAGTGGCAGAGCTAGCCCTATTATTAAGAGCAAACTCAGCCAAAGGCAAAAAAGAGACCCAGTCATCCTGATCAGCAGACACAAAGCATCTAAGATAAGTCTCCAATGTCTGGTTTGTTCTCTCAGTTTGACCATTGGTCTGAGGATGAAATGCCGAGGAGAAAGACAATTGAACACCCAGTTTAGAACAAAAAGTCCTCCAAAATCTGGAAACAAACTGGACTCCTCTGTCAGACACAATGTTCTCAGGAATGCCGTGTAAACGAACCACGTGCTGAAGGAACAACGGCACCAATTCAGAGGAGGAAGGCAACTTAGGTAATGGCACAAGATGTATCATTTTGGAAAACCTATCACAAATTACCCAGATGGTGGTCATTCTCTGAGAAACAGGAAGATCGGAAATGAAATCCATAGAGATATGGGTCCATGGTCTCTTGGGCACAGGCAATGGCATCAACAAACCACTAGAGCGAGAGCAAGGCTTGGAGCGAGAGCAAGTCCCGCAGGACTGCACAAATTCCCTGACATCACGAGACAAGGTAGGCCACCAAAAGGACCGACTAACCAAGTCTCTGGTACCAAAAATTCCGGGATGCCCAGCCAATGCGGAACAATGAATCTCAGACATCACACTCTTTTTCCATTGGTCCGGGACAAACAATTTTCCAACAGGGCAGCGCTCGGGCCTATCCTCCTGACACCCCTCCAGAGCAAGTCTCAAATTGGGCGAGATGGCGGAAAGAACTACACCCTCTTTCAAAATAACAGAAGGATCAGATAACTCAGGAGAGTCCGCAAGGAAACTCCTCGAGAGGGCATCCGCCTTAACATTCTTAGTGCCAGGAAGAAAGGAAACCACAAAATTAAAACGTGTGAAAAACAAGGCCCACCTGGCCTGTCTAGGATTGAGTCGCTTGGCAGATTCCAGATAGACCAGATTCTTATGGTCAGTAAGGACCACCACCTGATGTTTGGCTCCCTCCAGCCAATGTCTCCACTCTTCAAAAGCCCACTTCATGGCCAATAACTCCCGATTACCCACGTCATAATTACGTTCAGTAGGAGAAAATTTTCTAGAGAAAAAGGCACAAGGGTTACTTTTAGAGGTCTCTGGATCTTTTTGGGACAAAACGGCACCTGCCCCAATTTCAGAGGCATCAACCTCCACCTGAAATGGCAGAGAAACATCAGGCTGCCGTAGAACAGGAGCAGAAGTGAATCTCTGCTTAAGTTCCTGAAATGCAGAGACTGCCTCAGGAGGCCAATTCACCACATCAGAACCCTTTCTGGTCAAATCAGTTAATGGTTTAACAATAACCGAGAAATTACCAATAAATTTACGATAAAAATTGGCAAAACCCAAAAATCTCTGAAGAGCCTTTAATGAAGTAGGTTGGACCCAATCACAGATGGCCTGAACCTTGACCGGTCCATTTCAATAACAGATGGGGACAAAATGAATCCCAGAAATGAGATCTTCTGTACGCCAAAAAGACACTTTGATCCCTTCACATACAGAGCATTCTCTCTCAAAATCTGGAACACAGTTCGAACATGTTTCACATGAGAGTCCCAGTCATTAGAAAAAATCAAGATATCATCCAAATAAACAATCAGAAATTTGTCCACAAAATCCCTGAAAATGTCATTCATGAAGGACTGGAAGACGGAAGGAGCATTAGTGAGCCCCAAGGGGCATCACTAGGTACTCAAAATGCCCTTCAGGGGTATTGAATGCCGTCTTCCATTCATCCCCGTGCTTAATGCGAATAAGGTTATACGCCCCCCTGAGGTCAAGCTTGGTAAACCAAGTAGCATTTTTCACCCTGGAAAACAGGTCAGAAATCAAGGGTAACGGGTATTGATATTTCACAGTAATATTGTTCAAGAGACGATAATCAATACACGGCCTTAATGAACCATCTTTTTTGGCCACAAAGAAAAAACCGGCACCTAAGGGTGAAGAGGATGGTCTGATATGACCCTTCTCCAATGATTCCTTGATATAAGACCGCATAGCGTCATGTTCAGGTACAGACAAGTTAAAAAGGCGACCTTTAGGGAATTTACTACCCGGCACTAATTCAATAGCGCAGTCATAGCTCCTATGGGGAGGCAAGGATGCAGATTTACTTTCGCTAAACACATCAGAAAAATCAAACAAAAAGTCAGGAACATCCTGAGCTTGGGGGGAGGCAGAAAAAACAGGAGTGTTGGTATTAACACATTGGCAGCCCCAACTGGCCACAGACACAGACTTCCAATCCAAAACAGGATTATGAGACTGCAACCAAGGGAAACCCAGCACGATAATGTCATGCAGATTATATAGAACCAAAAATTTGCAGCACTCCTGGTGATCAGGTTCAACCCTCATTATCACCTGAGTAGAAAACTGGGGTTTATTCTCAGCCAAAGGGGTAGAATCGATCCCCAGTAGGGGAATAGACTTCTGTAGGGGTATCAAGGGAAACCCACAACGTTTAGCAAAATCATAATCCATCAGGTTAATAGCTGCTCCAGAATCAACGAAAGCCTGAGCAGAAAATGAGGACAGAGAGTATATCAGAGTGACAGTTAATAAAAACTTAGTCTGAACACTACCCAAGACAACTGAGCGTGCAAAACGTCTTCCCCGCTTAGGGCAGACTGAAATAGCATGAGAGGCATCACCACAGTAGAAACATAACCCATTGCGCTTTCGAAACTCATGACGCTGTGCCCAGACACCACTCTATCACACTGCATGGTTTCAGGAGCTGGTTCACAAGGCAACACCATACCACGCATACTTCTCCGCTCACGCAAACGTCTGTCAATTTGAATCGCTAATGACATAGAATCATTGAGACCAGAGGGGACAGGGAATCCCACCATAACATCCTTTACATTATCTGACAGACCCTTCCGGAAAAGGGCCGCCAAAGCGTCGTCATTCCATTTGGTCAGGACTGCCCACCTACGGAATCTCTGACAGTATAACTCAGCGTCATCAAGCCCCTGATTTAATGCCAACAAGGCTTTTTCAGCTTGATCAGTGACATTAGGCTCATCGTACAATAACCCCAAAGCCTGAAAAAACGCATCAACATCACTCAAAATAGGATCCCCAGGTATCAGGGAAAAAGCCCAATCCTGAGGATCGCCGCGCAGGAGAGAGATGATAATTTGAACCTGCTGCGCTGCGTTTCCTGAGGACTTAGATTTTAAGGCAAAAAACAATTTACAATTATTTTTGAAATTCTGAAACTTAGCTCGATCCCCTAAAAACAAATCTGGCATGGGGATCCTAGGTTCCACAACAGGCAACCCAGCAAGATAGATAGCAATACTCCGAACCTCAGTGGCAAGCTGATCCACACGGCCAGACAACTGTGCAAACTCCATTGGGAAAAAAGATCCTCCCAGCACCCAGAGATACAGAGGGAAAAAAAAAATGCAACAAACAGAAAAATATCTCTGACAACTCTGACAACCTTTTTTCTATCACAATATTTTTTCCCTTCTGTGAGTACCATACAAATTTCAATTTTTTGGGCAGGTGATACTGTTATGTTTCGGTAGCTGAGGAGTGCAGGTAAAAAAGGCAATACACCAGAGCAGTTGGAATCTATGAGATTGCAGTACCCTGACTAACCACCACAACTAGAGGCAGCCGTGGAGCGTTCCTACGTTGGTCCTAGACGCCTCGTCACAGCCTGAGAAACTAACTACACCTAAAGATAGAAATAGGAAAGCTATCTGCCCCGGAGCAGAACCCCAAAGATAATAGAAAGCCCCCAAACATGTAATGGCGGTTAGACAAGAAGAAATACAGACACAGAAAGAAAATAGTATGAGCAAACGCTGGGGCCCAAATTATCTAAATAGAAAAGGATAGGAAGGGTACTTACTGCAATCCCAGAAAACCCTGAAAAACACCAACTCTACTAATTTCAAAATCACCTGAGATCACACGACCTCTACCACCTAAATTAGCTCTCTGGTGTAACAAAATCAAAACAGCAGCCACTGAAAAAACTGGAAAAAGCAAAAGAACAAAACTCAGTGGCTGAACTAAACTGAGAAGGCAGAAGCCCCCGGAGGGGACCCAGAAGGCCCCCAAAGAAGTGCAGGACAAAATGCAAAAATATAGCACAAACAAAAAGAAGAAAAAGTCTTATCTGGAAGCAGGAGATGCAGACACGACACAGCAGGCCACAAGGGAAACTGGAACGAAGGATCCAGACCAGAACAATTGATCACCGGCAACCCCGATGGGAAAATGACCCCCTTATACAAGACCAGTCAGCAACACCTGACTCCCAGTCCTCACAATCTTCACTAGTACCGCCTGTAACCACCAGAGGGAGCCTCTGCTCAGAACTCATCTCAAACCCATTCACAACAGTACAGGCAGTGGACTTCTGAGGACTGGGGTAAAGTTATTTTCTCTGATGAATCCCCCTTTCGATTGTTTGGGACATCAGGAAAACGCCTCATTCAGAGAACACAAGGTGAGCGCCACCACCAGTCTTGTCTCATGCCAACTGTTAATCATCCTGAAACATTCATGTGTGGGGTTGCTTCTCAGCCAAGGGAATCGGCTCTCTCACAGTCTTGCCTAAAAACACAGCCATGAATAAAGAATGGTACCAGAATGTCCTCCAAGAGCAACTTCTCCCAACCCTCCAAGAGCAATTTGGCGATCAACAATGTCTTTTCCAGCATGATGGAGCACCTTGCCATAAAGCAAAGGTGATAACTAAATGGCTCAGGGAACAAAACATAGAGATTTTGGGTCCATGGACTGGAAAAACCCCAGATCTTAATCCCATTGAGAACTTGTGGTCAATCATCAAGAGACGGGTGGACAAACAAAAACCTAAAAATTCTGACAAAATGAAAGCATTGATTGTGCAAGAATGGACTGCTATCAGTCAGGATTTGGTCCAGAAGTTGATTGAGAGCATGCCAGGGAGAATTGCAGAGGTCCTGAAGAAGAAGGGTCAACACTGCAAATATTGACTTGCTGCATTAACTCATTCTAACTGTCAATATAAGCTTTTGTTACTCATATGTTTGCAATTATTATATTTCTATATGTGATAAAAACATCTGTCAAACACACATAAAAACCAGAGGGCAGCAGATCATGTGAAAATATAATATTTGTGTCATTCTCAAAACCTTTGGCCATGACTGTACCACATATTGATGGTTGCCCTAGTGATGTTTTCATGTGCTAATGGTGGTCC
>JARQOD010000001.1:937482122-937663610 GCA_033576555.1 Oophaga sylvatica
GGTCGGTACATATATATATATATATATATATATATATATTTAAATATACACAGTTGTGCTCAAAAGTTTACATGCCCCGGCAGAATTTTTGCTTTCTTGGCCTTTTTTCAGAGAATATGAATAACACCAAAACTTTTTCTCCACTCATGGTTAGTGGTTGGGTGAAGCCATTTATTGTCAAACTACTGTGTTTTCTCTTTTAAAATCATAATGACAACCAAAAGCATCCAAATGACCCTGATCAAAAGTTTACATACCCTGGTGATTTTGGCCTGATAACATGCACAGAAGTTGACACAAATGGGTTTTAATGGCTACTAAAGGTAACATCCTCACCTGTTTGCTTGTAATCAGTGTGTGTGCATAAAAGCTGAGTGAGTTTCTGGGATCCAGACAGACTCTTGCATCTTTCATCCAGCCACTGACGGTTCTGGATTGTGAGTCATGGGAAAAGCAAAAGAATTGTCAACGGATCTACGGGAAAAGGTAATTGAACTGTATAAAACAGGAAAGGGATACAAAAAGATTTCCACATGATCACTGAAGCCAGTTAGCGCTCACTTCCCCCTTCCCACCTTCAAACAAATCGCTTACACCCGGAGGAAGTCAGACCTTCTGTGTTCCTCATTTCCTCTAGAAGTATGTGATACGACCAAAGGCAGGGAGAGTGAAGCTGGCAGTGATTAGCCATACGGATCGTGTGACATAACAATGTTACCTGATCCCCAGGAGATAGTACTGACACTGCTGGAACAATGTGAGTATACAGTGGGGAAAAAAAGTATTTAGTCAGCCCCCAATTGTGCAAGTTCTCCCACTTAAAAAGATGAGAGAGCCCTGTAATTGACATCATAGGTAGACCACAACTATGAGAGTCAAAATGAGAAAACAAATCTAGAAAATCAACTTGTCTGATTTGGCAAGATTTATTTTGCAAATTATGGTGGAAAATAAGTATTTGGTCATTAACAAAAGTTCATCTCAATATTTTGTTATATATATCCTTTGCTGGCAATGACAGAGGTCAAACGTTTTCTGTAAGTCTTCACAAGGTTGGCACACACTGTTGTAGAGCTGTGATGTTTTGGGCCTGTCGCTGGGCAAAACGGATTTTAAAATCCCTACAAAGGTTTTCTATGGGGTTCAGACCTGGAGACTGGCTAGGCCACTCCAGGACCTTCATATGCTTGTTACGAAGCCACTCTTTCATTGCCCTGGAGGTGTGCTTCGGATTATTATCATGCTGAAAGACCCATCCACGTTTCATCTTCAATGCCCTTGCTGATGGAAGGAGGTTTGCACTCAAAATCTCACAATACATGGCCCCATTCATTCTTTCATGTACATGGATCAGTCGTCCTTGTCCCTTTTCAGAGAAACAGCCTCAAAGCATGATGTTGCCACCCCCATGCTTCACAGTAGGTATGGTGTTCTTTGGATGCAACTCAGCATTCTGTCTCCTCCAAACATGATGAGTTTTGTTTCTACCAAACAGTTCTACTTTGGTTTCATCAGACCATATGATATTCTCCCAATACTCTTCTGAATAATCCAGATGCTCTTTAGCAATCTTCAGATGGGCCTGGACATGTACAGGCTTAAGCAGGGGGACACGTCTGGCACTGCAGGATCTGAGTCCCTGGCGGCGTAGTGTGTTACTGATGATAGCCTTTGTTACGGTTGTCCCAGCTCTATGCAAGTCACTTACTAGGTCCCCCTGTCTGGTTCTCGGATTTTTTCTCACCGTTCTTGTGATCATTTTGACCTCACGGGGTGAGATCTTGCGTGGAGCCCCAGATCGAGGGAGATTATCAGTGATCTTGTATGTCTTCCATTTTCTTATCATTGCTCCCACAGTTGATTTCATCACACCAAGTTGCTTGCCTATAGCAGATTCAGTCTTCCCAGCCTGATGCAGGGCTACAATTTTATTTTTGGTGTCCTTGGACAGCTCTTTGGTATGCATCATAGTGGAGTTTGGACTGTGACTGTTTGAGGTTGTGGACAGGTATCTTTTATACTGATAACAGGTGCCATTACTACAGGTAATGAGTGGAGGACAGAGGAGCCTCTTAAAGAAGAAGTTACAGGTCTGTGAGAGCCAGAAATCTTGCATGTTTTTAGGTGACCAAATACTTATTTTCCACCATAATTTGCAAAATAAATCCAGCCAAATCAGACAAGGTGATTTTTTGGATTAATTTTCTCATTTTGACTCTCATAGTTGTGGTTTACCTGTGATGTCAATTACAGGCCTCTCTCATCTTTTTAAGTGGGAGAACTTGCACAATTGATGGCTGACTAAATACTTTTTTCCCCACTGTAAGTGTTACAACTTTACAAAGGTAAAACATGAGGATGCCTGGGACTTAATTCTCATGGACGGGATAGTATGTCATACACGATCAGCCACGCTCAAGAAGTGCCAGGCACGGTCATGACTCTGGGTCTCGATCACTCCCATGATAACCCAATGTCCTCATGACGAAATCCGGGTTACCAGAGCTCAGAGACTTCCTGTCATGCGAGGTGCATGTCAGGAAGTCTCTGAGGTTAGTGACAAATCCCTGCCGCACTGCAAGCTTATATGGCATGCAGATCTGCATGCCATATAAGCGATCAGCCTGCAGAAAATGAGTTCCCATAGTGGGACACAGTGTAAAAGTAAGAATTAAATAAAAAAATGTAAAAAAAATTTTTTAAATAATTGTAAAACTATTAAAAAAATAATAATAAAAATCTTTATTTATTCTATCAATAAATAAATATTTGAATTAAAAAAAATCTAACCAATAAAAGTACACATATTTATTATTGCCGCGTCCGTAATGACCCGACCTATAAAACTGTCCCACTAGTTAACCCCATAAAAAAAGCAAAAAAACAATGCTTTATCATCATACTGCCGAACAAAAAGTGGAATAACACGCGATCAAAAAGACGGATATAAATAATCATGGTACCACTGAAAACGTCATCTTGTCCTGCAAAAAACAAGCTGCCATAAAGCTTCATCAGAGGAAAAACTAAAAAAGTTATAGCTCTCAGAATAAAGCAATGCAAAAATAATTATTTTTTTATATCAAACAGTTTTTATTGTATAAAAGCGCCAAAACATAAAAGAATGCTATATATGAGGTATCGCTGTAATCATACTAACCCGAAGTGTTGTGAATGGGCTTGAGATGAGTTCTGAGCAGAGGCTCCCTCTGGTGGTTACAAGCGGTACTGGTCTGTCCAGTGAAGATTGTGAAGATTGTGAGGATTGGGAATCAGGTGTTACTGACTGGTCTTATATAAGGGAGTCACCTTCCCATCAGGGTTGCCGGTGATCAATTGTTCTGGTCTCTATCCTTGATTCCTGTTTCCCTTGTAGCCTGCTGTGTCGTGTCTGCATCTCCTGCTAACAGATAAGACATTTTCTTCTTTTTGTTTTTGTGTTTGATTTTTGCATTTTGTCCTGCACTTCTGTGGGGGCCTTCAGGGTCCCCTCTGGGGGCTTTTGCCCTCTCAGTTTAGTTCAGCCACTGATGTTTGTACTTTTGCTTTTTCCAGTTTTTTCAGTGGCTGCTGTTTTGATTTTGTTACACCAGAGAGCTAATTTAGGTGGTAGAGGTCGTGTGATCTCAGGTGTTTTTGAAATTAGTAGAGTTGGTGCTTTTCAGGGTTTTCTGGGATTGCAGTAAGTACCCTTCCTATCCTTTTCTATTTAGTTAGTTTGGGCCCCAACGTTTGCTCATACTATTTTCTGTCTGTGTCAGTATTTCTTCTTGTCTAACCGCCATTACATGTTTGGGGGCTTTCTATTATCTTTGGGGTTCTGCTCCGGGGCAGATAGCTTTCCTATATCTATCTTTAGGTGTAGTTAGTTTCTCAGGCTGTGACGAGGCGTCTAGGACCAACGTAGGAACGCTCCACGGCTACCTCTAGTTGTTGTGGTTAGTCAGGGTACTGCAATCTCATAGATTCCAACTGCTCTGGTGTATTGCCTTTTTTCCCTGCACTCCTCAGCTACCGAAACATAACAGTATCACCGGACCAAAATTTAAAATTGTATGGTACTCACAGAAGGGAAAAAATTTGTGAAAGAAAAAACGGTTGTCAGAGTTGTCAGAGATATTTTTCTGTTTGTTGCATTTTTTTTTTTTTTCCCTCTGTATCTCTGGGTGCTGGGGAGGATTTTTTCTCTCAATGGAGTTTGCACAGTTGTCTGGCCGTGTGGATCAGCTTGCCACTGAGGTTCAGAGTATTGCTGCATATCTTGCTAGGTTGCCTGTTGTGGAACCTAGGATCCCCATGCCAGATTTGTTTTTAGGGGATCGAGCTAAGTTTCAGAATTTCAAAAATAATTGTAAATTGTTTTTTGACTTAAAATCTAAGTCCTCAGGGAACGCAGCGCAGCAGGTTCAAATTGTCATCTCTCTCCTGTGCGGCGATCCTCAGGATTGGGCTTTTTCCCTGACACCTGGGGATCCTGTTTTGAGTGATGTTGATGCATTTTTTCAGGCTTTGGGGTTATTGTACGATGAGCCTAATGTCACTGATCAAGCTGAAAAAGCCTTGTTGGCATTAAATCAGGGGCTTGATGACGCTGAGTTATACTGTCAGAGATTCCGTAGGTGGGCAGTCCTGACTAAGTGGAATGTAAAGGATGTTATGGTGGGATTCCCTGTCCCCTCTGGTCTCAATGATTCTATGTCATTAGCGATTCAAATTGACAGACGTTTGCGTGAGCGGAGAAGTATGCGTGGTATAGTGTTGCCTTGTGAACCTGCTTCTGAATCCATGCAGTGTGATAGAGTGGTGTCTGGGGCACAGCGTCATGAGTTTCGAAAGCGCAATGGGTTATGTTTCTACTGTGGTGATGCCTCTCATGCTATTTCAGTCTGCCCTAAGCGGGGAAGACGTTTTGCACGCTCAGTTGTCTTGGGTAGTGTTCAGACTAAGTTTTTATTAACTGTCACTCTGATATGCTCTCTGTCCTCATTTTCTGCTCAGGCTTTCGTTGATTCTGGAGCAGCTATTAACCTGATGGATTATGATTTTGCTAAACGTTGTGGGTTTCCCTTGATACCCCTACAGAAGTCTATTCCCCTACTGGGGATCGATTCTACCCCTTTGGCTGAGAATAAACCTCAGTTCTCTACTCAGGTGATAATGAGGGTTGAACCTGATCATCAAGAGTGCTGCAAATTTTTGGTTCTGTATAATCTGCATGATATTATCGTACTGGGTTTCCCTTGGTTACAGTCTCATAATCCTGTTTTGGATTGGAAATCTGTGTCTGTAACCACTTGGGGCTGCCAATGTGTTAATACCAACACTCCTGTTTTTTCTGCCCCCCCAGGCTCAGGATGTTCCTGACTTTTTGATTGATTTTTCTGATGTATTTAGCTAAAGTAAATCTGCATCCTTGCCTCCCCATAGGAGCTATGACTGCGCTATTGAATTAGTGCCTGGTAGTAAATTCCCTAAAGGTCGCCTTTTTAACTTGTCTGTACCTGAACATGACGCTATGCGGTCTTATATCAAGGAGTCATTGGAGAAGGGTCATATCAGACCATCCTCTTCACCCTTAGGTGCCGGTTTTTTCTTTGTGGCCAAAAACGATGGTTCATTAAGGCCGTGTATTGATTATCGTCTTTTGAACAATATTACTGTGAAATATCAATATCCGTTACCCTTGATTTCTGACCTGTTTTCCAGGGTGAAAAACGCTACTTGGTTTACCAAGCTTGACCTCATGGGGGCATATAACCTTATTCGCATTAAGCACGGGGATGAATGGAAGACGGCATTCAATACCCCGGAGGGGCATTTTGAGTACCTTGTGATGCCCTTTGGGCTCACTAATGCTCCTTCTGTCTTCCAGTCCTTCATGAATGACATTTTCAGGGATTTTGTGGATAAATTTCTGATTGTTTATTTGGATGATATCTTGATTTTTTCTAATGACTGGGACTCTCATGTGAAACATGTTCGAACTGTATTCCAGATTTTGAGAGAGAATGCTCTGTATGTGAAGGGATCAAAGTGTCTTTTTGGCGTACAGAGGATCTCATTTCTGGGATTCATTTTGTCCCCATCTGTTATTGAAATGGACCCGGTCAAGGTTCAGGCCATCTGTGATTGGGTCCAACCTACTTCATTAAAGGCTCTTCAAAGATTTTGGGGTTTTGCCAATTTTTATCGTAAATTTATTGGTAATTTCTCGGTTATTGTTAAACCATTAACTGATTTGACCAAAAAGGGTTCTGATGTGGTGAATTGGCCTCCTGAGGCAGTCTCTGCATTTCAGGAACTTAAGCAGAGATTCACCTCTGCTCCTGTTCTACGGCAGCCTGATGTTTCTCTGCCATTTCAGGTGGAGGTTGATGCCTCTGAAATTGGGGCAGGTGCCGTTTTGTCCCAAAAAGATCCAGAGACCTCTAAAAGTAACCCTTGTGCCTTTTTCTCTCGAAAATTTTCTCCTACTGAACGTAATTATGACGTGGGTAATCGGGAGCTATTGGCCATGAAGTGGGCTTTTGAAGAGTGGAGACATTGGCTGGAGGGAGCCAAACATCAGGTGGTGGTCCTTACTGACCATAAGAATCTGGTTTATCTGGAATCTGCCAAGCGACTCAATCCTAGACAGGCCAGGTGGGCCTTGTTTTTCACACGTTTTAATTTTGTGGTTTCCTTTCTTCCTGGCACTAAGAATGTTAAGGCGGATGCCCTCTCGAGGAGCTTCCTTGCGGACTCTCCTGAGTTATCTGATCCTTCTGTTATTTTGAAACAGGGTGTAGTTCTTTCCGCCATTTCACCTAATTTGAGACTTGCTCTGGAGGGGTGTCAGGAGGATAGGCCCGAGCGCTTCCCTGTTGGAAAATTGTTTGTCCCGGACCAGTGGAAAAAGAGTGTGATGTCTGAGATTCATTGTTCCGCGTTGGCCGGTCATCCCGGAATTTTTGGTACCAGAGACTTGGTTGGTCGGTCCTTTTGGTGGCCTACCTTGTCTCGTGATGTCAGGGAATTTGTGCAGTCCTGCGGGACTTGCTCTCGCTCCCAGCCTTGCTCTCGCTCTAGTGGTTTGTTGATGCCATTGCCTGTGCCCAAGAGACCATGGACCCATATCTCTATGGATTTCATTTCCGACCTTCCTGTTTCTCAGAGAATGACCGCCATCTGGGTAATTTGTGATAGGTTTTCCAAGATGATACATCTTGTGCCATTACCTAAGTTGCCTTCCTCCTCTGAATTGGTGCCGTTGTTCCTTCAGCACGTGGTTCGTTTACACGGCATTCCTGAGAACATAGTGTCTGACAGAGGAGTCCAGTTTGTTTCCAGATTTTGGAGGACTTTTTGTTCTAAACTGGGTGTTCAATTGTCTTTCTCCTCGGCATTTCATCCTCAGACCAATGGTCAAACTGAGAGAACAAACCAGACATTGGAGACTTATCTGAGATGCTTTGTGTGTGTTGATCAGGATGACTGGGTCTCTTTTTTGCCTTTGGCTGAGTTTGCTCTTAATAATAGGGCTAGCTCTACCACTTTGATGTCTCCGTTTTTCTGTAATTCTGGGTTTCACCCTCGATTTTCTTCAGGACAGACGGAGGCTTCTGTCTGTCCAGGTGTTGACTCTGTTGTGGAGCGTATGCAACAGATTTGGGACCAGGTAGTGGAGAGGTTGTCCCTCTCTCAGGAGAGGGCCCAGCGGTTTTCTAACCGGCATAGGACTGATGGTCCTCGGTTTAAAGTAGGGGACTTGGTCTGGTTGTCCTCAAAAAATATTCCTATGAGAGTAGCATCTCCTAAATTTAAGCCTAGGTTCATTGGACCTTATAAGATCATGGAGATTCTTAATCCTGTTTCCTTTTCGTTTGCTTCTTCCAGGGACATTTAAGATCCATAACGTGTTCCACAAGTCCTTGTTGAGGAGGTTTGTTGAGCCAGTGGTTCCTGCTGCTGTGCCTCCTGACCCTGTTTTGGTTGAGGGCAATCTGGAGTATGTGGTTGAGAAAATATTAGATTCTCGTTTTTCTAGACGGAAACTCCAGTATTTGGTTAAGTGGAGAGGTTATGGTCAGGAAGACAATTCTTGGGTGTTTGCTTCGGACATCCATGCTAGGAGACTCATCCGTGCGTACCATAGAACTCATCCTGACCGACCTGGTTGCTCAAATGAGGGTTCGGTGACCCCTCCTCAAAGGGGGGGTACTGTTGTGAATGGGCTTGAGATGAGTTCTGAGCAGAGGCTCCCTCTGGTGGTTACAAGCGGTACTGGTCTGTCCAGTGAAGATTGTGAAGATTGTGAGGATTGGGAATCAGGTGTTACTGACTGGTCTTATATAAGGGAGTCACCTTCCCATCAGGGTTGCCGGTGATCAATTGTTCTGGTCTCTATCCTTGATTCCTGTTTCCCTTGTAGCCTGCTGTGTCGTGTCTGCATCTCCTGCTAACAGATAAGACATTTTCTTCTTTTTGTTTTTGTGTTTGATTTTTGCATTTTGTCCTGCACTTCTGTGGGGGCCTTCAGGGTCCCCTCGGGTGCTTTTGCCCTCTCAGTTTAGTTCAGCCACTGATGTTTGTACTTTTGCTTTTTCCAGTTTTTTCAGTGGCTGCTGTTTTGATTTTGTTACACCAGAGAGCTAATTTAGGTGGTAGAGGTCGTGTGATCTCAGGTGTTTTTGAAATTAGTAGAGTTGGTGCTTTTCAGGGTTTTCTGGGACTATTTAGTTAGTTTGGGCCCCAACGTTTGCTCATACTATTTTCTGTCTGTGTCAGTATTTCTTCTTGTCTAACCGCCATTACATGTTTGGGGGCTTTCTATTATCTTTGGGGTTCTGCTCTGGGGCAGATAGCTTTCCTATATCTATCTTTAGGTGTAGTTAGTTTCTCAGGCTGTGACGAGGCGTCTAGGACCAACGTAGGAACGCTCCACGGCTACCTCTAGTTGTTGTGGTTAGTCAGGGTACTGCAATCTCATAGATTCCAACTGCTCTGGTGTATTGCCTTTTTTCCCTGCACTCCTCAGCTACCGAAACATAACACCGAAGAATAAAATCGCCTTATCAATTTTACCACACGTGGAACAGTATAAACGCCCCCCCCAAAAGAAATTCATGAATTGCTGGTTTTTGGTCATTCTGCATTCCAAAAATCGTAATAAAAAGCGATCAAAAAATTACATATGCCCAAACATGGTACGAATAAAAATGTCAGCTCGTCCCTCAAAAAACGAGACCTCCCATGACTCTGTGGGCCAAAATATGGAAAAATTATAGCTCTCAAAATATGGTGATGTGTTGTGAATGTGTTAGAAATGAATTCTGAGCAGAAGCTCCCTCTGGTGGTTACAAACAGTACTGAACTATTCAATGAAGATTGTGAAGATTGGCAATCAGGTGTTACAGACTGGTCTTATATAAGGGAGGTTCCCTCCCTTCAGGGTTGCCGGTGATCAATTGTTCTTGTCTCAACTTTGGTTCCTGGTTCTCTTGGAAGCTTGCTGTGTCTTGCCTGCATCTTCTGCTAACAGATAAGATATTTTCTGCTTTTATTTTTGTGCTTGCTTTTTGCATTTTGTCCTGCACTTCTGTGGAGGTCAGCCGGGTCCCCTCCGGGGCTTGTGCTCCTCTCAGTTTATCTGAGCCACTGTTATTTGTTCATTTGCCTTTTCCAGTTTTTTCAGTGGCTGCTGCTTAGTTTTGTTACACCAGAGAACTAATTTAGGTGGTAGAGGTTGTGTGATCTCAGGTGTTTTTGCAATTAGTGAGTTGGTATTTTTTTGGGGTTTTTTGGATTGCAGTAAGTGTCCTTCCTATCCTTTTCTTTCTAGGAAGATTGGGCCCCAACGTTTGCTCATACTATTTTCTGTCTGTGTCTGTATTTCCTCTTGTCTAACCGCCATTACATGTTTGGGGGCTTCCTATGTTCTTTGGGGATCTGCTCCGGGGCAGATAGTTTTCCTCTTTCTATCTTTAGGTGTAGTTAGCTTCTCAGGCTGTGACGAGGCTTCTAGAACCAACGTAGGTACGCTCCACGGCTGCCTTTAGTTGTGGTGGTTAGTCAGCGTACTGCAATCCAGTAGATTCCAACCTCTCTGGTGTATTGCCTTTTTTGCCTGCTCTCCTCAGCTACCAAACAGGGTGGATTGATTTAAATCACGCCGATTTAAATCAACGATTTAAATCATGATTTAAATCAAATGATTTTTTTCTATTTAAATCAGATCGATTTAAATCGTGATTTTAATCATGATTTAAATCACTGATTTAAATCAAAAGATTTTTTTAATATAAATCACGATTAAAATCTAAAACTTTCAATCATTGTTCAATTAACTCCACACTTCTAGCTTGGTTTCACTTTCTGTAGCTTGGTTTCAGTTTCTTTTTCCATTTAGTTGACATGCCCAAACTTGTTGGATAGTCAGTCAGCAGTACTTGGCTGTAGTAACAATCAAACTTCAGAAGTGATCTGCGTGAGCCATGGCAGGTCGTAAGAGAGACCCTATTTGGGTTCATTTTGTTGAGATGCCAGCAGAGCTTGGAAAGAAAGGTGGGAGAGCAAAGTGCAAATACTGTCAAAAGGATATCCAAGGACTTGTTTGCCGTTTGAAATCACATTATGAAAACTGCAACCAGAAGGGAAATGAAGATGTTGATAGTGATACAACTAATGTCAATGAACCCCCACAGCTTCTTATGCACCAGGACCCTAGCACTAGTGGTAAGTCTGGCAATTACAACTGGCACATGAGGATGACACAAATGTCATTACATACAGTTGTTCTGCCCATTTGTTGCATCTTTTGGCAAAAGACCTGCATATTTCGAGTGTCAAGGAACATGTTGTAGAAATTGTTAAATATTTCCGCAATAATCATTTTGCACATGCAACCTACAAGGAAATGGGAGGACTGAAGTTGGTTCTACCACAAGATGTTAGATGGAATACCTTGGCTGAATGCTTGGAACTGTTTATTAACAACTGGTCAAAATTAGTGTCCATTTGCGAAACACATCGGGATAAAATTGATGCTAATATACGAAGCAAAGTATTAAATCTTGGTGTGAAGAGAAATGCCGAGGACCTTTTGGAAAGGTTAAAGCCAATATCTATTGCGTTGGATAAAATGCAGAAAGATACTGCAACCATAGCTGATGCCACAGAAGTTTGGAAAGATTTAGAAGGTTCGCTAGATCGCTTGAACCTCTCAAACAATGTAAAGGTTGCAATACACCACCGCAAGGACCAAGCATTAAAAGAAGAACACTATTTAGCCAATATCTTGCATCCCATCTACAGAGGGAAAAAACTATCTGAGGCGGAAATCAACTCTGCAATGGAGTGGCTCGCCAATACTAACCATGACATTGTGGCAACTGTGCTGAAATTGAAGTGTGAATCTGCACCATTTCAAAAATACATGTTTGCAGATAGCGTTGTTAATGAACTAAAACCACTGGACTGGTGGAAGTCGCAATCACTTGTTCTTCCAGCGAAGATAATAAATGTAGCTACTCAGCTACTGACTGCATCGGCTTCATCGGCAGGAGTAGAGAGATTGTTTTCTTCATTTGGTTTTGTGCACACAACAGTCCGAAACCGCTTAGGAAGTAGAACTGCTAAAGCAGGACAACTAGTTTTCCTATTAAAAGTCCTAAATAAACAGTAGGCTTAAAGGACTGATGTATTCACTGAAGATGTTTGCTTACTTCAAACGTTAGAGATAGGCTATTGTTAAAAAGTACTTACTCTCTGTAGTTCAATTCTGATTGTTTAATAGTGCAAATAAAAAATATTAGGTTTCATAATCATCAACTGTTTTAATATTTTTATTTGTGTAAAATAATTTGATTTGCAAAAAGACAAAGTTTTGCTTGTGTACAACTTGATTAAAAAATCCTATTTAAATCAAAAAAATCCGATTTTAAAATCAAAAAAAAAATCCGATTTTTTTGATTTTTTTTAAAAAATCATGATTTTTATCCACCCTGCTACCAAATCATAACAGTATCACCGGCCAAACTGAAAATTATATGGTACTCACAGAAGGGAAAGATAGTGTAAACAAAAAAAAAAAGTTGTCAGAGTTGTCAGAGATTTTTTTTTTTTCCCTCTTTTTCTCTGGGTGCTGAGGATTTTTTTTTCTCTCAATGGAGTTTGCACAGTTGTCTGGCCGTGTGGATCAGCTTGCCACTGAAGTTCGGAGTATTGCTACCTATCTTTCAGGGTTGCCGGTTGTGGAACCTAGGATCCCCATGCCAGATTTGTTTTTAGGGGATCGAGCTAAATTTCTGAATTTCAAAAATAACTGTAAGTTGTTTTTTGCCTTAAAACCTAAGTCCTCAGGGAACGCAGCACAGCAGGTTCAAATTGTCATCTCTCTCCTGCGCGGCGATCCTCAGGATTGGGCTTTTTTCCTGACACCTGGGGATTCTGTTTTGAGTAATGTTGATGCATTTTTTCTGGCTCTGGGGTTATTGTACGATGAACCTAATGTCACTGATCAAGCTGAAAAAGCCTTGTTGGCATTAAATCAGGGGCTTGAGGACGCTGAGTTGTACTGTCAGAGATTCCGAAGGTGGGCAGTCCTGACCAAATGGAATGATGATGCTTTGGCGGCCCTTTTTCGGAAGGGTCTGTCAGAGAATGTAAAAGATGTTATGTTGGGTTTCCCTGCTCCCTCTGGTCTCAATGATTCTATGTCATTGGCAATTCAAATTGACAGACGTTTGCGTGAGCGTAGAGGTATGCGTTGAATAGTGTTGCTTTGTGAACCAGCTTCTGAACCCATGCAGTGTGATAGAGTGGCTTCTGGGGCACAGCGTCATGAGTTTCGAAAACGCAATGGGTTATGTTTCTACTGTGGTGACGCCTCTCATGCTATTTCAGTCTGCCCTAAGCGGGGAAGACGTTTTGCACGCTCAGTTGTCTTGGGTAGTGTTCAGACTAAATTTCTGATGACTGTTACCCTGATTTGCTCCCTGTCCACATTTTCTGCTCAGGCTTTTGTTGATTCGGGAGCAGCTATTAACCTGATGGATTTTGATTTTGCTAAACGTTGTGAGGTTTCCCTTGATACCCCTACGGAAGTCTATTCCCCTACTGGGGATTGATTCTACCCCTTTGGCTGAGAATAAACCCCAGTTCTCTACTCAGGTGATAATGAGGGTTGAACCTGATCATCAGGAGAGTTGCAAATTTTTGGTGCTGTATAATCTGCATGACATTATTGTACTAGGTTTCCCTTGGTTACAGTCTCATAATCCTGTTTTGGATTGGAAATCTGTGTCTGTAACCAGTTGGGGCTGCCAATGTGTTAATGCCAACACTCCTGTTTTTTCTGCCTCTCCCCAGGCTCAGGATGTTCCTGACGTTTTGACTGATTTTTCTGATGTGTTTAGCGAAAATAAATCTGCATCCTTGCCCCCCCATAGGAGCTATGACTGCGCTATTGAATTAGTGCCTGGTAGTAAATTCCCTAAAGGTCGCCTTTTTAACTTGTCTGTACCTGAACATGACGCTATGCGGTCTTATATCAAGGAGTCATTGGAGAAGGGTCATATCAGACCATCCTCTTCACCCTTGGGTGCCGGTTTTTTTCTTTGTGGCCAAAACGGATGGTTCATTAAGGCCGTGTATTGATTATCGTCTCTTGAACAATATTACTGTGAAATATCAATATCCGTTACCCTTGATTTCTGACCTGTTTTCCAGGGTGAAAAGTGCTACTTGGTTTACCAAGCTTGACCTCAGGGGGCGTATAACCTTATTCGCATTAAGCACGGGGATGAATGGAAGACGGCATTTAATACCCCAGAGGGGCATTTTGAGTACCTAGTGATGCCCTTTGGGCTCACTAATGCTCCTTCCATCTTCCAGTCCTTCATGAATGACATTTTCAGGGATTTTGTGGATAAATTTCTGATTGTTTATTTGGATGATATCTTGATTTTTTCCAATGACTGGGACTCTAATGTGAAACATGTTCGGACTGTGTTCCAGATTTTGAGAGAGAATGCTCTGTATGTGAAGGGATCAAAGTGTCTTTTTGGCGTACAGAGGATCTCATTTCTGGGATTCATTTTGTCCCCATCTGTTATTGAAATGGACCCGGTCAAGGTTCAGGTCATCTGTGATTGGGTCCAACCTACTTCATTAAAGGCTCTTCAGAGATTCTTGGGTTTTGCCAATTTTTATCGTAAATTTATTGGTAATTTCTCTGTTATTGTTAAACCATTGACTGATTTGACCAAGAAGGGTTCTGATGTGGTGAATTGGCCTCCTGAGGCAGTCTCTGCGTTTCAGGAACTTAAGCAGAGATTCACTTCTGCTCCTGTTCTACGGCAGCCTGATGTTTCTCTGCCATTTCAGGTGGAGGTTGATGCCTCTGAAATTGGGGCAGATGCCGTTTTGTCCCAAAGAGATCCAGAGACCTCTAAAAGTAACCCTTGTGCCTTTTTCTCTCGAAAATTGTCTCCAACTGAACGTAATTATGACGTGGGTAATCGGGAGTTATTGGCCATGAAGTGGGCTTTTGAAGAGTGGAGACATTGGCTGGAGGGAGCCAAACATCAGGTGGTGGTCCTCACGGACCATAAGAATCTGGTTTATCTGGAATCAGCCAAGCGACTTAATCCAAGACAGACCAGGTGGGCCTTGTTTTTCACACGTTTTAATTTTGTGGTTTCCTTTCTTCCTGGCAATAAGAATATTAAAGCGGATGCCCTCTCGAGGAGTTTCCTCCTGAGTTATCTGATCCTGCTGTTATTTTGAAAGAGGGTGTAGTTCTTTCCGCCATCTCGCCCAATTTGAGACTGGCTCTGGAAGGGTGTCAGGAGGATAAACCCGAGCGCTGCCCTATTGGGAAATTGTTTGTCCCAGACCGGTGGAAAAAGAGTGTGATGTCTGAGATTCATTGTTCCACGTTGGCCGGTCATCCCGGAATTTTTGGTACCAGAGACTTGGTTAGTCGGTCCTTTTGGTGGCCTACTTTGTCTCGTGACGTCAGGGAATTTGTGCAGTCCTGCGGGACTTGCTCTCGCTCCAAGCCTTGCTCTCGCTCTAGTGGTTTGTTGATGCCATTGCCTGTGCCCAAGAGACCATGGACCCATATCTCTATGGATTTCATTTCCGACCTCCCTGTTTCTCAGAGAATGACCGTTATCTGGGTGATTTGTGATAGGTTTTCCAAAATGATACATCTTGTGCCATTACCTAAGTTACCTTCCTCCTTCGAATTGGTGCCTTTGTTCCTTCAGCACGTGGTTCGGTTACACGGCATTCCTGAGAACATTGTGTCTGACAGAGGAGTCCAGTTTGTTTCCAGATTTTGGAGGACTTTTTGTTCTAAACTTGGTGTTCAATTGTCTTTCTCCTCGGCTTTTCATCCTCAGACCAATGGCCAAACTGAGAGAACAAACCAGACATTGGATACTTATCTGAGATGCTTTGTGTCTGCTGATCAGGATGACTGGGTCTCTTTTTTGCCTTTGGCTGAGTTTGCTCTTAATAATAGAGCTAGCTCTGCCACTTTGATGTCTCCATTTTTCTGCAATTTTGGGTTTCACCCTCGATTTTCTTCAGGACAGACGGAGGCTTGGGACCAGGTAGTGGAGAGGTTGTCCCTCTCTCAGGAGAGGGCCCAGCGGTTTGCCAACCGGCATAGGACTGATGGTCCTCGGTTTGAAGTGGGGGACTTGGTCTGGTTGTCCTCAAGAAATATCCCTATGAGAGTTGCATCTCCTAAGTTTAAGCCTTGATTCATTGGACCTTATAAGATCATGGAGATTCTTAATCCTGTTTCCTTTAGTTTACTTCTTCCAGGGACATTTAAGATCCATAACGTGTTCCACAAGTCCTTATTGAAGAGGTTTGTCGAGCCAGTGGTTCCTATGGCTGCGCCTCCTGACCCTGTTTTGGTTGAGGGCAATCTGGAGTATGTGGTTGAGAAAATATTAGATTCTCGTTTTTCTAGACGGAAACTACAGTATTTGGTTAAGTGGAGAGGTTATGGTCAGGAGGACAATTCTTGGGTGTTTGCTTCGAAAATCCATGCTAGGAGACTGATCCGTGCGTATCACAGAGCTCATCCTGACCGACCTGGTTGCCCAAATGAGGGTTCGGTGACCCCTCCTCAAAGGGGGGGGTACTGTTGTGAATGTGTTAGAAATGAATTCTGAGCAGAAGCTCCCTCTGGTGGTTACAAGCAGTACTGAACTATTCAATTAAGATTGTGAAGATTGGCAATCAGGTGTTACAGACTGGTCTTATATAAGGGAGGTTCCCTCCCATCAGGGTTGCCGGTGATCAATTGTTCTTGTCTCAACTTTGGTTCCTGGTTCTCTTGGAAGCTTGCTGTGTCTTGCCTGCATCTTCTGCTAACAGATAAGATATTTTCTGCTTTTATTTTTGTGCTTGCTTTTTGCATTTTGTCCTGCACTTCTGTGGAGGTCAGCCGGGTCCCCTCCGGGGGCTTGTGCTCCTCTCAGTTTATCTGAGCCACTGTTATTTGTTCATTTGCCTTTTCCAGTTTTTTCAGTGGCTGCTGCTTAGTTTTGTTACACCAGAGAACTAATTTAGGTGGTAGAGGTTGTGTGATCTCAGGTGTTTTTGCAATTAGTGAGTTGGTATTTTTTTAGGGTTTTTTGGATTGCAGTAAGTGTCCTTCCTATCCTTTTCTTTCTAGGAAGATTGGGCCCCAACGTTTGCTCATACTATTTTCTGTCTGTGTCTGTATTTCCTCTTGTCTAACCGCCATTACATGTTTGGGGGCTTCCTATGTTCTTTGGGGATCTGCTCCGGGGCAGATGATTTCCTCTTTCTATCTTTAGGTGTAGTTAGCTTCTCAGGCTGTGATGAGGCGTCTAGGACCAACGTAGGTACGCTCCACGGCTGCCTTTAGTTGTGGTGGTTAGTCAGGGTACTGCAATCCAGTAGATTCCAACCTCTCTGGTGTATTGCCTTTTTTGCCTGCTCTCCTCAGCTACCAAATCATAACAGTGATGCAAAAACTATTTTTTGCAATAAAAAGCGTCTTTTAGTGTGACAAATGCCAAAAATAAAAACCCGCTATAAATAGTAAATCAAATCCCCTCTTATCACCTCCTTAGTTAGGGAAAAATAATAAAATAAAAAAAATGTATTTATTTCCATTTTCCCATTAGGGTTAGGGTTGGGGCTAAAGTTAGTATTGGGGCTAAAGTTAGGGTTAGGGTTGAAGCTAAAGTTAGGTTTAGGGTTGGGGCTAAAGTTAGGGTTAGAGTTGGGGCTAAAGTTAGGGTTAGAGTTTGGATTAGGGTTAGGGTTGGGATTAGGGTTAGGGTTGGGATTAGGGTTAGGGGTGTGTTAGGGTTAGGTTTGTGGCTAGGGTTATGGTTAGGGCTGGGTTTAGGGTTAGGGGTGTGTTGGGGTTAGGGTTGGAGGGTTTCCACTGTTCAGACAAATAATGGGCTTTCCAAACGCGACATGGGGTCCGATCTCAATTCCAGCAAATTCTGCATTGAAAAAAACAAATGGTGCTCCTTCCCTTCCGAGCTCTGCTGTGCGCCCAAACAGTGATATACCTACACATATATGGTATGGGCATACTCAGGACAAATTGGACAACAACTTTTGGCGTCCAATTTCTCCTGTTACCCTTGGGAAAATTAAAAATTGGGGGCGAAAAGATAATTTTTGTGAAATAAATATGATTTTTTTTTACTGCTCTACGTTAAAATCTTCTGTGAAGCACTTGGGGGTTCAAAGTGCTCACCATACATCTAGATAAGTTCCTTAAGGGGTCTAGTTTCCAAAATGGTGTCACTTGTGGGGTTTTTCACTGTTTAGGCAATCAGGGGCTCTCCAAATGCGACATGGCGTCCAATCTCAATTCCAGCCAATTTTGCATTGAAAAGTCAAATGGCGCTCCTTCCTTTCCGAGCTCTACCATGCTCCCAAACAGTGGTTTACCTGCATATATGTGGTATCAGCGTACTCAGGAGAAATTGTACAACAACTTTTGGGGTCTAATTTCTCCTGTTACCCTTGGTAAAATAAAAAAAATTGGATCTGATGTACTTTTTTGAGAAAAAAAGTTAAATGTTCATTTTTTTAAACATTCCAAAAATTCCTGTGAAGCACCTGAAGAGTTAATAAACTTCTTAAAAGTGGTTTTGAGCACCTTGAGGGTTCAGTTTTTAGAATTGTGTCAATTTTGGGTGTTTTCTATCATATAGAACCCTCAAAGTGACTTTAAATGTGATGTGGTCCCTAAAAAAAAAATGGTGTTGTACAAATGAGAAATCGCTGGTCAACTTTTAACCCTGATAACTTCCTAACAAAAAAAGTTATTGTTCCAAAATTGTGCTGATGTAAAGTAGACATGTGGGAAATGTTACTTATTAGGCTATGTGCACACGTTGCGGAATGTTTGCAGAAATTTCCTGAGGAAAACCGAACTTTTTCCCAGAAAAACCTCATGCGTTTTTAGCGCGTTTTTTGTGCATTTTTTGCGTGTTTTTTGCGTGTTTTTACCGCGGATTTTTCCTGAACATTTTAGGTTAATAATAGAAATTAATGAACATGATGCATTTTTTTCCGCAATGCGTTTTTTTCGTGGAAAAAAATGCACCATGTGCACAAAAATTGCGGCATTCATTCTAAATAATAGGATGCTTAATTCATGCGTTTTTTAAGCGTTTTTGCAGCGAAAAAAATGCAAAAAAAAGCGAAAAATCCGCAACATGTGCACATAGCCTTAAGAATTTTTTGTGACATAACTCTGTGACTTAAGGGCATGAAAAATCAAATTTGGAAAATTGCGAAATTTTCAAAATTTTCACCAAATTTCCAGTTTTTTCACAAATAAACACAAGTCATATTAAAGATATTTTACCACTATCATGAAGTACAATATGTCACGAGAAAAGAGTGTCAGAATCACCGGGATCCATGGAAGTGTTCCAGAGTTATTACCGTATTTTTTGGACCATAAGACGCACTTTTTTCCCCCCAAAATTTGGGGGAAAATGGGGGTGCGCCTTATGGTCCCAACATACCAAAAAATCCGGTGGCGGCGGCGGTCCCGGTGGCGGCGGCAGCCTTCCTGTTGTGTCTGGCCAGCAGCGGGGCTCTGTGCTGCGTGGGGGGCTCCGCCGGCATTTCCCTCTTAGCCGGACAGCCCCCCGCAGCTCCGCTGCTGCGGCCTCCTGATACATGGCCGCCAGCGGCCTCCGGTGGCGGTCCCAACGAAGTCTTCCGTGCGGTGGTTCCGGGGCAGCAGCCGGCTCTGTGCTGCAGGGGGGCTCCGCCGGCATTTCGGTCTTAGCCGGAAAGCCCCCCGCAGCTCCGCTCTCTCCTGCATCTCGGTGGCGTCCTCAAACATGGCCGCCAGGGGACTCCGGTAAGATGGCCGCCAAATCTCATTCAAGTCTCGGCAACGAGATCTCGGGAGAAGAGACCACAGAGCACAGGAGGCTGCATTGGGACCACCGCTATGGGATGTGAGTACCATATATTGCACAGCGACCCCACAGAGCACAGCGACCCCACAGAGCACAGCCACCCCACAGAGCACAGCCACCCCACAGAGCACAGCCACCCCACAGAGCATAGCCACCCCACACAGCACAGCCCCCCACAGAGCACCCCTGCAACACAGAGCACTTCGGACTGTAAGACGGACCCCCATTTGACACATTATTTTTTTTTCCCTGTTTTCCTTCTGAAAATTTGGGGTGCGTCTTATGGTCCGGTGCGTCTTATAGTCCGAAAAATACGGTAACTCATAAAGGGACAGTGGTCAGAATTGAAAAAATTGGCCCGATCATTAACATGCAAACCACACTTGGGGTTAAGGGGTTAAAGAGCTGTCTAAAATGAGTGACAATTACCAAACTGTGATGGCTATACAACTTGATCAAATTATCTACAAAACAGAAAGTTTTGTGGGGCATTCCCAGTATGCATGGTTTTGTGCCCAACCTGTGAGAGAGTGACAGCGTCCTGGGCACCCAAGTCTTAAGGCACTGTCACAGTTAGCGATCGCACCAGCGATCACGACAACGACACGACCTGGCAAGATCGCTAGTGCGATCGCTATATGGTCGCAAGTTAGCTTCCAAACACAAAGATCTCATCAGAGATCAGCGATCTGTATAACGACTTCTGCGATCGTTGGGAAACCCTAGTCCCGCCTGCGACGCTGATAAAGTCGTTCATAAAGGGTGTCACACTCAGCGATTCAGGCTCACCAGCGGGACACCAACGACCAAAAAACGGCTCAGAACATTCATAATCGATCAATGACATCGCAGGGGGGCCACATCGCCGCTACATGTCACACACAGCTAAGTCGCTATCGAGATCGCTACTGCGTCATAAAATCGCTGACACTCAAGCGATCTCGCTAGCGATCTCGCTTAGTGTGACAGTACCTTTAGTAATGTGCAGGGAGAGAAGACTAGCCCGTCTAATCCAATCTCACAGACGAGCTACAGCAACACAAATTCCTCCCCAAACAATTAATTAATGCCAGTATGATGAAAAGGTGTCTGAACACACATAGGGTCACAATTTGCTGTGTATGTGTTTGTTGTTATGAATGTGCTGGAGATGGTTTCTGAGCAGAGGCTTCCTCTGGTGGTTGCAGACAGTACTGAACCTTACAGCGAGGAATGGCAATCTGGGATCACGGACTGGACTGATATAAGGGAGGTTCCCTCCCATGATGGTCGCCGGTGATCAATTGCTCTTGTCTCAATTGTGGTTCCTGGTTCATTTGGAAGTCTGCTGGAGTCTTGCATGCATCTGCTGCTTTCAGATAAGATATTTTCTGCTTTTCTTTTTATGCTTGCTTTTTGCATAATTTTCTGCACTTTTGTGGAGGTCAGCCGGGTCCCCTCCTGGGGCCTGTGCTCCTCTCAGTTTATTTGTAGCCACTGTTATTTGTTCATTTGTTTTTTCCTGTTTTTTCAGTGGCTGCGGCTTAGTTTTGTTACACCAGAGATCTGATTTAGGTGGTGGAGATCGTGTGATCTCAGGTGTTTTTGCAATCAGAAGATTTGGTATTTTTTAGGGATTTTTGTTGGATTGCAGTCAGAATTCTTTCCTGTACTTTTCTGTCTAGACAGATTGGGCCCCAGCGTTTGCTCATTCTATTTTCTGTCTGTGTCCGTGCTTCTTCTTGTCTAACCGCCATTACATGTTTGGGGGCTTCCTATTTTCTTTGGGGATCTGCTCGGGGGCAGATAGCTTTCATCTTTCTGCCTTTAGGTGTAGTTATCTCTCAGGCTGTGACGAGGCGTCTAGGATCAACGTAGGAACGCTCCACGGCTACCTCTAGTTGTGTGGTTAGTTCAGGTTACTGCAATCCAATAGGTTCCAGCCTCTCTGGTGTATTGCCGTTTTTGCTTTTTCTCCTCAGCTACCTAAACATAACAGTATCACCAGCTCAAACTGAAAATTATATGGTACTCACAGAAGGGAAAAATAGTTTGGAAAGAAAAAAAAAAAGTTGTCAGAGATTTTTTCTTTCTGTTTGTTGCATTTTTTCCCTCTTTTTCTCTGGGTGCTGAGGAGGATTTTTTTCTCTCAATGGAGTTTGCACAGTTGTCTGGCCGTGTGGATCAGCTTGCCACTGAGGTTCGGAGTATTGCTACCTATCTTGCTGGGTTGCCGGTTCTGGAACCTAGGATTCCCATGCCAGATTTGTTTTTGGGGGATCGGGCTAAATTTCTGAATTTCAAAAATAACTGTAAGTTGTTTTTTGCCTTAAAACCTAAGTCCTCGGGGAGCGCAGCACAGCAGGTTCAAATTGTCATCTGTTATGAATGTGCTAGAGATGGTGCTGAGCAGAGGCTCCCTCTGGTGGTTACAGACAGTACTGAACCTTTCAGAGAGGAGTGGCAATCAGGGATCACGGACTGGTCTGATATAAGGGAGGTTCCCTCCCATGATAGTTGCCGGTGATCAATTGTTCTTGTCTCAATTGTGGTTCCTGGTTCTTTAGGAAGTTTGCTGGAGTCTTGCCTGCATCTCCTGCTTTCAGATAAGATATTTTTTACTTTTCTTTTTGTGCTTGCTTTTTGCATTGTTTTCTGCACTTTTGTGGAGGTCAGCCAGGTCCCCTCCTGGGGCCTGAGCTCCTCACAGTTTATCTGCAGCCACTGTTATTTGCTCATTTGCTTTTTCCTGCTTTTTCCGCGGCTGCAGCTTGGTTTTGTTCACACTGAGATCTGATTTAGCGGGTGGCGAGATCGTGTGATCTCAGTATTTTTGTAATCAGAATTGTTGGATTTTTGTAGGGTTTTCTGGGTTGCAGAAAGTAATCTCTCCTTTCCTATCCTATTTAGTCAGCTTGTGGCCCCAGCGTTTGCTCAATCGATTTTCTGCCTATGTTTGTGTTTTCATCTTGTCTAACCGCCATTATATGTTTGGGGGCTTCCTATTTTCTTTGGGGATCTGCTCCGGGGCATATAGCTTTCATCTTTCTGCCTTTAGGTGTAGTTATCTCTCAGGCTGTGACGAGGCGTCTAGGATCAACGTAAGAACGCTCCACGGCTACCTCTAGTTGTGTCGTTAGTTTAGGAATCTGCAACCCATTAGTTACCAACATCTCAGGTGTTCTGCTGCCCTGCTGTTGTTCCTGTCCTCCTCAGCTACTGAAACACAAAAGTCATCTCTCTCCTGCGCGGCGACCCTCAGAATTGTGCTTTTCTCAGACAACTGGGGATTCTGTTTTGAATGATATTGATGTATTTTTTCTGGCTCTGGGGTTATTGTACGATGAACCTAATGTCACTGATCAAGCTGAAAAAACCTTGTTGGCATTAAATCAGGGTCTTGAAGACGCTGAGTTGTACTGTCAGAAATTCTGAAAGTGGGCAGTCCTGACCAAATGGAATGATGATGCTTTGGCTGCCCTTTTTCGGAAGGGGCTGTCAGAGAATGTAAAGGATGTTATGGTGGGATTCCCTGTCCCCTCTGGTCTCAATGATTCTATGTCATTGGCTATTCAAATTGACAGACGTTTGCGTGAGCGCAGAGGTATGCGTGAGATAGTGTTGCCTTGTGTACCAGCTCCTGGGCCCAAGCAGTGTGATGGAGTGACTTCTGGGGCTCAGCGTCATGAGTTTTGAAAGCGCAATGGGTTATGTTTCTACTGTGGTGACGCCTCTCATGCTCTTTCCGTCTGCCCTAAGCGGGGAAGATGTTTTGCACGCTCAGTTGTCTTGGGTAGTGTTCAGACTAAATTTCTGTTGACTGTTACCCTGATTTGCTCCCTGTCCACATTTTCTGCTCAAGCTTTTGTTGATTCAGGAGCAGCTATTAACCTGATGGATTTTGACTTTGCCAAATGTTGTGGGTTTCCCATGATACCCCTGCAGAAGTCTATTCCCCTACTGGGCATTGATTCTACCCCTTTGGCGGAGAATAAACCCCAGTTTTCTACTCAGGTGATAATGAGGGTTGAACCAGATCATCAGGAGAGTTGCAAATTTCTGGTGCTGCATAATCTGCATGACATTATTGTACTAGGTTTCCCGTGGTTACAGTCTCATAATCCTGTTTTGGATTGGAAATCTGTGTCTGTGACCAGTTGGGGCTGCCAATGTGTTAATACTGACACTCCTGTTTTTTCTGCCTCTCCCCAGTCTCAGGATGTTCCTGACTTTTTGACTGATTTTTCGGATGTATTTAGTGAAAGTAAATCTCCATCCTTGCCCCCTCACAGGAGCTACGATTGCGCTATTGAATTAGTGCCTAGTGGTAAATTTACTAAAGGTCGCCTTTTTAACTTGTCTGTACCTGAACACGATGCTATGCAATCTTATATCAAGGAGTCATTGGAGAAGGGTCATATCAGACCATCCTCTTCACCTTTGGGTGCCGGTATTTTCTTTGTGGCCAAAAAGGATGGTTCATTGAGGCCGTGTATTGATTATCGTCTCTTGAATAAGATCACTGTGAAGTATCAATATCCGTTACCCTTGATTTCTGACCTGTTTTCCAGAGTGAAAAGTGCTAGTTTGTTTACCAAGCTTGACCTCAGGGGAGCGTATAACCTTATTCGCATTAAGCACGGGATGAATGGAAGACGGCGTTTAATACCCAGAGGGGCATTTTGAGTACCTAGTGATGCCCTTTGGGCTCACTAATGCTCCTTCCGTCTTCCAATCCTTCATGAATGATATTTTCAGGGATTTTGTGGAGAAATTTCTGATTGTTTATTTGGATGATATCTTGATTTTTTCCAATGACTGGGACTCTCATGTGAAACATGTTTGGACTGTGTTCCAGATTTTGAGAGTGAATGCACTGTATGTGAAGGGATCAAAGTGTTTTTTTGGCGTACAGAAGGTCTCATTTCTGGGATTTATTTTGTCTCCGTCTGTTATTGAAATGGACCCGGTCAAGGTTCAGGCCATCTGTGATTGGGTCCAACCTACTTCATTAAAGGCTCTTCAGAGATTTTTGGGTTTTGCCAATTTTTATCGTAAATTTATTGGTAATTTCTCCGGTATTGTTAAACCATTGACTGATTTGACCAAAAAGGGTTCTGATGTGGTGAATTGGAGTCCTGAGGCAGTTTCTGCGTTTCAGGAACTTAAGCAGAGATTCACTTCTGCTCCTGTTCTACGGCAGCCTGATGTTTCTCTTCCGTTTCAGGTGGAGGTTGATGCCTCTGAAATTGGGGCAGGTGCCGTTTTGTCCCAAAGAGATCCAGAGACCTCTAAGAGTGACCCTTGTGCCTTTTTCTCTCGAAAATTTTCTCCAGCTGAACGTAATTATGACGTGGGTAATCGGGAGTTATTGGCCATGAAGTGGGCCTTTGAAGAGTGGAGACATTGGCTGGAAGGAGCCAAACATCAGGTGGTGGTCCTCACGGACCATAAGAATCTGGTTTATCTCGAATCAGCCAAGCGACTTAATCCTAGACAGGCCAGGTGGTCCTTGTTTTTCACACGTTTTAATTTTGTCGTTTCTTTTCTTCCTGGCACTAAGAATGTTAAGGCGGATGCCCTCTCGAGGAGTTTCTTTGGGGACTCTCCTAAGCTATCTGATCCTGCTGTTATTTTGAAAGAGGGTGTAGTACTTTCCGCCATCTCGCCCAATTTGAGACTGGCTCTGGAAGGGTGTCAAGAGGATAAACCCGAGCGCTGCCCTATTGGGAAATTGTTTGTCCCAGACCAGTGGAAGAAGAGTGTGATGTCTGAGATTCATTGTTCCGCGTTGGCTGGTCATCCCGGGATTTTTGGTACTAGAGACTTGGTGAGTTGGTCCTTTTGGTGGCCTACTTTGTCTCGTGACGTCAGGGAATTTGTCCAGTCCTGTGGGACTTGCTCTCGTTCCAAGCCTTGCTCTCGCTCTAGTGGTTTGTTGATGCCATTGCCTGTGCCCAAGAGGCCATGGACCCATATCTCTATGGATTTTATTTCCGACCTCCCTGTTTCTCAGAAAATGACCGTTATCTGGGTAATCTGTGATAGGTTTTCCAAGATGATACATCTTGTGCCATTACCTAAGTTACCTTTCTCCTCTGAATTGGTGCCTTTGTTCCTTCAGCACGTGGTTCGGTTACATGGCATTCCGGAGAACATTGTGTCTGACAAAGGAGTCCAGTTTGTTTCCAGATTTTGGAGGACCTTTTGTTCTAAACTTGGTGTTCAATTGTCTTTCTCCTCGGCGTTTCATCCTCAGACCAATGGTCAAACTGAGAGAACAAACCAGACATTGGAGACTTATTTGAGATGTTTTGTGTCTGCTGATCAAGATGACTGGGTCTCTTTTTTGCCTTTGGCTGAGTTTGCTCTTAATAATAGGGCTAGCTCTGCCACCTTGATGTCTCCATTTTTCTGCAATTCTGGGTTTCACCCTCGATTTTCTTCGGGACAGGCGGAGGCTTCTGTCTGTCCAGTTGTTGACTCTGTTGTGCAGCGTATGCAGCAGATTTGGGACCAGGTAGTGGAGAGGTTGTCTCTCTCTCAGGAGAGGGCCCAGCGGTTTGCCAACCGGCATAGGTCTGATGGTCCTCGGTTTAAAAGTGGGGGACTTGGTTTGGTTGTCCTCAAGAAATATCCCTATGAGGGTTGCATCTCCAAAGTTTAAGCCCAGGTTCATTGGACCTTATAAGATCATGGAGATTCTTAATCCTGTTTCCTTCTGTAAGGAAAAGGTTGTCGCCATTTTGTATAGGGCCTGTACCAGCCTCCATTTTGTCAGTTCACACAGCCACAGACTTTTAGCTACACATTGCCTATTAGCATATCCAGTACGACAGGTTTTGATGTCCATTAGGAATCAATAGGCCTTTACATGCTAATTAGTCTAGGCCAGTGACTGAATGAGATGGTCAGTCGTATGGTAAATAGCCCAAGCTCAGGCATTGTTTCCTGCTCCATATGAATTGCAGGCCAATTAATATGCGTGCTTCAAAGCAATGGGGATGGGCCTAGCAGGTCTAAGGACTAGCCATGACCAGGCTGCTGGTTTCATTCCATTTCACACACAGAAGCCAAGAAGATGGTCTAGGAAAGACCAAGGGACTATTCAGGAACTGAAGACTGTACCTGGGAATGGCAGAGCCAAGGCCTTCCCATGACCATAATACCCGGTAATATTGATCCATAGCTTATACCTTTTAGCCTTGTACATTATTGTTGTATTTTTACTCTGACTGCCATTCCATTGTAGTTACGTTGTATAGCTTTACTGTATATTTCTGTAATTATCTAGTGCGCCCTTAAGGCAAATTAAACCATAAAATTAATCTTGGGCTGATGCTTTTACTCTGATCACGAATCTTAGAATACCCAGTGGGTAGCAGGACACCTTCCCCGGCGGCCATTTGCTCTAGGTGCAGTTCTCTTACTGAGAGACAAAGGGGGGCGCCGGAAAGCTGTACCTGTGGAGTTACGTCCCATTGGTGACGTGGGAGGAAAGGGATCGTCCGTCACATTTGGTAGCGGCGGTGGTATCAGAAGCTGTGATACCCGGGCTACCGTGTGGCGGCCGGCTGAGTTCCTCACAAATTGGTGGCAGCAGTGGGATCAGAGTAATAGTGTGCGTGGGACCCCTACTCCCAGACACTAGAGACTACCAGCAGTACTTTCACTGCTGGGGTCTTAAGGTCAGCCCAGCACTAGACGGTCAGAGTGTAAATATAACAAGTTGTGTGCAAGGTCAGGGTTGCAGCTGTGTTTCAGTAACCAAAGGTTCCCAAGATGGCGGAAGGCACCAGGAGTAAGGCAAAGGGGGAGGCCAATGCTGTGGCCTATGAGGGGTTAGATACCGATGAGGGGGAGCTCAGCCAGGGCTCCCCAAGGAGCCCGACCCCCGTGCTCAGTCTCACAGTGGACTGCCCACCCCCTGCCCGTCCCAGCCTGTCCAGATCGGAGACCCTCTTCCAAGCGGCTATGGCGCAGCTCGAGGCTGGTAATGACGCCGCCTATGAAAGACTCCTGGCAGCGGCAGAGAAAGCAGCAGAGCGTGAGCAAGCAGCGGCAGAGAAAGCAGCAGAGCGTGAGAGAGCAGAGAGAGCTGCGGAGCGTGAGCAAGCAGCTGCGGAGCGTGAGCAAGCAGCTGCGGAGCATGAGCAAGCAGCGGCAGAGAGAGCAGCGGAGTGGGAGCATGCAGCGGCAGAGAGAGCAGCGGAGCGCCGGCACCGACTGGAGATGGCTCAGCACGGGCCCCCGCTGGACGCACCAGGCCCACTGGAGACAAGGGCTTCCAAGGTCCGGGCGGAGGACTTTCCCTTACTTGAAAAGGATGGAGACCTGGATTCCTTTCTGCTTGCTTTTGAGAGGACATGCCTCCAACATCATCTGGCCCCGGATCAGTGGGCAAGGTACCTGACCCCCCGTTTGAGGGGTAAGTCCCTGGAAGTTTTGGGGGACTTACCTGCCGGGGAGGAGCAGGACTACAACAGCATCAAGCGGGCCCTGATCCAGCACTACAACCTCACCCCGGAGTCGTACCGCAGGAAGTTCAGGAGCCTGCAGCGGGATTCAAAGGACACCTGGACCGACCACATGCGGGCCCTGTTGAGAGCTGCGGAGCACTGGACCTCGGGTCTAGAGCTCACTACCCGCCAGGAGGTCCAGGAACTGTTTGTCGTGGAGCAATTTTTGTGGAACTGCCCAGAAGACCTCCAGCAGTTCCTCCGTGACCGGAAACCAAAGGGGGCTTCTGCTACAGCTGCCCTGGCAGACGAGTATACCAACAACAGGGCACCGGAGCCAAAGAAGCCTGCCAGCAGCACCTGGAGAGGGGGTAAGCCCAATCCTGCCCCAGCCCCATATCCAGCCCCCAGAGTGCAAGGGGTGTACCCCCCTGCTGCCCTCTCCAGGCCAGGAACAGAACCCAGACGTTGCCATAATTGCAATCAGCCAGGACACTTTAAGGCTGCATGTCCCCAGCGCCAGAAGGCCCCATCCCTGTCCCAGAAACCGTCCACTGTTTTGTGTGTGGGAGGGGTGGTGGGAGGTCCCTAGACAATTACCAACCCGTCACCATCGGCCGCTCAGCGGTCATGGGACTGCGGGACACAGGCGCTGAACGAACCCTGGTACGCCCTGAGGTGGTGTCCCCTCAAGACTTGGTACCTGGGAAAACCCTTTCCGTCTCCGGAATTGGAGGCGTTGAACCGGCGCTGCCCGTTGCCAAGGTGTATTTGGATTGGGGTGCCGGGAGGGGGATGCGGGAGGTGGGAGTAACGCCGAATATTCCTGCAAATGTGTTGCTTGGGACCGATTTGGGGCGGCTAGTGTCCCAGTATGTGGTCACTGAACCCCCAAGTCCGGCTCCCCAAGAATGTCATGACTCTACTGTGAATGCTAATGTTAATGTATTGAATGTGCCTCCAACAGTGGAGGAGGGAGTGAAACCTGATGGTAAGCCATGCACTGACACTACACACACAGGGCTCACAGTGAGGACAGGTGAGGAGGCTGTAGGGGAGAGCTCAGAGGTGGAGGGAGGGGCTGCTATGGGCAGTGTAGGGCCCCTAAGTGAATCCAGCCTGCTGAGTCTAGGGCCCCTGCAGGAAGAGGAACAGGCCATGGGGGGAGGGGGTGTCCCGGGAGAGGAGCCACCAGGTAGGACCCCAGGTCAGGAGTTCCCCACATCCGGGATGTCAGGAAGTCAGGGAAGTCTGCCTGACCCGGCGACTTGGTCAGAGGAGGAGGGAAAGCAGGCGCTACCCGTGGTCTCAGCGGTCGTGGCCGCTGTTACCAGGAGTGGGAGCGCTGAAGCCCAAGGAGCCTCGCGGAGGTCCGACGGTTTCCCCCTCTCTGACCAAGTGGCTGCCGAGTCAGACAGTAGCCAGGAGACAGATCCCGGGGAACTGACAGAGGACAGGGCAGTTTCATCAATTCTTGCCATATCCAGTCAGGGATTTCAGGCAGCGTTGGAAGCTGACCCTAGCCTGAAGACTCTCAAGGAACAGGCGGCACAGCCTCCCCTGGAGTCCGACCGCGAGCGAGTGGTCTGGGACCAGGGACGGCTGTACCGGGTAACGGTCCAGCAGGGTTCACCGGAGGCGTGGCCCAGGGACCGACAGTTAGTGGTACCCCATCCGTTCAGGGCAGAATTGTTGCGGATCGCACACGAGATTCCAATGGCCGGACACCTAGGGATCACTAAAACCAGGGCCAGGCTAGCTCAGCATTTCTACTGGCCTGGAATGAGGACCGAGGTGATAGCCTACTGCCGTTCGTGTGACACCTGTCAGAGGGTGGGGAAGGCGGGGCCGCGCCCCAAAGCCCCACTGGTAACTCTGCCCATCATCGAAGAGCCTTTCTCGAGGGTGGCTGTGGATCTCATTGGACCTCTGTCCACTCCCAGCCGCTCCGGGAAATGCTTCATACTAACGGTAGTGGACTATGCCACCCGGTACCCGGAGGCGGTAGCTTTGTCGTCCATTCGGGCCGACAAAGTGGCCACTGCCTTACTGGAGATTTTCTCCAGAGTGGGGTTTCCCAAGGAAATGCTCACCGACCGAGGGACCCAGTTCATGTCGCAGCTGATGGAGTCTCTCTGTAAGCAGGTACAGGTGCAACATCTGGTGGCCAGCCCGTATCACCCACAGACCAATGGCTTGTGTGAGCGGTTCAATGGCACCTTAAAGCAGATGCTGAAGATGTTGGTCGACTCCCATGGGAGAGACTGGGAGCGGTATCTCCCACACCTGCTGTTTGCCTACCGGGAGGTTCCACAGGCCTCAACGGGGTTCTCCCCCTTTGAGCTCCTGTACGGGCGACGTGTACGGGGGCCCCTTGCTCTGGTGAAGGAAGCATGGGAAGGGGATTTAGCCACCCCTGGAGTGTCGGTCATTGAGTATGTCGTGCGCTTCCGGGACCGAATGATGGCCTTGACACGGCTGGTGCAGGACAATATGGCCCAAGCTCAGGCTGACCAGAAGCGATGGTACGACCAGAATGCTTGTGAGCGGACCTACCAGGTGGGTCAAAAGGTGTGGGTACTGGTCCCCGTACCACAAAACAAGCTTCAGGCGGCCTGGGAGGGTCCATACCTCGTGCACGAGCAGCTCAACGCCGTCACCTACCTGGTCACCCTGGACCACGCCCGTCGAAGGAGGAAGGCCTTCCATGTGAACATGATGAAGGCCCATCATGAGCGGGAGGCTTATGCTCACCCAGTGTGCAACCTTCCAGAGGAAGGAGAGGCAGAAACCCTCCTCGATCTGCTCACCCAAGCCAAGGCGGGTGGATCCATCGAGGATGTGGGGGTTGGCCACCAGCTCTCGGAGGACCAACGTTCCCAGCTGGGGGCCACCCTACACCCCTTCCGGGAGCTGTTCAGCAGCCTGCCCGGAAGGACTGAGGCAGCAGTCCATGACGTGGACACTGGTAACCACCCCCCAACCCGGCGTTCAGCATATCGGGTCTCTCTTGAGGTGCAGCAGCAGATGCGCCAAGAGATAGACGAGATGCTGAGGCTGGGGGTGATCCAAGCGTCCAACAGCGCGTGGGCTTCGCCTGTAGTCCTCGTCCCTAAAAAGGACCGAACTACGCGGTTCTGCGTGGACTACAGGGGGCTCAACGCTGTGTCGATCACCGATGCGTACCCAATGCCGCGCATCGATGACCTGCTCGACCAGCTGGCCGGGGCCAAGTACCTGACCATCATGGATCTGAGCAGGGGGTATTGGCAGATTCCCCTGACCCCTAGGGCACGGGAACGCTCTGCCTTTATCACCCCATTCGGACTGTACGAGTCCACGGTGATGCCCTTCGGCATGAAGAATGCCCCTGCCACTTTTCAGCGGATGGTCAACACGCTGCTCGAGGGACTGGAAGGGTATGCGACCGCGTACCTGGATGACATTGCCATCTTCAGTCCCACCTGGGAGGATCACCTAGAGCACCTGGCGCAGGTGCTCGGGCGGATCCAGCGAGCAGGCTTGACCATTAAGCCGGAAAAATGCCAGCTGGGTATGAGTGAGGTCCACTACCTGGGACACCGGGTAGGTGGGGGAGCTCTGAAGCCAGAGCCCGGGAAGGTGGATGCCATCGCATCCTGGCCCACCCCCAGTACCAAGAAGCAGGTGATGTCCTTTTTGGGTACTGCTGGGTACTATAGGAGGTTTGTTCCGCACTATAGTGCCCTGGCCAAGCCCCTGACGGACCTCACCAAGAAAAGGCTGCCCGTCGCAGTCGACTGGACAGTCGCCTGCGAGACAGCTTTCCAGGCGCTCAAGACCGCCCTTTCTAGTTCTCCTGTACTACAGGCAGCCGACTTCACGCGGCCATTCTTAGTGCAGACCGACGCCAGCGACTTCGGCCTCGGTGCTGTGCTCAGCCAGGTTGACACTACGGGCCATGAACACCCCATTTTGTACCTGAGCAGGAAGCTCCTGCCGAGGGAAGTGGCCTATTCCACGATGGAGAAGGAATGTCTGGCAATTGTGTGGGCCCTGCAGCGTCTGCAGCCATACTTGTACGGACGCCAATTCACCGTGGAAACAGACCACAACCCCCTCAGCTGGTTACACACGGTCTCTGGGACGAATGGGAGGTTGCTACGCTGGAGCCTCGCTCTCCAACAGTACCATTTCACCATTCGCCACAAAAAGGGCAGTGACCATGGTAACGCTGATGGGTTGTCCCGGCAAGGAGAGTGTGCGGTAGGGCGCACGGGGGAACACAGGAATGTGATACCCCCTAGCGCCCTCAAAAGCAGGGAGGTGTAAGGAAAAGGTTGTCGCCATTTTGTATAGGGCCTGTACCAGCCTCCATTTTGTCAGTTCACACAGCCACAGACTTTTAGCTACACATTGCCTATTAGCATATCCAGTACGACAGGTTTTGATGTCCACTAGGAATCAATAGGCCTTTACATGCTAATTAGTCTAGGCCAGTGACTGAATGAGATGGTCAGTCGTATGGTAAATAGCCCAAGCTCAGGCATTGTTTCCTGCTCCATATGAATTGCAGGCCAATTAATATGCGTGCTTCAAAGCAATGGGGATGGGCCTAGCAGGTCTAAGGACTAGCCATGACCAGGCTGCTGGTCTCATTCCATTTCACACACAGAAGCCAAGAAGATGGTCTAGGAAAGACCAAGGGACTATTCAGGAACTGAAGACTGTACCTGGGAATGGCAGAGCCAAGGCCTTCCCATGACCATAATACCCGGTAATATTGATCCATAGCTTATACCTTTTAGCCTTGTACATTATTGTTGTATTTTTACTCTGACTGCCATTCCATTGTAGTTACGTTGTATAGCTTTACTGTATATTTCTGTAATTATCTAGTGCGCCCTTAAGGCAAATTAAACCATAAAATTAATCTTGGGCTGATGCTTTTACTCTGATCACGAATCTTAGAATACCCAGTGGGTAGCAGGACACCTTCCCCGGCGGCCATTTGCTCTAGGTGCAGTTCTCTTACTGACCTGAGAGACAAAGGGGGGCGCCGGAAAGCTGTACCTGTGGAGTTACGTCCCATTGGTGACGTGGGAGGAAAGGGATCGTCCGTCACATTTGGTAGCGGCAGTGGTATCAGAAGCTGTGATACCCGGGCTACCGTGTGGCGGCCGGCTGAGTTCCTCACACCTTCCGTTTGCTTCTTCCAGGGACATTTAAGATCCATAACGTGTTCCACAAGTCTGTTGTGAATGGGTTTGAGATGAGTTCTGAGCAGAGGCTCCCTCTGGTGGTTACAAGCGGTACTAGTGAAGATTGTGAGGACTGGGAATCAGGTGTTACTGACTGGTCTTATATAAGGGAGTCATTTTCCCATCAGGGTTGCCGGTGATCAATTGTTCTGGTCTGAATCCTTCATTCCAGTTTCCCTTGTAGCCTGCTGTGTCGTGTCTGCATCTCCTGCTACCAGATAAGAATTTTTCTTCTTTTGTGGTGTTGCTATATTTTTGCATTTTGTCCTGCACTTCTTTGGGGGCCTTCTGGGTCTCCTCCGGGGGCTTCTGCCTTCTCAGTTTAGTTCAGCCACTGAGTTTTGTTCTTTTGCTTTTTCCAGTTTTTTCAGTGGCTGCTTTTTGATTTTGTTACACCAGAGAGCTAATTTAGGTGGTAGAGGTCGTGTGATCTCAGGTGATTTTGAAATTAGTAGAGTTGGTGTTTTTTCAGGGTTTTCTGGGATTACAGTAAGTACCCTTCCTGTCCTTTTCTATTTAGATAGTTTGGGCCCCAGCGTTTGCTCATTCTATTTTCTTTCTGTGTCAGTATTTCCTCTTGTCTAACCGCCATTACATGTTTGGGGGCTTTCTATTATCTTTGGGGTTCTGCTCCGGGGCAGATAGCTTTCCTATTTCTATCTTTAGGTGTAGTTAGTTTCTCAGGCTGTGACGAGGCGTCTAGGACCAACGTAGGAACGCTCCACGGCTGCCTCTAGTTGTGGTGGTTAGTCAGGGTACTGCAATCCCATAGATTCCAACTGCTCTGGTGTATTGCCTTTTTTTACCTGCACTCCTCAGCTACCGAAACATAACACAAATCCTTATTGAAGAGGTTTGTCAAGCCAGTGGTTCCTATGGCTGTGCCTCCTGACCCTGTTTTGGTTGAGGGCAATCTGGAGTATGTGGTTGAGAAAATATTGGATTCTCGTTTTTCTAGACAGAAACTCCAGTATTTGGTTAAGTGGAGAGGTTATGGTCAGGAGGACAATTCTTGGGTGTTTGCTTCAGACATCCATGCTAGGAGACTGATCCGTGCCTATCACCGAGCTCATCCTGATCGGCCTGGTTGCACAAGTGAGGGTTCGGTGACCCCTCCTCAAGGGGGGGGTACTGTTATGAATGTGCTGGAGATGGTTTCTGAGCAGAGGCTCCCTCTGGTGGTTGCAGACAGTACTGAACCTTACAGCAAGGAATGGCAATCTGGGATCACGGACTGGACTGATATAAGGGAGGTTCCCTCCCATGATGGTCGCCGGTGATCAATTGTTCTTGTCTCAATTGTGGTTCCTGGTTCATTTGGAAGTCTGCTGGAGTCTTGCATGCATCTGCTGCTTTCAGATAAGATATTTTCTGCTTTTCTTTTTGTGATTGCTTTTTGCATAAGTTTCTGCACTTTTGTGGAGGTCAGCCTGGTCCTCTCCTGGGGCCTGTGCTCCTCTCAGTTTATCTGTAGCCACTGTTATTTGTTCATTTGTTTTTTCCTGTTTTTTCAGTGGCTGCGGCTTAGTTTTGTTACACCAGAGATCTGATTTAGGTGGTGGAGATCGTGTGATCTCAGGTGTTTTTGCAATCAGAAGAGTTGGTATTTTTTAGGGTTTTTTTGTTGGATTGCAGTCAGAATTCTTTACTGTACTTTTCTGTGTAGACAAATTGGGCCCCAGCGTTTGCTCATTCTATTTTCTGTCTGTGTCCGTGCTTCTTCTTGTCTAACTGCCATCACATGTTTGGGGGCTTCCTATTTTCTTTGTGGATCTGCTCCGGGGCAGATAGCTTTCATCTTTCTGCCTTTAGGTGTAGTTATCTCTCAGGCTGTGACGAGGCGTCTAGGATCAACGTAGGAACGCTCCACGGCTACCTCTAGTTGTGTGGTTAGTTCAGGTTACTGCAATCCAATAGGTTCCAGCCTCTCTGGTGTATTGCCGTTTTTGCTTTTTCTCCTCAGCAAACTAAACATAACAGTTTGTGTAGCCAAAGACTAATGAGATTATCCATGCAGATCCCGGTCCACAACTGACAATGTTTGCAATAGGCATACTGAATAACCATCCGGACTGAACTATAGACCTGGCAATGAAAGGTGACTTGGTCTAATGAATCACATTTTCTTTTACATCAAGCAAAGTTTGTGCGCCTCACCAGGCTTCAGGTAACTATGGAGAGAAGACAAGCCAGAAATGATGAGGGAATTGATTTGCAGGATCCTGGCCCAGCAGCCAGGTCAGTATTCAGTGGCTTCTGGGATGAGTGACCTGTGATCAGTCTCCTTCCTGACAGGACCCGCATCTCTTTTTTGAATAGACAGCCTGGCATGACGTCACTCTTACAGCATGACACAAAGATGATGTTTTGAAGGTAAGAGGCAGTTCGCAGAGATCTCATCCAGCAGACACGGAATACTTATCTGGACACTAGACCAGAGTCTTGCAAAGCCAATGGCAATGTGGTAGTCTGGCAGATATTCTGCTGGGAAACCTTGGGTTCTGGCATTTGTGTGGATATAGATTTGACAAGTACCACCTAACTAAACATTGTTGAAGTACACCTCTTCATGCAATGCTATTTCAGTTGACAGAATCTTAGGTGGATATTTTGTGCATAGTGCATAGGAAACACAAAAGGTATTACTCATGTCCACATCGGTGCACCAAGGAATGAAATGTTTATATGATGCCAGGGTAGGATAAAAATTTGACCTGTCTACTGATCACAAAACTATATAAATGTAAGGGGTTGCAATGTAAAGTATCTGCCTCTAACCTCTTAGAACACATCTCGGTTACTGTAATGCTATTATGTATATATATATATATATATATATATATATATATATATATACTGTATATATGTAAATGTATGTTATGTCTTTTGATAAAGGGTTAGGGAAAGCGTAGTACCTATTTATGGCCACTAGATGGGGTACATTGTATAGCAGGACATTGTACATAGTATAGTAGGAATAGGAAATCAGTATGTAAATAGTTAACATAGGAGGGGTCAGCTGTAACTAAGAAAGGGAGGACTTCCTTTAAGGGTTTAATAGGGGCCAAGGTGCCCAGACCATTCTGACAGGCTATTGAGCCAAGGAAGAGGCAGCTACCACATAAAGTTTAAGTACAGGACCCAGTCATCCAGGGCCCAGTGGGGCAGAAGTGCAGGCAAATAGCGTTGGACACTACAGTGAAGGAACAGAGATTATAATGGAGGCCAGAATAGTACAGAGACGCAGGTTGCTCCAGAATGTGGCAGCTTATCACATTGGCTGATGTACTCAGATCCTGGGTGAAACGGCTGAGGGAACCCCCAAGCGCAGTGAGTTTGAGCACGGAGGACGCTGCGTTATCGCAAGAGGCAGTACGACCCCGTAATGTACTAGGGGCCATAGGAAGTGAAGTAGGAAAAGTGGAATACATGGACTGTATGGAACCCATTGCTGTTGACGTAACTGAATTGGATGTGCTGCGAACTGAGGAAAGTAAAGTGTTGTGTTTACAGTTAAAGATGGACTGTGTCTCAGTGTGTGCGCAATTGTGTGAAAAAGTACTCCAACAATGCAGAGGAGGACCCTGATGGCGCAGAGAGTGAGCCAACAGGTGTACTGACCTTTGAACACCATTTGCATGTGATGGGGGCCAGGGCATGCCACAACCACTAGCTTCAGCCACGACTACGGCCCTAACTCTGCCCCTCACATACCCTGCTATCAAATCTCCCTTTTCCATCCCCATCAAATAACTAGTTTTGTCTAAGGATTTAATCATTATAGAAATAAAATAGCTACCACCTTATTACACTGGCAGTAAAATGGACATGTGCTTCTGAGCATGTGCAGTAGGAAGCTTTTCTTCCTTTATGTGTAGGAAGAGGTGATCTCAGGGGGGATATTTTGATCTGATATTAGCGATTTCAGGGGTTCTGAGGTAAGAAGAGACTGCTCACACTGCTGTCCACCCTGTCTTTCTGATCTAACACTGGAGATACCAGGAGTGCTGAGGTAAGAATAGGCTTTTCACTCAGCTGTTCACCGTCTATCTAATTTAATACTAGAGGTATCGGGTGTGCAAAGGTAAGAAGCAGCTTTTCACACAGCTGTCTATCCTATCTACAGTATCTTGTCTAATACTAGTGATAAAAGGGATGCTGAGGGAAGAAAAGGTTGCTCATACTACTGTCCACCCTGTGTCTGATCTAATACTGGAGATACCAAATGTGCTGAGATAAGAAGAGGCTGCTCACACTGCTGTCCACCCTCTGTCTGATCTAATATTGGAGATACCAGACGTGCTGACGTTAGAAGAGGCTGTTCACACTGCTGTCTACCCTGTCGATCTGATCTAATATTGGGGATACCAGGTGTGATGAGGTAAGAAGTGGTTTTTAACATTGCTGTCCATCCTGTCTCTGATCTACTACTGGAGATGACGGGTGTGCTGAGGTAAGAGGCGGCTGCTCACACTGCTGTCCATCCTGTGTGTCTGATCTAATATTGCCCATACCAGGTGTGCTGAGGTAAGAAGCAGCTTTTCACGCCATTGTTCAACCTGTCGATCTTGCCTAATATTAGAGCTAAAAGGGGTGCTGATGTAAAAAGAGACTGCTCACACTGCTGCCCACCGTGTGACTGATCTAATACTGAAGATACCAGATGAACTGAGGTAAGAAAAGGCTGCTCATACTGCTGTTCACCCTGTCTATCTGAACTGTAGATATTAGACTGGATTATTACAGGACTGGATATTACTGGAGATAGCATATGTACTGAGCTAAGAAGAAGTTCCTCACACGGCTGTCCACACTGTCTTTTTTAATAACAACACATGGTGAAGGTATCTCTAGCCAAGGTCAAGGTGTAGGTATCTCCAGCAGTGGAGCTTCCTACTTCACATGCTCACAGGCAACTATACTATTAACATTCTCACAGAGGTTTCTATCAGTGTAACAAGGCAGCGGCCATTATAATTCCATAGGGATTACCTGGCCTAGTGAAAACCATTGTCATTTATGTATTTCAAAATTTATTTACAATGACCTTTCTTTTATATCTGAATTTTTTCTATTCCTGAAGAATCCCTTTAAGAAAACAACTTCCTGTCTGCACATAAACTCCCGTGTGATCCAAATAGTCTGCCCAGAAAAGGGCCAAAGTATGCTGAAAACCAGGGAAGATGGCGATCGGTAAGTATTTTAATATATTTGAACTACATTGCATGCATAATTGGGAGGGATTACGGAAAAAATAGATGAGACAGCTTCTTTATACTGATTTTGTAAATAATCTCTGTCTTTTTAAACAAATGTATGCCTAAAAAGCTTCATATTACACTGAAGTATATGATGATTTGTATACGAAATATTTTTCCCAATTTTTATATACAGCATATATTAAAATGTGTTACCTTGAAAAAAGCATTCAATGAAAAATAGCAAGCATTTGTGTTATTATATTTACAGTAGTATTTTATTCTTTATAGAACTGCGAGTAGTTATTGTACTGTAGGATTACTAAGCTGCATCTACCCAAATACAACAAAAAGTTGGATACATGCTCCCTGGCAAATGCCAAAAGATTATGATTACATTTCACCCATAATGAGAGGAAAAGGTTAAATGAGGAAATGAGAAACGTAACCAGAATACATGCACTAGATAATAATAATAATTTGATTTCTATAGCGCCAACATATTCCGCAGCACTTTACATTATAGAGGGGACGTGTACAGACAATAGACATTACAGCATAACAATAAACACAGATCAAAGTAGATACCAAGAGGAATGAGGGCCCTGCTCCAAGCTTACAATCTATGAGGAAAAAGGGGAGACACGAAAGGTAGATGGTAACAATTGCTTTCATTGTTTGGACCAGCTATAGTGTACGAATTGGGTGTTCATGTAATTCTGCATGAACCAGTTAACAGCCAAAGTATGTAACAGTACAGACACAGAGGACTATTAAATGCATAAAGCGGGTGAGAACATAATACAAGGTACCTGATTATGGTAGAAAATTTTTTGAATGGGCCACACAGTTGTAGTTAGGTTAATGCATTGAGGCGGTATGCCAGTCTGAACAAATGCGTTTTTAGGGCACCTTAAAACTGTTGGGATTGGGGATTAATCGTATTAACCTGGGTAGTGCATTCCAAAGAAGACGTTCGGCGCACCTGGAGCACCGCTGCAGGAAACGTGTTTGCAGCGTGTGCCACGGTTGTCCCGTCTGTGTCGTATTGTTCTATGTATAGGAGGTGCAATTTCATCCAGGGCACTTTGCAGGGTTTTGTTGTAATGCTTCAGTGCAGAATGTGGATATGAGAGGGAGGAGATAGGGGCCAATGATGACTGCAAGTTCTTCATAAGTTTCTGGGTGTTAACCCCTTAGTGACAGAGCCATTTTGCAGCTTAATGACACGGCCAATTTTTACAATTCTGACCACTGTCACTTTATGAGGTTATAACTCTGGAACGCTTTAACGAATCCCGCTGATTCTGAGATTGTTTTTTCGTGACATATTGTACTTCACGTTAGTGGTAAAATTTCTTTGATATGACTTGTGTTTATTTATGAAAAAACAGAAATATGGCGAAAATTTTGAAAATTTAACAATTTTCAAACTTTAAATTTTTATGCCCTTAAATCAGAGAGATATATCACACAAATTTCTTAATAAATAACATTTCCCACATGTCTACTTTACATCAGCACAATTTTGGGACCAAAATTTTTTTTTTGTTACGAAGTTATAAGGGTTAAAAGTTGACCAGCGATTTCTCATTTTTACAACACCATTTTTATTTTAGGGACCACATCACATTTGAAGTCACTTTGAGGGGTCTATACGATAGAAAATACCCAAAAGTGACATCATTCTAAAAACTGCACCCCTCAAGGTGCTCAAAACCACATTCAAGAAGTTTATTAACCCTTTACGTGCTTCACAAGAACTGAAGCAATGTGGAAGGAAAAAATTAACATTTAACTTTTTTTGCAAAAACTTTACTTCGGAACCTATTTTTTTTATTTTCACAACTGTTAAAAGAAAAAATGAACCACAAAATTTGTTGTGCAATTTCTCCTGAATAAGCCAATACCCCATATGTGGGGGTAAACCACTTTTTGGGCGCACGGCAGAGGTCGCAAGGGAAGGAGCGACATTTGACTTTTTCAACGCAGAATTGGCTGGACGCCATGTCGCGTTTGTAGAGGCCCTGATGTGTCTAAACAGTGGAAACCCATCACAAGTGACCTCATTTTGGAAACTAGACCCCCTAAGGAACTTATCTAGATGTGTTGTGAGCACTTTGAACCTCCAAGTGCTTCACAGAAGTTTATAACATAGAGCCGTGAAAATAAAAAATCATATTTTTTCCACAAAAACGATCTGTTCACCCCAATTTTTATTTTCCCAAGGGTAACAAGACCCCAAAAGTTTTTGTGAAATTTGTCCTGAGCATGCTGATACCCCATATGTGGGGGTAAACCACTGTTTGGGTGCATGGCAGAGCTTGGAAGGGAAGGAGCGCCGTTTGACTTTTTCAACTCAGAATTGGCTGGATGCCATGTCACGTTTGTAGAGGCCCTAATGTGTCTAAACAGTGGAAACCCCCCACAAGTGACACCATTTTGGAAACTAGACCCCCTAAGGAACTTATATAGATGTGTGGTGAGCACTTTGAACCCCAAGTGCTTCACAGAAGTTTATAACTCCCGGGCATGAAAATAAAAAGTCATTTTTTTCCACAAACCTGATCGTTTAGTCCCCAATTTTTTATTTTCCCAAGGGTAACAGGAGAAATTAGACCACAAAAGTTGTTGTCCAATTTGTCCTGAGTACGCTGATACCCCATATGTGGGGTGGGACCACTGTTTGGGCGCACGGCAGGGTTTGGAAGGGAAGGAGCGCCGTTTGACTTTTTCAAACCAAAATTGGCTGGAATTGAAATTGGACGCCATGTCGCGTTTGGAGAGCCCCTGATATGCCTAAACAGTTGAAACCCCCACACAAATCACACCATTTTGGAAACTAGATCCCTTAAGGAACTTATCTAGATGTGTGGTGAGCACTTTGAACCCCAAGTGCTTCACAGAAATTAATAAACGTAGAGCCGTGAAATAAAAAATATTTTTTTTCCTCAAAAATTATTCTTTAGCCCGCTATTTTTTTTATTTTCCCAAGGGTAACAGGAGAAATTGGACCCAAAAAGTTGTTGTGCAATTTTTCCTGTGTACGCTGATACCCCATATGTGGGGTGAAACCACTGTTTGGGCGCATGGGAGTGCTTGGAAGGGAAGGAGCACCATTTTGTAATGCAGACTTTGATGGAATGTTCTGCGGGCGTCATGTTGTGTTTGCAGAGCCCTTGATGTACCTAAACAGTAGAAACCCCCTGCAAGTGACACCATTTTGGAAACTAGACCCCCAAGGAGCTTATCTAGATGTGTGGTGAGCACTTTGAACCCCCAAGTGCTTCACAGAAATTTATAAACGCAGAGCCTTGAAAATGAAAAATCATTTTTTTCTCAAAAATGATTTTTTTAGCCAGCTATTTTTTATTTTCCCAAGGGTAACAGGAGAAATTAGAACCCCAAAATTGGTGTGCAATTTGTCCTGAGTACGCTGATACCCCATATGTTTGGGTAAACCACTGTTTTGGCGCACGGCAGGGCTCGGAAGGGAGGAAGCGCCATTTGACTTTTTGAAAGCCACGTCGTGTTTGGAGACCCCCTGATGTGTCTAAACAGTGGAAACCCCCCACAAGTGACCCCATTTTGGAAACTAGACCCCTTAAGGAACTTATCTAGATGTGTGGTGAGCACGTTGAACCCCCAAGTGTTTCACAGAAATTTATAAACGCAGAGCTGTGAAAATAAAAAATCATTTTTTTTCTTAAAAATGATTTTTTTAGCCAGCTATTTTTTATTCTCCCAAGGGTAACAGGAGAAATTAGAACCCCAAAATTGGTGTGCAATTTGTCCTGAGTACGCTGATACCCCATATGTTGGGGTAAACCACTGTATGGGCGCACGGCAGGGCTCGGAAGGGAGGGAGCGCCATTTGCCTTTTTGAAAGCAACGTCGTGTTTGGAGACCCCCTGATGTGTCTAAACAGTGGAAACTCCCCACAAGTGACCCCATTTTGGAAACTAGACCCCTTAAGGAACTTATCTAGATGTGTGGTGAGTCACTTTGAACCCCCAAGTGTTTCACAGAAATTTATAAACGCAGAGCTGTGAAAATAAAAAATCATTTTTTTCTCAAAAATGATTTTTTTTAGCCAGCTATTTTTTATTTTCCCAAGGGTAACAGGAGAAATTAGAATCCCAAAATTAGTGTGCAATTTGTCCTGAGTACGCTGATACCCCATATGTTGGGATAAACCACTGTTTGGGCGCACGGCAGGGCTCGGAACGGAGGGAGCGCCATTTGACTTTTTGAACTGCCACGTCGTGTTTGGAGACCCCTGATGTGCCTAAATAGTGGAAATCCCTCAATTCTAGCTCCAACCCTAATCCCAACACACCCCTAATCCTAATCCCAACCCTAATCCTAACCTAAATCCCAACCTAATTCCAACCCTAATTGTAACCCTAACCTTAATTATAACCCTAACTCTAATTGTAACCCTAACCCTAATTTTAACCCTAACCCTAATTGTAACCCTAACCCTAATTCTAACCCTAATTATAACACTAACCCTAAGGCTAGGTTCATTTTGCGTTTTACCAGCCCGTTCAACACATAGCGTTGACGGGCTGGTAACGGTATAGCATAACGCGATCGCGTTATCAGCAGATGATTCATCTACGCTAGCGGTGACGGAGCCCAAACGCTGCAGCCCGCGCCCGAGGCTCCGTCACTGAATGATGGCACGTCGCAAACGCATGCCGCTTTACGGCATGCGTCGCGATGCGCCCTCAAATGGGGGTGAATGGCAGCGTTAACAGACTGCGTTACACCGCGTTATACCGCGGTGTAACGCAGTCCGTCTAACGGACTGCCATAACGCAGTATGAACCCAGCTTAACCCTAACGCTAATTATAACCCTAACCTTAATGCTAACCCTAACCCTAATGCTAACCCTAACCCTAATTATAACCCTAACCCTAATTATAACCCTAACCCTAACAGAAAAATGAAAATAAATATAATTTCTATTTTTTATTATATGTCCCTAACTAAGGGGGTGATAAATGGGGGGGTATGTACTGTTTTTTTTATTTTGATCACTGTGATATTTTATCACAGTGATCAAAATGCACTTTCTGGAGAATGAATGAAAAAAAATTTGAATCTGCCGCCAAGCAGATCGGCAGGCGCACTGCGCATGCGCCCGCCATTTTTTTTTTGCAGGAAGAAGACCGGGAGGATCGGAGGCCAGGGGGACCTGCCAGAGGACACCGGTAAGTATAGGGGGGGTTCAGGGGGACACGGGGACCCTCATATTCTCCCCTCTGATGTGCGATCACATCAGAGAGGAGAGAAATCTTTTTTTTTTTTTTTTGCGATCGCGTCTATGCTTGCATAGCCGCGATACAACACCGGGATGTGGTTTAAGTACCCTTAATGACCGCCTTTAAAAGGCGTATCGGCGGTCGTTAAGGGGTTAATGGCCTGTATGTTTCTATATGTGTGGAAAGTCGGGGTGACCTCAGCGGGATGGCAGTTCTTGATAGAGAATGAAAGGAGGTTGTGGTCAGAGAGCGGGAGAGGGGAATTTGTGAAATCACCCACTAAGCAAAGCCGGGAGAAAACCAAGTCGAGGAAGATTCCGTCTTCATGCGTGGGGGAGTTAGTATGCTGCAAGAGGCCGAAAGACGAGGTTAGAGATAAAAGGTGAGAAGCAGATGGGGAGAGGGGAAGAGCAGTGGGGATGTTGAAATCACCCATGATGAGGGTGGGGATATCACAGGAAAGAAAATGTGGAAGCCAGGTGGCAAATTGATCCAGGAACTGATGACAAGGGCCGGGAGGACGATACACCACCACAGAGTCTTCCAAAACTTAAAAAAAAAAATGCATTTACAGTGGCTTGTGAAAGTATTTATCCCCCCTTGGCATAGTTCATATTTTGCTTCCTCACAACCTGGAATTTCCTGGAAGTATTTTGAAGGTTTGCATCAGTTCATGTAAAGAACATGCCTACAACTATATAATAGATGCTGTCTCAAAATGGTATCTGTTTATTAAACTTCCAAAGTAAAGTGCTTAGTGCTGTAATGGAGGAATCAGTTTGGAACAGACACCATTGAAAAATGGAGCTGCTATAGAGGTACATAAAGCAGCATATAATTGTTTGAAGTGCTACCAACATAAGAAACAGTCCTATATATAAACATACACAATGCTACATTGCTAGAGTGCCATGAAGATTATAAAGGGTTACAAAGTCACAAAGACCAAAGAGATGTACATCACCTGAGGAAATTATTGATGATAGGACCTTCAGGGAGACCAAGGCAGCCTCATTTCCCCAACCCCTACGCCGATTCGCATAAGCTTCCGGAAAAAGCTTATAATATCAATTATTATATATAGAATCATAGAATGGTAGAGTTGAAAGGGACCTACTGGGTCATCTGGTCCAGCCCCCTGCTCAAAGCAGGATTCAATAAATCATCCCAGACAGATGTCTGTCCAGCCTCTGTTTGAAGACTTCCATTGAAGGAGAACTCACCACCTCTTGTGGCAGCCTGTTCCACTCATTGATCACCCTAACTGTCAAAAAGTTTTTTCTAATATCTAATCTGTGTCTCCTCCCATTCAGTTTCATCCCATTGCTTCTAGTCTTTCCTTGTGCAAATGAGAATAAAGATTATCCTTCTACAATGTGACAGCCCTTGAGATATTTGTAGACAGCTATTAAGTCTCCTCTCAGTCTTCTTTTTTGCAAGCTAAACATTCCCAAATCCTGTAACGTTCCTTATAGGTCATGGTTTGCAGACCGGTCACCATTTTGGTTGCTCTTCTCTGAACTTGCTCCAGTTTGTTGATGTCTTTTTTAAAATGTGGTGTCCAAAACTGGACACAGTATTCCAGATGAGGTCTGACCAAGGAGGAGCAGAGGGCAATAATGACTTCACGTGATCTAAACTGTATGCTTCTGTTAATACATCCCAGAATTGTATTTGCCTTTTTTGTTGCTGCATCACACTGTTGACTCATGTTCAGTCTGTGAGCTATTAGTATACCCAAGTCTTTTTCACATGTGCTGTTGCTTAGCCCTATTCCTCCCATTCTGTATATGCTTTTTTCCTTTTTACTGCCCAAATGTAGTACTTTGCATTTTTCCCTGTCATATAACATAGTCATACAACCATTTTACTTTTATGTACAATCTGTATCCTTTATGACAGTTTCCATTGTGACCTTCAACTGACCCAGCCTTGCTCTTTTTGCACATCCCCTTTTGAGGTTTATTCCCACCCTGTTTTCTTGTTGTTGTTTAAATGATATACTAATAAAATCATGGTTTTATTATTATTTCTGGAATCGCTTTGTATATTTACAGCAAAATTTAACCTACTATTCATTAAAAAGGTTGCCCACGGAATAGGTGACAAGATGGATCATTCAGGAATGCGGTGGCGTTTTGTGACCGATAGGAATGGCTTATGTTTACTTAATATTTTTTTATTTATTCATGTGTAAAAATGTCCTTTAAAGGAGTTATCCAGGACTTTTATTATTTTTGTGTATGGGGCTACTAACTAACGTACCGTGCAGGGGAAAATCTCTGCTGGCTCAGCCGGTGAGTCCCTGCTTCATTTCACCTCTGGTCAACAGAGCAGCTCTTCCTCTTTTGGTCTGCCCTGTCTACTATGGGGCATCACTGCAGTTATCATGTTTTTTGACAGCTAGCACCCAGTAGTTAGTCAGCAGGGAGTCAGCTGTCAATAACCATAGTCAACGCAGCAGAGCAGAAGAGAAAACAGGCTCGGTCAACGTGAAGTCTCCAGAACCCACATAATCACCTGCAGGAGCAGTCCGTGACCACTCTAAGCCGGAAGAGATCAGCGTCGGGCAGAACTGTTAGTTTTTAGTCTCATAGCAAAAATAAAAAAAGTCCCAGATAATCCCCTTAAAAAGAACTATCCACTCCCTTACAATGCCAGATATCCAAGGTTACTGGCTCTGCTTTAGGGCTTGGCACATAGTACCAGGAAGAAAAGTTCACTGTCATTCTCCACTTTCTTTGACAATATTTGTAATGTATGATTAATTAGTTCATTAATTTCATTAGGCATAGTTTACAGCAAGAGTGTGAAAAATATGAGACGGCATAATAAAGACAATCATAACCTTCTGACGCCAGACACTATAACATTCTGTGGTTTACTATAATATTATCTTTAGTTTTCCTGTTATTTCATTAGAATCATCCACCATCAATGTTTGTTCCTTTTTTTTCCTTTTTTATTTTGTTAAAAAGATGTGCACATTTTACATCAATTTTTGGTCATATCGCTATCGACTATTACGAGTCCCAATTTAGTTAGATTTGTCCCTAAAATGTATTACCTGCTTCAAGTTCATGTCCTTTTGCTCTCTCTTTGGGGCAGAAATAAAATACAATTTGAAGGGCAGGCGCTGAGAATGAATGGAGTCCAATATGTTTTCAGAGAACTATGTATTTGTGGATAAATGACAGGAGCCGCGTGTAACTGTGAAGGTAATAATCGCAATGAACTTGCAGGTCAGAGTTTGAAATTACACATTGACATTGTGGAATAGTCTTTGCTTTCTAGATGTTTAGTTATTTTTGGGCCAATTTATAGTGTCCGAGTGTATTCAGCTCCCTAATAGAGATTACATTGTATATGTGCCCGGGGCATCAGGAGTCGGCTTTCAATCCTCTTAATATAACCTATTGTACTTGGAGAAGCTTGGTTAATGATATTATTGTGTTTAAATGAACGTGAAAGTGATATTTTTCTGCTTACTTGTCATACATGTGGACATTGTACTTTTCATACACTCAAATCTAGATGTGGAAAATTTTCTAAAAAACTAAGTACAAATATCTATATTTAGCAATGGTCGTCAACCAGCAACATTATGTGGGGCAATAAAAGAGCCTACACAAATGCAATTATTGTAGCACGTCTAAGAAAACTGCCAAACATTTATTTTGAGTGATTGCTATATCAGTATAAGAGTTCAGACGAATGTATTAAATGTCCATATGCAAAAATGATAACATATAGACAGCTCCCACTGATCGATGGAAGTCAATGTGCTAGTTCCCATGAACATTTTTACACAAGGACAGATCGTCTGTGTGTAAAAAAAATTCCAAAATGCCTGCATGCACTACTTTGATCCATATTCCAGGTCAGACTCGCCTATTTTAAATCAATTTAGCAAATTATGGAGTTGTGGTACATTGTGCTACTGTTCACCTGCACAAATATGGCCTTCATGGAAAAGTCATCAAAAGAAAACCTCTCCTGCATTCTCACCATAAAATTCAGAGTCAGAAGTATGCAAAAGAACATCTAAACAAGCCTGATGCATTTTGGAAACAAGTCGTATGGACCTATGAGGTTAAAATAGAACACTTTGGTAACAATGATCAAAAATATGTGTGGAGAAAAAGGAATTTCTGGAAATCAACATTTCGCCAAACATTAAGAATGGGGGTGGATCAATCATGCTTTGGGGTTGTGTTGCAGCCAATGGCACAGGGAATATTTCACGGGTAGAGTGAGAATGGATTCAATAAAATTTCTGCAAATTCTTGATGCAAACATGACACCATCTGTAAAAAAGCTGAAGTTGAAAAGAGGATTGCTTCTACAAATGGATAATGATCCTAAACACACGTCAAAATCCACAATAGACACCTCAAAAGGTGCAAACTGAATATTTTACAATGACCCTCTCAGTCCCCTGATCTGAACATCATTGCAAATCTGTGGCTAGACCTGAAAATAGTAGTGCATGCAAGACAACCATGGAATCTCACAGAACTGGAAGAATTTTCCCAGGAAGAATGGATGAAAATCCCTCAAACAAGAATTGAAAGACTCTTGTTTAGCTACAAAAAACATTTACAAGCTGTGATACTTTCAAAAGGGGGTGCTTCTAGGTAATAACCATGAGGGGAGCCCAAATTTAGCATTAACTCATTTCCATTTTGTTATTTTTAAAATGTAAAAGATGAAAATATACAAGTGCTTCTCTGTTGTGAATGTTTTGGAAATGAATTCTGAGCAGAAGCTCCCTCTGGTGGTTACAAACAGTACTGAACCATTCAATGAGGATTGACAATCAGGAGTTACAGACTGGTCTGATATAAGGGAGGTTCCCTCCCATCATGGTTGCCGGTGATCAATTGTTCTTGTCTCAACTGTGGTTCCTGGTTCACTTGGAAGCTTGCTGAGTCTTGCCTCTTCTTCTGCTTTCAGATAAGATATTTTCTGTTTTTGTTTTTTTGCTTACCATTTGCATATTTCTCTGCATTTCTGTGAGGTTAGCCAGGTTCCCCCCCGGGGGGCTTGGGCTCCTCTCAGTTCTGCTGGAGCCATTGTTATTTGTTCATTTGCCTTTTCCAGTTTTTTTCAGTGGCTGCGGCTTAGTTTTGTTACACCAGAGAACTGATTTAGGTGGTAGAGGTCGTGTGATCTCAGGTGTTTTTGCAATCAGTAGCGTTGGCATTTTTTAGGTTTTTTTTTAGATTGCAGTGAGTATCCTTTCTATCCTTTTCTGTCTAGGCAGATTGGGCCCCAGCATTTGCTCATACTATTTTCTGTCTGTGTCTGTATTTCCTCTTGTCTAACCGCCATTACATGTTTGGGGGCTTCCTATGTTCTTTGGGGATCTGCTCCGGGGCAGATAGCTTTCCTCTTTCTATCTTTAGGTGTAGTTAATCTCTCAGGCTGTGACGAGGCGTTTAGGACCAACGTAGGAACGCTCCACGGCTGCCTTTAGTTGTGGTGGTTAGTCAGGGTACTGCAATCCAATAGATTCCAACCTCTCTGGTGTATTGCCGTTTTTGCCTGCTCTCCTCAGCTACCAAAACATAACACTTCTCACTAAATTAGAATATCATCAAAAAGTTAATTTATTTCAGTTCTTCAATACAAAAAGTAAAACTCATATATTATATAGAGTCATTACAAACAGAGTAATCTATTTCAAGTGTTTATTTCTGTTAATGTTGATGATTATGGCTTACAGCCAATGAAAACCCAAAAGTCATTATCTCAGTAAATTAGAATAATTAACAAAAACACCTGCAAAGGCTTCCTAAATGTTTAAAAAGGTCCAGAAGGCAGTCATTGACACACTTCACAAGGAGGGTAAGTCACAAAAGGTCATTGCTAAAGAAGCTGGCTGTTCACAGAGTGCTGTATTCAGGCATATTAATGGAAAGTTGAGTGGAAGGAAAACGTGTGGTAGAAAAAGTTGCACAAGCAACCGGGATAACCGCAGCCTTGAAAGAATTGTAAAGAAAAGGCCAAACATTTGGGGGAGTGGACTGCTGCTGGAGTCATTGGTTCAAGAGTCACCACACACAGACGTATCCAGGACATGGACTACAAGTGTCGCATTCCTTACGTCAAGCCACTCATGACCAACAGACAACGACAGAAGCGTCTTAGGCCTCTTTCACACATCCGTTTTGCGCCTGATGGCGCCCTCCGGCATTTTTTTGTCCAACCGCATCCGGCGTAATGTAATGCCGGATGCGTTTTTTTCTCCATTGACTTACATTAGTGCCGGATGGCGCCGCATGTCCCTGCGGTGCGTCCGGTTTGTGCCGGATGCAGTGTCTGGTCGCCGTCCGGTGTCTGGGAAAATCGTTGCATGTCACGTTTTTTGTCTGCGGCGAAAAAGCCGGAAGCGCCGGATGCAGTGCATCCGGCTTTTTTTACAATGAAAGTCTATGTACGCCGCAATGCGCCGCATCCGGCAGAAGCCGGATCCGGTAGCCGCATCCAGTTTTTTAATTGAGATACCAGCCCACAGCAAACAGATACCAGCCCTCAGCAAACATATAAAAAAGCATTTTGTGGGACATCAGACACATCCACATGAACAAGACCCAGAGCCACAACCACAGAGAGAGACAGCCACCGACGCAGCCACCGATGCAGCCACCGACGCAGCCACCGAGAGACGCAGCCACCGACGCAGCCACCTGAGAGACTCGCAGCCAGGATCCGCAGCATGGAGCGCCAGGAAAACAGACGATAAATATGACCCCCCCAATCCAAAATTTACAATGCATATGTCACCAATGCTGTGTGAGCTACTGGTTTTTTTTGGCACCCTTGTACATTTTAAAATTAATGTATTTTCTGTGATGGGGATTGGTTCCCCTGGTACTGTACGAAATTAAATTTCCGCTGATGGGGTGGGTCCCCCTGGTAGTGTTTAAAATACGTATGTTTGGGAACTTATTGTGTATCCCCTGCTACTGTTGTGAATGTGTTTAATTGATAATGTCGATCTACTGGTACTGTTTTTTTGCAGTGATGTGCTTGGTCTCCCTGCGACAATATGAAATGTGGATGTATTTGTGTATCATAATGTTGATTTTTATTTTTTTTTGGGCCTGTGATGTGGTTGCTTGTCCTGCTACTATCTGAAATGTGCATGTTTTTAGTATCACAATGTTGATGTAGTGTTTCATTGTTTTTAAATATTTTTTTGGTGGCCTGTGACGGTTTATTATCTACTCATGAAGCTATGTGAAATGTGCATTTTTTTGTTATCAGAATGCTGTTTTTTTAAAAAAAATTTAAAACATTTTCTTGGCCCTGTGATGCTTTTGCTACTCATCATGCTATCTGAAATGTGCATGTGTTTAGTATCCTAATGTTGATCTTGTGTATTTTTGTTTTTAATTTTTTTTTGGTGGCCTGTGACGGTTTATTATCTACTCATGATGCTATGTGAAATGTGCATATTTTTGGTTATCAGAATGTTTTTTTTTTATATTTTTTTAAAACATTTTCTTGGCCCTGTGATGCTTTTGCTACTCATCATGCTATCTGAAATGTGCATGTGTTTAGTATCCTAATGTTGATCTTGTGTATTTTTGTTTTTAATTTTTTTTTTGGTGGCCTGTGATGGTTTATTATCTACTCATGATGCTATGTGAAATGTGCATATTTTTGGTTATCAGAATGTTTTTTTTTATATTTTTTTAAAACATTTTCTTGGCCCTGTGATGCTTTTGCTACTCATCATGCTATCTGAAATGTGCATGTGTTTAGTATCCTAATGTTGATCTTGTGTATTTTTGTTTTTAAATTATTTTTTTTTGGGGCCTGTGACGGTTTATCTACTCATGCTGCTATCTTACATTTGCATGTGTTTAGTATCCTAATGTTGATCTATTTTTTTTTTTTTTTTTTCAAGTTATTTTTTTTGCCTGTGACGGTTATCTACTCATGCTGCTATCTTACATTTGCATGTGTTTAGTATTCTAATGTTGATCTACTTTTATTTTTTTTTGCAATGTTTTTTTTGGGGGCCTGTGACGGTTTATCTACTCATGCTGCTATCTTACATTTGCATGTGTTCAGTATCCTAATGTTGATCTATTTATTTATTTTTTTTTCAAGTTATTTTTTTTGCCTGTGACGGTTATCTACTCATGCTGCTATCTTACATTTGCATGTGTTTAGTATCCTAATGTTGATCTACTTTTATTTTTTTTGCAATTTTTTTTTTTGGGGCCTGTGACGGTTTTTCTACTCATGCTACTATCTGAAATGTGCATGTTTTTAGTATCATAATGTTGATCTACTGTTTTTTTTTTGTTTTGTTTTTTCCAGGGATACGGTTTCCCCCTGGTACTGTTTATGGCTACAATTAATGATTGCATGTTGTGTTCGGTAAAACATAAAGCTGAATAATGTCCATGTTTGAATGTTATATTTTAAAACAGGGACAATCAATACATATAAACACAATTCCTTTTTGTCTGTTAATTCCACAGCAGAAGAATTGATGCTGGAGATGCAAGGGCGCAGGAGATCCTGGATGCAAGGAGGCAAGCCAGTAGAAAGTAAATATGACATCCCCCATGTCCCTAAAAATTACATGTTTGTTTTTCTCTTTCAGCCAGGGACAAGGAATCCACATATATTCACTGTCCCTTTTTGTGTCCTTACTCAACAGCAGAAGACGTCAACGAGAGGCGGCGGCGGCTGAAGTAGAGCAGAGGGGAGGAGAGGACCTCCAAGCGCGGAGGATAGCCAGCAGAAAGTAACTATGACATCCCGCATTTTGCTCAAAATTACATGTTTGTTTTTCTTTCAGCTATGGACTAGGAATAGTAAATTCACAGTCCCTTTTTACTCAACAGCAGAAGACGGCAACAACAGGCGGCGGCGGAGGCGTCACAGAGACGAGAGGAGGAGAGGCGGGCTAGGAGGGAAGCCAGCAGAAAGTAAATATTACATCCCCCATTTCCCTAAAAAATTACATGTTTTTCTCTTTCAGCCAGGGACAAGGAATATAGAAATATATTCACTGTCCCTTTTTGTTTCTTTCTTCCACAGCAGAGACCATCAAACAGCTGCTGCAGCTGCCGCAATGGCGGCCTTGGCGGAAGAGGCGGCGGCAGAAGCAGCAGCGGCGGCAGCACAAGCCGCATCGCCATCTCCTCCCTCCCAGCCAGAGCCAGAACGGGACACAACTTCTTCTGGGAGCCCTCCTACCCATCGTCAGCAATTGGCGGTAAAAATATCTATTTATTTTTTTCTATCTACAATCCATCTGTGGGCTATATGTCTTGATTGTCTTTTTTTAATAACAGGAATCGCAAGATGACGAGGAGCTCCCAGAGGAAGAAGGACGGGGTGGAGAGATACCCGGAGTGGGCTCACAATTCGTAAGTATCCTGCATCAATCGCAGAAACACAACATCACACTACACACAACACATAGAAAACCATTTATTACATACTTCACACAGCGGCCAACACCTGCCAATATCCTAATTTTTATTTTAATTTTTAGTCTCTCGGATCTGGCAGCCAGAGGGTTTCTCCCAGCGCCTCCCAGAGTCGTCGTCGTGAGACTGTCGGCGGTTCTCAACGTGTAAGGTTTTTTTTTTTTTTTAGTTTAGTTTTTATTTTTTAAACGTAAATTTTTTTTGGGGTTGTTTTCTGAAAATGTAATTTTTTTAAAAATTTTTTTTTAGCTATCTAACATTTTTGGTAGCATTTTCTATAATTTTTAATGTTTACAAAACGGGTTATCTCTAAATTTTTGGTGCAGTAATTTTTCCATTTTAACATGTATAATTTTGACATTTTCAAACAATGTGTCTGATCATTTTCTTTGTTTTCTTTTTTAATTTCACAGGCTTCACAGCGTGCTCCCGACTCGGACACGGAGGAGGGCCTGGACGTGGAATTAATGATAGATCTTGTCCGAGAAAGGGAGCCGCTGTGGAACATGGGGGACCGCCGGCATTCTGATCAAATTGTAACACGACGGCTCTGGGAGGAAGTGGCAGCGGGAATGGTGCAACGCTGGGAGGACCTCAATCCTAGGTCCCAGACTAAATTCCGTAAGTATAGTTCATGTTGCTGACTGTAAAGGTGTGTTTACAAAACTTCTGTCCTCGTGTCAACCACGCTTCATGTTTTCATGATTTCCTTTTGTGAAACACTATGGAAATAATGAAAACATGAACTCTGGGGGACACGACGACTGAAGTTTGGGAAACCCTGATGTTGTATACTAACCAATGTGTGCTTTCTCGTTTCAGGGGAGAGAATTGTGAAGCGGTGGCGGTCTGTGAGGGATCGCTTTAAGAAGGAATTCAACAAGGAGATCCGGGCCATGAGTGGTTCTTCAGGATGCCAGAGCAAATACAAATATGCACGAGCTCTGGCGTTCCTGCGTGAAACCATGGTCACCAGAAGGTAAATATTACCATCAAATGTTAACCTTTTTTTTTTTGCAGCCAGGGCCATTCCACATCTATATATTAATTTTATGTTTTTGTTTCTTCCACAGCACGGTGACCAGCACTCGGGCGCCTGCAGAGTTGGCGCCTTCTAGAGCGATCCCTCAGGAGACCGACACCGAGGGACACTTCGACCAACCCTCCACATCTGCACCTTCCCACACACTTGATCCCGCTATCCCTCCACCAGCGCTGGAGCAGCGTGGCCGGCTGCATTACATGAATCTGCTGGTCAGGATATAGCATTCCCTTTACCCCACCCTTCTGACCCTGCCACCTCTAGTACAGCTGCGGGTACTGGGCGGCAGCGTCAGAGGGGTCAGGAAAAGAACTATGCGCCCGAGTTCTTACATATGAACGCATCTTTCCAGAACTGTCTTAAGGTGCTATCTGAACAAGTTGCCGCAGGCGTTAGTCAGATAACCTCCCTAGTTGGTGAGGTGAAGACACTTCTGGAAACTGTGCGTTCAGAGGTAAGAGGATCCCCGAACCACAGTTTTTTTCGGTCGGTTGCGGAGCGCATAGATCTGCTATCTTCTGACCAGCAGATGTATGTGATGCACACATGCCACGCTGCTCTAGTGCAGGTTCTCTCCCATCCTCAATCCACCCCAGTCGTTCCTTCTCCTCCCCCCTACAGCCGCCGTACATCTTCCCCCCATCCACCTGCCATCCCTCCTCCCCCTCCTATTCAATACCACCCACCTCACCAGGTCCATCAACCTCCCCAATTCCAACAACCTCCCCAGTACCAACCACCTCCCTAACTGCAGTCACCTCCCCAGTACCAGCAACCTACCCACTACCAGCCACCTCCCCCGTACCACACTCCTACCTCGTACCAATCTCCTTCCCCCTTCCAAATCCCTACCATGTCACCTGCTCCTCCTGCCCAACCCTCCACTCCACCACCACCCACCTGTTCTGCCTTGTCTTCCCATTTTAGTCTTTCCACCCCTTCACCTCTTCCTGTTCCTTCCACACCACCATCCCGGTCGTTCCTCCACACTCCCACGGTCTAAGTGTCCCGCAGCCCCTCCAGCAGTATTTCCACCCCACACTACACTGACCTGTAGTTTAAAATTTTTTATTTTTTTTTTAATAATCTTGTTTCTAAAAATAAAGTTGAGAAAAATAAAAATTTATTTCAAAAAATATATTTGACAAAAAAAAGTTTACTAAAAAATAACGTTTACTTCAATGCAAAATTGGGCCATAAGGCCTACTTTTATAAAAATTATATTAAAATATTTTTTTTTTAATAAACCGTTCATTGGTTTAACATTGTTGTCTGTCTTTTATTTATAGGATGTTAAGTTTTAAATTTGGTATACAGGTACACCTAACTTTGGCTAAAAGGTTCATAAATGTAACCTTTTTGCCAAAGTTGTGTTTCCCGGTATGCAAAGTATATTATCTTTTTCCAAAATTTTTGTGTACTTTGTTAGGTTATCCCCTACAACAGGGTTCCCCAACTCCAGTGCTCAAGGCCCACCAACATATCAGGTTTTCAGGATTTCCTTTGTATTGCACAGGTGAGGCAATTATCACCTGAGCAATACAAAGGAAATACTGAAAACAATACCTGTTGGTGGGCCTTGAGGACTGGATTTGGGGAACCACGGCCTACGATGTACACTTTTTTGGGAGAAAATGTGAAATACTTTTGTTAAAACAAACAGCCATGGACACAACTATGGCAAAAAGGTTACAGTAGAAAACACACAAGAAGGTAGACAAGTAAACTATTAAAGGTTTATTGTGGGTAAAGAAAATTTTTAAAAAAACAATACATTTATCACACTCTGTCATCCTGCCAGTCAACACTACCTTCCGGTGACACAAAGTATTGAGCAAACTGGTCCCTCATTCTTGAAACCGCGACTGTACTGCGAGTGGTATTGTTGCTGTAGTCGTGCAAAGTTGTTTCTTGATTGTGGTCCTCCATAGAAATCGGTTCCTTGGTTAGGACAAAATTATGTAGGACCACACACGCTTTAACAACATCATCCACAGTCTCGGTCTTCAAGTTAATTGCAGTCAAAAGGACACGCCATTTTGCTGTCATAATGCCAAAGGCACACTCCACCATCCGTCTGGCTCTTGTGAGGCGGTAGTTAAATATCCGCTTTGTATGGGTTAATCCTCTGCTGGCGTACGGCTTCAATAGGTGTTCGGACAGCTGGAATGCCTCATCACCTACACAAACGAATGGCATCGGTGGGCCTGAGGTTTGAGGCAGTGGCCTAGGGGGGGAACTGAAAACTGTTTCCATACAGTTTACGGCCCATGGCAGATAGTTTAAAGACTTGGGAGTCATTTGACCGTCCATAAGACCCAATGTCCACCGCGATAAACTTGTAGTGCGCATTTGCAATAGCCATCAGGATGACTGAGAAATATTTTTTATAGTTAAAGAATTCTGATCCGGTTCCTTTAGGCTTTTGAATGCGGATGTGCTTTCCATCAACGGCGCCCAGGCAATTGGGGAACTGGCAGATACAGAGAAACTGGTCCGCTATTTGAAGCCACCGCTCTGTTGTTGGCTCTGGAATAAATTCTCCAACCAAACTATCCCACAGAGCACGACAAGTGTACTTTATTATCCCGGATAGTGTGGAAATTCCCAGCCGATACTGAAAATGGAGCGATGACAGAGTTTCGCCAGTTTCGCCAGAAATGGAGCGATGACAGAGTTTCGCCAGTTTCGCCAGAAATCTGAAAACAAAATAGAAAATACAAATTATTTCAGAAACACAGCATTACATACCAGAACTCAGCTATAACTATTGGAGATACCAAAAATAATAACATCAATGAGAAACACTGTTTTATAACTAAATTTTGGCTACTGATATGGTTTCCTAGTAGTGTTGAGCGATACGATACTGCAAATATCGGGTATCGGCTGATATTAGCTGTATCGGGCTTTCGATTCCGAGTACCGATATTTTCGTCATATCGGATACCGGAATCGGATTTGTCACTGTCACTGTGAGTGTCCGTCGGTCGGGTCTGTCAGGAGTCAGCGGCACTTACCCGGCAGAAGATCTCCGGCGCTCACGTCCTGGACTGCTTGATGGCCGCCATTATCTTCTCCCTGGCGGTCACATGCAGTTTTTCGCGATAACTGCAGTGACTGCAGGGTAATCCCGGCCGTAAACCAGTCCGATGACGTCACCGCCGGGGAAGCAGGTAATCAGCTGTGCTGCGCCGGGATGACAGGCTCTGCCTGCCTGCCTCTGATGTCATTCTGATGTAGCGGAGCTGGATCGTCGTGGGACACTCGTTACTATGGACTGCGTCGGACAGGTGGTATACTGCTGTTTTTTTTTTTCATTTTTTTTTACAGGAGATCGATGGCGTCGCAGGATGAGACTGTAATAAAAGTAATGAAAACTGTGTTGTTTTTTTTATTAAATTAAAAAACTTTTTTATGAACATTCACCCGTCCGGGTACATCAACAATTTAACTATTTACATACAGGGACCCTGTCCGGGTTATTTATAATTCTTTGGCAGGTGTGTTCCAGGTACCACCTGGTACTCTTCTGATGCTTGCCAAACATCCAAGACACCAAGGACCACCAGGACCTGATGACGTCGTGTGGCCTGTACAGTCAAGTCGTGACCCGCTATCTGTGTCTGTGTGGCCACCTCTTTCATCTCCCTCCAGGTCTGGAGCCCTATGTCCCGGACTGAACGAACCCCAGGGGGCCTAACAGGCGCCGGGTACGGGCCAGCTATCATTATCATGTCCATAGCTGGGGCTGCTGAGGAGACCACTGAGGGAGGCTGGGGAGATTTACGGCGTGGGGTGGGCACTTGTGCAGAGGCCTGGATGTGGGAGGCTGAAGGCTCCGAGGGTCTCACAGGTTCCTGACACTCTGGGGACCAGGGGTCGCACCTGGTGACATTTAGGGCATACCATCCATTGTAACCCCAGTGTCGGATGTAACTTACCAAGTCTCCTGGCAACAGGTCCCTCCCCGGGTGTCCTTCTGGGAGGTGAGTCTCCACGTCCCGCCGGGTCACAAACACTTCTAACTAAAGTCCAGGCTCCTGGATGAAGCCCCAACCAGCTTTCAATTTAAAGCTCCGTACTGCACCCTTACGCCGCGGCTCCCTCAGGGTTCCTTTATCTTTTCTCATCCGGTCCTTATCTGCCCGGTCCTTCTCGATGTGACGTTGGCGAAGCTTCTGGGATTCGCGCTGCTCCCTTTGTCGCTCGGCTTCTCTCTCCCGACGTCTCCACTCTTCCTCCTGACGCCGGTTGTAATTCTCCTCCACCAGCATCTCCATGTCTCCACCATCAAACTGCAGCTTACGATGTCCGGTTTGCGGCAGCTCTCCTGGCGCCCGACAGTCCTGGCGGCGCTCACCTGCGGAGGAAGCAGCCGGCTCTGGAACAGATGACAGTCGGGGCTCCGGTACAGACAGGTAGACCTCTGGTGCCTGCGCGGCCTCCTCCATGAGGACGGGTGTCGCTTCTTCTGTCTCAGCGACGGGGGCAGACAGCGGGATCTGGGGTGCTGCCGGTGCAGCGTTTTTTGCAGGAACGGGTGCCTCCACTGCGACGTCAACCGGATCACATTGCAAGGGCTGGGATGCCCGCACGGACTCCTCTACTAGAACGGGTGCCTCACCTTCCGGTACAGACACTTCAGGTAAGAGGGATTGGCGCCGCTCCAAGTTTAGTTTTAGGGCACGCCAGCTGGCTTCCATCCTGGCGACCTCCTCCCGGTGCCGGGCCAGGCCTCTTAGGGTATCCTCCGCTTCTTGCAGCGTAGGAGGGTTTCCAGGCCGGGTGCCCAACGGTGGTTCCGTGGCGATCGGGTCGCTTCCGTGGGGGGAGAGCTCTGACTGCTCCATCCCTTCACACTTCTGCTCGTGTCCATTAGCCATCTCTGCCAAGTCACATGTGTCATTAGCATCTGGAGAGGGCCCTCTTTTGTAGTGAGGCGGGACCTTCGTGTTAGTTTCCGCACACTGAGGAGGATGAGGAGGCGGAACTCAAGAGCTGTGGGGCACGATCTTACATTGCAGTACCATTTAGAGTGGTCGGCCATCGTTTTCGCGCCACTGAGTGAGTGTACACCCACGAAGAGCATGCCCTTCTTCTTCACCAGTGCCTCGTCGTGACGCAGATATGGCGGAAAAATGGCAAATACATTCTCTGATGATTTTAGCAATTCTCAAGCACAAAACCAGTTCAATTCAGGCACACAGGACTCGCTTATAGCGAGCTACAGAATCCTGTTCGTGACGCCAAAGTTGAGTCGCACAGAGCCAGAGGTTTTGGGGGTACTCGGCACCGAGCCCGTCGACTTCTATGGGGTATGTCACGGCTTTACCCGGCAATTGAATCAGAGTCTATTTTACTATGTAGAAGTGTATAAACTATAAATATATGTATATATATATATGTCACAATGACATGCATATATATATATAATGTATTCTATGTGTGTATATTTTGTGTTTACAATGAAAGAAAGTGTTTTTTTAGTTGCGATATTTTGTTCCCATAGACTTACATGGGACTTCCGGTATCGGAATCGGATATCGACGATATTTAGTGATATCGGCGATACCATTCCGATCCGATATTTTTAGATATCGAGCAGTATCGCTCAACACTATTTCCTAGTTGTCCTGTGATGTTAAATGAATGATAAAATTACAAGTGTGCTCAAGCAAACAGATCCAATACATATAGCTTACCTTATAGTCACCATGAGACGCTCCACCGGAGATATCGAGAACCGACAGTAGGTGTCCGATTTTTTAATTTGGTCTCCAACATGCTCCAGCAAATCATCAAAGTTTTCTTTGTTCATCCGAAGATAGGCAAAAAACTTCTCTGGATTTTGTCGAAGCTCCATGTTCAGTGTTGAATAGACACCACGAGTTAATCTCTGTGCCGTGATGGGGTGGATCCACATACTTCGTCGTCTTCGCAGGCGCTGACGCCTAATGCGCTGCTCCTCAAACTTTCGCTCCTTCTCCAGAACGATAAACCTCAATCGATTCATCTCCGCAGTAAAATCAACAAGATTCCTGAAGATATTGCCGATAATGACATCCATGTTCGCCAGTCACTTGCTACTTGCTCTTCTCTCCAACCTGCACTAGCTCCTCTACAACCTGTCAAAGATGGGATGTAGGAGCAGTGTATATATAGGATTACAGTAGCCAATAATGTTTGGAACCCCAAAAATGGGCGTTTTCAAAAACCGGATCCGGCGCATTACGGCGTCAACGGATGCCAAACCGGATACACCGGATGAGACGGATCCGGTTTTTGAACGGAGCACAGAACCGGATCCGGCAAAAAACCGGATGCGGCGCATCCGGTTTTCATACTGGATGCCGGATGCGGCGCTGCGGCAAAATGCCGGGGGTGCCGTCAGGCGCAAAACGGATGTGTGAAAGAGGCCTTACCTGGGCCAAGGAGAAAAAGACCTGGACTGTTGCTCAGTGGTCCAAGGTGTTGTTTTCAAATGAAAGTAAATTTTGCATTTCATTTGGAAATGAAGGTCCCATAGTCTGGAGGAAGAGTAGAGAGGCCACAATCCAAGCTGCTTGAGGTCTAGTGTGAAGTTTCCACAATCAGTGATGGTTTGGGGAGCCATGTCATCTGCTGGTGTAGGTGCACTGTGTTTTATCAAGACCAAAGTAAGCACAGCCATCTACCAGGAAATTTTAGAGCACTTCATGCTTTCTTCTGTCGACAAGCTTTTTGGAGATGGAAATTTAATTCTCCAGCAGGACTTTGCACCTGTCCACACTGCCAAAAGTATTAAAACCTGGTTTAAAAACAACAGTATCACTGTGCTTGATTGGCCAGCAAACTCGCCTGATCTTAACTCCATAGAGAATCTATGGGGCATTGTCAAGAGGAAGATGAGAGACACCAGACCCAACAAATGCAGACGAGCTGAAGGCTGCTATCAAAGCAACCTGGGCTTCCATAACACATCAGCAGTGCCACAGGCTGATTGCCTCCAGGCCAACATTTTGAATTTTAAAATCATTTTCGAAGCTGGCGTTATAAAATATTCTAATTTACTGAGATAATGACTTTTGGGTTTTCCTTGGCTGTAAGCCATAATCATCAACATTAACAGAAATAAACACATGAAATAGATCATTCTGTGTGTAATGACTCTATATAATATATGAGTCTCACTTTTTGTATTGAAGAACTGAAATAAATTAACTTTTTGATGATAATTTAATTTAGTGAGAAGCACCTGTATATATATTTTTGCCTAACATACAAAGGAAATGTCATCTTTAACTTTAAGCCTTTTAGAGATCATTTCATCTTCATCTTGATTAACTGTTCACAATATTGATTTGACTTCTCATTTGTTTTTTGATGCAGTTGTGGTCTTGCCACAATTTTCAAAAATTGCACCAAAAAACACTGCAATATGTGAATACAGCCTTTAAAGGTTGCTCATTTCTGCATCGAGAGGTGAGTAGTGCTGGTAATGTCATGTTTGTACCTACCTGCAAGGACATGTGAATAGTAGGCATTTCCTATTCTGAGGTAAACTATACCTGCCGAATGTGCACACTTCCTAACAGGTTTGTGTAGATATGCCGTCATTAGTGCTGCTTATCTCCCAATTCAGAATTTTTCTGATCAGGGAAAGGCTATATTGCATATGGGCTGGTGAGGTCGATGTGGCAGAGCTGTATTTTACTCCCAGTACGGCCCTGTACATATACTGATGTGGTTGGATGGCTTTTAAAGTTTTCATAAAAAAAAATGTTAACTAAGTACCTTACATTTTTTTTACCTGTATAGCAATAGTGGAGTTCATGTATTCATTATTCATCATATGCTGACGCACCGTGTATGTATGTATGTATATATATTGGCCACAGTGTAATGTGCACCTGCTTATAAATTCAATACTAATTGTATGCGGGCCCTTTCTTGTTTTTTTTTATGAATTTAGGTGACTGAAATTAGAAGTCATGAATGATGTCCCTATTATCAGTCGCCTGCCCTTTGCAGTTAACCACTGGCCTCAGCAGTAGGTGGCTCTATGAAGGGACGTCATCAGTACTAGTCCACTGGTGACCACTAGAACAAAGGCAATGGAGGGATACGGCTTTGTTATTATATAGCATTTGCTGGCTTTGACCAAAGTCTGACCATTTCACAAATATAGAGGTCTTGTCTTAAGCCTGAAATTAATTTAGGGGTTTAGTTTAGTGTCGAATATTAATACCATTATTAACCTTTTTACCCCTGGGCAATTTACCGGTTTCGTTTTTTTCCTTCCCTTCTTCCAAGAAGCATCTTTTTTTTCCTATAATGTTCTAATTTTTCATGATCTGGGGCTGGGTGAGGCCTTTTTTTTTGTGTTCCAAGCAGACTTTTTTTATGCCATGTTGGGGTAGATATGATGTTTTGATCGCCCGTTATTACATTTTATTGCAATGTTGCAGCAACCCAAAATACGTAATTTTGGCATTTTGATTTTTTTTATGGTTACATCATTTACCGATTGGATTAATTTACTTTATATTTTGATAGATCGGACATTTCCGAACACAGCAATACCAAATATGTGTATTTTTAATGGGGCAGGAGGGGGTTGATTTGAACTTTTGAGTTTTTTTTATATTTTTTAAAGACTTTTTTTTCACTTTTTACTTTATTTAATAGTTTTCTTAGGAGACTTGAAGCTGTGATCATCAGATCACCTGTGCTATACATAACAATGCATCAGCCCTGCAATGTATAGCAAAAATCACGATCTCCTATGAACGTCAACCACGAGCTGGCAATCACAGGAGATTCACAATGACAAGCAAGGGGGTCTACTGTAGACCCCCTGCTGTCATGACAATTGGTGCTCCACAAACATGCGACAGGGGTGCCGATGGACGATACCTGTGATGCACTTACAGCCGGCGTTTGTTAAATGTTGCTGTCAATCATTGATAGCAACATTTAACTTGTTAACAGCTTTAGGTGGATCTCGGAATAAATCAGCCATCAAGTACCGGGAAAGATGCGGGCTCAGCACCGGAGCCCGCATCAAAGGCAGGAACACGGCTGATTTATTCCGAGATCCACCTGAGAACCGACAAGTCCATGCAATATAAGGACAGCCCCTGAAAACTGTGGAAATTGAACATTTGCTGCAGCTTTTATCCATACATAACTGCTGATACTGGGAGAAAAAGTGGCAAGACCTCCTAGGATCTGCTTAAAGGGAATCTGTCACCCAATTTTGCCATATCAACTAAAGATATGGCTGAATAGTGCGTCCCATAACAAAACTATCGGTAGGTATCATATATCCTGATACTCCCGTTTTCATATCAAAATACCTTTGTTGGTATTTTTCGCTGCCAATCATGGCAGTCAGGTCAGGAGGGCGGCGTTTTCCCTGTCCTCCTCCCCGCTCCTCGGCATCAGTTGCGTATTGCAGTCTGTGAATCCCACAGACGGCGTTCGGCTTCCCGCAATTGCGCAATTCAAATTCGGCCCGGCGCATGCGCAGTGTGCTTTGCCCAACAGTGGGCAAAGCATGCAATCATTACAACGCATGCGCTAGTCTTTCCTTGCCCCGGAAATGACTGCTTGCCTTGGACGACTTCCGGGGCAAGGAAAGAATAGCGCATGCGCTGTAATGATTTTATGCTTTGCCCACTGTTGGACAAAGCACACTGTGCATGCGCCGGCCCGAATTTGAATTGCGGGAAGCCGAACACCGTCTGTGTCTTAGTTTTGTTATGGGGCGCACTATTCAGCCATATCTTTAGTTGATATGGCAAAATTGAGGTGACAGATTCCCTTTAAAACCATAATTCCCTCTAATATTGGAAGAATAACACTTGTCTTTGAGTGGTGAACTTAGATACCAAGGCTGTAGGAAAAGTGGAGAATTTATTTATCCTCAGTAGCATAGCTGCGAAAGCCAGGGTTAAATCCCAGCTCTGCAGGGTCTTATTTAGACACACCTGTATGCAGGGCCGGCGTCAGCACCCGGCATACCCGGGCAAGTGCCTGGGCCCTGAGCAGGCGGCGGGGCCCACTCGCAGCCGGCACAATACTTACCTCTCCCTGTGCCTCCGCTGCCGCAGCTTCGGGCTCCAGGGGGTGCCTGCAGGGTGCCCGCACTTCCTCTCACAGCAGTGCCACTGAATGACGTCATCATTCAGCGGCCGGCTGTGGCAGAGAGAGCGCGGACGCTGGACAGGTGAGATGTGAGGTGTATGTGTCTGTGTGTGTGTGTGGTATCAGTGTGTGTGTGTATGTATGTATTGCGATGCTTTGTGTGTGTGTATGTGAGAGAGTGCTGTATGTGTGATGGTGGTGGGGGAGGCAGTGATGATGGGGAGGCAATGATGATGATGATAGGGAGGCGATGATGATGGGGAGACGTTGATGATGGGGAGGCGATGATGATGATGATGATGGGGAGGCAATGATGATGATAATAATGGGGAAGCGATGATGATGATGGGGAGTCTTTCCACAGCCGTAACAGCGCAGAACGCAGCACAGTGCAGAGGAGAGCTCCATATTTTGTATGGAGCATTATATGGGGACCAGTATCATGTATGGAGCATTATCTGGGGTCCAATATTCTTTATGGAGCATTATATTTGACCCATAATACTGTAAGGAGGACTATGTGGTGCCCATAATATTGTATGGAGGACTGTACTGTCCAGTCTGCACTGTGCGCTGTGAGGATTTGGCGGTTTCTGAGCTATTGTAGAATTTACAATAGATATCACTCATGTAATGGAAGAAGTGAAGTGTTTGGCACTGTACTATACCCATATTTCTCTGCAGTATCTGTGCATCATGAATCGTGGTCTGTGTTAAAGGGGCCCACTGAGACTCTTTCACCCGGGGCCCATAAAAACCTGGAGCCGGCCCTGCCTGTATGGTTTTGCTAAGAACCAGGAAGTAGCTTCATGGAGTGGCAGTCTTCTGAGGGATATTGAGCAGAGTTGAGTGTGCTACTGGTAAGTGACCAGCCAAAATGTGAGCTGTAGCTGTCTATTTGTGAGAGCTTCAGAGAACCATGAGGAAGCTATAGCCGGTGCCAGGAGTTGAACACTACTTTTATTGTAGCTCAGGCTGGTGAGGATACGCAACTGATGGTATCATGTCTCTTCTATGTATGAAGTCTGCTATGGGAAAAAAGACTGTAACCTGTTTGGGTGAGCCGGCACAGACATACCGTATGTGATTATGTGTACAGTAAATGCACAGGCCTTGTGCATGGAACCGCAAGTATCAGTGGTTGCTTTTGACAATAGCTTGTGTTTAACCGAGCTGGGGCTAGCTCAGTCGTGTATGAGTAGCCAAAGTCTGTTCTGTTTAGTTAGCACCTCGAAAGCTTTGCGATTTATGCTTATGAGTTTGTCTTGGTGCTGGGCAACCTGTGGAAAGCAATAAAAACTGCACGTGTTTGGACTAAAACTGCATTGCCTGAGTGAATGCTATGTGAGGCCTAATGCCTATGAGAGAGAGTGAAAACCTACAATTAGTGGATGAAATGGAGGTGTGAAGTCACAGAGAGCATAAGTGTTTGCAGCATAAGGATTGTATGTCCTGGATAAAGGCAGCTACAGCATTGTAGACATGGTCTGAAAGCATGGAGGAACTGTCCTGCCTGAAGTTGACATTGCTGCAGAGTCATGGTGTTGTTGGTGCAGTTCGGGGGAGCACTGATAGCTGGGAGTCATTGCTTTGCATGGCGTTGTGAAGAGGAGAATCAGGGGCCACAAAGCTCAAGGCCAGTGGCCTGCAGGATTGGCTGGCGCAACTCATACTTTTCTTACCCTGCCTTCAGTGCTGTTCCTCACCTTGGTGAGGGACCTCAGGAGTGCAAGGTGGCTGTGGAAAGGTGTCCAAGTGATGGGACTTCGGGACTCAGGGAGTTTGGTGACCTTCTGCATGTTTCAGTCCCTGGGGTGAAGGTAAAGTGTATTGATGACGACACCACGAACTATTCCATTGCTCAGGCTGAGATGAGCGCAGACTGTGGTTCTGTGCCAAAAAAAGAGAAAAAAGACCAGACTAATAATGATATGCCATCCACAAAATGAGAAGTAAAAAAGAAACCATTATTTCACCTTGAACAGAGCAATCTTAAAAACATTTAAAGTACAAAAACACAATCCAATAACCAACACCCCCTAAAATAAATCGGACTAAATAGGTCCATAAAGCTCATACAGTCAATAAATTTGAGCCAGCCAGAATATGCAGAAGGCAATATGTAGTATGTAATAAACCATGCCTACAACATGTGCATCATATACCAAAATAATTTGCAAGCCAATAGATATGCTATAGGGATCAGAGGATAAATATATCTATTAACCCCTTTCTTCCATCTGACGTACTATTCCGTCCATGTGCCCTGGGACTTAATTCCCATGGACGGAATAGTACGTCATATGCGATCAGCTGCGCTCATGGCGGGAGCGCAGCTGATCGCGGCAAGGTGTCAGCTGATTATCACAGCTGACACCCGGCACTATGTGCCAGGAGCGGTCACAGACCGCTCCCGGAACATTAACCCCCGGCACACTGCAATCAAAGATAATCGCAGTGTTCCGGCGGTACAGGGAAGCATCGCGCAGGGAGGGGCTCCCTGCGTGCTTCCCTGAGACCCTCAGAGCAACGCAATGTGACCGCGTTGTTCCGAGGGCTTCCTCCCTGCAGGACCCCGGATCCAAGATGGCCGCAGGGTCCTTCCGGGTCCTGCAGGGAGGCGGCTTCCTCAGTGCCTGCTGAGAGCAGGCGCTGAGAAAGCCTGCTGAAGTGCCTGTCAGATCGCTGGTCTGACAGAGTGCTGTGCACAGTGTTAGACCAGCGATCTGATATTATACAGTGATGTCCCTCCCTGGGACAAAGTAAAAAAGACATGTGTAAAAAAAAATTCCAAAATAAAGAAAAAAAAAAAATATTCCCCAATAAATTCATTTCTTCATGTAAATAAAAAAACAAAACAATAATAGGACACATATTTAGTATCGCCGCGTCCGTAATGACCTGCCCTATAAAACTGTCCCACTAGTTAACCCCTTTAGTGAACCCCTTAAAAAAAAAAACAAGGCAAAAAAACAATGATTTATCATCATACTGCCGAACAAAAAGTAGAATAACATGCGATAAAAAAGATGGATATAAATAAACATGGTACCACTGAAAACGTCATCTTGTCCCGCAAAAAACAAGCTGCCATACAGCATCATCAGCGAAAAAGTAAAAAAGTTATAGCTCGCAGAATAAAGCGATGCAAAAATAATTATTTTTTTATATATAATCGTTTTTATTGTATAAAAGCTCAAAAACATAAAAAAATATATAAATGAGGTATCGATGTAATCATACTAACCCGAAGAATAAAACTGCTTTATCAATTTTACCACACGCTGAATGATATAAATTCCTCCCCACAAAAGAAATTCATGAATTGCTGGTTTATGTTCATTCTGCCTCCCAAAAATCATAATGAAAAGCAATCAAAAAATGTCATTTGCCCGAAAATGGTACCAATAGAAACGTCAACTCGTACCACAAAAAATAAGACCTCAGATGACTCTGGGTCAAAGTAAGAAAAAGTTATAGCTCTCAAAATGTGATGATGCAAAAACTATTTTTTGCAATAAAAAGCGTCTTTTAGAGTGTGACAGCTGCCAATCATAAAAACCCACTATAAATAGTAAATAAAACCCCCCTTTATCACCCCCTTAGTTAGGGAAAAATAATAAAATTAAAAAAATGTATTTATTTCCATTTTCCCATTAGGGTTGGGGCTAAAGTTAATGTTGGAGTTGGGGCTAAAGTTAGGATTAGGGTTAAGGTTGGGATTAGGGTTAGGGGTGTGTTAGGGTTAGGTTTGTGGTTAGGGTTAGGGTTGGGATTAGGGTTAGGGGTTTGTTGGGGTTAGGGTTGGAGTTAGAATTGGGGGGTTTCCACTGCTTAGGCACATCAGGGGCTCTACAAATGTGACAAGGCGTCTGATCTCAATTCCAGCCAATTCGGCATTGAAAAAGTCAAGCAGTGCTCCTTCCCTTCTGAGCTCTGCCATGCGCCCAAACAGTAGTTTACCCCAATATCTGGGGTATCAGCATACTTAGGACAAATTGCACAATAAATTTCGGGGTCCAATTTCTTCTGTTACCCTTGGTAAAATAAAAAATTGGGGCGAAAATATAATTTTTGTGGAAAAAAATATGATTTTTTATTTTTATGGCTCTACATTATAAACTTCTGTGAAGCACTTGGGGGGTTCAAAGTGCTCACCCCACATCTAGATGAGTTCCTTTGGGGGTCTAGTTTCCAAAATGGGGTCACTTGTGGGGGGTTTCCACTGTTTAGGCACATCAGGGGCTCTCCAAACGCGACATGACACCCACAGACCATTCCTTCAAAGTCTGAATTACTACATCTATTCCAAGCCCCGACGTGTGCCCACAGAGTACTTTTTTTATCACATATAGGGTATCAAGATACTCAGGACAAATTGGACAACAACTTTTGGGGTCCAAGTTCACCCTTTACCCTTGGGAAAATAAAAAAATGGTGACTAAAAGATCATTTTTGTGGGAAAAAAATAGGATTTTTCATTTTCATGCCCGGGCATGATAAACTTATGTGAAGCACTTGGGGGTTCAAAGTGCTCACCACAGATCTAGATAAGTACCTTAGGGGGTCTAGTTTCCAAAATGGGGTCACTTGTGGGGGGTTTACACTGCTTAGGCACATCAGGCAAACTGAACATGACACCCATCAATATCTGCATTCCAAAATGTCATTACTTCCTTTCTGAGCCATGCCGTGCGCCCAAACAGTATTTCCCCCGACATATGGGGTATCAGCGTACTCAAGACAAATTGGACAACAACTTTTGGGGTCCAATTTCCTTGGGAAAAATCAAAAATTGGGGACTAAAAATTCATTTTTGTGGAAAAAATTTTTTTCACACCCAGGCATTATAAACTTTAGTGAAACACTTGGGGGTTGAATGTGCTCACAATAGATCGAGATAAGTTACTTAGGGGGTCTAGTTTCCAAAATGTTGTCACTTGTGTGGGGTTTCCACTTTTTAGGCACATCAGGTGCTCTCCAAACGCAACATGGCGTACAGCCAATTCAGCAATGAAAAAGTCAATCTGCGCTCCTTCCCTTCCGAGCTCTGCCATGCACCCAAACAGTGGTTTACCCCCACATATTGGGTATCAGCATACTCAGGACAAATTGCACAATAGCTTTTGGGGTCTTGTTACCCTTGGGAAAATAAAAATTGAGGTGAAAAGATCATTTTTGTGGAAAAAATATGATTTTTTAATTTTACGACTCTACATTATATACTTGTGTGAAGCACTTGGGGGTTCAAAGTGCTCACCACAGATCTAGATAAGTTCCTTAGGGGGTCTAGTTTCTAAAATGGTGTCGCTTGTGGGGGTTCCCACTGTTTAGGCACATCAGGGGCTATCCAAATGCGACATGGCGTCCAATCTCCATTCCAGCTAATTTTGGTTTGAAAAAGTCAAATGGCACTCCTTCCCTTCCGAGCTCTGCCGTGCGCCCAAACAGTGGTTCCCCCCCACATATGGGGTATCAGCGTACTCTGGACAAATTGGACAACAACTTTTATGGTCCAATTTCTCCTGTTACCCTTGGGAAAATAAAAAATTGGTCACTTAAATATCATTTTTGTGAGAAAAAAATAGGATTTTTTATTTTCATGCCCGGGCATTATAAACTTGTGTGAAGCACTTGGGGGTTAAAAGTGCTCACCACAGATCTAGATAAGTTCCTTAGGGGGTATAGTTTCCAAAATGGGGTCACTTGTGGAGGGTTTCCACTGTTTAGGCACATCAGGGACTCTGCAAACTGAACATGACACCCATCAAAGTCTGCATTCCAAAACGGCATTACTTCCTTTCCGAGCCCTGCTGTGTGCCCAAACAGTTTCCCCACACACATGGGGTATCAGCGTACTCAGGACAAATTGGACAACTTTTGGGGTCCAATTTCCTTGGGAAAAATAAAAAATTGGGGACTAAAAAATAATTTTTGTGGATTTTTTTTTCACACCCGGGCATTATAAACTTTAGTGAAACACTACTGAATAGACTGTTAGAATTTGTATTATGGCAAGAAAAAAGCAGCTAAGTAAAGAAAAACGAGTGGCCATCATTACTTTAAGAAATGAAGGTCAGTCAGTCCGAACAATTGGGAAAACTTTGAAAGTGTCCCCAAGTGCAGTTGCAAAAACCATCAAGTGCTACAAAGAAACTGGCTCACATGAGGACCGCCCCAGGAAAGGAAGACCAAGAGTCACCTCTGCTTCTGAGGATAAGTTTATCTGAGTCACCAGCCTCAGAAATCGCAGGTTTACAGCAGCTCAATTAGAGACCAGGTCAATGCCACACAGAGTTCTAGCAGCAGACACATCTCTACAACAACTGTTAAGAGGAGACTTTGTGCAGCAGGCCTTCATGCAGCTGCTAGGAAACCACTGCTAAGGACAGGCAACAAGCAGAAGAGACTTGTTTGGGCTAAAGAACACAAGGAATGGACATTAGACCAGTGGAAATCTGTGCTTTGGTCTGATGAGTCCAAATTTGAGATCTTTGGTTCCAACCACCGTGTCTTTGTGCGACGCAGAAAAGGTGAACGGATGGACTCTACATGCCTGGTTCCCACCGTGAAGCATGGGGGAGGAGGTGTGATGGTGTGGGGGTGCTTTGTTGGTGACACTGTTGGGGATTTATTCAAAATTGAAGACATACTAAACCAGCACGGTTACCACAGCATCTTGCAGCGGCATGCTATTCCATCTGGTTTGCGTTTAGCTGGACCATCATTTATTTTTCAACAGGACAATGACCCCAAACACACCTCCAGGCTGTGTACGGGCTATTTGACCAAGAAGGAGAGTGATGGGGTGCTACGCCAGATGACCTGGCCTCCACAGTCACCAGACCTGAACCCAATCGAGATGGTTTTGGGTGAGCTGGAACGCAGAATGAAGGCAAAAGGGCCAACAAGTGCTAAGCATCTCTGGGAACTCCTTTAAGATTGTTGGAAGACCATCTCCGGTGACTACCTCTTGAAGCTCATCAAGAGAATGCCAAGAGTGTGCAAAGCAGTGATCAAAGCAAAAGGTGGCTACTTTGAAGAACCTAGAATATAAGACATTTTCAGTTGTTTCACACTTTTTTGTTAAGTTTATAATTCCACATGTGTTAATTCATAGTTTTGATGCCTTCAGTGTGAATGTACAATTTTCATGGTCATGAAAATACAGAAAGATCTTTAAATGATAAGGTGTGTCCAAACTTTTGGTCTGTACTGTATTTCTCTGTTTTAAGAGAATAAAAATTCAAAGTTTGAAAATTGCAAAATTTTTGCCTTATTTCCATTTTTTTCATAAATAACCGCGAGTTATATCGAAGAAATTTTTACCACTATCATGAAGTACAATATGTCACGAGAAAACAATCTCAGAATCGCGAAGATCCGTTGAAGCATTCCAGAGTTATAACCTCATAAAGAGACAGTGGTCAGAATTGTAAAAATTGGCCCGGTCATTAACGTGCAAACCACCCTTGGGGGTTAAGGGGTTAGTATCCCAAATGGATGTTAAATAGCCATATCCCAATAATATGCACATGTAAAAGTAACAGCTGAAGCTGACTCGTAAGGTAAAACTCAAATAAATGCCCAAAGGTAGCAGGATTAGATAAAGAAACGGAGTGTAATGCAAGAAAGAAAAGACCTGAGAAATCTCTCAGTCTAAAGCCCCCATCACACACAGCAATCTCGCTAGCGAGGTCGCTGCTGAGTCACTAGTTTTGTGATGCAACAGCGATCTCCCCAGCGATATTGCTGTGTGTGACATTCAGCGACGATCAGCCCCCCAGCTGGGTATCGCTGATCGTCGCTGAATGTCCTGGACATTTTTTTGATCGTTGGTCTCCTGCTGGCAGGCACGCATCGCTGCGTGTGGCATGCAGGAGACCAGCGATCAGCTGGTAACCAAGGTACACATGGGTTTCCAGGCACCGGGCAGCGCCTGGAAACCCGATGTGTACGTTGGATGCCAGCGCGCTGCTGCAGGAGAGCTAGTAACCAAGGTACACATCGGGTTTCCAGGTGCCGCGCAGCGCTTGTAAACCCGATGTGTACGTTGGTTACCAGATCCCTGCACCAGTGGGCTGGTATCCAACGTACACTGCGGGTAACAAAGCGACGTTACCCGCAGTGTCGCTGTCCTGATCGCTGCCTGAGCTGCCTGTTTGGCAGCTCAGCAGCGATCATGTAGCGACACACCAGTGATCCTGACAAGTGCATATCGTTGTCGGGATCGCTGGTGTGTCCCTAGGTGTGATGGGGCCCTTAGACTGTGGATCTGTGTCCCAAAAAGTGAGGTGGGTAAAGACTTGTTGAATGCTATGGGACTTTGGGTCTGATGTGGAAACACCCAGTAGACTGGTATGCTGCCAGGAGTCAGCTGTAGTAACTAAGGTCACATGATGTGTGATGACAAAGTCACATGTTGAGCTGTGATGTACACAGGGTGTACCATGTATAGGACTATGTGCAGTGTGTAGGACTTTGTACAGCAGTTTATAGGACTGTGTGCAATGTGTTTGTAGCCTTTTGATGTCTTGGCATTATTAGTGAGGTTTGCACTGTGTGAGGTTGTATGTCTGCAGAACAATATGATGCTTGGGCAAGTATTATGAGATTGCTGGTAGTACTGGACTGAGTGTAGGTGGCAGAGCATTGCATGTAATCTGCAGGTAGCAGAACATTGCTTGTAATCTGTGAGTAGCAGAAACTTGTGTAAACTGTGTGAATGGTGCTCCCTAGGAGATGGGATACAATAATCAGTTTTGGTAGAGTGATCTACTGTTGGCGGTCAGATAATGCCCAGCCCTCAGCTTTGGGCAGAGGGGTGGTATATGTAGCATAGATGAGGACAGGGTTAGATCCCAGCTCGGCAGGTTCTTGACTAGATACACCTGTAGGGTCTTGCTAAGAACCAAGAAGTAGCTTCATGTATTGGCATTCTCCTGAGGGAGTGTAAATCTGCTGGATATTGAGCAGAGTTGATTGTGCTACTGGTGAGTGACCATATAAAACGTGAGCTGTTGCTGAGAGAGACATGCTGGTGTATCTCTCTGAATGGAAATTGCGTTGAGCAGTCTTTTTGTGAGAGCTTCAGAGAACTGTGTGGAAGCTGCAGCCTGTTAAGTGTGAATTGTTCCTGGAGCTGAACACTTCTGTTTGGCACTGGAAGCTGCTGGAGCTTGGGCTGTAGGGAATACTGCAACTGGTGGGATTGTGCCTCTTCTGCGTATGAAGTCTGCTCTGGGAGAAAGGACTATTATCTAGTCAGGTAAGCCCGCACTGACATATGTGATCATGAGTAAATGCACAGTCCATGTGCAGAGAACTGCAAGTATTAGTGGTTGCTATGAACAATAGCTGTTCTGTTTGACCTAGTCGGGGCCAGCTCAGCCGTGTATGAGTAACTATGGTCTGTTCTGTTTAGTTAGCGCCTGGACAAGGCTAGGGATTCATGGTTACAAGTTTGTTTTGGTGCTGGGCAACCTGTGGAAAACAATGAAAACTGCAGGTGTTTGGAACAAAACTGTGTGTAATATTGCCTGTGTGAATGCAACCTAAAGGTTCAAACTTAGAGCTTCAACAGAGAAGAGAATTTTACAACTGTGTGCTGTCCGATTAAAAATTGGGCACCTGTTGCATCAATCATATCTTATAATTCAATATGATGATTCAGTTGACAGTTTTTGCTGGACGGACTGAGTCTGAGTGAAATAGATTGAAGCATGCTCTATTCTCTTCTGTATATCAGATGAGACTCGTTTAAACAATTCAGTTGTTACTCACTATCCAGGTCTGGGTTCTGCTCCCTTCACCTTGATGCACTACCTTCTGTTGTGTTCCAACTTCCAAATCAGGCTTTTCAGGTTGCCCAGTGTAAGTCATCATCTCCTGAGGCCTTATAAAGCTCATTAGGACACACAACTGAGTCTTCAGGTTGTTATTCTTGACCTTAGCTTGTTACAACACTCTTGTGCACACCGTGTTACTTTCTTCTGTTCTTGCTGACTTCGCTTCATCCATCCTGCTGTTCCTAACGTTCCTGAGGGTATTTTATCCTCGTTCCCCACGTCTCATCCTGTCAGCTGCACTAACGCTCGAGGTCCGAGTACTCACCCGGACCAGAGGCTTAGTGAGTCCTCTTCACCAGGTGAGCCTAAACATCTATAGGTGCATAAAAAAAATCTGATTCCATAGAGAACACATACAGTCATATAGCACCCAATTTTTATGAACACATTTCCATTACTAACCTAGAAAACTGTATTTTATCATGTCCATTTTAAAATGTCGATGTATAAAAATGGATGCAATACAGAGGTAAAAACAGATATATGGATGACACTCAGATGGCACATGGATGTCGAGCGCCTACCTTGGCCGTGGGGTTACTCGGTACCGGACCACTTCTTAAGGGGGCAGTGTTACGGCAGCAGTGACCCGGTCCGTGGCTCTGGGCGTATAATAAAAGGGGATGATGAAAAGGAAAAATAAAGTTTATAATATAATGGATTAAATGTTCGTGATGCCACCCGTGGTGTTCGGTCAGGGGACCAACACTGCAATGCAGATCCTCTGGGATGATGATAGGGCAGCAGAGATGGTTAAGCTCTCCACGGGTAGAGCTGTGTCCCAGGGCAGTTAGGATGTTAAGGTTATGATGGTAATGATAGTGGTGGCTGTTGTGATGCAGGGTGGGCGACGCGGGAATGACTCAGAGGACACAGCAGAATGCAGTTTCCAAACGCTTTTCTCACATTTCACTTGTGCACAGACGCCCGCTTGGTGCCGTGTCCTCCAGGTGAGGGGTCCAGCAAACTCCCAGATAGATTGGGCTGTACCTTTCCAGGACTCCCTTCAGTGTGTACCTCTCCTGGCCATCTCACCGTGCTGGTTTCCGCCCTCCTACCCAGCACCCTCACAAACAGTATCCCAAGCCAGCAGCCACGGACCTTGTCGGGTGACGTTCTCTGAGTCCCATGGCTCCTATATAATAATAATTATATAGTAATTGTGGATGTGACTGGGGCAACTACAGCTGTCGCTGCCTCTGGCTTGCGAGTGGAGTCTTGCAGTCCTCCACTAGTCTCGGGGGCCGGCTTCCTCACTGCGACCTGGTCTCTCCACTTCTGGATACCGGCTCCACGGGTGGCTTCGGCTCTTCCCGTGTCCCTAGGATCCCTTCTGTCCTCCCGGGAGCTTCCTTCAGACTCCCCTCACAATTCTCTCTCTGCAGCTTCTCTACTGCACTCCTCCTTCGGTCTCCTCAGACCAACTGCTCTGTTCTTGCCGCTCTCTCAGCTCCTCCCTTCTTTTTACCTTCCCCATCCACACCCCAACACCCTTTCCTACCCAGCCTGAGATGAGGCTATCCTCCCTTAGGGTATGCCCAAGTGCCCTGACTGAACTAGTGTGTGTTGGGTGCGAGTGTTAGAGTTCTGGGTAGTGCGCCCTCCTTACCTGAGAGTGGGATACCACACCTCTGGATGAGGTGCAGTACCTCTGTGGCGACTGGACCCTCAGGGGCACCACAGATGGAATATGGATAATAATATCAATGACGAACATCCAAGTTTTTTATGGAAATCCAACAATTTTTCATGCACTTGTCTGAACCCAGCTATATGTCTGTACATAGTGATTCAAGTATATTGTGTCAAGTGCTGCTCATATTGCACAGTGGCCCACAGGAGGATTATCCTGTTCTCCCGTGGACCAGTCCAAGCTTACATGCGCTCAGTGCACCATTGGCATAGATTTGATTTGCGGTTGGAAAAAAACTTGCCAGCACCATTTCCCACACTGGTAAAACATCGGAGAGTGGGCTAACATCTTTTTTGCATAGCCGTGCGGTCCTCCTCATAATGCCCTACAGCTATGACATCTAGTGAATTATCACACGTTGTACAGTGGTCAGTACCCGGGTCATCACAGGTCAGAGCATCCTAGCAGAGCACAGTTTGTACGGCAGAGTCGTTTCCATCTCTAGAGTCACTAGGTAAGTTTCTCTCTTCTGTAAGGTGTAAGCTCTTATGGTCAGAAGAGTCGTCTCTCTTGTCTGTAAAACGTAAGCTCTAATGGTCAGTGGGGTTCACTTTCTCCTCTCCTCCACGTGTATCTTTCAAGCAATTACAGGCTTTAAAGCTTTGAGAATAGCACAAATTTATTTGCCCCAAATCAAAATTTTTGGACTTGTTGGAATATGTGCACATGGAGGCCCCGATTCAACAAGACTGGTAATTCTCTTACCGGTGTTGATGAGGGGACATGTTGGAGCAGGTGCTCCTGATTCACTAAAAGGCGCATGCCTCTCAATGAATTAGGCAAAGCACATGGTGCAGTGCACCTCTTTGTGTGGCTACAGGAACTGGAGTAAGATTTATGGCATAGGGAATCGTGAATATGACAAGCGGGGATTGCCACACCCCAGCTCTGTCCACTTTATTCGAGCTAGGACGAGAATGGTGTGAAAATGTTAAAAGTCACAATTTTCAACTTTCAAAGCTTTTTTTCAACAGAAATCTGGTGAAAAAGCTTTGATTGATCCCCCACTGAGCTTTTTTGCTGTGTTTTTAGAGCGTTAACTGAGCAGAAACTCACATTTTTTGAGGAGATTCACATTTTTATTGATAATTTGGAGAAACTCTTAGAAAAACTTGGTGTGCACATACCCTAAGACATAGGTCCAATTAGCTCCATATACAGAATATGAGGATGACTTCTTCAACTGTATAGTTACGCAAATGCCAAATGTAGAATTTTGGATTTTGAAGGCTGTTTGGGTCCATCTTCATGCATTATGTATGCACGGTAATTACAGGTTTTGCTGAATGAAGAATGGTAGAGGATTTTAGGCCAATCCTGCACATGGCAAGGGTTAATTTTGGAACAAAACAATGCAGGATATTCTCTATTGAGATCTCCATTCTCGGCTGTTTTTCATTCTGCTGTATTCTACATCACTATACTCTCATTAGCCAACACCATTTTAGAAAGACATAGCAATTCCTTTTAATTATGTACTAAAATAAGAATGTGCAAGAAATATGTCATCTCAAGCCTTATTTTCATTGAAGCCTGTCTCTGGCCGGCAACCAACATGCAGATTCTGGTACATTGCAAACCCTGAGCAGCCCCTATGATATCTAAACAATAAAGGAACGTCTTACTGAGTCACTGGCACGCGTTAAGTATGAATTTCGAACGACGTCCAGTGACATTATTTGATCATTGTGGGTAAAGAGACACCGTGACACAGACAAGCCGAGGCCAATTTTCTATTCGCAATACTCAATGTACTGTATAATTAAGGAATAAGCAAGGTAGATTTAATATAAATGTTGTAACGTTCAGAATCAGCTCACAGCAAGGAAGGAAGGGGGCATTCAAAGAGACAAAAAGTATTTATAGGCAAATAGGTTGAAATTCACTGGTGTGTTTTCCTGCACAGATGAATGCTGTCGTCCCGCTGTTTGCTGGAATAAACATTTGCCGGGATTAGCTTCTCTAAATACCAGGAACACAAGCTCTTATGTTCAAAGATATGCTACATTAAAACCGAATCTTTTCAGATCAGGCTGTGCAAAATACATCCTGCACCTGTTCTTTTACAGGAGAAATCACACTGCTTGGTAAACAACATGACGTACCCGATTAAATGAAGAAACGTTCGCGTGTAATCATTTCATAGGACTGAGCAAATCCTAATAAAAGTCATCCTGTAGGAGACATATCCTACATCCAAAGAAATAAATAATAATGTGTTCTGGACGGAGTGGACAGAGGACTCTTCACGATTATAAAGAAAAAAGGAGGAAAACTGTATCCAAAAAGATGAACCAGGTTCGTCATCAATACTACAGGAAACAATCAACATTTTGGGCCCCAATCATCTTTTTCTTTTTTTTTTTGGTCGCTTTTCTTTTTTTATTTTGTGGTTTTCGCTGACTTTTTTTGCTCCAAATTCATCAAAGTGGCGCACATGGTTCATGAATTTTTATGCAAGGTCAAAAATGGTCTTATATTCTGTATTTAACCATTTTTACGACTGTTTAGAGCAAAAAGGCACATTTTACAAGATTTCGCAAAAGATTGCTAAAAATAATACCAGTGTACACAAAATCACTGCAAGAGGGTGGGGCTGGAATACATTAGAGATAAATTTTGCAACTTTTTGAAAATTCACAAATAATTAATCAGGCAAAAACCTATGCTAAACCATAAACCTCACCCACCGTTAAGAACCCGAAAAAAAACAGTTGAATATTAGGGATGAACGAACACAGATACTCTGATATCACTCAAGTATCTGTGTGCTCTAATGTGCTCGGCACTCGGCAAGCATTAGCTGGTGCTCGATTTCAAACTTGAATCCACGCATGTTTGGCGCCTGTTACACAGTCAATAAGCATGCGGGAATTGCCTTTGAGTCACTGTAATGCTGTAGCCATCTTGGTAGTGGCATTACTGTGATTGGCTGGCCATGTGTCATCATCAGGGGTTATAAAAGGACAGGTGCCACCAGGCTCAGTACACTAATGCCATTGCACAGGACTGTGACAGTTGTTACTGCAAAAAGAGAGCGCTTCTCCTAGCCTGTGTGTGCACAGGTTAACGAATAAGAGTCTTCTAGTGTTGACACTAGTGCTGAAACTGAACCATCAAAGTAACAGTCCTTTAAGGGGTAATTTTGCGCTTTGTTGTTTGTATCAGATACATTCTGCATTTAGCTTAGGGAGGGAGAGTTGAAGGAGCAGGGAGAGAGACTGAATACAGTTTCTAGGCAGGGATTAGGGCTTTGCAGTCTGTTCCTAAATATATAGCTGCGGCAGTTGACCACTTTTTTTGGGGGGGTGAAAAAATTATATTGTCATCCATAGAGTATTACTTGCTTTTAACACTCAAAAAAAGGTTTACACATTTGTCTATATTCAACTATTCATCCATATACTATGACGTGGTCTGTGGTACATTTTGGTGCTATACAACATCATGTAGGGGGCATTTATGCACATTTTATTCCAAGTGCATTTTTTCAAAGTGCTTTGCAGTTAATCATGGCATAATCTAATGCTCATTCTTTTCATACAGGTAAATATTTCATTCATGTGCTGCACATGTCCTGCATGTATCCTGAGCCCTCATTTCCATCTCTGCAAGAATATTTAATGGTATATACTTCATTAATATTACTGAGATAGTCCCTGATGCTGTAAGGTCATCTCACTAGCTCAAATAGTTTTATGATCCATGTTGGCCTGCAAACTTGTTTGTTAATATCTACATTTATTCTATCCAGCTGTCTTAACTTAGTTAATTGATTGTTAACAAGTCAAATTAGTGATAAATCTAGAACAAATCTCCTATTTATTCTAACATAACTTTTGGGATTCATTTATACTGTATACGGGGCATTAATGCACATTTTATTCAAGTGCATGTTTTTCAAGGTGACTTGCAGTTAATCATGGCAGTTAGACAGAGCTGGAGATAGTTAAGACATTCAAAGAAACCTATTTCCAGTACATTTGAATTGTATCAAATATGCATCATATGCATCTGTATAATTTAGATTCAGGCTGCTGCATTCACTCACAATCACCGTCTTTGCACAAACTCTTTACGCTCCATCCATATCAGTCCCTTTGTCCTCTCCTCTCCTGTGTACAGCACTCACGCTCTTTTCACAATCCTAAACTGTACAAATCCATTCAGTCCCATTATACAACACAAGAGACGCTCTCACAAATCACTTAACCACTCTTTCTATCCTCCTTCTCCTAGTCACAGAAGGTATCTCTCCCAACCCTGGCCCTTCAAGTATTAGTAAGTCGAACCCCTCACCTACTATACTCAGAAACCCCTCAAATGTCATTAATATTTCCTGCATGCCTTCTGTCTCTTTTAGCTGTGCCTTTTGGAATTCACACACAGCGTGTAACAAACTCTCTTCATCTACAACTTCTTCCTTTCTGATTCTCTTAACATTCTGGCTCTTACTGAAACCTGGATCCAGCAGTCAGACACCACCACCACTGCTGCTCTCTCATATGGTGGACTACATTTCTCTCATACCCCGAGATCGGACAACAGACCAGGTGGAGGTGTTGGTCTGCTCCTATCAACCAAATGTACTTTTCAGGTTATCCCCCAAATAGCCTCACTTATCTTCTCTTCTTTTGAGGTCCATGCTGTCAGACTCTAAATCCCTTTCTCCCTATGATTGGTGGTAGTGTATCATCCTCCGGGCCCCTCCCATCAGTTCCTTGATCACTTTGCCACATGGCTTCCACATTTTCTATCCTGTGACATTCCCACCCTCATCATGAGAGACTTTAACATTCCCATTGGTTTTCCTCTCTCCCCATCTGCCACTCACCTTTTATCTCTAACCTTTTCCTTCGGCCTTTCAGAGCTTTCTAACTCTCCTACGCATGAAGACGAACATACACTGGACCTGGTTTTCTCTCGACTCTGCTCAGTGCATGATTTTACCAACTTCCCTCTCCCACTCTCTGACCACAACCTTCTTTCATTCTCTGTCAAGAACTGTCACCCTGTTCAGGACACCCCGACTTTCCATACTTATAGAAATATAGGTGCCATTAACACAAATAAACTTATGAAGACTTTGCAGTCATCATTGGCCCCAATCTCCTCCCTCTCATGTCCTGACTCTGCACTGAAACATTATAATAAAAAACTGCAAAGTGCCCTGGAGAAAGCTGCACCATCTACATATAGAACAACTCGGCACAGACAACCTTCGCACACGCTGCAAACGCGTTTCCTACAGCTGTGTTCCAGGTGCGATGACCGTCTGTGGAGAAAATCAAATCTGGCCGAAGATTTCATCCATTATAATTTTATGCTTAAAACATACAACACTGCCCTTCACCTCTCCAAACAAACATACTTCAATACCCTCATCACCTCACTATCCAACAATCCTAAATGTCTCTTTGACACTTTTCATTCTCTTCTCAAACCAATAGTGCAGGCCCCAACCACGGCTATCGCCAAGCTGCTACTGCGCAGGCGGCGCTATCTTGGAGGAGGAATTTTTTTTCATCTCCAGTAAAATGGAGCCACCGGCGCATGCGCAGTAGCAGCTACCGGATCACAGCTAGACACTTATAGCTGCTACTGCACAGGCGCCATTTTCAAATACATTATTTTTTTTCCCTAGCTAAATAACATCAAGAAACTGTATTATTGGCACAATAAACAAGCCTGCACCGGCATGCAAAAGCAGTTTTTGTCTCTTTCTTCGGTATGTTAGGTATTCATTATGCAAACTAGGGGGTAGGTCACTGACTGATCAGTGACCCGTCAGCAGTCTGCATTATGAATATGTAATCAGAGCACACATACACCAACCCTGCCTTAAGGCACGAGAATCTCATTAACTACAAACTGAAAATAAAGATTAAAGAACAACCACAAGACAGATTTCATCAACCAAGTTATCATTTTAATCAGTATAATGGCGCCGACCTGACACTGTCTGTAGGTTACTGGGCACAATCCTGCTGACAGGTTCCCTTAAACAATTAGGAAGCATTTGCAGGTGTTTTTTGTTAATTATTCTAATTTACTGAAATAATGACTTTTGGTTTTTCATTGTCTGTAAGCCATAATCATCAACATTAACAGAGATAAACACTTGAAATAGATCACTCTGTAATGACTCTATATAATATATGAATTTCACTTTTTGTATTGAAGAACTGAAATAAATTAACTTTTTAATGATATTCTAATTTTGTGAGAAGCAGCAGTATGTACTAAACCTTTGTATGTTAAAAGACATAAAAGTGTAACATAATCATACTATTCCAGTAATTTTGTACTTTGAAATAAAATTGCGCTATATCGCAAGTAGTAGCTTTCTTTACAGCTGTATCCAAACCTTAGTGTTAAAAACTTGGCAATACATACTGCCTCAGAGAAGAAACAACAGGCTCTGCTGAAGCTAATTTGTCTAAGAAACAAACCACACACGACGGTAGAGTTATTAAAAGGAATAACAGACCAGACAGATCTGTGGCTCTTGCCTCTAAACCTACAACCATGCATGGTCATGTGTGATAATGGGCATAAACCAGTGGCAGCTATGAAGCTTGGCATGTGATCAACTTGACAGTTCAGTGGTTTCTTAAATCCTACCCAGATTTTCCTGAGAATCTGGTCAAGGTACGTCGCATCAGCATCCATTTCCGCAAGTCAGCTAGAGCTCCCACCGCTCTGGCAGTGCTGCAGCAGTGCATACATGTGCCAGCTCACCGACTGGTGTGCGACGTGACCACGATTTGGAACTCAACACTGCACATGCTGTCAAGGGTTTTATGAGCAGCAGAGGCCAGTTGTGAAATACCAGCTCCAATACGCCTGTTGGTATTCTCGTCAACCTCCACACACAACTGAATAGTGGGCTTGGAAGTCTGACATTTGTGCAGTTGTACAAGACTTTGAGGACACCACATCATCATCAGTGCAACTATCCCGCTTTTATGCCTACTTAAACAGTCACTGATGACAATTAAATATGAAGCTTTGCATGCGGACCATGTGAAGATGGAGGAAGACATGAGACAAAGAGATACTACCCAGCCCAGCTTCATCTCATCAGCTCAGCGCAGATTGGGTAACAATGAAGAGTGGAGGCTGAGGATGAAAAGGAGGAACAAAAACTGACTGATAGTATAAAATAGGCTAGTACCATACAAGCTTTGTCCCTTCTCCCCTAGGTGGATGGGCTGAGGAGGAAGAAGAGATGGAGAGTAGTCATTATGGGGAGATAGGGAAGTGTTGGCCGTAGGGACCTTGTCACATGTGGCAGACTTTATGTATTGCTGCCTTTTCTTGTTACATTCATCTCAACCAAAAAAAGAGTACTGGGTGTTCATCATGCTAGACCCACTCTACAAAAAGAACTTGCATCTCTTCTTCCTGAGGCGGCGAGGTCTTCTAAAATGGTGGTATAAAAAAAGGCTAATGTGGAAAATATGTTGAAAAAATTCCCATCAGATGCTAGCGGCAGGGGCAAGCTTCCTTGCTCAACCAAGGAGGGGAGGCATGGGAGACACACACCAGGTACAGCAGAGGCTGAGGTACACTGTCAAAGACCTAGGCCAATTTCATGACATCCTCCCAACGTCCATGCCTGGTATCTGGATATTTTTTTTACAAGGAGGTAAAAGTTTTTAAAGATGGTCAAGCAATACCTGGTTGACAAAACCAGCATACTCGCTAACTCCTTCCTGTGCGATCTTCAGCTATTGGGTCTCAAAGCTGGACACTTGACATTAGCTGTCCCTCTATGCCTTGGAGGTGTTGTGCTACCCTGCTGCTAGCATCTTGTCTGAGCAGGTTTTTAGTGTCAATGGGATAGTCATGATAGACAGGCGCTTTCCCCTGTCAACAGAAAGTGCTGACAGGCTTACTCTGATAATGAACAAAGCCTGGATTAGATCCGACTTTTCCACATCACCATATGATAGCAGCACATAATTTTTTTTAATCTTCAATATTTGAATGCAGCCTGCCAGTTGTTGCCTTCTAGGGTCTATGGATGACCTTATAATTTTTTCCTGGCTTTACGTACACTTTGTGCAAAGCCTTTATGAGTATAGAAGTACCACAACTACACTTTGTTAACAATATTTGAATGAGGCACTCCTGTTGGTGTCTTCAAGGGTGTATGGATAACCTTGCTTGTAATTTTTGGCAGGATTTGCTCTTAGTGCATAGCCTTTATGAGTCTAGGAGAATCACTACTGTACATTACAATTTGTACAGAATGCTTCCTTCATAAATAATACTAAAATTTCCAATTTGTTAATTAAATATTAAATTTTGGTTTACTTAAATTATATTTTTTTTAAATACTGGAAAAAATGTTTGAAATTTTTTTCCCTTAAACTCCAATTTCCCGCCGATTTTGAATGCTTTATTATCAGTCCTAAAGGCTGAGTAAAAGTGTGACACTATTGTTCTCAGCAGCGATCTGGGAGTCAAAGAGGCTTCTAGTGGTCTTCCCCATTCTGTTCTTCTTCCATTCAATACTTTTTCCATCCATTTCAACATTTTCACTAACCCCCAGACCTCCTTATGGAGTCTGCTGTAAAAGCAGCATTAGAAAGCTTGAGCATTAGAAATTGCTCAGCTCGAGTAACGAGTATCCAAGCATTTTAGTGCTTGCTCATTGCTATTAAATGTATGTAAAATAGACTTCAAAAAGGCACAAACAGAAAGCTGAATTTGGCACAAACAAAAGGCGCAATGACACCAAAAAACAGAAATGCAATAACGAATCTGGCCCTTAGCGTGGACTAAAGTAAGCTGAACCCATAAGACTAAATTAATTTCAGGGCTCCAGTCAAGTTGCACAGAATATATTTGTATATGGGAATACCCTCAAAAGTTACATACCCCGTTAGTAAACAATGGGCCATTAGAAATGTCCATTCTTCCACTCTGAACCTCTTTGGTCCTGCACCTAGGACAGAGTAATCCTATTGCTGCTGTGAGACAGTGAGGGAATATGTGTTGAATGGGGTGTACATTTCACCTAGGTACTGTGCTGTATGGTATAAGGGAAATGTGTGGCTTTGTAAACCTAGTGGTAGAGAAAGGTCACTACACCTCACATTCAGCACACACTTGCAGCTCAGGCCTGAAACCATTCAGCTGTTAATTAGGAGACCAGAAGTAGGTGTCTGCAAACACAGTCTGGGAGCTGGCTTAGTCTGGACACAGGAAGGTGTCCCGGCACAAGAAGCAGTCTCCAGGAGTGGGAGCTGGCTTAGTCTGGACACAGGAAGGTGTCCCGGCACAAGAAGCAGTCTCCAGGAGTTTGAGCTATCTCAGTCTGGGTGCAGGAAGTACCCCGGACACAGGAGTAGTCTCAGTGAGAATCCGTGCGAATAGCGGCTGAATAGGAGTGGATCTCTCTCAAGTCTGGACATTGAAGGTGCCTTCAGACACAAGGAGAAGTATCTGTGAAACTCCATACTGGTAACATATATCATAAGTGTTGTTTTGGGTCAGGCTGGTAGAGCCGGGACCCGGATAGACAGGGCAATCTATCTAAGTGTAATTAGTGGCTAGACAAGCCCAGGTTTTCTGTTTATGATTTGTTTTTATCTGTTTGCTGTGGACTTTAATAAAACTGGTTGCGGCCAGTTTTACACCAGAACTGCTGTCTGAATGAACTGTTTTCGTGCCATTCTGTCTACCCAGACAGCGATCCTAGAGCTATACCCCCTGGAAATGTTACAATTGGCGAAGAGTGCTGGGGCAGCACGGTGGCTGATGCAGATGGTGCTGGAGTGTGCGTGCGGCACGGTGGCTTAGAGGCAGCAATAAAGGTGAAGTCTGTTGAAATAGCAGCAGAGAAAAAAAAAAAAAGTGTGTCAGCAGAAACGTCTGTTTGGAGCAGTCTTAAAGAGACAGTAGCCCTAATAGACTTTGCAAAGAAAAAAAAAAAAAAAGTGTCTGCACAGCAGAGCTGAATTTTTCTATGGAAAAGACTGTAGAGTGTGTATGTCTTGAGTAAAGACTGCCGTTGTTGAGACAGAGAAGTCTGACAGCATGGATGACAGCATGGAGACGCTGTTTGAACAAATGGCGCAAGTTAATGTGCAACATAAAACTGCCGTGGTTGAGACAGATAAGTCCGGCAGTATGGAGGGGCTCATTGAGTACCTGGTCCAGGCCCAGCGGACCATGGAGTAGCAGCGCCTGCAGCACCAGCAGCGCATGCAGCAGGTCCAGCGGAGCATGGAGCAGCAGCGCCTGCAGCACCAGCAGCGCATGCAGCAGGCCCGGCAGCAATTCCTGCAGCAGCAGCAAGAGAATAACCGGTTGTTGGAGCAGATTGTAGCTCTCAGCACCTCGTCCCAGAGTAATGTTGTAAAGGCACCTGCCTTGTCCGCTGTAAAGAAGGCAGTAAGACGGTCCCTGAAAAAGATGACACCTCGTGATGATGTGGAGGTATATCTCACTAGGTTTGAGGGACTGGCAGAGAAGGAGAATCTGCCCCTATCTGAATGGGCCATGATGGTCGCACCCTATCTGATTGGAGTGCCCCAGGTGGCCTATGCTGACCTGAGCGAGCAGGACAGCCAAGACTATGCCAAGCTGAAAGCAGAGATTCGTACCCGGATGGGTGTTACGGTGACAGCCCGTGCCAGGGGAGTTCATGACTGGAGATACAGTTGGGAGTCTGCAGTCAACAAACCTGATTATGGAGTTGAAAAGGTGATAGTGGACCGCTACACCCAAGCACGTCCTCCTGAGGTACAGCCGTCTGAGAGGTCGTCACTTCGGAGTTCCCGGACGCTGAACTCTCGCGGTAAGAGCGTTCCAGCTGTTGGGGACATGGGGTATGCTGATAAGCGGGTTCAGGCCCGAGGGGACATATGGGAGGGTGATTGTGGTGGACAGTGTTGGAGATGTCGTGAAATTGCAGCCGGCTGTTCACTAGAGGGCGAGCCTATGTGCCGTGATGTTGGCAGGTCCCTCTCTCCCTGCGCAGAGCCTGTGTGTGTATCCACCTCAGCCGAAGAGACTGGACCACAGGGGTCCCCGGTGGTTGTAAATGACTGCCCAGCACAGGCCCTCTTGGACTCAGAGAGTCCAGTGACTTCCGTATGTGACAGCCTGATTGATAGGGACTTCATCCCTGATAAGCACCTGAGTATGGTGTGCATCCATGGAGACACCAAAGTCTACCCAGAGACTGCCGTGGACTTGGTCCCTAAAATCGGGGAGGTTTCATATGAAGTGGGGGTAGTGAAGAACCTGGTGCAACCCGTTATATTGGGTAATGACTTTCCCCGATCTAAGGATCTCTGGGGGAAAAATGTTTCGGGTGGACAGTGTGATGAAGCTCCTATTGAGGGTGCGCAGTCCCGAGGGGCGGAACACAATGCTAGTGGGCCGTTAAACTTGTGTGATAATGATGACCATGATAATGATGCTGATGCTGATCTAAATGATGATGATCATGATAGTGATGATGATACTGATCATAGTCATGATAATGATGTTGATAATAATGATGACTGTGATAGTGATGAAATTCCTTTGCAGGTGATGTTGGGAGACGAGGATGGTGGTTCTCGGGAACCGAGTGTCCCTGACTTGCCTGTGTCCTGTGACAATTTTGAGAGTGAGCAGTGGCGAGACCCCACTCTTAGGACGGCACAGGAAAATATGATTGTTCTAAATGAGGTTTCCCAGGAGCCTGGCTCTGAGGAGAGGTTTCCTCATGCTGCCATGGACAATAGCCTATTGTATAGGGACACTTAAGTCCAGGGAGAGGTCGTGAGTCAGCTCCTAGTACCTGAGCTATATAGAAGTATAGTGCTGGGGTTGTCACATAGTCACATACTTGAGGGACCAGATGGTGAAGTTAATGTTGTGGATGACATGTTAACTAAGGTTCCAGATCAAGATGTGAATGAAAATGAATTGTATAACCTGACAGTAAGCAGGATGTGAATGAAAATGAATTGTATAACCCTGACAGTGAGCAGGATGTGAATGAAAATGAATTGTATAGCCCTGACAGTGAACAGGATGTGAATGAAAATGAAGTGTATAGCCCTGACGGTAGGGCTTCTGGGCATGTCCTGCTAGAAGAGCCTGAAGGAGGGGAACTGGAGAAAAGTGAAAAACCCCCTATACCTTCTGTGATAGTTGGTGACACATGGTCAGTGCACCAGGGACAGGAGGTACGTGAATTTCTGAGGAAGAGTCAGCAGAAGTGTTCTGATGTGCCGGGTCGTACTTCTCTGGCCAGGCACTATATCGAAACTGAGCCCGGCCCTAAGGTCAAGATGAAACCGTGCAGGATACCCGAGGCCCGCAGAGAGTATAGGCCTGGGAGGGTACAGGGTAGTGCGGATGCTTCAGATGAAGGGAAAGCTGATGTTGGCAATGACAGTGGTGAGGATGAAGCTGATGAGGGCCATGACTGGTCCAGAGTTGACTGTCTCTGTTGGATTGTTGACCAGCCCTCCGGTCTGGATGACCAGCCCTCCGGTCTGGAGAAGAGGGAGGGGATATGTGAGACAGTGAGGGAATATGTGTTGAATGGGGTGTACATTTCACCTAGGTACTGTGCTGTATGGTATAAGGGAAATGTGTGGCTTTGTAAACCTAGTGGTAGAGAAAGGTCACTACACCTCACATTCAGCACACACTTGCAGCTCAGGCCTGAAACCATTCAGCTGTTAATTAGGAGACCAGAAGTAGGTGTCTGCAAACACAGTCTGGGAGCTGGCTTAGTCTGGACACAGGAAGGTGTCCCGGCACAAGAAGCAGTCTCCAGGAGTGGGAGCTGGCTTAGTCTGGACACAGGAAGGTGTCCCGCACAAGAAGCAGTCTCCAGGAGTGGAGCTGGCTTAGTCTGGACACAGGAAGGTGTCCCGGCACAAGAAGCAGTCTCCAGGAGTTTGAGCTATCTCAGTCTGGGTGCAGGAAGTACCCCGGACACAGGAGTAGTCTCAGTGAGAATCCGTGCGAATAGCGGCTGAATAGGAGTGGATCTCTCTCAAGTCTGGACATTGAAGGTGCCTTCAGACACAAGGAGGAGTATCTGTGAAACTCCATACTGGTAACATATATCATAAGTGTTGTTTTGGGTCAGGCTGGTAGAGCCGGAACCCGGATAGACAGGGCAATCTATCTAAGTGTAATTAGTGGCTAGACAAGCCCAGGTTTTCTGTTTATGATTTGTTTTTATCTGTTTGCTGTGGACTTTAATAAAACTGGTTGCGGCCAGTTTTACACCAGAACTGCTGTCTGAATGAACTGTTTTCGTGCCATTCTGTCTACCCAGACAGCGATCCTAGAGCTATACCCCCTGGAAATGTTACACTGCATATACATTAAATGGGAGTATACTCGGGATTACAGAACAGGAGGACTTTGGTATTCTTGTTACAAGTAAACTGAGCAGCAGTGCTCAATGTCAAACAGCAGCCGCAAAAGCAAACAAGATTTTAGGATATATACAGTGGGTACGGAAAGTATTCAGACCCCTTTAAATTTTTCACTCTTTGTTTCATTGCAGCCATTTGGTAAATTCAAAAAAGTTCATTTTTTTCCTCCTTAATGTACACTATGCACCCCATCTTGACTGGAAAAAAACAGAAATGTAGAATTTTTTACAAATTTATTAAAAAAGAAAAACTGAAATATCACATGGTCATAAGTATTCAGACCCTTTGCTCAGTATTGAGTAGAAGCACCCTTTTGAGCTAGTACAGCCATGAGTCTTCTTGGGAATGATGCAACAAGTTTTTCACACCTGGATTTGGGGATCCTCTGCCATTTTTCCTTGCAGATCCTCTCCAGTTCCGTCAGGTTGGATGGTGAACGTTGGTGAACAGCCATATTCAGGTCTCTCCAGAGATGCTCGGTTGGGTTTAGGTCAGGGCTCTGGCTGGGCCGTCAAGAATGGTCATAGAATTGTTCTGAAGCCACTCCTTTGTTATTCAGGCTGTGTACTTAAGGTCATTGTCTTGTTGGAAGGTGAACCTTCGGCCAAGTCTGAGGTCCAGAGCACTCTGGAAGAGGTTTTCATCCAAGATATCTCTGTACCGCATTCATGTCTACTGCAATTGCAACCAATCGTCCTGTCCCTGCAGCTGAAAAACACCCCCGTAGCATGATGCTGCCACCACCATGTTTCACTGTTGGGATTGTATTGGGCAGGTGATGAGCAGTGCCTGGTTTTCTCCACACATGCCGCTTAGAATTATCACCAAAAAGTTCTATCTTCGTGTCATCAGATAAGAGAATCTTATTTTTCATAGTCTGGGAGTCCTTCATGTGTTTTTTTAGCAAACTCTATGCGGGTTTTCTTATGTCTGGCACTAAGGAGAGGCTTACGTCAGACCACTCTGTCATAAAAGCCAGACTGGTGGAGGGCTGCAGTGATAGTTGACTTTGTAGAACTTTCTCCCATCTCCCTACTGCATCTGTGGAGCTCAGCCACAGTGATCTTGGGGTTCTTCTTTACCTCTCTCACCAAGGCTCTTCTCCCACAATTGCTCAGTTTGGCTGGACGGCCTGGTCTAGGAAGACTTCTGGTGGTCCCAAACTCCTTCCATTTAAGGATTGTGGAGGCCACTGTAACCTAAGAAAAGTTGAGTACTGCAGAAATTCTTTTGTAACCTTGGCCAGATGTCAGCCTTGCCACAATTCTGTCTCTGAGCTCCGTGGCCAGTTCCTTTGACCTCATGATTCTAATTTGGTCTGACATGCACTGTGAGCTGTGAGGTCTTATGTAGACAGGTGTGTGACTTTACAAATCAAGTCCTATCAGTTTAATTAAACACAGCTGGACTCCAATGAAGGAGTAGAACCATCTCAAGGAGGATCACAAGGAAATGGACAGCATGTGACTTACCGGTAGGTATAAAACAAATAAATAAATAGCTGCCAGGTGTATATATATTCATACAGGTTGCACAACAAACACCTATAGTGCTGGAAATATCATGTATAGGGGAAGATTGTGGCATATATAAAAAAAAGTGCAATGACTAAAGCCCCCGTCACTCTAAGCGAGATCGCTAGCGGGATCGTTAAAGCGTCACAGATTTTGTGACACAACAGCGACCTAGCCAGCGATCTCACTTAGTGTGACATGCAGCGATGACCAGCCACCCTGCTGGGTATCGCTGATCGTCGTTGAATGTCCTGTACCATTTTTTCATCGTTGGTCTCCCGCTGGCCAGCGCGCATCGCTGCGTGTGACAGTGGGAGACCAACGATCAGCGAGCTGGTATCCAATGTACATATCGGGTGACTAAGCACCGCGCGGCACCTAGTTACCCGATATGTACCCTGGTTACCAGCTCCCAGCTTCTAGAGCGCTCTAGAGCGCTGAGAGCCGGTATCTAGGGTACATATCGGGTAACTAGGCGCCGCGCGGTGCTTAATTACCCGATATGTACATTGGATACCAGCTCCCAGCGCGTACAGCAGAAGCTGAGAGCCGGTATCTAGGGTACATATCGGGTAACTAGGTTCCGCGCGGTACTTAGTTACCCGATGTGTACATTGGATACCAGCGTGCTCGCTGGTCCTGATCGCTGGTGAGTCTGCCCATGTGACAGCTCACCAGCAATCAGCTAACGATGTCCCAGCGATCCCATCCACGTCGTATCGTTGGTGGGATCGCTGGGACATTGAAGAGTGTGACGGGACCCTAAGTACGATGATGTTAACAAACGAATGCATCTGTATGTACACTCTAAGGCCTCATACTCACTTGCGCCGAAAACGGATGAAAATCTGATGAAAAAAAATCGGATTCAAATCTGACCAATGTTAGTCAATGGGTGAGTTTTCATTTGCGATTTTTTTCTCATCAGAAATTGGTGTGAGAAAAAAATCGCAGCATGCTGCGATTTGATGCGATTTTGGCATGATAATCGCCAATGCAAGTCAATGGGTGCGAGAAATCATCGCACAGCACTCGCCCCATGCAAGTGCTGTCCGATGTATACGCACCAGTCTCCTTTGAAAAGCCGGCAATTCATCCCGGCTACTGTAAAATCACACTGACAGCTCACAAAACACTAGATACATACACATAGAATACATATATATATATGTACATGTCATTGTGACACATACATATATATATATTTATAGTTCATACACTTCTACATACTGTAATAGCCAGTAATTCAATTGCCGGCTTTTGTGAAATCACAGAAGCCGACATGAAATGATACATTGTTTACACACATTTAACCATGTAATTTCATGTATTTTTATATATGGTTGAAACTTACAATTACATGAGTATATGTGTGCAAAATTTCAGATATGTAGGGGTTAATTAAAGGTGTAAATTCGTTGAAAAAAAATGCGTGGGCTCCCGCTGTATTTTCTCCACCAGACAGACAAAGCAAGCGAGTGGGGGCAGATAATAACAGCCTAGGGAGGGTACATTTTTTTGTGCCCCCCCTGGCTACTAACATCTGCCCCCAGACACCCCAGAAAGGGCAAATCTATAATTAGGTGCTGAAGTACAGGAATACCAGATGAATGCATACAATTGTATATAAGCTCTAATTGGATTACTAAAGTGCTATAGTGCATGAATACCTATAGTAGACAGCTCCTAATGAATTGAAATTTTTGCTGCTTATAAAAGTACATAGAAATTTCACATATTAGACGTTAATATATTTACTGCTCGTGTAAGTAATGTAGGGGTTTGACTCGCTAAGGTGCGACGGAGGCAATCAGGAGGCACGTTCCTTTAAAAGTTCGTTTGGGTTTATTGCTTCATAAATCATCAAAGCAAAACAGAGTACAAATGTCCAGTACTTCATGCTCCGTCCTGGAGCCTCAACCCACACAGGAGGCTTCCACCTCCCCACATACAGTCCATGTGTTAAGCCGTAGCCTCCATTATATAGCTATGACCATAGCTAAGAACAAATCACATGACTAGTCATGTGGTAGTGACATCACCACAGGTCCTAAAACACAAATAGAGGTACGGTGATGCCTCTACCCAGGGCTGAGGTACATGGGGAGCCCGACCCTCCCATCTCTCAGTGCTGCCCGTAACCCGGACCCAAGTGTATTAAACGACCCCTTAGTGCTTACATGCACTAAAGAAAACACTCCGGTTTACATCACAGGGAGCTGCCATCCCTGTGATACATACCTCCCATTAACTATGCGACCATTAGTATTGCTACATACCTCCCCCCTCTGCCTAAAGCCATGGGGCTTGGCGCCTTCCATTAACCGACTAGAAATTCTTCTCAGTCGTCTCCGACAGTTAAACGGTCTGTCAAAGTCAGGCCCTGCTACTGAACCCTTTTTAAAGGCATCCGTCATCCGACTCTGTCATGTCCTTTGATAGGGATGCCCCCTTGTCAGACCATCCGCATCCCCAGCGGTCAGTACGGCGTCGCAGTTCCCTTGCTCCCATACATCCTGTCCGGTCTGACTCTTTGTCATTTCGTTCACTACAGGGTCTCCTGCTTAGGTCACTCAGCCCTGAGCTAACTGAGGCATCACTACTTCTACCTCTCGCATCAGGCCACCTATGTCCTGTATTAGCTCCAGCTTGAGGACTTCCAGTCTTAAACGAACCTCTTCACCTCTCTATACCGCGGGTTGAAAGTGGCAGCCATCTTGTTCCCATTTCCTGCAGCTCTCTGTTGATCTGCTCCTTCTCAAGTCTTAGCTGCTCTACTTCTTTCAGGTACGACACGCGATACTCCAGGAGCATCCGAATATTCCCAAGGCTCTCCATGGATCTGACAATGAGAAATGGAACCATCCCATCTTCACCTATGACCTGGGCTTCAGGAATCCTCACTCTCATCACACTGGACCTATTCACCATCTCCTGCATTCCTTTCCCAAGTCTTCCGATGACTTTCCTCACCAGACCTCTGGGCACTTGAACTATGTCTTCCACCAATCCAAGCCGACATTGAGCTTTTCTTGCTTTCTCCAGACGTCGAGCGGCTTCCTTATTCCTCAACAGGATCGTCTGCTTTGTGCGGAGGCATTGTAGATGCATATCCCTCAGGACAGCCACCCGCTTCACTGTGACTTCCCTAGTTGACAGTATGACCAACTGCTTCATCTCTGGCGCCCAGTTCACACAACATGCTTCTACCACCTTTCTAAATGCCTCATGCACATCCTCACTGGCACACGCTTCTCGCATGTCTTCAGGTATCTCTATTACACACTTGAAAACCGAAGTCTCACCTTCTTGGACAGACTGATGGACCTCATCGTCCTGAGAGTCAGTGCAGTTTTCCAAGACGTCGACCTCCCTGGTGTGGCCATCTGCGTGGCACTTCCCCTGCTGGATGTCTTTCTCCGTCGAGGCCCCTTCTTTGGTCAGCCTCTCCAGCTCACTCTCCTTCATTGCGATCAGATTGGGAGAGCGCAACAGTTCGATTTCCCGGTCATCTGTGGATTTCTGGAGCTGGGCATTAGCCTCCTTCTCTATCTTGAGTTCTCAGAGAACTTTATCTAGCTCCTCTGCCAAGCAGCGACACTCATCCTCTCTCTGGAGAAGCTCCTGCTGATGCTTCTCTTGGGCCTCTCTGAGCACCTCCGTATCTTTCAATAGAGCCTTGTTCATAGTCTGACACGCTGACAGGTGACCTTTGAGCTTAGGCTACTTCCACACATCAGGCTTTTTGAATCAGGCGCGGTCCGGCGTGTTTCTAAAAAAACGGATCCGGTACCGGATGCGTTTTTTTAGCATTGACTTACATTAGCGCCGGATCGCACCTGATGTCACTGCGTTGCATCCGTTTTTGGCCGGATCCGTCGGAAATGTACATTCCGGCGGCCGGACAAGAAGGTTGCTGCAAGGTTTTTTTTGCCGGAAACAATGAAAGTCTATGAAGCCGGACCTCTCTCTCTCTCTCTCTCTCTCTCTCTCTCTTGAATTTTCTTTTCTTTTTCCGGGTTGAAAAGGTCAGGACGGATCAGGCAAAAAACCTGATCAGTTGCATCAGTTTTTTTAAATCAGCGCCGGATCCGTCCTATCAGGCATAGGACGGATTATGCCTGATTCAAAAAGCCTGATGTGTGAAAGTAGCCTTAGAGACTTCCTTCTCCAGCTCATCCACTCTGTGCTCAATCACTTGTCTTAGGACCTTTTCTCGCTCGACTGTCTCTTTCACTGTTTCTTTAAACAGCTCTATCTCATGGTCCTGCTCTCTATTAGCCAGCACATGTCGCACCATCACTTCTTTAATTAAATTTTCAGATGGGCTCTCTTGCCCACACACACTCTGCCTCTTCAGAGTTCCGCTTGTTTCTGCATCCGCAGGTTCAACTGTCTCTCGACTCTCGGTAACTTCAGAGAACTCCAGCTCTTCAGCATTTGGTACTCTGGAGCCTTCATCATACTGAGCCATTTCACCCTTTCCGGGCATTGCAGATGTGGGTCTACTACATGTCTGTTCTAATTCCAGCCCTACCTCTGTGCTGGGATTTGTCAGAGATAAAGTGTCCTCCTTATCAAGGACAGTAACCTGATCTGTACCTGACCCTGACTCTTCCTCATCATTTCTCTTCTTAGAGGGTGTAGCCTGTCCCGCCTTTCCACGGCCCCTGCGGCGAGAGGAAGATCTGCCATTTTTATTCGGCTCCACCTTACTGCACTCGCTTTCCCTTGCGTTTGAGTCACAGTCTGCATAAGAGTCACTCCCACTCCCCCTGTCATCCTGGAACAGCAAGTCCCCACTTAAACAGGTGTCGGACCCCATTCCTGGAGCTACCCCATTTCCCACGGTCACACGTTTGCTCACCCCAAAGTCCCCGAGTTGGTCTGACCCACACTTTCTTCCGGTCACCTGGAACTTGGGACTATCGACATTAGGTGTCGTTATCTCCTTTTTATACATCACACCACCAGGAAACACTACAGCCGCCTGCTGTGGTGGGGCTCCCTTAGGGTCATTCGGTATCTCCTCTGAGCAACCCCATACTTCATCAACTTCCCAAGCATCTTCAAACAATATGAAGTCCGAATCTCTCTCAAAGGGGTACAATAGGTTCGGTGTTATACCACCATCTTGACACTCAACACTTTTGGACATATCCATGATCACTCTAACCACTGTATAGTCCACAGTGACACCATGGATGCAGCGAACCTTGACCTTTTTCTCGGTCAGACAGAGAACAAGAGGAGTTCCCATCAGAGTCACCTCACTCTTTGAGTCCAACCGTCCAGAGACTCCTTCCTGACACACGATACTCCAGGAGCATCCGGATATTCCCAAGGCTCTCCATGGATCCGACAATGAGGAATGGAACCATCCCATCTTCACCCATGACCTGGGCTTCAGGAATCCTCACTCTCATCACACTGGACCTATTCACCATCTCCTGTATCCCTTTCCCAAGTCTTCCGATGACTTTCCTCACCAGACCTCTGGGCACTTGAACTATGTCTTCCACCAATCCAAGCCGACTTTGAGCTTTTCTTGCTTGCTCCAGATGTCGAGCGGCTTCTTTATTCCTCAACAGGATCATCTGCTTCGTGCGGAGGCATTGTAGATGCATATCTCTCAGGACAGCCACCCGCTTTACTGTGACTTCCCTAGTTGACAGTATGACCAACTGCTTCTTCTCTGGCGCCCAGTTCACACTACATGCTCCTACCACCTTTCTAAATGCCTCATGCACATCCTCACTGGCACACGCTTCTCGCATGTCTTCAGGTATCTTTATTACGCACTTGAAAACCGAAGTCTCACCTTCTTGGACAGACTGTTGGACCTCATCGTCCTGAGCTATATCACCCTTTCCGGGCATTGCAGATGTGGGTCTACTACAGGTCTGTTCTAATTCCAGCCCTACCTCTGTTCTGGGATTTGTCAGAGATAAAGTGACCGCCTTATCAAGGACAGTAACCTGATCTGTACCTGACCCTGACTCTTCCTCATCATTTCTCTTCTTAGAGGGTGTAGCCTGTCCCGCCTTTCCGCGGCCCCTGGGGTGAGAGGAAGATCTGCCATTTTTACTCGGCTCCACCTTACTGCACTCGCTTTCCCTTGCGTTTGAGTCACAGTCTGCATAAAAGTCACTCCCACTCCCCCTGTCATCCTGGAACAGCAAGTCCCCACTTAAACAGGTGTCGGACCCTATTCCTGGAGCTACTCCGTTTCCCACGGTCACACGTTTGCTCACCCCAAAGTCCCCGAGTTGGTCTGACCCACACTTTCTTCCGGTCACCTGGAACTTGGGACTATCGACATTAACCACCATGAACCACTACAGCCGCCTGCTGTGGTGGGGCTCCCTTAGGGTCATTCGGTATCTCCTCTGAGCAACCCCAAACTTCATCAACTTCCCATGCATCTTCAAACAATATGAAGTCCCGATCTCTCTCAAAGGGGTACAATAGGTTCGGTGTTATACCGCCATCTTGACACTCGACACTTTTGGACATATCCATGATCACTCTAACCACTGTATAGTCCACAGTGACCCCATGGATGCAGCGAACCTTGACCTTTTTCTGGGTCAGACAGGAACAAGAGGAGTTCCCATCAGAGTCACCTCACTCTTTGAGTCCAACTGTCCAGAGACTCCTTCCCGATGTAACATCACAGTACACACCTGTGGGCTGTTATCAAACGGGAAGTCTATGCCACATGCGGAATAAGCATAACACACACACCACTGTTCCTCAACCATGTCCACTGAGGTAACCGGTGCCAACCTAATTTGGGTTGCCGCCCCCTTTTGGGACTCCACCCCTTTTAGGGACACCACCACTCTGGGGTACACACCGTGGACTCCCCCACGACTCTCCCAGGCCCCAGTTCGCACAGACCCTTATGTCTCTTTGGGCTGGTACTGTCCCTTTAAGAGGTTGCCCGCTCTGGACCTCTGATGTCCTTATGGCACCTCACCAGCTCCTACTGGCACTGCCACAAACCACTGGCACCTCCGGCTGCCACTCACAAGCCTCTGCTGCTGCCATTGCAGCTCCTAATGCTGCAGAACCTCTTGCTGCAGCCTGCAACTGCAGCTCCCGCTGCCGTAAGTCCCTGCACAGCTCCGCACCGCAGACTTTGTGAACCCGCCGATCTACAGCCAGCCTCTTGTCACCTTCGTGGCCCCGCCGAAGCCACAGCAAGTTGAGACAAAAAAACAAAAATCTTCGTGACCCCGCCGAGCCACAGCAAACACATCACACGTGTCTTATAAGAAAAAAAAAACAGTCTCTCACTGATCCCGATCAGCACAACACAGACTCCTGTCTGTTACACTCTCGGCCACACAGGTTCCCGGACACCTCTTCTCCTCAGAGGCCTCCCACAAACATGAATATACAGTCTATTCTTGACCCTGGTCAGTACAACACGGACTCTCTTCCGTTATCTGTTGGCCACGCAGGTTCCCGTATTCCTCTTGACCTCAGAGCTATCCTATAATCACTGCTCATTTCTCAATGGCATGAACACAGTCTTTCTCTGATCCCAGTCAGCATACCACAGACTCCTGTCTGTCACCTGTTGCCCACACAGGTTCTAGGATCCCTCTGATCCGCAGAGGTCTCCAATAAACATTTCTCACTGACCCCGGTCAATATAACACTCAGGGTTTTCAAAACCGTCCATTCCTCCTCTGGCTCCTGATAACCAGCACAGCAACATGTGCTCCTTGGACCGTTGCCCGCAGTCTAGCACCAATTGTAGGGGTTTGACTCGCTCAGGTGCGACGGAGGCAATCAGGAGGCACGTTCCTTTAAAAGTTTGTGGGGGTTTATTGCTTCATAAACCATCAAAGCAAAACAGAGTGCAAATGTCCAGTACTTCAGGCTCCATCCTGGAGCCTCAACCCACACAGGAGGCTTCCACCTCCCCACATACAGCCCATGTGTTAAGCCGTAGCCTCCAATATATAGCTATGACCATAGCTAAGAACATATCACATGACTAGTCATGTGGTAGTGACATCACCACAGGTCCTAAAACACATATAGAGGTACGGTGATGCCCCTACCCAGGGCTGAGGTACATGGGCAGCCCGACCCTCCCATCCCTCAGTTCTGCCCGTAACCCGGACCCAAGTGTATTAAACGACCCCTTAGTGCTTACGTGCACTAAAGAAAACACTCCGGGTTATATCACAGGGAGCTGCCATCCCTGTGATAGATACCTCCCATTAACTATGCGACCATTAGTATCTCTACAGTAAATATATATTGTTCATGTTGGATGTACCTGAATAGGAGCCAACAGGAACTGCCACGAGGATGCGCCCATCCCGACGTGCGTTTCGGGATCTGCCTTTGTCAGGGGGTGGCGTCATCCAGTGACGGGGAAGTTTAAAAAGAAAAAACGGCAAATAGAAAGAGGCATGGGGTGTAGCTTGCCACAGACTGACACAGAAGGCCGTCGGATACCTGGCTCTCATTCAGGTACATCCAATATTAACAATATATATGGAGTGGGGGGGAAAGTGCATGGACCTGATACATCATTTATCTCTTCCTGCCCACAGTTTTGCTGCCAAGGGAGAATCATGAGAGAACAGGGGAAATTCCCTATTCCTGTGAGACCCACAACGGATAGGATACAACTTATTGAGGTTGTAATACCCCTATAATGTTGTGTGTCCAAAGTTACCACATAGCCCCAGTATTACTTCTCAAAACTTGCATTGAAGAGCGACTTCAATAAAATGGCGCCGTAGTGCGGAAGCCGCCGACGCCAGCCCCTACTTCAGCTGGATCTGTGTCCTCGGATGCACATGGGAGCTGAAGTGTCCGTGTGCCGCAACACACGCTGCAGGACAATCAGAGGCCAGCAGCTGACATCGGCATGCACGTGACTAGGCGCATGGCAGTGACATCATATGTCCCCGTTGTTTGGACGCTGAAGCCAGCTGCTGGCATCAGAAGACAACGGTGCACTGCAGGGGAGCGTGGGAGAGGTGAGTAGGAGTGTTTATTGTTTTTTTTTTTATAGGTGCTGATCAACAGCAGCGAAGGCAGGATAGTGGCATAAACCATGATGGGGGGAGCATATAGCAGGATGGGTGGAGCATATACCAGATGGGAGCATTACCAGGATGAGGGGAACATATACCAGGATGGGGGAGCAAAATACCAGGATGAGGGGAGCATATACCAGGATGTGGGAGCATATACCAGGATGGGGGGAGCATATACCAGGATGGGGGGAGCATATACCAGGATGAGGGGAGCATATACCAGGATGGGGGGAGCATATACCAGGATGAGGGGAGCATATACCAGGATGGGGGAGCATATACCAGGATGAGGGGAGCATATACCAGGATTGGGGGAGCATATACCAGGATGAGGGGAGCATATACCAGGATGGGGGAGCATATACCAGGATGGGGGGAGCAAATACCAGGATGGGGGCGCATATACCAGGAGGGGCGAGCATATACCAGGATGGGAGGAGCATATACCAGGATGAGGGGAGCATATAACAGGATGAGGGGAGCATATACCAGGATGAGGGGAGCATATAACAGGATAGGGGAGCATATACCAGGATGGGGGAGCATATACCAGGATGAGGAGAGCATATACAGGATGAGGGGAGCATATACCAGGATGAGGGGAGCATATAACAGGATGGGGGAGCATTTACCAGGATGGGGGAGCATATACCAGGATGAGGGGAGCATATACCAGGATGGGGGGGAGCATATACCAGGATGAGGGGAGCACATAACACGATGAGAGGAGCATATACCAGGATGAGGGGCATATACCAGGAGGGGAGAGCATATACCAGGAGGAGGAGAGCATGTACCAGAAAGGGGGGAGCATATACCAGGATGAGGGGAGCACATACCAGGATGAGGGGAGCATATACCAGGATGAGGGGAGCATATAACAGGATGGGGGAGCATATACCAGGATGGGGGGAGCATATACCAGGATGGGGGGAGTGTTGTGAATGGGTTTGAGATGAGTTCTGAGCAGAGGCTCCCTCTGGTGGTTACAAGAGGTACTAGTGAAGATTGTGAGGACTGGAAATCAGGTGTTACTGACTGGTCTTATATAAGGGAGTCATTTTCCCATCAGGGTTGCCGGTGATCAATTGTTCTGGTCTGAATCCTTCATTCCAGTTTCCCTTGTAGCCTGCTGTGTCGTGTCTGCATCTCCTGCTACCAGATAAGAATTTTTCTTCTTTTTTGTTGTTGCTATATTTTTGCATTTTGTCCTGCACTTTTTTGGGGGGCTTCTGGGTCCCCTCCGGGGGCTTCTGCCTTCTCTGTTTAGTTCAGCCACTGAGTTTTGTTCTTTTGCTTTTTCCAGTTTTCTCAGTGGCTGCTGTTTTGATTTTGTTACACCAGAGAGCTAATTTAGGTGGTAGAGGTCGTGTGATCTCAGGTGATTTTGAAATTAGTAGAGTTGGTGTTTTTCAGGGTTTTCTGGGATTGCAGTAAGTACCCTTCCTGTCCTTTTCTATTTAGATAGTTTGGGCCCCAGCGTTTGCTCATTCTATTTTCTTTCTGCGTCAGTATTTCCTCTTGTCTAACCACCATTACATGTTTGGGGGCTTTCTGTTATCTTTGGGGTTCTGCTCCGGGGCAGATAGCTTTCCTATTTCTATCTTTAGGTGTAGTTAGTTTCTCAGGCTGTGACGAGGCGTCTAGGACCAACGTAGGAACGCTCCACGGCTGCCTCTAGTTGTGGTGGTTAGTCAGGGTACTGCAATCCCATAGATTCCAACTGCTCTGGTGTATTGCCTTTCTTACCTGCACTCCTCAGCTACCGAAACAGAACAGTATCACCGGCCTAAAAATTGAAAATTGTATGGTACTCACAGAAGGGAAAAAATATTGTGATAGAAAAAAGGTTGTCAGAGTTGTCAGAGATATTTTTCTGTTTGTTGCATTTTTTTTTTTTTTTCCCTCTGTATCTCTGGGTGCTGGGGAGGATCTTTTCTCCCAATGGAGTTTGCACAGTTGTCTGGCCGTGTGGATCAGCTTGCCACTGAGGTTCGGAGTATTGCTATCTATCTTGCTGGGTTGCCTGTTGTGGAACCTAGGATCCCCATGCCAGATTTGTTTTTAGGGGATCGAGCTAAGTTTCAGAATTTCAAAAATAATTGTAAATTGTTTTTTGCCTTAAAATCTAAGTCCTCAGGAAACGCAGCGCAGCAGGTTCAAATTATCATCTCTCTCCTGCGCGGCGATCCTCAGGATTGGGCTTTTTCCCTGATACCTGGGGATCCTGTTTTGAGTGATGTTGATGCGTTTTTTCAGGCTTTGGGGTTATTGTACGATGAGCCTAATGTCACTGATCAAGCAGAAAAAGCCTTGTTGGCATTAAATCAGGGGCTTGATGACGCTGAGTTATACTGTCAGAGATTCCGTAGGTGGGCAGTCCTGACCAAATGGAATGATGACGCTTTGGCGGCCCTTTTCCGGAAGGGTCTGTCGGATAATGTAAAGGATGTTATGGTGGGATTCCCTGTCCCCTCTGGTCTCAATGATTCTATGTCATTAGCGATTCAAATTGACAGACGTTTGCGTGAGCGGAGAAGTATGCGTGGAGTGGTGTTTTCCTTGTGAGCCAGCTTCTGAGCCCATGCAGTGTGATGGAGTGGTGTCTGGGGCACAGCGTCATGAGTTTCGAAAGCGCAATAGGTTATGTTTCTACTGTGGTGATGCCTCTCATGCTATTTCAGTCTGCCCTAAGCGGGGAAGACGTTTTGCACGCTCAGTTGTCTTGGGTAGTGTTCAGACTAAGTTTTTATTAACTGTCACTCTGATATGCTCTCTGTCCTCATTTTCTGCTCAGGCTTTCGTTGATTCTGGAGCAGCTATTAACCTGATGGATTATGATTTTGCTAAACGTTGTGGGTTTCCCTTGATACCCCTACAGAAGTCTATTCCCTACTGGGGATCGATTCTACCCCTTTGGCTGAGAATAAACCCCAGTTTTCTACTCAGGTGATAATGAGGGTTGAACCTGATCACCAGGAGTGCTGCAAATTTTTGGTTCTATATAATCTGCATGACATTATCGTGCTGGGTTTCCCTTGGTTACAGTCTCATAATCCTGTTTTGGATTGGAAATCTGTGTCTGTAACCAGTTGGGGCTGCCAATGTGTTAATACCAACACTCCTGTTTTTTCTGCCTCCCCCCAAGCTCAGGATGTTCCTGACTTTTTGTTTGATTTTTCTGATGTGTTTAGCGAAAGTAAATCTGCATCCTTACCTCCCCATAGGAGCTATGACTGCGCTATTGAATTAGTGCCGGGTAGTAAATTCCCTAAAGGTCGCCTTTTTAACTTGTCTGTACCTGAACATGACGCTATGCGGTCTTATATCAAGGAATCATTGGAGAAGGGTCATATCAGACCATCCTCTTCACCCTTAGGTGCCGGTTTTTTCTTTGTGGCCAAAAAAGATGGTTCATTAAGGCCGTGTATTGATTATCGTCTCTTGAACAATATTACTGTGAAATATCAATACCCGTTACCCTTGATTTCTGACCTGTTTTCCAGGGTGAAAAACGCTACTTGGTTTACCAAGCTTGACCTCAGGGGGGCGTATAACCTTATTCGCATTAAGCACGGGGATGAATGGAAGACGGCATTCAATACCCCTGAAGGGCATTTTGAGTACCTAGTGATGCCCTTTGGGCTCACTAATGCCCCTTCCGTCTTCCAGTCCTTCATGAATGACATTTTCAGGGATTTTGTGGACAAATTTCTGATTGTTTATTTGGATGATATCTTGATTTTTTCTAATGACTGGGACTCTCATGTGAAACATGTTCGGACTGTGTTCCAGATTTTGAGGGATAATGCTCTGTATGTGAAGGGATCAAAGTGTCTTTTTGGCGTACAGAAGATCTCATTTCTGGGATTCATTTTGTCCCCATCTGTTATTGAAATGGACCCGGTCAAGGTTCAGGCCATCTGTGATTGGGTCCAACCTACTTCATTAAAGGCTCTTCAGAGATTTTTGGGTTTTGCCAATTTTTATCGTAAATTTATTGGTAATTTCTCGGTTATTGTTAAACCATTAACTGATTTGACCAGAAAGGGTTCTGATGTGGTGAATTGGCCTCCTGAGGCAGTCTCTGCATTTCAGGAACTTAAGCAGAGATTCACTTCTGCTCCTGTTCTACGGCAGCCTGATGTTTCTCTGCCATTTCAGGTGGAGGTTGATGCCTCTGAAATTGGGGCAGGTGCCGTTTTGTCCCAAAAAGATCCAGAGACCTCTAAAAGTAACCCTTGTGCCTTTTTCTCTCGAAAATTTTCTCCTACTGAACGTAATTATGACGTGGGTAATCGGGAGTTATTGGCCATGAAGTGGGCTTTTGAAGAGTGGAGACATTGGCTAGAGGGAGCCAAACATCAGGTGGTGGTCCTTACGGACCATAAGAATCTGGTCTATCTGGAATCTGCCAAGCGACTCAATCCTAGACAGGCCAGGTGGGCCTTGTTTTTCACACGTTTTAATTTTGTGGTTTCCTTTCTTCCTGGCACTAAGAATGTTAAGGCGGATGCCCTCTCGAGGAGTTTCCTTGCGGACTCTCCTGAGTTATCTGATCCTTCTGTTATTTTGAAAGAGGGTGTAGTTCTTTCCGCCATCTCGCCCAATTTGAGACTTGCTCTGGAGGGGTGTCAGGAGGATAGGCCCGAGCGCTGCCCTGTTGGAAAATTGTTTGTCCCGGACCAATGGAAAAAGAGTGTGATGTCTGAGATTCATTGTTCCGCATTGGCTGGGCATCCCGGAATTTTTGGTACCAGAGACTTGGTTAGTCGGTCCTTTTGGTGGCCTACCTTGTCTCGCGATGTCAGGGAATTTGTGCAGTCCTGCGGGACTTGCTCTCGCTCCAAGCCTTGCTCTCGCTCTAGTGGTTTGTTGATGCCATTGCCTGTGCCCAAGAGACCATGGACCCATATCTCTATGGATTTCATTTCCGATCTTCCTGTTTCTCAGAGAATGACCACCATCTGGGTAATTTGTGATAGGTTTTCCAAAATGATACATCTTGTGCCATTACCTAAGTTGCCTTCCTCCTCTGAATTGGTGCCGTTGTTTCTTCAGCACGTGGTTCGTTTACACGGCATTCCTGAGAACATTGTGTCTGACAGAGGAGTCCAGTTTGTTTCCAGATTTTGGAGGACTTTTTGTTCTAAACTGGGTGTTCAATTGTCTTTCTCCTCGGCATTTCATCCTCAGACCAATGGTCAAACTGAGAGAACAAACCAGACATTAGAGACTTATCTAAGATGCTTTGTGTCTGCTGATCAGGATGACTGGGTCTCTTTTTTGCCTTTGGCTGAGTTTGCTCTTAATAATAGGGCTAGCTCTGCCACTTTGATGTCTCCGTTTTTCTGTAATTCTGGTTTTCACCCTCGATTTTCTTCAGGACAGACGGAAGCTTCTGTCTGTCCAGGTGTTGACTCTGTTGTTGAGCGTATGCAACAGATTTGGGACCAGGTAGTGGAGAGGTTGTCCCTCTCTCAGGAGAAGGCCCAGCGGTTTGCTAACCGGCATAGGACTGATGGTCCTCGGTTTAAAGTGGGGGACTTGGTCTGGTTGTCCTCAAAGAATATTCCTATGAGAGTAGCATCTCCTAAATTTAAGCCTAGGTTCATTGGACCTTATAAGATCATGGAGATTATTAATCCTGTTTCTTTTCGTTTGCTTCTTCCAGGGACATTTAAGATCCATAACGTGTTCCACAAGTCCTTGTTGAAGAGGTTTGTTGAGCCAGTGGTTCCTGCTGCTGTGCCTCCTGACCCTGTTTTGGTTGAGGGCAATCTGGAGTATGTGGTTGAGAAAATATTGGATTCTCGTTTTTCTAGACGAAGACTCCAGTATTTGGTTAAATGGAGAGGTTATGGTCAGGAAGACAATTCTTGGGTGTTTGCTTCGGACATCCATGCTAGGAGACTTATCCGTGCGTATCATAGAACTCATCCTGACCGACCTGGTTGCTCAAATGAGGGTTCGGTGACCCCTCCTCAAGGGGGGGGTACTGTTGTGAATGGGTTTGAGATGAGTTCTGAGCAGAGGCTCCCCTGGTGGTTACAAGCGGTACTAGTGAAGATTGTGAGGACTGGGAATCAGGTGTTACTGACTGGTCTTATATAAGGGAGTCATTTTCCCATCAGGGTTGCCGGTGATCAATTGTTCTGGTCTGAATCCTTCATTCCAGTTTCCCTTGTAGCCTGCTGTGTCGTGTCTGCATCTCCTGCTACCAGATAAGAATTTTTCTTCTTTTTGTTGTTGCTATATTTTTGCATTTTGTCCTGCACTTCTTTGGGGGCCTTCTGGGTCCCCTCCGGGGGCTTCTGCCTTCTCTGTTTAGTTCAGCCACTGAGTTTTGTTCTTTTGCTTTTTCCAGTTTTCTCAGTGGCTGCTGTTTTGATTTTGTTACACCAGAGAGCTAATTTAGGTGGTAGAGGTCGTGTGATCTCAGGTGATTTTGAAATTAGTAGAGTTGGTGTTTTTCAGGGTTTTCTGGGATTGCAGTAAGTACCCTTCCTGTCCTTTTCTATTTAGATAGTTTGGGCCCCAGCGTTTGCTCATTCTATTTTCTTTCTGTGTCAGTATTTCCTCTTGTCTAACCGCCATTACATGTTTGGGGGCTTTCTGTTATCTTTGGGGTTCTGCTCCGGGGCAGATAGCTTTCCTATTTCTATCTTTAGGTGTAGTTAGTTTCTCAGGCTGTGACGAGGCGTCTAGGACCAACGTAGGAACGCTCCACGGCTGCCTCTAGTTGTGGTGGTTAGTCAGGGTACTGCAATCCCATAGATTCCAACTGCTCTGGTGTATTGCCTTTCTTACCTGCACTCCTCAGCTACCGAAACATAACAGGGGAGCATATACCAGGATGAGGGGAGCATATACCAGGATGGGGGGGAGCATATACCAGGATGAGGGGAGCACATAACACGATGAGAGGAGCATATACCAGGATGAGGGGCATATACCAGGAGGGGAGAGCATATACCAGGAGGAGGGAGCATACAACAGGATGGGGGAGCATTTACCAGGAGGGTGGAGCATATACCAGGATGGGGGAGCATATACCAAGAGGAGGGAGCATTTACCAGGATGGGGGCATACACCAGGAGGGGGGAGCATATACCAGGATGAGGAGAGCATATACCAGGAGGGGGGAGCATATACCAGGATGGCGGGCATATACAAGGATGCGGAGCATATACCAGGATGAGAGGAGCATATACCAAGATGGTGGAGCATATACCAGTAGGAGGGAGCATATACCAGGATGGGGCATATACCAAGATGGGGGGAGCATATACCAGAATGGGGGAGTATATACCAGGACAGGGGAGCGTATACCCGGATGGGGGAGCATATACCATGATGGAGGGACATATACCAGGACAGGGGAGCTTATTCCTTCATATCTGAAGTCTGGCACCCATGCTCCTGTCTGAGGCTGCACTTTGTTGCCCCTGTCTACTCTCTGTTGCCCCCGCCTGCTCTCAGTATGAGTTGCTTTTTCTAAAATAAAACATGAAAACCTCAGTATTAAGGTTATATTGCCGTGTTGTCGCTTTGTGATAAATACGTGAGTTTTGGGTTGTAGCTTGGGCACTTGGTATCTGAAAGGTTCGTCATAACTGTTGTAGTATATTACTTCAATAAAATGGTGGCGGAGTCAGCGTTTGGGCATACTGCAATCTCCGTTGCCATTTTATTAAAGACACTGTATAAGCAAATTCACGGACACAATGTCTTTAAAAAATGGCATAAAATTAAAAATGTACCAATAAAAATGCTCGGATTCAATAGCTTATATATATATATATATATACATATATATGTATATATATATATATATATATATTATATATTTATATATATATATATATATATATATATATATATATACACACACAGTACAGACCAAAAGTTTGGACACACCTTCTCATTTAAAGATTTTTCTGCATTTTAATGACTATGAAAATTGTACATTCACACTGAAGGCATCAAAACTATGAATTAACACATGTGGAATTATACATTACACTTTACAAAAAAGTGTGAAACAACTGAATTATGTCTTATATTCTAGGTTCTTCAAAGTAGCCACCTTTTGCTTTGATGACTGCTTTGCACACTCTTGGCATTCTCTTGATGAGCTTCAAGAGGTAGTCACCGGTAATGGTTTTCACTTCAAAGGTGTGCCCTGTCAGGTTTAATAAGTGGGATTTCTGGTCCTTATAAATAGGGTTGGGACCATCAGTTGTGTTGTGCAGAAGTCTGGTGGATACACAGCTGATAGTCCTACTGAATAGACTGTTAGAATTTGTATTATGGCAAGAAAAAAGCAGTTAAGTAAAGAAAAACGAGTGGCCATCATTACTTTAAGAAATGAAGGTCAGTCAGTCCGAAAAATTGGGAAAACTTTGAAAGTGTCCCCAAGTGCAGTTGCAAAAACCATCAGGCGCTACAAAGAAACTGTCTCACATGAGGACCGCCCCAGGAAAGGAAGACCAAGAGTCACCTCTGCTTCTGAGGATAAGTTTATCCGAGTCACCAGCCTCAGAAATCGCAGGTTTACAGCAGCTCAGATTAGAGACCAGGTCAATGCCACATAGAGTTCTAGCAGCAGACACATCTCTACAACAACTGTTAAGAGGAGACTTTGTGCAGCAGGCCTTCATGGTAAAATAGCTGCTAGGAAACCACTGCTAAGGACAGGCAACAAGCAGAAGAGACTTGTTTGGGCTAAAAGAACACAAGGAATGGACATTAGACCAGTGGAAATCTGTGCTTTGGTCTGATGAGTCCAAATTTGAGAACTTTGGTTCCAACCACGGTGCCTTTGTGAGACGCAGAAAAGGTGAATGGATGGACTCTACATGCCTGGTTCCCACCGTGAAGCATGGAGGAGGAGGTGTGATGGTGTGGGGGTGCTTTGCTGGTGACACTATTGGGGATTTATTCAAAATTGAAGGCATACTGAACCAGCATGGCTACCACAGCATCTTGCAGCAGCATGCTATTCCATCCGGTTTGCGTTTAGTTGGACCATCATTTATTTTTCAACAGGACAATGACCCCAAACACACCTCCCGGCTGTGTAAGGGCTATTTGACCAAGAAGGAGAGTGATGGATGCTACGCCAGATGACCTGGCCTCCACAGTCACCAGACCTGAACCCAATCGAGATGGTTTGGGGTGAGCTGGACCGCAGAGTGAAGGCAAAAGGGCCAACAAGTGCTAAGCATCTCTGGGAACTCCTTCAAGATTGTTGGAAGACCATGTCTGGTGACTACCACTTGAAGCTCATCAAGAGAATGCCAAGAGTGTGCAAAGCAGTTATCAAAGCAAATGGTGGCTACTTTGAAGAACCTAGAATATAAGACATATTTTCAGTTGTTTCACACTTTTTTGTTAAGTATATAATTCCACATGTGTTAATTCATAGTTTTGATGCCTTCAGTGTGAATGTACAATTTTCATAGTCATGAAAATACAGAAAAATCTTTAAATGAGAAGGTGTGTCAAAACTTTTGGTCTGTACTGTGTATATTATATATAATATATATAGAGAGAGAGAGAGAGAGAGAGAGAGAGAGAGAGAGAGTATATACAGGGTGGGACAATTATATGGATACACCTTAAAATAGAAATGGTTGGTGATATCAACTTCCTGTTTGTGGCACATTAGTATATGGGAGGGGGGAAACTTTTTAAGATGGATGGTGACCATGGCGGCCATTTTGAAGTCGACCATTTTGGATCCAACTTTATTTTTTTCAATTTTGAAGAGGGTCATGTGACACATCAAACAAGAAAAACAATGGTGTGCTTGGTTTTAATGTAACTTTATTCTTTCATTAGTTATTTACAAGTTTCTCTTTGTTTACAGCCATTGACATGTCGCAGAAGTTAACACATGTGGAGCGGATAGAAATTGTGTTGATGTCTGGTGAACACAGTACCCGGGTAATTGCAGCAGATTTCATTGTAAGACACCCTACGAGACCACCCATCTCCCATCGTACAGTTAGCAAACTGCTTGCCAAATTTCGTGAAACAGGTTCAGTGTTGGATTTGCCAAAATGTGGACGCAAGAAAACTGTCACTAATGAAGAAACATCAGTGGCTGCCCTAGCTTCATTCAGCAAGACTCCACAGCGTAGCACTCGCCGCATGTCACTGGAGAGTGGCATCAGTCGAACATCCCTTCGGCGGATATTAGCTACTCACAAATGGCACCCTTTCAAAATCCAGCTGCTGCAGATTTTGTAAGGGTCCCATTTCAGTGCAATTTTTTCTGCAGAATCCAAATTGCTACATAATGATGTGTTTCTCTATTTATGCACTGAAGATGGAACGTTCCCTGAGTTTTTCCAGCAAGATGTTGCACCACCACATTATGGGTGTCAGGTCTGAGCATTCCTACATGAACAGTTTCCTGGAAAGTGGATTGGTCATCGTGGGCCAATCTCCCAATCTGACTCCATTAGACTTTTATCTTTGGGGTCATCTGAAGGCAATTGTCTATGCTGTGAAGATACGAGATGTGCAGCATCTGAAACAACGGATACTGGAAGCCTGTGCTAGCATTTCTTCTGTGGTGTTGCTATCAGTGTGTCAAGAGTGGGAGAAGAGGGTTGCATTGACAATCCAACACAATGGGCAGCACTTCGAAAACATTTTATAAGTGGTCATAAACTTGTAAATAACTCATGAAAGAATAAAGTTACGTTAAAACCAAGCACAACATTGTTTTTCTTGTGAAATTCTCAATAAGTTTGATGTGTCACATGACCCTCTTCCCATTTAAAAAAATTAAGTTGGATCCAAAATGGCCAACTACAAAATGGCCCTATGGTCACCACCCATCTTGAAAAGTTTCCCCCTTCCCATATACTAATGTGCCACAAATATATATGCATATAAATATTCCATGAATTGGAGTCGGATGTGTATATACTATACGCTCACTGGGAAGCGCACAATAACCTGCCTTGTAGAGAAACGAGCCATTGTTTCGTTCATTAATCGTCAGTCAATTGTGTGATTGTCATGACGATTGGAGACAGTGGATTACTGGTTCATGACGCTTGTTATATTTTGCTGAACACATTGCGCTATTATATTTTCGCCCCTGTGAGCATTTATGTGGCACTGTACCATTTTTCTTGTGGCTATAATTATTTTGTTCATATGTATTGCTTTACGCTCAGGCTTTGCCATGCTTTCTTTGATTACTTAGTCATTGCTCCTTTGCGCTACTATATTACTTTTTAATTAAGTCTTGTTTGTGTATGTGTTTGTATTTGTGATGATGAACTCTGATTTCTATAAATAATGATATAGCCATTGTTACCCATTGGTGGCACAACATGGGGTGAGTACGTTTATACCCTGGAAGGGAAGGAGGAGGGCTATGAAAATAAATGATCACCTTATTAAATTGTGCTAAATAGGCCCATCTCTATGTTGTAGCATATATCAAAGGAGGAGTGCCACAGGTACTCCAATCCCTCTTAGTTAATGGTGTCACCTTCACGATGGATGTAGAGATTGCAGTGTAGCCAAGTAATGGTCATCAATAGAACCAGTGGGTACCATGTGTGATCGGTGCAGAACTTCCAATGTAGTAATATTAATAGATTATATTTATTATCTTCTTAAAAACAATGAGTTTTGAGGAGCTGTTTCTCCTTTGTCAAGTTAACAGAAAACTTGAGAAAGGGGCTCAGATCCTTGAAGCGCGTAACTTTTAAGACGATACCAAAAAACTGAACGTAGTAACACTTCTGCGCCGAACGCACATGGAACCCACTGTTTCTATTGGTGATCCTTACTTGGCTGCCACTGCAATCTCTACGTCCTACGTGAAGGTAACACCATTAAGGTGATGATCTTGACAACATTGCATCCCATGTGGCCATGCCGGGGTGAAGGTACTGCATCACAGATGGTCTCCTATAGGCTATAGTGCCATGGATAGCACAATAGCCACACGCAAGCTGTCCTGTTGTCGCCCTGTTCTAATGTTCCTGGTCAGGTGTCTGCTCAAGTTTTCCCGTTTGTTCAGACAGATTATAATTGCAGTAATTAAGGTTTTAAAGGACATTATTATGGGTTAGGAATGTGTACAAATGTTAAATATCTTCCACATCTTGGTTTTCTCCATGTTTGGCAGCCGTGTTGGAAAGGGGCAGAGTTTTATTAGAAAGTTAAGGGTTAGTTTTTCTTGGTTTCAGTTGCTGTGTGAGCAGAAGGGATAAGTATCCTCTACCTCCCACAAATAAATAAAATAGCCTGGCCATTCTCCAAAATGTTATTATGATGCTCTGAGGTCAGAAGGGAGGAGAAAGAAGGGGGAGATAAAAGAATCGCCAACAATCCATTTCAATCACAATTTGAATAGGGATAGAAGCAAGGAAATTGATTTTTTGCCGTGTACGGTATATGTCCACTGTAGCGTCAAAGGAAAAGAGGATATTTAAGGGAGAGTTGATGGAATTCTTATTGCACTGTATTTTCTACATGTGCACCTTCACAGTAAACTGGTATAAAGGGCCACAGTGTTTGCTTCAGACTTGGACTAGTATGCGCCGTAGGACCAGACCCTTCAGGAGCATGGGGACAATCACTTCAGTATTACATGTCATTGGCTACTCCTAATAGATCATCTTTAAAGCAGAGCTGTCACCAGCTTTTACTATACAAACTGCATGTTTTATTACTGATCAGGCTAGTGTACTTACTTTGTAGATCAATGTCAGAATGGATGTGCAATCCTCAAATTAAAATGAGCATTTTATGAGTCAGGCTGTATCTTATTTTAATATTAGGCTTAGGAATATTCAAACATTCTAACATGAAAAAAAAGGAGTGAGAGCTTCCACACTGGCCAGACAATGCCAGAAACACGTCTGGTTTTAACTCTTTTGTCTGGATGGAACCATTGGTTTAAAAGATTTCTGAATAAACTAAGAAGTTTGAATTACCGGTTGGTTATGCCGGGCAACTTCCTCTTCACATTCTAACATGGACTTTCAACATAAGTACACCAGTCTCATCAGGTCTAGGAGATCTGTATAGTATAGTATTGCAATACCGTTTGTACTGTGAAATCAAGTGACATATGGTATATACACTGCTCAAAAAAATAAAGGGAACACTCAAATAACACATCCTAGATCTGAATGAATGCAATATTCTCATTGAATACTTTGTTGTGTACAAAGTTGAATGTGCTGTCAACATAATCACACAAAAATATTCAATGGAAATCAAATTTTTGAAACAATGGAGGCCTGGATATGGAGAGACCCCCAAAATGAAAGTGGAAACATTAAAGTGGAAACAAGTCAAAATGATGCTCAGTATTGTGTGTGGCCTCCACGTGCCTGTATGACCTCCCTACAACACCTGGGCATGCTCCTGATGAGGTTGCGGAAGGTCTCCTGAGGGATCATCTCCCAGACCTGGACTAAAGCATCCGTCAACTTCTGGACAGTCTGTGGTGCCACGTGACGTTGGTGGATGGAGCGAGACATGCTGTCTCAGATGTGCTCAATCGGATTCAGGTCTGGGGAACGGGCGGGCCAGTCCATAGTTTTAATGCCTTCATCTTGCAGGGACTGCTGACACACTCCAGCCACATGAGGTCTGGCATTGTCCTGCATTAGGAGGAACCCAGGGCCAACCGCACCAGCATATGGTCTCACAAGGGGTATGAGGATCTCATCTCGGTACCTAATGGCAGTCAGGCTACCTCTGGCGAGCACATGGAGGGCTGTGTGGCCCTCCAAAGAAATGCCACCCCACACCATTACTGACCCACTGCCAAACCAGTCATGCTGAAGGACGTTGCAGGCAGCAGTTTCACACTCAGCACATGTGACAGACGTGACAGAGTCTGGAGACGCCGTAGAGAGCGATGATTTTTATGTGATTATGTTGACAGCACATTCAACTTTCTAAAGAACAAAGTATTCAATGAGAATATTTCATTCATTTAGATCTAGGATGTGTTATTTGAGTGTTCCCTTTATTTTTTGAGCAGTGTATATACAGTATAAATATATATATTTAGCAGGAGGCATTTGGGCCCCGCAGGCACCACAGCCCAGGAGCTACATCCCCATAGTTTGGCCCTTGTGTAATATACTTTTGGGCAGGTAATGATGCAATAAATAATAAATTACTGATGTTTATTTTTTATTAAAACTCAAAAACTTCCATTGAAAATCCATAAAATACTCAATTCTAGCCCTTCATTATTGTAGTACACAGATTATGGATTCTGCATATAAAGTGTTATTTTATGTATGAACTGTTTTCAAATAGGCAGGTGTTCAAATCCATATTTCCGCGAGTGCTTGAAAGAAGATTAATTATTATGCTTTGTTGTTTGCAATATCTACAAAAATGAGAAGAATAAAAAAAATGTTTGTACAAAAGTATTGGGACACATCCACATTCTCTCTACAAGAGCTTTCATGACCTTCCGTTCTAAATCCATAGGCATAAATATGGAGTTTGTCCCCATTCTGCAGATATGACAGCTTTCACTATTCTCTAAAGGTTTCTCCAAGATTTTGAAGGTGATTGTGTGAATTTTTAACCATTTATTCAGAACATTTGTGAGGTCAGACACTGATGTGTTAGGAGAAGGCCAAGGTCACAATCTCCGCTCTAGTTCATCCCAAAGGTGTTCAATAAGGTTGAGGTCAGAGCTATGTGTGGCTGGTTACGTTCTTCCACACCAGTCTTCCCCAACCATGCCTTTATAGATAGACCTTGCTTTGATTACTGGGTACACTCATGGGGAACAGAAAAGGAACATCCCAAACTGCTCTCACAAAGTTCAAAGCGGCAACTGTCCAAAATATCTTTTCCACTGACCCAGAGTCCACCTTATCCAATTCTTGGTGATGTAAGGCTGACATTCAGCTGCTGGGCCATGGAAACCCTTGACATGAAGCTACCGGGGCAGTTTTGTGCTGATATTAATACCAGAGGAGGTCTGGACTCTGCAGTTGTGGAGTCAGAAGAGCGTTGGTGACTTTTTTGCCCTCTGCTCCTCAGCACTCGATGACCCCGCTCTGTAACGTTACGTGGTCTCCACTTCTTGGCTGAATTGCTGTAGTTCCTTCCACTCTTCTATAATACCACTCAGAATTGATTGCAGGGTATTTTGGAGGGAAGAAATTTCACAAACTGATGTGTTATAACATTGGGATCCAATTACAGAACTGCACTTATATCCAGTAAGCTTTCTAGAATAAGCCATTCTTTTACTAATGTTAGAAAAGGCAGACGGCACGGCAAGGGTGAGATGATATAAACAAGGGGCAAGGTGACTGAATGAAAATCCTGAATCCAATGATTAAGGCCTCTTTCACACATCCGTTTTGCGCCTGACGCCGCAATCCGGCCTTTTTTTTATAAAACCGGATCCAGCGAAATGTAATGCCAGATCCGGTTTTTTCCCATTGACTAACATTAGCGCCGGATCGCGCCGCATGGCCTTGCGGCGCGTCCGGTTTTTGCCGGATCCGATGTCTGGTCTCATTCCGGCGTCTGGAAAAAACGGCAACTGTAACGTTTTTTGTCTCAATGAAAGTCTATGAGCGCCGGAATGCGCCGGATCCGTTTTTTTTAATTGTTAGCCCAGCCCACAGCAAACATATATAAAGCATGTCAGTGGGACACTCAGCCATTAGCATGCAGCCAGCAAACAGACCAAGAGCCAGCCAAAGACCAAGAGCCAGCCAAAGACCACCACCACCAACAGCACCAGCAGCAGAAATGGAGCGACAGGACAGCTCATCCGACAGCAGACGGAAAATATCACATCCCCCATTCCCCAAAAATTTAACCAATTTTTTATTTTTCAGCCAGGGCTAAGGAATATCCATATATTCACTGGCTGTTTTTGTTTCCACTGCAGAGGATGCCGAACCCAGGCAGCAGCCATGGAGATGGAGCAGCATCACTCCCGGGAGAGGTCATCCAACAGCAGACGGTAAATATCACATCCTCCATTCCCCAAAAAATGTAACCAATTTTTTCCTTTTCAGCCAGGGCTATGGAATATACATATATTCGATGGCCCTTTTTGTCTCTTTATTCCACAGCAGAGGACGCCCAACCCAGGCAAAAGCCATGGAGATGGAGCAGCATCACTCCCTGGAGAGGTCATCCGACAGCAGACGGTAAATATGACATCCTCCATTCCCCAAAAATGTAACCAATTTTTTCTTTTTCAGCCAGGGCTATGAAATATACATATATTCCATGGCCCATTTTGTCTCTTTATTCCACAGCAGAGGACACAAAAAACACAGGCAGCGGCAGCAGCCTTAGCAGCAGCAGCAGAAGCCGCAGCAGCAGAAGCTCCACCACCAGCAGAACCGGTGTCCAGGGAGCTGCAGCGTCACCATGACACATCTTCTTCTGGGAGCCCTCCCTCTCATCGTCAGCATTTGGCGGTAAAATATTATTATATTTTTTTTTCACAATCCATCTGTGGGATATATGTATTCATTGTGTGTAAGGTTCTATGTATATATTCCTGAAACTCAGTTTGTTCGTCAGCCATTTTACTTTCTGTCTTGCTGCAGCTATCTTGCCCTCAGTCAAAATGGAGTTTCCAGCTTGCATGTTCCCGCCCTGATTCTCTCCTTTGCTTCTTAAGCAGCCACAGCTGAGCAATCAGTGCTTCAGAACCTAGCCTGCAGTGAACCTGTGACTTGACTCCTGTAAGCCTTGGACCTTGTACTCCAGCTATTCCTACTGAGGAACTCTGAAGCACTTGTGGACTCTGAACCCTGCTCTTTGAAAGACCCACGTTTGCATGGACTTACGGTAACAGAGAAGAAGATCCTGAATCTGTATTGGAGAGTGATTGCTGAGCTTGGATTACTCTGGCCTGCTGTGTCTCCTGTTTCTGTGTCTGCAAACTGTGTGACTATTTCTGCCAACTTGTATGAAGTAATACAGGATTTTTCTATATCAAACCTGTGTCTCATGTATGTTCATCGCACCCAAGCACAAGACGCTATATGAACTGTACTACATACATTACAAGATTCTGAAGCCAAAACGTTAGTGTCTGCTGGGTCTGGAAGGCTGTGTCTGCTGTACTGTGGATATCAGACGTCCGGTTGTACTTTCTGTGATGACAGTGGTTGTGACTTCTCACAACCATTCCAGGTGAGCAATTCCCTTAAGTTTTTTCTTTTTGCAGTGTTACCACAGGTAAACACTATTGTTTTTTTTTTTTTTCCTTTCTTTTCTCTTTTTTGTCTGCTGTAACTCTGGATATCAGATGTCTGGTTGAAACTTTCTGTGATGATAGTGGTTGTGACTTCTCACAACCATTCCAGGTGAGCAGTTCCCTTAATTTTTTTTTCTCTCTGCAGTGTTGCCACAGGTGAACACTATTGTTTTTTTTTCTCTCCTCTTCTTCCAGTAATCCTGGCTTAAAAGATCTGGAAAATGGAGGCCCGCATAAAGGAACTTTGCGGAGTGACTGATAATATCCTTGCAGATTTGCAGAATATAAAGACCCGTTTTACAAATCTACAGGACCTCAATAATCACAATTTGCAAGTGGTTGGACAGACTACCCAGGATTTGCGAGCCAGGATTGAGGTTCTAGAGGGGCGAGTCCAGGCTCCTGCCGTAGCCCCGAGTGCTGGGATTCCCAAGTTGCCCCCTTTTCGTTTTGGCGGTGAACGTGAGAAATTCAGGGGATTTATTAATCAATGCAATCTTTTTTTTTCTGCACATGCTTCACAATTTCCCACTGAACGATCTAAGGTGCTTACTATAATTATGTTGCTTACCAACAAGGCTTTAATGTGGGCAAACCCTCTGATTGAGACTGAGGATGATTGTTTGAATCACCTTGATGATTTTATTTCAGCCATGGGGCAGGTGTTTGATGACCCCAATCGAGGTGCAACAGCTGAAGCAGCCATGTTAGCTTTGCGCCAAGGTAAGCACTCGGTAGCTGAATATGCCTTGGATTTCAGGAGATGGGCCCTTGATACCACCTGGGACAGTTCCGCCAAAAAATCTATTTTTCGAAAGGGGTTATCTCCACTGATTAAGGATGAACTTGCTCGTGCCGACCCTCCCACTGCGTTAGGTGACTTTATTAACTACTGCATCCGTATTGATACTCGTCTGACTGAACGCAGGCAAGAGAGATGGTTCGAAAGCAATCGTACTAACCTTTTCCTACCTTCCTCTCCAGCTAAGGAACCTTTTTGTAGGATTACACGGGAACCTGAACCTGAACCCATGCAGGTAGACTCTTTACAACGACGGGTTAGTGATGCACGCAAGGAACATCGTTTTAAGGAGAATCTATGTTTCTATTGTGGTAAGTCAGTGCACTTCATTATAAACTGCCCCAGCCGTTCTCGTAAGACTACTGCAGCACTCATTCATTGTGAGTGTTGTGAGAGGGGATCTGTCAGGTCCGAGCCTCAGGCTCCAGAGAGATCTGCAGCAACAGATCTTGATTTCTCGGACTTAAACTCCGTTACCTCTGAGGACGTTGACTGTGTAAACGCTGCCATTTTTCAAGTTTCCTCAGCGGTGTCCCAGCTGAGTTGTAAGAAAAACAATTCTCATTGCTTTCTTTCCATCAAACTCTGGGTTGACTCAGCTTGGGTGTCTAGCTCTGCTATGATCGACTCAGGGGCAAGTGGAAATTTTATGGATGTCTCCTTTGCTCTGAAACAGGGAATATGTTCAGTGAAGAAGGCTACTCCAGTACAGATGGAAACTGTGGATGGCTCCCTGCTGACCTCTGGACCAGTGGATCAGGAAACAGAGTCTTTGAGGGTTCTTATGGGTAAAGATCATCAAGAGAAACTGTCCTTTATGCTTATCTCTTCTCCCCACTTTCCCATTATTCTAGGGCTACCATGGCTGCAGGCTCAGAATCCTACCATTAACTGGGAGACCAAGGAATTACACTTTCCAGAGAAACAGATGAGTCCAAAAGTTTCAGCTTGCTCTGTTCCTAAAGGAATCATGTCAGTCCCTGAACTACCAGCTGTATACCAGGACTATGTGGATTTATGTGACAAGAAGAACGCTGACCAGCTTCCTCCTCACCGTCCATATGATTGTCCAATTGAATTATTGCCTGGAGCAGAGATACCTTTTGGTAAGATCTACCCCCTGGCGGGGCCCGAGCTAAAGGCTTTAAAGGATTACATAGATGAGAATCTAGCCAAGGGCTTCATACGCCCCTCTTCATCTCCTGCAGGTGCACCCATCTTCTTTGTAAAGAAGAAAGATGGATCTCTGAGACCATGCATAGACTATAGGGAACTCAATAAGGTTACTATTAGAAACCGTTATCCATTGCCTTTAATCCCTGAGTTATTGGAGAGAGTGCGACATGCCAAAATTTTTTCTAAACTAGATCTTCGTGGGGCCTATAACTTAGTCCGTATTAGACCTGGGGATGAATGGAAGACTGCATTCAGGTCACGCTATGGACACTTTGAATATCTAGTTATGCCTTTTGGTCTCAGTACCGCCCCAGCCACTTTCCAACACTTGGTGAATGACATCTTCAGGATCTCCTAGATACATTCGTGGTAATTTATTTGGATGATATTCTAATTTTTTCTAACTCCACAGAGGAACATCATGGACATGTGAGAATGGTCTTGGAACGTCTAAGACAAAATCATCTTTACATCAAACTTGAAAAGTGTGAATTCCATAGGACCGAAATTCAATTTCTGGGGTATGTACTGTCTACACAAGGAATTAGTATGGATGGAAGCAAAACCCAAGCCATCAAGGATTGGCCAAGTCCTAGAAATGTGAAGGAGGTACAGCGCTTCATCGGGTTTGCCAACTTCTATAGACGTTTCATTAGAAATTTCTCTGAGGTAGTGTCACCTATCATTCAACTTACCCGGAAAGAGTCTAGGTTTTCCTGGACTCCCCAAGCCCAGGAAGCATTTTCCCGTCTAAAAGATAAATTTACCACTGCACCTATCCTAGTACATCCCAACCCCGAGCTTGCCTTCATAATAGAGGTGGATGCTTCAGACTGTGCCGTTGGAGCTATACTCTCTCAGAGAACAGGTGAGAAGAATGTCTTGCATCCCTGTGCCTTCTTTTCCCAGCAGTTGTCTTTGGCTGAGAGGAACTACGATGTGGGCAATAGAGAGTTGTTGGCCATTATTGCCACCTTCAAAGAATGGAGACACCTTCTTCAGGGAGCTGCACAGCAAATAGTCGTCCTGACAGACCATCGTAACCTTGAGTTTATCAGGTCGGCTAAGTGCCTGACTCCTCGCCAGGCTCGCTGGAATCTTTTCTTAAACCAATTTAATTTTATCATCTCTTATAGACCAGGATCGCGCAATGGAAAGGCTGATGCACTCTCTAGGATTTACTCAGCAGAGACACGTCCAATTACTCCTCCTAAGACTATTCTTCCTGACTCTAGATTCCTAGGAGTAATTCATAATCAAGACCTACTTAAGGACATCAAGGAAGCATACCATGCGGATTCCTTTTTGGCACAACCCCCAAGGGACGTAAGTCTTGTCTTTAAGAATGGTGTGTGGATTCAGGGACAACGCCTGTATATTCCTGAAACAGTCAGATTGAGAGTATTGCAACTCATTCACGATTCCAAGATAGCTGGGCATAGAGGAATTCTAAAGACACAGGAATTTCTTTCTCGTTTCTTTTGGTGGCCCACTTGCAGGAAGGATGTTTTGAATTATGTCACTTCATGTGAGGTCTGTGCAAGATGCAAAACACCTCGCTCCTCACCAACTGGTCTGTTACAGCCTCTTCCCACCCCGTCCCGCCCGTGGGGATCCATTTCTATGGACTTCATTGTGGAGTTACCAACCTCTCAGGGGAAGAACACCATTCTAGTGGTGGTTGACCGTCTAACAAAGGCAGCTCATTTTATCCCTTGTGTCGGCTTACCCACTGCAAAACAGACATCAGATTTGATGATTAAAGATGTGTTTCGCTTACATGGAGTACCGGATGAGATTATTTCGGATCGAGGGGTGCAATTCACTTCTAGGTTTTGGCAAAATTTCTGTGCAGCATTGGACATTAAAGTAAACCTTTCTTCTGCTTTTCATCCCCAGACTAATGGACAGACCGAACGAACCAATCAAACCCTGGAGCAGTATCTCCGCTGCTTTATCTGCCACCTACAGGATGATTGGGTGGATCTACTTCCATTAGCTGAGTTCTCGTATAACAACTCTCAGAGTGCCTCCACTAAACAGTCTCCTTTTTACTCTAATCTAGGTTATCATCCTAACATTCTACCACGATTTCCTATAGAAACGCCTTTACCAGCAGTGGCTGAAAGAATCACGTCTTTACAGAAGAATATGGATCTTCTAAAGGAAAATCTGGAATCGGCTCAAGAAAGGTACAAGAAAGCAGCAGATAAATTTCGTAAACCTGCACCAGCTTTCAAGGTAGGAGACTTGGTCTGGCTGTCAACCAGAAATCTTAAGTTAAGGATTCCATCGTCTAAGTTGGGACATAAGTACATTGGACCCTATAAAATCAGTAAAATTATAAGTGCCGTTGCTTGTCGTCTTCAACTGCCCAGAACTATGAGAATCCACCCTGTCTTTCATGTATCCCTACTAAAGGCTGCGACACCCAATACGTTTCCTGGACGTTCCTCTCCTTGCCCTGACCCAGTGCTAGTCGATGGTCAGGAAGAATTTGTGGTGGAAAGGATTTTAGATTCCAGGTTGTATAGAAATCAGTTACAATATCTGATTAAATGTCAGGGCTACCCAGTGGAGGACAACTCATGGGAACCGGTCAATAACGTTAATGCTCCTCGCTTGCTCCGTCAGTTTCATCAGAGGTACCCACACAAGCCTGGTCTGAGGTCATCCGGAGGTTGTCCTTAAGGGGGGAGTAATGTAAGGTTCTATGTATATATTCCTGAAACTCAGTTTGTTCGTCAGCCATTTTACTTTCTGTCTTGCTGCAGCTATCTTGCCCTCAGTCAAAATGGAGTTTCCAGCTTGCATGTTCCCGCCCTGATTCTCTCCCTTTGCTTCTTAAGCAGCCACAGCTGAGCAATCAGTGCTTCAGAACCTAGCCTGCAGTGAACCTGTGACTTGACTCCTGTAAGCCTTGGACCTTGTACTCCAGCTATTCCTACTGAGGAACTCTGAAGCACTTGTGGACTCTGAACCCTGCTCTTTGAAAGACCCACGTTTGCATGGACTTACGGTAACAGAGAAGAAGATCCTGAATCTGTATTGGAGAGTGATTGCTGAGCTTGGATTACTCTGGCCTGCTGTGTCTCCTATTTCTGTGTCTGCAAACTGTGTGACTATTTCTGCCAACTTGTATGAAGTAATACAGGACTTTTCTATATCAAACCTGTGTCTCATGTATGTTCAATCGCACCCAAGCACAAGACGCTATATGAACTGTACTACATACATTACATTGTGTTTTTTTAATAACAGGAATCGCAAGCTGAAGAGGAGCTCCCAGAAGAAGAAGGACGGGGTGGACAGATACCCGGAGTGGGCTCACAATTCGTAAGTATCCTGCATCAATCGCAGAAACAGAACATCACACTACACACAACACATAGAAAACCATTTCGTACATACATCACACAGCACCCAACACATATGGCAACATCCCAATTTTTTCTTTTTTCTTTTAGTCTTCCGGATCTGGTGCTCGTCAAAGAGGTCCTCACAGCGCCTCCCAGAGTCGTCGGCGTGAGAGACTCGGCGGTCACCATCGTGTAAGTATATAATTTTTTTTTTTTTTTTTTTTAAACCTTGTAGTGTGGAGGCTAATGTTTTTTTTTCTCATTTTCTTTAACAGGCTTCACAGCGTGCTCCCGACTCAGACGGTGAGGAGGAGGAGGGGATAGATGTGGACCTCCTCATCGATCTGCTACGAGAAAGGGAGCCGCTGCGGAACATGGGGCACCGCCGCCATGCTGATGTCATCATCACCTGTCGGCTCTGGGAGGAAGTCACTTCGATAATGGTGGACCGCTGGAAGGACCTCGATGTTCGAGCCCAGACTGGACACCCTAAGTATATAAAGTTCAGGTTGCTTGATGTAAAGCAGTGTTTCCCAAACTCCAGTTCTTGTGGCCCACACGGGTCAGGTTTTCAGGATTTCCTTTTGTGCAGCACTATGGAAATCCTGAAAACAAGACCCGTGTGGGCCATGAGGACTGTGGTTTGGGAAACACTGATGTTGTATACTAACCAATTTGTGCTTTCTCATTTCAGGGGAGAGAATTGTGAAGCAGTAGCGGTCTGTGAGGGATCTCTTCAAGAAGGAGTTCAACAAGGAGATGCGGGCCCCGAGTGGATCTGCAGGACGCCAGAGCAAATATAAATACGCAAGAGCCCTGGCGTTCCTGTGGGCAACGATGGTCACCAGAAGGTAAATATTAAAAGAAAATGTTAACATGTCTAACTACATTTTTATTTCAGCCAGGGCCATTCCATATCACGATATTAATTGTATTTTTTTCTCTTTATTCCACAGCACGGTGACCAGCACTCAAGCGCCCGCAGAGTTGGACCCTTCTGGGGCGATCCCTCAGGAGACCGGCACCGAGGGACATTTCGACCGCCCCGGTACATCTGCACCTTCCCAGCCTTCCCTCACATCCGATCCCGCAGTCCCATCCACTAGCACTGGAGCATCGTGGCCGCCTGCATTACATGAATCTGCTGGTGAGGAGACAGCATTCCCTTTACCCCACCCTTCTGCCACTGCCACCTCTAGTACAGCTGCGGCTACTGGGCGGCAGCGGCAGAGGGGTCAGGAAAGGAGCTATGCGCCCGAGTTCTTGCATTTGAATGCATCTTTCCAGAACTGTCTAAAAGTATTATCTGAACAAATTGCCGCAGGCATTAATCAGATAAACACCAACATTTTGGAGGTGAAGACACTTCTGCAAACCATGCATTCAGAAGCAAGAACTTCTCCAAATTACAGCTATTTCAGGTCTGTAGCCGAGCGCATGGATACGCTATCTACTGACCAGCAGATGTATGTAATGCATACTTGCCACGCTGCTCTAGTGCAGGCTACCTCCCAACCTCCTCCACCCACCCCAGTCATTCCTCCACCTGCCCCCCCTCCAGCCACCGTCCCTCCTCCCCCTCCTATTCAATACCAGCCACCTCCCCAGTTCCAGCAACCTCCCCAGTACCAGCCACCTCCCCAGTTCCAGCCACCTCCCCAACTCCAGCCACCTCCCCAACTCCAGCCACCTCCCCAACTCCAGTCACCTCACCAACTCCAGTCACCTCACCAACTCCAGTCACCTCCCCAGTACCAGCAACCTTCCCAGTACCAGCCACCTACCCCGTACCACACTCCTGCCTCTTACCAACCTCCTTCCCCGTTCCAATTCCCTACCATATCACCTGCTCCTCCAGTCCCTGTCCCACCCTCCACTCCAGCACCCATCACCTGTTCTGCCTCCAACTTGTCCTCCCATTCTCTAACTCTTTCCACCCCTTCACCTCTTACTGTTCCTTCCCCACCACCATCCCAGTCCTCTCTACACACTCCCAATGGCGAAGTGTCCCGCAGCCCCTCCAGCAGTATTTCCACCCCACACTATACACAGTTGTAAATAATTTTTTACCAAAACAATAATTATTACAAAATCTAAAATTTACAAACATTATATTAAAAAAAATATTTTTTAATAAAAGTTACATTGGTTTATTCAAATTGTTGTCTGTCATTTATTTATAAGATGTAAAGTTAAAAATGTAGTGAAACAGGTAAAAATTGTTGGGTACACAAAAAACACCAACATAACTTTGGGTAAAAGGTACCTAAATTTAACCTTTTTGCCAAAGTTGTGTCTCGGGTTGTGTAGTATCCAAAGTATTTCACCTTTTTCCCAAACTTGTGTACATTGTTAGGTAATTTCCAACAAGGTACACAATTTTTGAAAAAAGGTGAAATACTTTGGGTAAAAAACCCAACCAGGGACATAACTGTGGCCAAAAGGTTAAATACAGTAGAAAACACACAAGAAGGTAGACAAGTTTGCTTTTAAAGGTTTACTGTGGGAACAGAAGGTACATGAGTTTTAACATAACAAAGCAATTTATCACACTCTGTCATCCTGCCAGTCTACAGTCATGGCCAAAAGTTTTGAGAATGACACAAATATTATATTTTCACATGATCTGCTGCCCTCTGGTTTTTATGTGTGTGTTTGACAGATGTTTTTATCACAGACAGAAATATAATTGCAAACATATGAGTAACAAAAGCTTATATTGACAGTTAGAATGAATTAATGCAAGTCAATATTTGCAGTGTTGACCCTTCTTCTTCAGGACCTCTGCAATTCTCCCTGGCATGCTCTCAATCAACTTCTGGACCAAATCCTGACTGATAGCAGTACATTCTTGCACAATCAATGCTTTCATTTTGTCAGAATTTTTAGGTTTTTGTTTGTCCACCCGTCTCTTGATGATTGACCACAAGTTCTCATTGGGATTAAGATCTGGGGAGTTTCCAGGCCATGGACACAAAATCTCTATGTTTTGTTCCCTGAGCCATTTAGTTATCACCTTTGCTTTATGGCAAGGTGCTCCATCATGCTGGAAAAGGCATTGTTGATCGCCAAACTGCTCTTGGAGGGTTGGGAGAAGTTGCTCTTGGAGGACATTCTGGTACCATTCTTTATTCATGGCTGTGTTTTTAGGCAAGACTGTGAGAGAGCCGATTCCCTTGGCTGAGAAGCAACCCCACACATGAATGGTTTCAGGATGCTTAACAGTTGGCATGAGACAAGACTGGTGGTAGCGCTCACCTTGTCTTCTCCGAATGAGGCGTTTTCCTGATGTCCCAAACAATCGAAAAGGGGATTCATCAGAGAAAATAACTTTACCCCAGTCCTCAGCAGTTCACTGCTTGTACCTTTTGCAGAATATCAGTCTGTCCATGATGTTTTTTCTGGAGAGAAGTGGCTTCTTTGCTGCCCTCCTTGAGACCAGGCCTTGCTCCAAGAGTCTCCGCCTCACAGTGCGTGCAGATGCACTCACACCTGCCTGCTGCCATTCCTGAGCAAGCTCTGCACTGCTGGTAGCCCGATCCCGCAGCTGAAACACTTTTAAGAGACGGTCCTGGCGCTTGCTGGTCTTTCTTGGGCGCCCTGGAGCCTTTTTGGCAACAATGGAACCTCTCTCCTTGAAGTTCTTGACTGAGGTGCAATCTTTCTAGCTGCGATACTCTTCCCTGTTAGGCCATTTTTGTGCATTGTAATGATGACTGCACGTGTTTCTTTAGAGATAACCATGGTTAACAGAAGAGAAACAATGATGCCAAGCACCAGCCTCCTTGTAAAGTGTCCAGTGGTGTCATTCTTACTTAATCATGACAGATTGATCTCCAGCCATGTCCTCATCAACACCCACACCTGTGTTAATGGAGCAATCACTGAAAAGAGGTTAGCTGGTCCTTTTAAGGCAGGGCTGCAATGATGTTGAAATGTGTTTTGGGGATAAAGTTCATTTTCTAGCCAAATATTGACTTAGCAAGTAATTGCTGTTACGCTGATCACTCTTTATAACATTCTGGAGTATATGCAAATTGCCATTAGAAAAAGTGAAGCAGTGGACTTTGTAAAAATTAACCCCTTACTGCCATCAGACGTACTATCCCGTCCATGGTACCTGGGCCCGTATGACCATGGACGGGATAGTACGTCCCAGCGATCGGACGCGCTCCCGGGGGGAGCACAGCCGATCGCGGCCGGGTGTCAGCTGATTATCACAGCTGACACCCGGCACTGTGTGTCAGGAGCGGTCACGGACCGCTCCCGGCACATTAACCCGTGGCACACCGTGATCAAACATGATCGCGGTGTACTGGGGGCACAGGGGAGGATCGCGCAGGGTGGGGGCTCCCTGCGCGCTCCCCTGAGACCCTCAGAGCAGCGCGATGTGTCGCGCTGTTCCGAGGTTCCGTGCTCCCTCCAGGTCCCCGGATCCATCCAAGATGGCGCCGGGGTCCTGCAGGGAGGCGGCTTCCTCAGTGCCTGCTGAGAGCAAGCACTGAGAAGCCTGCAGCGATGCCAGAGCGATCGCTGGTGTGACAGAGTGCTGTGCACACTGTCACACCAGCGATCTGCTAAAATACAGTGATGTCCCACCCTGGGACAAAGTAAAAAAGTTAAAAAAATAAAATTAAAAATTGTTTAAAAAAATCGTAAAAAAAAAAAAAAATATTCCCCAATAAATTCATTTTTTCCTGTAAATAAAAAACAAAAACAATAAAAGTACACATATTTGGTATTGCCGTGTCCGTAACGACCCCCCCTATAAAACTGTCCCACTAGTTAACCCCTTTAGTGAACCTCTTAAAAAAAATTTAAAAAAAACAAAACAAAAATCAATGCTTTATCATCATACCGCCGAACAAAAAGTGGAATAACACGCGATCAAAAAGACGGATATAAATAATCATGGTACCGCTGAAAACGTCATCTTGTCCCGCAAAAAACGAGCCGCCATACAGCATCATCAACGAAAAAATAAAAAAAGTTATATCTCGCAGAATAAAGCGATGCAAAAATAATAATTTTTTATATAAAATTGGTCTTATTCTATAAAAGCGCCAAAACATAAAAAAATGATATAAATGAGGTATCGCCATAATCGTACTGACGCGAAGAATAAAACTGCTTTATCAATTTTACCACACGCGGAACGGTATAAACGCCTCCCCCAAAAGAAATTCATGAATTGCTTTTTGTTCATTCTAACCTCCCAAAAATCGAAATAAAAAGCGATCAAAAAACGTCACGTGCTCAAAAATGGTACCATTAAAAACCTCACCTCGTCCCGCAAAAAATAAGACCTCACATGACTCTGTGGGCCAAAATATGCAAAAATTATAGCTCTCAAAATGTGATGATGCAAAAACTATTTTTTGCAATAAAAAGCGTCTTTTAGCATGACAGCTGCCAATCATAAAAACCCGCTATAAATAGTAAATCAAACCCTCCTTTATCACCCCCTTAGTTAGGGAAAAATAATAAAATTAAAAAAAAGTATTTATTTCCATTTTCCCATTAGGGTTAGGGTTGCGGCTAAAGTTAGGGCTAGGGTTGGTGCAAAAGTTAGGATTAGGGTTAGGGTTGGGATTAGGGTTATGGGTGTGTTAGGGTTAGGTTTGTGGTTAGGGTTGGGTCTAGGGGTGTGTTGGGGTTAGGGTTGGAGTTAGAATTGGGGGGTTTCCGCTGTTTAGGCACATCAGGGGCTCTCCAAATGTGACATGGCGTCTGATCTCAATTCCAGACAATTCTGCATTGAAAAAGTCAAACGGTGCTCCTTCACTTCTGAGCTCTGTCATGCGCCCAAACAGTAGTTTACCCCCACATATGGGGTATCAGTGTACTCTGGACCCCAAGAGTTATTGTGCAATTTGTCCTATTTCTTTTGTTACCCTTGGGAAAATAAAAAACTGGGGGTAAAAATATCATTTTTTTAAAAAAAAAAATGATTTTTTGTTTTTACGACTGTACGTTATAAACTTCTGTGAAGCACTTGGGGCTTCATAGCACTCACCACACATCTAGATAAGTTCCTTGTGGGGTCTATTTTCAAAAATGGGGTCACTTGTGGGGGGTTTCCACTGTTTAGGCGCATCAGGGGCTCTCCAAATGCGACATGACGCCCCCAGACCATTCCATCAAAGTCTGCAATTCAAAACGTCACTACTTCCCTTCCGAGCCCCAACGTGTACCCATACAGTAGTTTTCTCCCACATATTGGGTATCAGCGTACTCATGACAAATTGGACTACAACTTTTGGGGTCCAATTTCTTCTGTTACCCTTGGGAAAATAAAATATTGGGGGCGAAAAAATCATTTTTGTAAAAAAAAAAAGGATTTTTTATTTTTACGGCTGTACGTTATAAACTTCTGTGAAGCACTTTGGAGTTCAAAGTGCTCACCACACATCTAGATAAGTTCCTTGTGGGGTCTATTTTCCAAAATGGGGTCACTTGTGGGGGGTTTCCACTGTTTAGGTGCACCAGGGGCTCTCCAAATGCGACATGACACCCCCAGACCATTCCATCAAAGTCTGCAATCCAAAACGTCACTACTTCCCTTCCGAGCCCCGACGTGTTCCCATACAGTAGTTTTCTCCCACATATTGGGTATCAGCGTACTCATGACAAATTGGACAACAACTTTTGGGGTCCAATTTCTCCTGTTACCCTTGTGAAAATAAAATATTGGGGGCGAAAAAATCATTTTTGTAAAAAAAAAGATTTTTATTTTACAGCTGTACGTTATAAACTTCTGTGAAGCACTTCGGGGTTCAAAGTGTTCACCACACATCTAGATAAGTTCCTTGAGGGGTCTAGTTTCCAAAATGTTGTCATTTGTGGGGGGTTTCCACTGTTTAGGCAGATCAGGAGCTCTCCAAACACGACATGGCATCCAGCCAATTCTGTGTTGAAAAAGTCGAACGGCACTCCTTCCCTTCCAAACTCTGCCATGTACCTAAACAGTGGTTTACCCCCACATATGGGGTATCAGCGTACTCAGGACAAATTGCACAATAACTTTTGGAGTCTTGTTACCCTTGGGAAAATAAAAATTGGGGTGGAAAGATCATTTTTGTGGAAAAAATATGATTTTTTAATTTTACGGCTCTACGTTATAAACTTGTGTGAAGCACTTTGGGGTTCAAATTGCTCACCAAAGATCTAGATAAGTTCCTTAGGGGGTCTAGTTTCCCAAATGGGGTCACTTGTGGGGGTTTCCACTGTTTAGGCACATCAGGGGCTCTCCAAATGCAACATGGCATCCAATCTCAATTCCAGCCAATTTTGTTTGGAAAAAGTCAAATGGTGCTCCTTCCATTCCGAGCTCTGCTGTGCGCCCAAACAGTGGTTCCCCCCCACATATGGGGTATCAGCGTACTCAGGACAAATTGGACATCAACTTTTGTGGTCCAATTTCTCCTATTACTCTTGGGAAAATAAAAAATTAGTGACTAAAAAGATAATTTTTGTGGGAAAAAAATAGGATTTTTTATTTTCATGCTCGGGCATTAAAAACTTGTGTGAAGCACTTGGGGGTTCAAAGTGCTCACCAAAGATCTAGATAAGCTCCTTAGGGGGTCTAGTTTCCAAAATGGGGTCACTTGTGGAGGGTTTCCACTGTTTAGGCACATCTGGGGCACTGCAAACGGAACATGACCCCCATCAACGTCTGCATTCCAAAACGTTACTACTTCCTTTCCAAGCCCTGTCGTGCGCCCAGTTTCCCCCGCCCCACATATGGGGTATCAGCGTACTCAGAACAAATTGGACAACAACTTTAGGGGGCCAATTTCCTTGGGAAAAATCAAAAATTTGGGACTAAAAAATCATTTTTGTGGAAAATTGTTTTTTTTATTTTTCAGACCCAGGCATTATAAACTTTTGTGAAACACTTGGGGTTCAATGTGCTCACAACAGATCTAGATAAGTTCCTTAGGGGGTCTAGTTTCCAAAATGGTGTCACTTGTGGGGGGTTTCCACTGTTTAAGCACATCAGGGGCTCTCCAAACACGACATGGCGTCCAATCTCAATTCCAGCCAATTTTAGTTTGAAAAAGTCAAACGGCGCTCCTTCCCTTACGAGCTCTGCCGTGTGCCCAAACAGTGGTTTTCCTCCACATATTGGCTATTGGCGTACTCAGGAGAAATTGCACAACAACTTTATCTGTCCATTTGCTTCTTTTACCCTTGTGAAAATAAAAAAAAAATTTGTAATAGATCATTTTTGTGGCTAAAAAGTTAAATATTCATTTTTTTCTTCCACGTTGCTTCAGCTCCTGTGAAGCACCTGAAGGGTTAATAAACTTCTTGAATGTGGTTTTGAGTACCTTGAGGGGTGCAGTTTTTAGAATGGTGTCACTTTTGGGTATTTTCTGCTATATAGACCCCTCAAATTGACTTCAAATATGAGGTGGTCCCTAAAAAAAATGGCTTTGTAAATTTTGTTGTAAAAATGAGAAATCGCTGGTCAAATTTTAACCCTTATAATTTCCTAAGAAAAAAAAAATTTGGTTCCAAAATTGTGCTGATGTAAAGTAGACATGTGGGAAATGTTATTTCTTAACTATTTTGTGTGACATATTTCTCTGTTTTAAGGGAATAAAAATACAAAGTTTGAAAATTGCGAAATATTTGCGTTTTTTTCAAAAATAAATGCAAGTTATATGGAAGAAATTTTACCACTAACGTGAAGTACAATATGTCACGAGAAAACAATCTCAGAATCGCGAAGATCCGTTGAAGCGTTCCAGAGTTATAACCTCATAAAGAGACAGTGGTCAGAATTGTAAAAATTGGCCCGGTCATTAACGTGCAAACCACCCTTGGGGGTTAAGGGGTTAATATTTGTGTCATTCTCAAAACTTTTGGCCATGACTGTAGTCTACCCACAGGTGACATAAAGTATTGAGCAAAATTGTCCCTCATTCGTGAAACTGCCAGTGTACTTCGATTGGTTATGTTATTGTAGTCTTGCAAGGTGGTATCTTCATAGTGGTCCTCAATAGAAATCGATTCCTTGCTGAGAACAAAATTGTGTAGGACCACGCACGCTTTTATAACCTCATCCACAGTCTCTGTCTTTAGTTTTATTGCAGTCAATAGGACTCGCCATTTGGCTGTCATAATCCCAAACGCGCACTCCACCATCCGTCTGGCTCTTGTGAGGCGGTAATTGAAAATCCGTTTGGTTTGTGTCAATCCTCTGCTGGAGTACGGTTTCAAGAGGTGTTCTGACAACTGGAAGGCTTCATCACCTACACATACAAAAGGCATAGGTGGCCCAGAGGTTTGAGGCAGCGGCCTAGGTGGTGGGAACTGAAAAGTGTTTCCATACAGTCTCTGACCCATAGCAGACAGTTTGAACACTTGTGAGTCATTGGACCGTCCATAAGCCCCAATGTCCACAGCAATGAATTTGTACTCTGCATCAGCAATAGCCATGAGGACGACCGAAAAATATTTTTTATAATTGAAGAACTCCGATCCGGTTCCTGCAGGCTTTAGAATGCGGATGTGTTTGCCGTCAACAGCGCCCAGGCAATTGGGAAACTGGCAGATCTGGATAAACTGGTCCGCTATTTCAATCCACCGGTCTGTAGTTGGCTCTGCAACAAATTCTCCAACCAAAGAGTCCCACAGAGCACGACAAGTGTACTTGATAATGCCTTTGATTGTTGAAATTCCCAGCCGATACTGGAAATGTAGCGATGACAGCGATTCTCCTGTTGCCAGAAATCTGTAAAAAAACAAACAAAAAAAAAAAACAAATTACTTCAAAATCACAGCATTACATACCAGAACTCAGCTATAACAATTGGAGATACTATAAAAAAAAGGTTAACAACTACCAGCAACAACATTCCAGTTACAAGTGTGCTCAAGCAAGCAGATCCAATACATATAGCTTACCTTATAGTCACCATGAGACGCTCCGCCGGAGAAATTGAGAAGCGACAATAGGTGTCAGATCTTCGGATTTGGTCTCCAATACGCTCCACCAAAAAATCTAAATTTTCTTTCTTTATCCGAAGGTATGCAAAAAATGTATCCGGATTTTCTCTCAGCTCCATGCACAGTGTTCAATACACATCACGGGTTAGTCTCTGGGCTGTGATGGGGTGGATCCACATACGGCGTCGTCGTTGGCGCTGACGCGTAATGCGCTGGCGTCTCGCTCTCTCCTTCTCCAGAACTATCACCTTCAAGCGATTAGCCTCCGCTGTAAAATCCACCAGATTCTTCAATATATTTCCAATAATAACATCCATCTTCTCTCCAACCTGTACTTGCTCCTATACCTGTCAAAGATGGGCTGTAGAAACAGTATATATATATATATATATAGGATTACAGTAGCCAATCACGTTTTAGGGGCGTTTTTAAAAAAACAGTTTTTGGTCGGATGCCCGAGACGGATGCGGCGAAAAACCGGATCCGCCTCATCCGGTTTTACATACTATTTGCCGGTTCCGGCGCGATGCCAGAAGGCACCGTCAGGCGCAAAACGGATGTGTGAAAGAGGCCTAAGACGTGGGTCGCAATACTTTAACCCCTATAGCGTATATATGTTGTAGGCAAGCAGTTGGCGGAATCTTGGATCGGAGGTGTGTATCAGCAAGGTGGCAAGCCTGGAGGATATGAATCATGTTAAGCAGGCTTCAGCACTGATAGATGCCGACAAGGCTGATAAGAAAGTATGGGTTCAAGTTTTTAGGAATGACTAGAAGAGATGGGCGGGAATAGTTGTTCTCACCCATATGAAAAGAGCAGCAAAGTTCCTCATAAGTGCCTGTTAGTAGAGGTGGAAACACCTCTGATACTTGTGTCTGAGAGTGAAGGTGAAAAAACTGAGATACATTGCTCAATCTCTGCCAGAGGCTGGAATAGCAGGACTGAGATTTAAATCGGTGAGCCCATACCTTCTTTAGGACTGTTTATTGTTATGTTGGTCCTTTTTGCTGGAGAAAAGACTGTTTTAATTTCTGTTAGAAGTTTATGGACTCACTAAACCTTCCTGTTTGCACAAGAAACTGTGTGCCTGTGTGAACACTGCTGATTAGAGATAAGAAACTTTGCCTCTGGGAGGGTCGAGTCGGGTTTCGGACCACCCGACTTTTCCAAAAGTCAAGTCGAATGAAATCGGTCGACTATCGGAAAAAGTCGAAGGTCCGACTGAAACTCGAACCGACCCCAATGCAAGTCAATAGGAAAGAAAAGTCAGCAGTCAGTGGAGGACAGTAAACAGACCTTCAGTGCCCATTTCAATGACATCAATTCTTATTACTTAAGCTTGTCAACCTTAATTTACTTTATAATAATAGTTACGCATTGAAAACTGGGGGTTATTTGGCTAAAGTTGTGGGGGGGGGCAGGGCTGGCTCCACGTTTTCGTGGGCCCCGGGCGAAAGAGTCTCAGTGGGCCCCTTTAACACATACCACAATTCATGATGCTCCGATACAGCAGAGAAATATAGGTATAGTACAATGCCAAATACTTCACTTCTTACATTACATGAGTGATATCTATTGTAAATTCTACAATAGCTCAAAAACCGGACAGTATATTCCTCCATACAGTATTATGGGCTCCACATAGTGTGCCATACAGAATGGGCTCCATATAATGCTCCATACAGAATAGGCCCCATATGTGCTCCATATGATGCTCCATATATATATATATATATATATATATATATATATATATAAAGGGCCCTATATGATGCCCCATAAATAATGAACCCCATATGATGCTCTAGCATATGATGGGCCCCATATTTGATGCTCCAGTGTATGATGAGCCCCATATAATGCTCCAAATATAATGGTCCCCATATATAATGCTCCATATATAATGGGCTCCATGTGATGCTCCAAATATAATGTGCCCCATATGATGTGCCATATATAATGGGCCCCATATGATGCTCCAGTATATGATGTGCCCCACGGATGATGCTCCAGTGTATGATGGGCCTATATAATGCTCCATATATAATGGGCCCCATATGATGCTCCAGTGTATGATGGGCCCCATTTATAATGCTCCAGTGTATGATGGGCCCCATATATAATGCTCCAGTGTATAATGGGCCCTATCTATGATGTTTAAGTGTATGATGGGCCCCATATATAATTCTCCAGTGTATAATGCTCCCCATATATTGCTCCAAACATTAAAAAAAATGAAATACCTCTCCTCGCTGGGCACTGCTCTACTCTGGACTCCTTAGCGTCGCCATCTTCCAGCTCTCTGCACTGTGACTGTTCAGGCAGAGGGTGCACAGTCACCCGTGACGTCATCGCGCTCTCTGACCTGAATGTCACTGTCAGGAAACGCGGAAGACGTCACAGCGGTGGAGCAGGGAGAGGTAAGTATTGCAAGTGCTGGGGCCCTGAGCAAGCAGGGGGGGCACATTCGTGGGCGCCGGCACTGGCATAGGGCCCCCCATAGTACGCCGGTGTCTAGACGGCGAGTGTGCCCCCCCACCTGCTCAGGGCCCCGGCACTTGCCCGAGTGCGCCAGGTGCTGACGCCGGCCCTTGGGGGGGTTACAGCCCAGTTAGGGAGGTGGAAAAACTGGCATATGTTGAGGTGTAGGCTGGACGTTCAGCAGCTGCAAATGGAGAAATTGGAGAAGTCAGAGGAAGAGGAGGACAAAGCGAACCATTTTGCTGGCAACCTATGTGTCATCAGGGGAAGGTGGTACAAAATCCTTTGAAACCCAGGCATGGTTCATTTTAATGAAGGTGAGATCACCTACATTTTGGGTCGACAGCCGGGTCCTTCTTTCTGTCAGGATTGATCCAGCTGCACTGAAGACTCTTTCTGATAGCGCACTACCAGCAGGGCAAGCGAGCTCCTGTAAGGCATATTGTGCCAATTCAGGCCAGGTGTCCAGTTTACAGGCCCAGTAGTCAAAGGGGAATGAACTGTGCGGGAGAACATTGATGGGGAGGAGAGGTAATTTTGAACCATAGTTGACAACTGCTGTCTCAATCGATTCAGTATTACCAGTCGTGTGAGCGGTACTTGAGAGATCAGTCCATAACATGGCCATGAAACCCCTGTCTACAACGCCACTTCGGCTGTTTTCACCACAAACACCTCTTCCATGTTGCCCAGTACGGCTCGTGGTAGAATGTGCACTGCTGCTGTGTGCTGGGAATGGCTCTAACAAACGGTTTACCAGAGTTGCTTGTTTGTTCGCCAATATAAGCTCTAGGCTCTCTTGTGGCATGATGTTCTGTAATTTGCCTTTATAGCGTGGATCGAGGATGCTGGCCAACCAGTAGTCGTCATCCTTCATAATTTTGGCAATGCGGGGGTCCCTTTTTAGGATCCGCAAGAAATATCACACATGTGGGCCAATGTTCCAGGTGTCAATGATGCACTGCCAGTGGTGGGTGGAGGAGCACTTTCTGTCAAATCCACATCTCTCCAGTCACGCACAAACTCTGTACCTGACCTTGGCAAGCCAACATTTTCTCTTGCCCCCCGAGAAGCATCCTCCTCCCCAAAATAATCATCCCCCTCATCCACCTCCTCCTCCTCTTCTTCTTCCACCTCGTCCAGGACAGTTCCCTGAGCAGACAATGGCTGACTGTCATCAAGGCTTCCCTCCTCCTCCTCCTCTTCCTCCTCTGCTGCAGACTCCTGATCCTTAATGTGCGTCAAAGTTTGCATGAGAAGATGCATAAGTGGGATGCTCATGCTTATGATGGCGAGGTCTGCGCTTACCAGCCATGTGACTTTACAGAGGTCTTTCAGCTTTGACCACTGCACACCCGACAACTCGATGTCTGCCCTCAAACTGCCTACCCGTGTATCCTCCCACAAATGCATTACAGCCTGCCTCTGTTCGCACAGCCTCTCAACCATGTGCATGGTGGAGTTCCACCTTGTTGCAATGTCTATGATTAGGCGGTGCTTGGGGAGGTGGAGCGATCGCTGCAGCCTCTGCATAAGACTGGAGTCTACGGGCGAGCGACGGATGTGCGAGCACAGTCTTCGCACCTTATGGAGCAGTGCTGGTAACTCCGGATCATTATTTATGAAGCACTGCACCACCAGGTTCAAGGTGTGAGCCAGGCAAGGTATGTGTCTGAGTTTTGCCAGGGCTATGGCTGCCACAAAATTACGGCCGTTATCACTGACTACCTTGCCTGGCTCAAGATGTAGACTGCCCAGCCATGACTCAGTTTCTCGCTGCAAGTAGTCGGCCAGTACCTCCGCGGTGTGTCTGTTGTCGCCCAAAGACATCATCTTTAAAACAGCCTGCTGATGCTTACCACTAGCTGTTCGATAGTGTGACACCTCGTGTGCAACACTGGCAGCTGCGGATGGAGTGCTTGTGCAACTGCGATCTGCCGACGAGCTTTCGTTTCTGGAGGAGGGTCTAACGCCTACAGCCAACTGTTGCCTATACAGTGGGCTAGGCAGCACTGTCCCACCGCCGCTATCCCCTGTAGACCCTGCATCCACCACATTAACCCAGTGCACAGTGATGGACACATAACGGCCCTGGCCATGCCTACTGGCCCATGCTTCTGTTGTGAGGTGCACCTTTCCACTCACTGATTGATTGAGTGCATGGACAATGCGGTCTTTCACATGCAGGTGGAGGGCAGGGATGGCTTTTCTAGCAAAGAAGTGCCGACTGGGTAGGTCATAGCGTGGGACAGTGTAGGCCAGGAGCTCTCGGAACGCTGCGCTTTCAACCAAACGGAAGGGCATAATCTCTAATTAGATCAGTTTGGCAATGTAGGCATTCAAAGCCAGTGTATGCGGATGAGAGGATGAGTACTTTCTTGTCCTACTCAGAGTCTCTGTTACGGTGAGCTGAACTTGAGAGCTGCATATGGTGGAACTAGCGGTGGACATGGCGGAAAGAGAGGGGGTTGGCGATGGTGGTGGTGGTGGTGGTGATGCCTAGATGCAGTCTTTCATTGGAAAATCATTGGAATTCCCTGAGTACTTTGGCCTCACATTTCTTGCTGGTGGCGTGCTAACCGGTGAGCTTACAGTGGGGGAAGCGATGTAGCATTGCTGGCTACCTTCAGTTGGAGCAGGTGCACTTGTGCTACCTGAGGTTCTGTGGTCCGTCCACGCTTGCAAGTGCATGGTGTTTACATGTCTAAGGCCTCTTTCACACATCCGGCGGGCGCCGCGCGCCCCCGGCATTTTGCTGCAGCGCCGCATGTGAAAAGCTTTCACACTTCCGGCGCCCAAAATGCGGTTTTTTGCCGGATGGTTTCTGATGCTTGGAGAGATAAGAAACCATCCGGCATAAAAAAAAAACGTTACATGCAGCGTTTTGTCCGGCCGCCGCAATGTACATTTGCGCCGCATCCGGACAAAACCGCATGCAACGCATTGACATGCGGCGCCATCCGGCGCTAATGCATGTCAATGCGAAAAAAGCGGCATGCGGCGCATCAGATTTTCAGATGCGGCGCTGCGGGAAAATGCCGGGGGCGCCGCAAGGCGCCCGCCGGATGTGTGAAAGAGGCCTAAGCATGCAACTGGTATTCAAATTTCAGAGATTTTTCCCTCGGCTAAAGGTCCTTCCGCACTTCTTACAGATAACCTTTGCCTCATCAATAGGATTTTGCTACGGGTTTGCCAGATAACCGCAGCTGCGATGTCGAGGCCTGCTTCGGATCCTCCTCCTCTTCTGAGCTATTGCCAGCGGCACCCTCTTTCCCCAATGGATGCCAATCCGGGTCAACAACTGGGTCATCCATCACCTCCTCTTCAATTTAATCTGCACCTTCCTCTGTGTCACCGTGTAAGGTGGTATAGTATGCGGGAAGGGGCACCTGAGTTTCATCAGGGTCAGATTCTGGCTCAGTAGACTGTGAGGGCAATGTAGTGCTCTGGGTGAATGTACCAGCAGAATCATATAGCAGTGACTGTGCATCAGTGCACTCAATGCAGGGCCGGCTCCAGGTTTTTATGGGCCCCGGGCGAAAGAGCCTCAGTGGGCCCCTTTAACACAGACCACGATTCATGATGCACAGATACAGCAGAGAATTATAGGTACAGTACAATGCCAAATACTTCACTTCTTCCATTACATGAGTGATATCTATTGTAAATTGTACAATAGCTCAAAAACCACCAAATCCTCACAGCGCACAGAACAGACTGGACAGTACAGTCCTCCATACAATATTATGGGCACCACAGTCTCCCCCTCATCACCTATATAATACCCCATGCAGGATGTCACCCCCCATATAATGCTCCATACAGAATACTGGACCCAAAATAATGCTCCATACAGAATACTGGACCCAATATAATGCTCCATACAGGATACTGGTCCCCATATAATGCTCCATACAGGATACTGGTCCCCATATAATGCTCCATACAAAATATGGAGCTCTCCTCTGCGCTGTACTGCGTTCTGCACTGTTACGGCTCAGGAAAGGGCGCTGTGGAAAGACTCCCCATTATCATCATGATTGTCTCCCCATCATCATCATTGCCTCCTTATCATCATCATTGCCTCCCCATCATCATCATGGCCTCCCCATTATCATCAATGCCTGCCCATCATCATCTCCTCCCCATCATCATCTTCTCCCCATCATCAATGCCTGCCCATTATCATCAATGCCTGCCCATTATCATCAATGCCTGCCCATTATCATAATCTTCTCCTCATCATCATCAATGCCTCCCCATTATCAGCAATACCTGCCCATCATCATCTTCTCCCCATCATCAATGCCTGCCCATTATCATCAATGCCTGTCCATTATCATCTTCTCCCCATCATCATCATCATCAATGCCTCCCCATTATCAGCAATGCCTGCCCATCATCACACACAGACAGCACACAAGCACTCTCTCACATACATACACACACACACATACACACACAAAGCACCGCACTACATACACACAGACACACACAGAGACACACACACATCTTACCTGTCCGGCGTCCCCGCGCTCTCTGCCACAGCCAGCCGCTGAATGATGACGTCATTCAGTGGCGCTGCTGTGAGAGGAAGCGCCGGCACCCCCTGCGGCAGCGGAGGCACGGGAGAGGTAAGTATTGTGCCAGCTGATGCCGGGGCCCTGAGCAAGCGTGGGGGGGGGCCCAGTGGCGGCGCTGACACCGCTCTCCTCCGCTAACGGGCGCGGGGGTGCCAGACTGCGAGTGGGCCCCCCCGCTTGCTCAGGGCCCCGGCACTTGCCCGGGTGTGCCGGGTGCTGACGCCGGCCCTGACTCCATGTCATATTCATCTTGGACTGGGGAATTCAGGATTTTACTTGATTAGTTAGGCATGGTATGTGAAAAGAGCTCCAGGAAGTAATCTGAAGTGTGGCCTGTCGCATCCTTCACTTTTGGTGGAGGTGAAGGACACAAGGAAATGTGTTGTTCCTGACCAGGAGCCTGCACTGACGACTCAGTGCTTGCAGTTTTTGAAACTTCAGAAGAGGAGGCGATAGAGCTGGAGACTGTTTCGGCAATGTAAGACAAAACCTGTTCCTGATGCTCCGGCTTTAAAAACGGTTTACCTACTCCCAGAAAAGGGAGCCTTCCAGGCCTTCTGGAGTCAGACGATGACGCAGGCTCAACACCTCCTGCCTTAGGTGCTATTGTGCTTTTGGCACTACCAGCAGATGCACCACCATCAGTACCAGCTGGCCCCCCGCCCACGTCCGCGGCCTCTTCCACCATACTTCCTCATGTTTGGGAAAATGTACCAAAAATACCAGCAGATATATGGTACTTTATGAGGAGCATACAGCTGTATACGGTAAAATTTAAATCTCCGTATATATTTCCGGAGTCACACACAGACGCTCTCTCAGTATGGATTTGACCATAATACAAAAAGCAGAAAAACGGTACTGTATCAGAAGCGTACAGCTGTATACGGTGTAGGGGAAAATTTAAATCTCCGTATATATTTCCGGAGTCACACACAGATGCTCTCTCAGTATGGATTTGACCTTAATACAAAAAGCAGAAAAACGGTACTGTATCAGAAGCGTACAGCTGTATACGGTGTAGAGGAAAGTTTAAATCTCCCTATATATTTCTGGAGTCACACACAGACGCTCTCTCAGTATGGATTTGAACCTTAATACAAAAAGCAGTAAAACGGTACTGTATCAGAAGCGTACAGCTGTATACGGTGTAGGGTAAAATTTAAATCTCCATATATATTTCCGGAGTCACACACAGATAGTCAGCATGTATTTGTCCGTGATACCAGCCGATACACGGTACTGTGTGAGAAGCGTACAGCTCTATATGGTGTAGGAAAAAATGAACGGTCGGTAACTGCAGAAAAAAAGAATAAAAGTATTAGTGCTGTGTAAAAAGCAGTCTGCACAGCAGTGTACACACAGCAATATAGCTATCAGGCAGCCTAAGGGTGAGTTTCCACGGTCAGGATACGCTGCGTGTTTGGCGCTGTGCGCTGGCGCAGCGCCAAACACGCAGCGTCCAGATGTTACAGCATAGTGGAGGGGATTTCAAGAAATCCCGTCTCCACTATGCGTAACAATACGCAGGTGGCAAACCTGCGTAAACGGACATGCGGCGCGTCTTTTTAGACCGCAGCATGTCCTCGCGTATTGCGGCGACGGTGCGTCGCCGCAACAGAATTAACACAGGGCTATGTAGCCCTGCGCTCTTTCCGGAGGTGTTCCGGAGGTGTCCTGAACACCTCCGGAAAGATTGCGCGTCATAAAGGGGGCGGGGCTTAGACGGAGCGGAATTTCCGCTCCGTCCAAAGCACTGTGGTTCCGGACCGTGGAACCACAGCCTAATAACCAGCGCTGCTGCACACAAGATAATCCTCCCCTGTCACTGCACACTAACTGTACAGCACAATTGCTATCAGCACAAGCACAGAAGAGCTTCTCTTTCCAGCCCTAATTGTTGTGAATTCTCTGGATTCTGAGTTGGGGCTCCCTCTGATGGCTGTTGATATTAATGAAGCTGTCTTGACTGACAGAGACCTTTCAGCTGAGGATTCAGCTGCGGACGATTGGCAATCTGGGAGTCATGACTGGGGAGATTTAAGGGAGTAACTTTCCCATGATCCTTGCCGGTGATTAGTTGTCTCTTCATGGTCCAGTTTGGAAGTCAGCTTGCTGCGTCTCCTGAATCTTTCAGATAAGCTATTTCTTGCTTGTTTCTGTGGTTTTGTTTTTATTTGTTTTTCTGCCTTCTGAGTGAGGTCCGCTGGGGCCCCCTGCTGGGGCCTGCGCTGGTCTCTGTTTCTCAGTTATCTGTTCATTTGTTCAGTCCCTATTATTTAGTGTCTGCTGGGTAGCTACCTGTTCACACCAGAGTTCTGATATAGCGGGGAGAGATCGTGTGGTCTCAGTATTTTTTGGAATCAGAAGTGTTGGAATTTTTCCTAGGGTTTTGCTGGATTGCAGAAAGTATTCTTTTCTGTCCTGTCCTATCTAGACAGTTTTGGGCCCCAGCGTTTGCTTACTCTATTTTCTGCCTACGTTTGTATTTCATCTTGTCTCACCGCCAATGTATGTGTTGGGGCTACCTATTTCTTTGGGGCGCTACTTCGGGGCAGTTAGCTTTCCCCTTTCTATCTTTAGGCTTAGCTAACTCTCCGGCTGTGTCGAGGCGTCTAGGTCATCGTAGGTACGCCCACAGCTGCTTCTAGTTGTGCGGTTAGTTCAGGGGTCTGCAATCCATTAGTTACCAACCACTCTGGGTGACTAGCTGCCCTGGCTACTTTTGTTACAGTCCTCCTCGGCTACCATATCATAACAGAATCACCGGCCTAACCGTAATCCTAGGGTACTGAAAGGAAGGAAAGGATAGTAAAAAAAAGTTGTCAGAATTTTTTATTTATTTTTTTCTCTGGGGGTCGTAGGAGGACCTTTTCTTCAATGGAAATTAAGCATTTGTCCAATCATGTTGAGCAGCTCACTGCTGAAGTTCGGAGTATTTCTACTTATCTCACTCAGTCGTCTGCTGTAGAACCTAAGATCTCTATTTCTGATTTATTTTTTGGGGATCGGTCTAAATTCTTGAACTTTAAGAATAATTGTCAATTGTTTTTTGCCTTGAAACCTAATTCCTCAGGGAACTCGGTGCAGCAGGTTAAAATTGTCATCTCCCTGTTGCGCATTAACCCTCAGGATTGGGCGTTTTCACTGACACCTAGGGATCCTGTTTTGGCTAATGTTGATGTGTTTTTTCAAGCTCTGGGCTTATTGTATGATGAACCTAATGTGATTGATCAAGCTGAGAAAACCTTATTGGCATTGAACCAGGTCAGGAAACAGCAGAGTTATATTGTCAGAAATTCCGAAAATGGGCAGTTCTTACTAAATGGAATGATGCACTCTCGGCTCTTTTTCGGAAAGGGCTGGCAGAGACCGTAAAAGATGTTATGGTGGGATTCCCTGTCCCCTCAGGGCTCAACAATTCTATGTCATTGGCTATTCAAATTGACTGACACTTGCGTGAACGTAAAACTATGCAAGAGGTGGTGTTGCCTTTCGAGCGGGCCCCTGTGCCCATGCAGTGTGATGGGGTTGTGTCTGGGGCTCAGCGACGAGAGTTTCGGAAGCGTAATAAGTTGTGTTTTAATTGTGGAGACGCTTCTCATACTATTTCCGTCTGCCCTAAGCGGGAAGACGTTTTTCGCGCTCATTTGTTTTAGGCAATGTACAGTCTAAATTTCTCTTGACTGTTACCTTGATCTGCTCCTTGCCACATTTTCTGCTCAGACTTTTGTGGATTCAGGAGCAGCCCTGAACCTGATGGATTTTGATTTTGCCAAACGTTGTGGTTTTCCCATGGTACCCCTGTGGATACCTATTCCTTTGCTGGGCATTGATTCAACCCCTTTGGCAGAGAATAAACCCCAGTTTTGGATAATAATGCGTGTAGCCCCGGACCACAAAGAGAATGGTACATTTTTAGTGTTGCATAATTTGCATGACATTATTGTGCTGGGTTTTCCTTGGTTGCAGATCCATAATCCTGTTTGGATTGGAAGTCTGTGTCTTTGGCCAGTTGGGGTTGTCAATGTGTTCATGGTGACACTGTCATGGAAATATATATGTATTCCATATATTCAATGTATATGTATATGCATTTACAGTCAGATAGATCTCACTTGCTAAAAATCCTGTGCTCACACATATCTATGCAAAAGCTGATGCTAGCTATAATCAGTTGCTTAAGACATGACCCCTGGCCTACATAAGTCAGGCTGCTGCAAATGATAGCTCATAGGGACTTTTTACCAAGGACACAAAAAAGGGAAACAAAGACAGAAGGTCTGGGTAGATATCTATTATTTCTTTTGATAACTGGTCACGTAGGAAAACTGGGGCAAGGAACAATAAATCTGCTACTTCAGCCCTTTTATCATAGTTATCATACTTATATTCAAACAGCCAATAATCTAGCAGCTTTTAATTGTATGTTAATTGACTAACCAGCCCCTTTTTGTAAAAGTATAAAACCTTGAATGAATAATAAACTGTTGGTCTTGACGAACTGTTATACTGACACTTCTGTGTGGACAGTCCTCATTTTGTTTGAGCGCTCAAAAAGACATTTAGTCTAAGATTGGGAACAGCAGCAGCAAACACTGCAGGATAGATTTATCCTAAATTAAATTTCCATAACAGTTGGCGCCTGCACACGGGGCAGTGGACGAAACGCACGGGGACCTGCTGACCGGAGTGACAGAGGTGTTGGCCATGGCCTTGGCTCACGGGACAGAGACTGCGCAGCTCCATAAGTAAGGTAAGAAAATCTTGTCATCTTACCTGAAAGTCCCTTGTGTCCAGTCCAGGTCTTATACCTCTTGCCGGTCAGGTGTGGTCACCACCGCATTCCCAGGTAGTGTAAAAAGTCCACACCCTTATCCAAAACCCTGGGATATAAGGTGTTTGCCCCTGCTGTGTATGTGTTTCATGTTTTGTGTGAACCGGGAGAAAGTTGGAACGGTGACTGTGTTTGCTTGCTGATTTCTGGGAGCTGTATAACAGGAAAACCAAATTGTTTGGATAAATTCTCACAGATTCCTTCACACATCGGATGGAGACAATCCCAGTATTCCAGGTGTGAAGGGTGGGAATTTTGAACAGGCTATTACAGATTCCTGTGGCTGGCGTACCAGGCAGGGCGACCGGTTTTCAGGGTAATAGACCTGGAGCATTGGCGTGCTCAGTGCAATTGGTGAGTTATCAGTTACCAGAGCAGCTTGTATGTGTCACAGATCATCTAAAAGAGGGATACGTATTCTCCCGGGTGTCTGTTTCATTTGTACGTGTTCCTGTCTGTATTGGGTACTGTTGCTTTAACAGTCAGAACAGCAAGTGTTTCGTTTTTTGATAACTTCCTCACTGCAGGCAGCGGGCTAACACCCCCCCCTTTGCTAATCACGGTGTCACATCTGTTTTTGCTCTGTTTTTTCTGATTTTTGTTTTAATCTGAGTTGGTTCGCTAGTCACAGGTGTGGCGCAGAGGTTTTAAGGAGTTGAAGCTGAGCTGTATCCATTTTCTCCTGCTCGGTTACCTTTTTTTTGATACGTGATTTCAGTGTCTGTAGACACAGCAAGCAGAGGTATAAGGGAGGAGGGAAGTGCCAGCAGCAGCAAGAGAAAAAAAAAAAAGAGGAAGTTGTTTATGTCTGCATTCATCTCTCTCTGAATGTTTTTGAATACCAGACAAAAGTCTTAAAAAGTATTTTTCTTTTTGTTTTTATCATTTTACAATCAGTTTTTCCAACTCTTTTCTGTTTTTAATTAGCTGTTTTAGTAACAAGGGTTTTTTCTTCTTGTCAACCTTGTTGTTTTTTAGAGTTTTACTATTAATACGTTTTTTCCCTCCCCTTTTTGATCAGCTTTTTGCTTTTGGAGTTTTTACTTTGTCACTCTTTTTCCTAGAGTTTTTACTAAACTGTGTAGGGTTTTCTTTCTTTTTTTCCTTTTTAAATCTAACTCTTGTTTTTAAAGTTTTTCTCTTAAGTAAATTTTAAAATAATTTTGGAGAGGTTTTTCTAATCAACTTATTTTAGAGTTTTATTCTCCAACCATTTTTTGAATTTTTAATCACCTTTGTTGAATAGGTTTTTGGAATAGATGCAGTACGTGGGGAGGAAGGGCTAGGCATGTGAATAGAAAGGTCAGAGTACGTGAGAATCCAATGGACGGGCAGACTTTACGCTGCACAATGACTTAAATTTATTTATTTTTTTTGAAAGGCACAGGAAAGTTTGTTTTTAGATTGCCGTCTGCTATAAAAGAGCTGTGGTGGTCTTGCATCGTGTAGAATGTACAGCAAGTTATTTGAACGGACCAGGAAGTGATTTTTATGTGATAAAATTGAAAAGGTGTTAAAGAAGCATTGAAATCGTCTGAGAAAATGATCACGGACATGTCACAAGAGCAGAGTTTAGAGTCTCACACATCAGATGTCCATCATGTGGAGACACGGGACAGATGTAGGCTGCTCTCATTGAATAAGGAGCCTTGTACAGAGAAAAAAGCTCCCCACCTCTATCCACAGGGAGAAGGCATTTTTGCTTCAACGGTCCCTTCTCAAGCTGCTCAGGGGGGTCACCCTCTCCTCTTTCTTTTCTCAGTCCTTTTCTCCTTTTTCTTCAGACTTCTCTCCTCTTTCCTCGCTGCCATTCCTCTTTTCCTCTCCATCTCTCAAATCTCTCTCTCCTTCTATTTCTTCTTATTATTTTTCCCTTTCTCTCAAACCTTCTTCTTTTTCTTCTTCTACTTCTCCCCCTCCATCTCTCTCTCTCCCCCTCTTTCACTCTCTCCTCCTTCATTTTCTTCTCTCCCCCCTCCTCTACACCTCACTCCTCCCTCATCACACCCCACTCTTTCTCCCTCACACCTCCCCTCTCTTCCTCTTTTTCCTCCTTCGTTACCAACTGAGCCAACGCCCAGCCAAAGCAATGTGGTGTCCATGTATTCAGTGCCTACAGCACGAGGCACCCTGTCTATCCCAAGCACAGTACAAATATTGCCAGACATTATATCAGGAGAAGAAAGTGCAAATCTCCCTACACAAAACGCTGCAGGTAGCCCTCAGACACAACAACTAGCAGAGCCCACAGCAGGGGGCTTCACAGGGGGGAAGTGTAGCTACAGACACAAATGAGGAACCTCAGTGCCGAGCAGAGCTGCCAGCATGGAACTATGACACTGATCCACCGCAGCCTCAGCCAGTGTATGCACCAAGGACACCATGTCACTTCTCATCTGATGAAGATGAAGATGCAACGTCACACATGCTGCCCATACTAGGGAAGAAAACCCACAAGCACCAATAGGGCAGGGACAGGTAGAGGCACCATCCTATGAGCCCTTCATCCCAAGCCAGGTGATCAGTATGCTGCCAGACCCAGGGATACACCCCATGCCATTTTGCCAAAAAATGCAGCAGATCCAGCGAACGTATGCAGCAGCCTGGATTGATCTCTGGGTCGTAATGGAAATAAAAGCAGGTGATGCATTCTGGCCAATTATGAGAGAACACTTCAAGCTTCCAGCAGAATTAGATGCGTATGCCTGGGAGACAGGACCAAAGCTAATTGAACAGCTCAGAGAATGGGCCAAAAGCAGACTGACAGGACAAGCTCTCAGCCTACATGTCACAAACCCACGCCTCCAAGACCAGACAGAGTCTGTAGAGAAGTTCTATGACAGAGTGATGCAAGTGTTTCAAGATTAGGCCCTCATTACCCATGATCAGACACACAGACGGATGTTGGCACAGGCTTTTGTGCATGGACTGAGAGAACCAATCAGGAAACCACTGGTAGTAGCCAGGCCTGAGTACACGTCTATAGCAATGGATACCCTGCTCGCAGTAGCAAAAAGGATTGAGTCCCGCTGGGACAGAGGGGATGTCCAGTGTTACAACTGTGGCGAGTTTGGTCATTTCCGGAACCGGTGCAGAACACTGACTTCGCCCAGAAGAAGAAACACAGAAAGCAGTGAAGAACCCCGTCCATAGGACAGGAGCACACCAAGTTCACAGGGAACCCCACCAGTGGGACCAATATCCTGAGATTGGATGGTGTAGTCAGATCTTTTCTTGTGGAACTCCGCAACCTCACCTATCTATCAGAGTCTTCTGCGTCCTGCATGGGAATTGATGGTCAAGTCAGATATTTCCAGATTATGAAGCCCCTGAGCATGTGGACTCAGCCAGAACACTCCATCATGTCCCAGTTTGTTGTGTCAAAGACCTGCACCCTCAACCTATTGGGAGTAGACCTACTGCAGAAGCTGAAAGCGACCAGTGTTCCAGGAAGATGGGACCATGACACTTTCTTCACCCCTGACCCAAGAAGAAACAGGAACCTCAAACAACCACTGCAGGCCTATCACAGGAGGTGCTGGACATAGTACCAGAAAGCCACTCCATCACCCAGAGTCAAGATGTCTCTGACCAACCGAAGGTCTAATGAACTCGCCTAAGAAGACGGCCTGAGAACTTTGACATTGGCCAGGATATTCAACTCAAGAAGGACCCTACTCGCTTCATGGAATTGCAACACCACATCCGGCTCCAACGCCAGAGGTTCATCTTTTGCAAGCACCAGGAGGTGCCCCCTGCAATCAACCAGTTCACCCAGGCCCTAGACCAGCAAAAGGCCACTCAGCTCTTCAAACTTGTGCACAAATACTGACCTGAGACCGAGCTGGAGAAAAAGAAACAACTGATGGCCCGTGCTGAGAAAAAAGCAGCCGGTGAAGGAGACGTCCCAACAAGAAGACCCCCTGTGATCAGAGCAGGTGCTAACACAGTGACTGCCTTGGTGGAGAACAAGAAAGCCAGCTGGTCGTCATCTCTCATGATGTGGAGACTAGTAGGCAGCTTGGTTTCCCGCCAGCTCTGTGCCGGGAGATGGGAATCCCCTACTGCATAGTGAAGGACAAGGCCAAACTGGGCTGCCTCGCCCATCGGAATCAATCCCAGCTTTCCACAGTAAAGAAAAAGACTGTAAACCCCACTGAGTTCAGAATGGTGCAAGGCCTGGAGGCCGTGAAAGAGGCTACGGTATTTGAAACCCCAACAGTGCTGAACCCGCACACTCTGCTCTCAAAAGTCCCAGTCACCGCAACGGTATTCACGGTGATCAACCTGGCCAGTGCCTTCTTCAGTGTTCCCCTCCACCTGGATGACCTGCTTGCCTTCACGCACCAGTGCAATGCATATGGACAGTGTTGCCTCAAGGTGCTCAGAACAAGCCCTTCAAGTTTCACCAAGACAATGTCCTCCATCCTCAACTGGATTGCAGAATATGCAGGAGTCACTCTTCTACAACACGTGGATGACCTACTCTTTTGCGTGGTTGACATCGATACCTGCACAGTCCATTCCTTGTTCCTTGAGGAACAGCAACGCAAGGTCTGGAAGAACAAAGTCCAGTGGTGTCAGAAGCAAGTTACATCCCTGGGACACTGTATTGCCCCACCGCCAGGCATCTTTGCCTCTATCGCCTTTGTCTCACAATGTCACCGTCTCCAGACCTACAGTCCTCATCCCGGCCACTCTACTCCCACTCCCAAGGGGGGATACAATATGGACTTTTCAGAACAAAATTTACAGAATTTATCCTCTACTTGGATGGCTCCAGATTTGCGGATGATGAAGAAGATTCCACACAGGAAGTGCAGTGACCAACAATCAAGAAATCCTGTGGTCCAGAAGTCTGTCACCTAGCCTGTCAGCCCAGGAAGCAGAACTGATAGCGCTGACGAAGGCCTGCCAGATGGCAGAAGGCAAGACTGCAAACATCTACACCGACTACAGGTGCTCGCATGGCATAGCACACGACTTTGGGCCCATCTGGGCAGCAAGGGACTTCATCACAGCAAGCGGGACAACCGTGAAGCATCATGGAGCCTTCAGGGACCTGCTGGGTGTACTCCAATTTCCAAAATGGTGGCAATTTGAAAAAACAAAGTGCATGGAAAACTGAGAACAGAAGAGGCATGAGACAATAACATGGTGGACATGGCAGCCGAAGAAGCGGCCAAAGGAAGACAACATGGAGAAGTGGGAGAGGTCGTAGAGCCGAACGGCTACTACATGACGACTGAAGACAAGAAACCTGACAAAAAGACGTCCTGGGATCTGCTCAAGAAGTTGCAAGACCAAGCTCCAAAAGGAGAAGAAGAGCTGAATGCGAAAGAAGCAACACGTGAAGAGGTAAGACTATCTACAATGGACTCCAAACCCTGCCTCCCACAAAGTATGCACCCTATGGTGGTCCAATGGGCACATGGACCCACACACACAGATCAAAGACACAGATGAATGATCCGATTGGTGCTTACTGGTTCGCTTCAGGGATCTCCACCCTAACAGCCAAATTCACCAGCAGCTGTCTGACCTGCGGCAAATGCAAGCCTGGACGTGTAGAAGAAAGTCCCCCTCACCTCATCCGGCAAGACCACTCTACCAGCCTCAGAGGATCCAGATAGACCACACCCATATATCGCCAAGTGGAGGATTCAAATACGCTATTGTGGTCAAAGAAGTATTTTCAAGATGGACAGAAGCGTTCCCAGTCAGCAAAGACTACTGCAAAGAAGCTACTTTCGGAAAATAGTGTGCAGATACGGGGTTCCAGAAATGATAGAAAGTGATCAGGGACCCGCATTCACAGCAAATCTGATACAAGAGACTTGGTTAGCAGTAGGGTCAGATTTAGGCCTACACACTCCCAATTGCACTGTTTAGCGTAAGGCACACTCCCAGAGACCCAGAAAAGCGGTCACCATACGAAATTTTGTTTGGGTCTAGTCCCAAGTTAGGTGCATTCTTCCCTCAGCAGCAGAATATGCAAAATTATGTCTTGTTTGCTTATGTACAGTAATTGAATTGGTCAAAAAACTAATGTCCATTCTCAAGTTTTTCTCTTCACTGCCAGATCCAGACTCAGTGTCCGGTACGCACTCCTTGAAAGCCAGGAGACTGGGTGTTGGTGAAAAAAGTTGGAAATGAGAACACTCGATCCCAGATTTGATGGTCCTGTCCAAGAGCCCCAGATGACACCAACCTCTGTGAAACTAGAGGGAAAGCCTGCTTGGATCCACGTATCGCATTACAAGGAAGCTCCCGTACCAGAAGAGACACCTAAGCCATGAATGTCGTGGATGCTCTGACTGACCAGACAGATGACCTACCTGATGAAGAATACACATGTTTTTCTGAACATGCAGTTGAATAAAGAGACTGATTGCAAACACATGAACCCCTGCTAGGAACAGATCTCCTGACCGCCCATTTGCGAAAAGCCTGCATCAATGAGGGGTGCATGTGTTAGACATGTGCCAGCCCATCGGCAGCACAAAAGAGTTGCAGCGCTTTGGGACAGGAGCAGGTTTTAGGGCAAGTGGTATCTAAGGGGGGACTGTCATGGAAATATATATGTATTCCATATATTCAATGTATATGTATATGCATTTACAGTCAGATAGATCTCACTTGCTAAAAATCCTGTGCTCACACATATCTATGCAAAAGCTGATGCTAGCTATAATCAGTTGCTTAAGACATGACCCCTGGCCTACATAAGTCAGGCTGCTGCAAAAGATAGCTCATAGGGACTTTTTACCAAGGACACAAAAAACGGAAACAAAGACAGAAGGTCTGGGTAGATATCTATTATTTCTTTTGATAACTGGTCACGTAGGAAAACTGGGGCAAGGAACAATAAATCTGCTACTTCAGCCCTTTTATCATAATTATCATACTTATATTCAAACAGCCAATAATCTAGCAGCTTTTAATTGTATGTTAATTGACTAACCAGCCCCTTTTTGTAAAAGTATAAAAACCTTGAATGAATAATAAACTGTTGGTCTTTACTAACTGTTATACTGACACTTCTGTGTGGATAGTCCTCATTTTGTTTGAGTGCTCAAAAAGACATTTAGTCTAAGATTGGGAACAGCAGCAGCAAACACTGCAGGATAGATTTATTCTAAATTAAAATTCCATAACAACACTCCTGTGTTTTCTACCTCTCCCCAGCCTCAGGAGATCCCAGGCTATTTGGCTCATTATTCTGATGTGTTTAGTGAAAGTAAGTCTGCGTCCTTGCCTCCTAATAGGAGTTATGATTGCGCGATTGAGTTGGTGCTCAGTTGTAAATTTCCCAAGGGTCGGCTCTTCAATTTGTCTGTACCTGAGCATGATGCTATGCGATCTTTATCAAGGAGTCATTGGAGAGGGGTCATATTAGACCGTCCTCTTCACCCTTGGGTGCAGGCTTTTTCTTTGTGGCCAAAAAGGATGGTTCATTGAGACCATGTATTGACTATCGTCTCCTTAATAAGATCACTGTTAAATATCAGTATCCGTTACCCCTGATTTCCGATTTATTCTCCTGAGTGAAAGGTGCTAGTTGGTTTACCAAGCTTGACCTTAGGGGGGCGTATAATCTTATTTGCATTAAGCACGGGGATGAATGGAAGACGACGTTTAATACCCCTGAGGGGCATTTTAAGTACCTATTGATGCCTTTTGAGCTCACTAATGCCCCTTCCGTCTTCCAATCTTTCATGAACGATATTTTCTGGGATTTTGTGGATAAGTTTCTGATCGTCTATCTGGACGATATTTTGATTTTTTCTAATGACTGGGATTCTCATGTGGAGCATGTTCGGATGATGTTCCATATTTTGAGAGAAAATGCTTTGTATGTCAAGGGATCAAAATGTCTCTTTGGCGTACAGAAGGTTTCATTTTTGGGATTCATTTTGTCTCCATCTGCTATTGAAATGGACCCAGTCAAGGTTCAGGCCATTTCTGATTGGGTTCAGCCCACTTCATTGAAGGCTCTTCAGAGATTTTTGGGTTTTGCTAAATTTTACCGTAAATTTATAAGTCTCCTGAATCTTTCAGATAAGCTATTTCTTGCTTGTTTCTGTGGTTTTGTTTTCTTTTGTTTTTCTGCCTTCTGAGTGAGGTCAGCCGGGTCCCCCTGCTGGGGCCTGCACTGGTCTGTTTCTCAGTTATCTGTTCATTTGTTCAGTCCATTATTTTAGTGACTGCTGGGTAGCTACCTGTTCACACCAGAGTTCTGATATAGCGGGGAGAGATCGTGTGGTCTCAGTATTTTTTGGAATCAGAAGTGTTGGAATTTTTCCTAGGGTTTTGCTGGATTGCAGAAAGTATTCTTTTCTGTCCTATCTAGACAGTTTTGGGCCCCAGCATTTGCTTACTCTATTTTCTGCCTGCATTTGTATTTCATCTTGTCTCACCGCCAAAATATGTGTGGGGGCTACCTATTCCTTTGGGGCGCTACTCCGGGGCAGTTAGCTTTCCCCTTTCTATCTTTAGGCTTACCTAACTCTCCGGCTGTGTCGAGGCGTCTAGGTCATCGTAGGTACGTCCCACGGCTACTTCTAATTGTGCGGTTAGCTCAGGGGTCTGCAATCCATTAGTTACCAACCACTCTGGGTGACTGGCTGCCTTGGCTACTTTTGTTACCATCCTCCTCGGCTACCATGTCATAATGTTAAGATCGGCAGAAGTAAAATGGAGGTCGGCGGTCAGGGCTTTTATAGACACTATGACGCCCCCCAAAGCAAGCCAATCACTGCAATGCCCTTCTCTACGATGGTGGTGGACGCTGCCCATGTCATCTCGTTGCCCACAGTGTACGTCCTTGCTCATTGGCTGAAAAAAAGGCACCTGCAAGCATTCTGGGAAATACGACTTTGGCGCTCGTTTTGACGACCGCATGGCCGACTTCGGTGAAACCCGACTTTGGCGAAAGTTGGCGACTTATGAATCTGACCGACCTGTTTCGCTCAACTCTACTGCTGACTGCAAAAGAGCTGATTCCATACAATGTATACAAACATTCATTCAAAACTTTAAACAGATCATCTTGAAAAGTCAATAAGTGCGGTGAGGTATAGCATTCTTTGCTTTATTTTCACAGAGAGAGAGTATCAACAAAAGTGATAGAGTTGTGTATCATAATTACAGGTGTTTTCCAGCCTTATGATATTGATTATCAATATTGAGGTGATCAATATCACATCGGTGGGCACACCTGGGACCCTCAACGAAAAGCTGTTTGCAGCTTTTATGGCAGTGTAATGTAAATCTCCTGATCTCACTGCAGAGCTGTGTGTGATAATAACTAACATCATACAGCAGAGCTGAGCTTTGTCTCATTACAAACACAGTTCTTCTCTCACAGTGCTGTCAACTTTGCTGTACTATTCCTCTCTGCAGACTGTCTACCAGTGAGATGGAAACTGGAGTGTTAAAAGAGGACAACTGCAGCAGTAAATGTGTTTGTAATGAGACAAAGTTCAACTCTGTTGCACTGTGTTAGTTATAATCACACACAGCTCTGCAGTGAGATCAGGAGAGCAGACTGTCAATTATTGCATGTCTAACACTGGTAATACTCCCTTTCATTTATAATAAGCTCTGGAGGCAAATTCTCGGGTAGATCTGTGTCCAGGCCATAGAGCTTAACAGTTCATTTACATATAAGAAAAGCCTGGATTTCTTTGGAATAAAGCATCAGATTGCAGATATCAAGGTATAATTTTATTCCATTCTCTATAACCTACATGCCCATATAGATGGCTTACGAGGGTTGATCCTACTGACAGATTTCCTTTGATATGAATTGAGCTGTGTTGCCGTTTGCTGCATGGTGAACGGCTAAGCATACAGATGTGCAGAAAAACTACAAAAGGGGCCTTCATTTTTTAAAACAACAGGAGATTGCAGACATCAGGACCCCCAGCAATCATTATGATAGCTATATGCCATAACATTAGAAAGCAGGAATACCCCTTTCACATTGGTATACAGTACAGACCAAAAGTTTGGACACACCTTCTCATTCAATGATTTTTCTGCAGTTTCATGGCTATGAAAATTGTAGAATCACACTGAAGGCATCAAAACTATGAATTAACACATGTAGAATTATACATTACACTTTACAAAAAAGTGTGAAACAACTGAAAATATGTCTTATATTCTAGGTTCTTCAAAGTAGCCACCTTTTGCTTTGATTACTGCTTTGCACGCAGAAAAGGTGAACGGATGGACTCTACATGCCTGGTTCCCACCGTGAAGCATGGAGGAGGTGGTGTGATATGTGGGGGTGCTTTGCTGGTGACACTGTTGGGGATTTATTCAAAATTGAAGGCATAGTGAACCAGAATGGCTACTACAGCATCTTGCAGCAGCATGCTATTCCATCCGGTTTGCATTTAGTTGGACCATCATTTATTTTTCAACAGGACAATGACCCCAAACACACCTCCAGACTGTGTAAGGGCTATTTGACCAAGATGGAGAGTGTTGGGGTGCTACGCCAGATGACCTGGCCTCCACAGTCACCAGACCTGAACCCAATCGAGATGGTTTGGGGTGAGCTGGACCGCTCACCGTTTCAATTTTGAATAAATCCCCAACAGTGTCACCAGCAAAGCACCCCCACACCATCACACCACCTCCTCCATGCTTCACGGTGGGAACCAGGCATGTAGAGTCCATCCGTTCACCTTTTCTGCGTGCAAAGCAGTTTTCAAAGCAAAAGGTGGCTACTTTGAAGAACCTAGAATATAAGACATATTTTCAGTTGTTTCACACTTTTTTGTAAAGTGTAATGTATAATTCCACATGTGTTAATTCATAGTTTTGATGACTTCAGTGTGATTCTACAATTTTCATAGTCATGAAAATACAGAAAAATCTTTGAATGAGAAGGTGTGTCCAAACTTTTGGTCTGTACTGTATATGAAGTATCACTCATACACTATACCCAATATTTTGCATCTACTGCATAATTATTAGTTTTGTTGCATTTCCACAAGCCCAGGTATAATTACGTTTTTCAGTGTTGATAATTTACAAATAGATTACCCGGTAATGGTTCTTTAACCTTTGCCTTGTGACACCCCCTACAGTCACACTGTCTCCTTTCCCCCCTACCACAGTAATACACTAATCTATACACTCCAGTGCTTGCTAATTGCCAAGCGTTTTTTTTTCCTTCTTGCAATGTAAACACGGTGAGGTTAAATGTTATGTTTTTTACAAGCATATCCTGCTGTCAATATCAATTAGCGCTAAATACAATACATTCATTCCTGAAACCCAGCGTGAGGAATACACTTCACAAGGTTTTGTTAAGTCCTCAAAATAAGCCTTCACATTTGCAATTAACTTGAGGAAAGGCCTCGCTCTTTCCAGCATTGATTTTCTAGCCTAATAACACAACTGCCTGAAAATAACGTTAAATCAACAAGAAAGAGTGGACTGTTCTTTACTAAACTTGATTATCACTGCAGGAGCCATTACTGTGGCCCAGAACCCCACAAATGCAACTTCATGTGTGCACAACTAAAATTACATTATTTCTACAGGAAATTTAACAATGTATCATCTATTAAATCAGGTAAAATAGCAGGACTAATGAAAATCCCCCGGTGCAGCCATAGTATGTACTGTATGCACATTTGGTAATGTAATGAAGCATGATGCTCCAAAACATATTTCCGTCTCCATTTTTATTCATAGTTTTGGATCAAGAAAAAGTGTCTAAAAAGGCAAACTGGCTCCAATGACACCATCCTCCTTAGGGCACAGTCAGACGACCTTGTAAATCGGACAGAGATCTGAACTCAGTGCACGGACTGGCTGGCGGCTCTCTCGACCCAAGCGTGACAGCTTCATATATTTCTATACAGCTGTCATGCCCTGGTCAGGAGCACCGCTGACCAGTCCAAGCATTGAGGTCCAATCTCGGTCCAATTTATAAGCTGTCTGGCCCTTTCTTCACAGACACCCTATTTTGTAATACTCAGCTAATGGAGGTGCCATTCTAGAGGGTCACGTGTTGAAATCAATGGCCACTATCAATTTCAGACATGTATTGAGGATCCTTTAACTGCCAGTACACACATTAACAAGCAGGACAAATGTTGGACAACTACTCCTCCTGACCACCCCATACACATGCACGCTCAGTTCAGTGGATCATGCATGTGCTCACAAAGAGGAGAGGGGAGTAAGCTGCTGCCAGACACTTCTAGAGTCGACATATCCCTCTTGAGAAGAAAAAGATCTTCAGGGGCGGAGATGTAATTGATGCAGTCGGTGCTGCCACACAGGGGCTCAATAGGTAAGGGGGTCTCAGCTGACCTCTCTCCCGGCGGCGGAGTGATACACCTCAGAGGATTACCTTCGCCTGTCAGTGCATCGCGGAGGCCCTGTAGAACACTGACATCACCCGATGTCAGAGTTATACATGGGAGATCGTCGTGAGACACTATTTGATTGGTGAGTATGTACTGTATGTTGTATGTACTGTCTGTACTGTATGTGTATTTTTTTTTTACTATTGAACACATGCATCGAGTGATGGGACTACTGCCTCATCATCGGCAATGCTGTCATTGTCATATGTGACAGCATTCATAGACAGATGGGATCAGTAGTTCCATCACACGATGCCTGGCAACACAGGCCCGCACACACACAAGGACACACACACACAGAGACACACATAGACCCACACACAGATACACGCACACACACATACACGCAGACCCCCGCAGACAGACACGCACATAGTCTCCGCCCACACTCCGCCCACACACTCTTCCTCCTCCTGATCTGCATCGTTTCTCGCACCCACATCCGCAGCAAATCCGCAAATCTTTTTACATCTGCGGTTTTGCTGCGGATTTGCCTGATTCAATGGAAGGGCTCAGAAACACTGCAGATCCGCAAAAAGAATTGACATGCTGCGGAAAATAAAACGCTGCGAATCTGCACAGATTTTTCCGCAGCATGTGTACACCAATTCTTAATTTCTCATTGCCTAACATTGGTTGTGCACTACACTGCGGACTTGATGCAATTTCACTAGTCCAAAAACGCTGCGGAAATGCATAAAAATCCGCAATGTGTGTGGAGCGCCCACCATGTCTGTGGGAATACTCGGTACCGGGCCGGTTCTTAAGGGGATGTGTCACGGCAGCAGTGACCCAGTCCATGGCCCTGGGCATCCAATGAAAATGATAAAAGGGAATAAAGTTTATAAGATATAGTTTGTGATGCCACCTGTGGTATTCAGCAATAAAGATGTTAGCCGACGCTGCTTCAGAGTCCGCTGGGGCTGATGGTGATGCAGCAGAGTTGTTACAGCTCTCCACAGGTAGAGCTATGCCCCAGGGCAGCTGTATGTGTAAGAGATGATGGTGGTTGTAGTGCATGGTACATGACACAGTAAATAATTGTGAGGACACAGCAGGGTGCAGTCTTTTCAGTTTACTCACGGTTTGAGGTGCAGACCAGGGCAATGAGTACAGATGGTAATGAAGGTCCGGGCAGCCTGGAAGCAACTTAGGATCCACAGATGGGTTGGAGGCCTCCTTTCTGCACTGTCCTATGAGGTCCTTGCTGCCTAAAACTATGCTTGGTCCTCTGTTCCTTACTGTCCTGTGGTACTTGCCCTTTTGGTAGGCAGTTTAAACCTATTGCAGGTGTCGCTCCTCTATGGCGGCTCCGGGCTCTAATCTGCTGCTGTGTCTTCAGGTGTATGATGAGGTCAGAAGGCCTGCAGTCTCCTGCCCTCTGTATTTGACTGCTGGGACTGTTGTACCTGTACAGCGGTTTCAAGCGCTCTGCCCTGGGATGAGTTTGATCACACCTCCAATCCCCAGGGTTCCCTAAACTTCTCCTTTCCTCTTTCACTCTGCTCTTGGAACGAGCTCCTCACAGCTCCAGTCCCTTGTACAGACTCTCACAGACTGACCAACCCCACCTCCAGGCCAGAACTAATAAGGAAGTTTTCATGAAACCAGGTTTTGAGCTCTCTCTTCTGGTCTGGAGTCAGGAAAGGTGTTGTATGCTGGTAATACCTGGCTAGAGGATCCCTCCTTGCTTCCAGGCATGACATCACCCCCTGTGAGGGAGGCAATGCCACTGTGGCAACCGGACTCCTAGGGTGCCACATTTAACTCTTGGATGACTTGGATAACCTGTTGTCGTGGCATTTCCCACTTATATAGTTCACAACTGTTGTCCTTCAAGCAATGAGCCACAGGTCAAGGGGAAGGGTTGATGAGGTTAAAGCCCCCGTCTCACATAGCGATATCGCTAGCGAGATCGCTGCTGAGTCACTAGTTTTGTGACGCAGCAGCGAGCTCACCAGCGATATCGCTGTGTGTGACATTCAGCGACGATCAGCCCCCCTGCTGGGTATCGCTGATCGTCGCTGAAATGTCTGGACATTTTTTTTATCGCTGGTCTCCCGCTGACAGGCACGCATCGCTGCGTGTGACAGGCGGGAGACCAGCGATCCGCTGGTAACCAAGGTACACAGCGGGTTTCCAGGCGCGGGGCTGTGCCTGGAAACCCGCTGTGTACCTTGGATGCCAGCGCCCTGATGCATCAGGGCGCTGGTATCCAAGGTACACTGCGGGTAACTAGCGATGTTTACCCGCAGTGTCCTTGTGCTGATCGCTGCCTGAGCTGCCTGTTTGGCAGCTCAGCAGCGATAATGTAGCGATACACCAGCGATCCTGATCGTTGTCGGGATCGCTGGTGTATCGCTATGTGAGACCCAGCCTTAAGCTGCATTGTTGATTATTTGTAGTTTATCCTTAATGTTTACAAGTCACGAACTGCGTAGCCTTGTATAATGTGTAATCAACATATCAGCAAACTTCATTGTTCAGCGATCCTGCATCCCTGTTTTGCAAAGATAACAGTACAATAAACTGTAGAAGCGGATATAAGAAGTAAATAGCAACCATTCATAGCAGCCATTCATTAATTGGCAGATATCAATTTAACCTAGAAGAAAAATCAACATAAAGATAATAGTCTATGACTTCAGGCTTACTGAAAATAGATGTATGGATAATTAAGATTAAATGCTGTGTCGTCACACCATAGTTAGGGCCCGTCTCACATAGCGACGCACCAGCGATCCCGACAATGATATGAACTTGTCAGGATCGCTGGTGTGTCGCTACATGATCGCTGCTGAGCTGCCAAACAGGCAGCTCAGGCAGCGATCAGGACAGCGACACTGCAGGTAATGTCGCTTAGTAACCCGCAGTGTACGTTGGATATCAGCCCGCTGATGCAGGGAGCTGGTAACCAAGGTACACATCGGGTTTCCAGGCGCTGCGTGGTGCCTGGAAACCCGATGTGTACCTTGGTTACCAGCTCCCCTGCAGCAGCGCGCTGGTATCCAACATACACATCGGGTTTCCAGGCACAGCCCTGCGCCTGGAAACCCGATGTGTACCTTGGATACCAGCTGATCGCTGGTCTCCTGCCTGACACACGCAGCGATGCGTGCTGGCCAGCGATCAAAAAAAAGTCTAGGCATTTCTGACACGACCAGCGATTCACAGCAGGGGCCTGATCGCTGGTACGTGTCAGACATAGCGAGATCTCGCTATGTGAGATGGGGCCCTTAGTTGATTACTTGTTTTCACTGCACAACACCTTTAAAGTGACTCTGTCAGCACAGAATGACAATGTCAGGATTCAAAGCCAGTAGCTCTTGTGCCCCAGGCAGCAGCTCTTCCCTCTGAGCTATTCAGATCACTGGATGCTTCCCTGCTAAACCAGATACTTGTATCTGTGTGGTTCCTGATTGTTTCCACTCTGAATTCCTGAGTGGCTCAACCCTGTGATCTTCTGATTGACCACCCTACTTAAACCTGGCACTGCGACTTTGTTCATTGCGAGATTATTGAGCTACCAGCCTCTAGTCAAGCTTCCTTTCACCTGCGCCTTCATTCTAAGATTACATTGCTGCTCCTGTGTACCGACTTCTTGGCTATCCCTGACTACACTAATGTGCTGATCCTTTAAACTACATTGCTGCTCCTGTGTACCGACTTCTTGGCTATCCCTACGCTAACGGCCAGTGCTGCCCATAGTGGTTGCAATAACACTACTCCAACCCAGGTCAGTCCATAAAAGACTATTTTTGAAACATAATTGTTTTTGTTAGGAAGTTAGAAGGGTTAAAAGTTGACCAACGAATTCTCATTTTTTCAACAAAATTTACAAAACCATTTTTTTAAGAACCTTATTACATTAGAAGTGACTTTGAGGGGTCTTTATGACAGAAAATACTCAACAGTGACACCATTCTAAAAACTGCACCTTTCAAGGTGCTCAAAACCACATTCAAGAAGTTTATTAACCCTTCAGGTGCTTCATAGGAATTTTTAGAATGTGGAAGGAAAACTTTTTTAACTTTTTTTCTTTATATTTCTTTATTATTTTACTTTAGACCCAATTTTTTTATTTTCACAAGGGTAACAGGAAAAAATGGACCAAAAAATGTGTTGCGCAATTTCTCTTGAGCATGCTGATAACCCCATATGTGGGGGAAAACCACTGCTTAGGAGCATGGCAAGGCTCGGAAGGGAAAGAGCGCCATTTGACTTTTTGAAGGCAAAATGTGCTGGAATAATTAGAGGATGCCATGTCACATACAGATAGTCCCTAATGTGCCTAAACAGTGAAAAACCTGCACAAGTGACACCATTTTGGGAACTAGACCCATCAGGGAACTTATCTAGATGTGTGTTGAGAACCTTGAACCCCCAGGTGCTTCACAGAAGTTTATAACGTTGAGCCATGAAAATAAAAAAAATAAAAAAAATAAAAAAAAAAATCACATTTTTCTCTTGAAAATGTATTTTAGCCTCAATTGTTTTTATTTTCATAAAGGTAACAGTAGAAATTGCATCATACAATTTGTTGTGCAGTTTCTTCTGAGTATTTCAATATCCCATAAATGGTTGAAAACTACTTTTGAGGCACAGTGCAAAGTTCAGAAGGGAAGAAGCACCATATTAGAGTTAAAATTTTGGCTTAAGGGTGCCATGTCACATTGGCAGAGCCCCTGATGTGCCAGAACAGCAGAACCCCCCATAAGAGACACCATTTTACATACTACACTTCTCAATTAATTAATCTAGGGGTGCAGTGATCATATTGACACTACAGGTGGGTCACACAATTGGGCAGAATAATTTTAATCTTTATCATCAAAATTTTGTTTCAGCCACAGATTTTACATTTTCACAGTGGGAAATGGGTAAAAATGGCACGAAAATTTGTCCCACAATTTCAGCTGAATGGCTGTATAGTACTGCTAAGCTAAACAGTGAGACACAGGAGGGACAGAGCGCCATTTTCGTCCTTGAGTGCAGATTTTTCTAGAATAGTTTGAGGACTCCACATACAGAGCCCCTAAGTTCTAGAAGAGCAGAATTCCCCCTTAAGTGACCTCATTTGGAGATTATACATCAATGCCAAACATGTGGACACTTAGGCTAAGTTCACACGTTGCGGAATTGCCGCGCAAATTTCCGCGGCAATCCCGCACTTCTCCCGCGGGAAATATGCACTTTTTTTGTATGCGTATTCCCGCCAGAATAATAGCGTTTTGCAAGCGGAATTAGCTTGCAGAATGCTAGCGTTCTCCTAGCGATCTGTAGCATCGCTTGGAAAACTGATTGACAGGTTGGTCGCACGAGTCAAACATAGTGTTTGACACGTGTGACCAACTTTTTACTATTGATGCCGCCTATGCCGCATCAATAGTAGAAAGATCTAATGTAAAAATAATAAAAAAAAATAATAAATAATGATATTCTCACCTTCCGGCAGCCCCCGCAGCCTTCCCGCCTTCAGCGACGCTCCCGGCAACTCCCGGTCCCAAGGATGCATTGCGACAAATCACACCGATGACGTAGCATCACGCGAGACCGCTACGCCATCTGGGTGATTCTCGCAAAGGACTCTTGGGACCGGGAGTTGCCGGGAGCATCGCTGAAGGCGGGAAAGCTGCGGGGGCCGCCGGAAGGTGAGAATGTCATTATTTATTATTTTAATTATTGTTTTACCAGGGATATGGTACCCAGGGCCTGGAGGAGAGTCTCCTCTCCTCCAGACCCTGGGTACCATCGCACATGAACCGCTTACATTCCGCAAAATTAATGAACATGTTGCTATTTTTTCCGCGAAGCGTTTTTTTCGCGGAAAAAAACGCAACATGTGGCCAAAACATGCGGAATCAATTAACATGTATAGGGTGCTTAATGCTTGCATTTTTTTCACGTTTTTACCGCGGAAAATTGCGGAGAAAACGCGAAAAAAACGCAAATATCCTGAACGTGTGCACTTAGCCTAAATGTGGTTTAGGCATGTAAAGGAGGGACAGGACTGTAGTCATGACCGGAATTAATTCAACATCTATGTCCAGTCCTTCCCCTACTGGGATGCGGATGAGGTTGTATACTGTGATCTGGAGCCTTACTCTGCTGTGCGGTGCATTGCAGCAGAGAAAGCTAAATTTTGTTATATTGGTGCAGTTCACTTTATTCCCTGTCTAACCTCCTGGGGAGGAAGTTGGGGGTTTAGCTCAGGGCTAAACAGGAGATATGGACAGGTTGGTGACTTGGGTCTCCCTACCTTCAAGGGTACCCCTAAGTTAAGGAAAAAACACCAGAGGCCACTGGGTGAAAACACAGACATTAACCCCAAATGGCCTGAAAGGAAAAAAGTTTTAATATGAAATGCAAACTCTGCCACAGATTCAAAAATGGATCGTTACAGTGATCCCTAACTTGGGGGTACCCTTGAAGGTAGGGAGGCCTAAGTCACTGGCCTGTCCCTATCTCCTGTTTAGCCCTGAGCTAAACCACCAACCCCCTCCCCAGGAGGTGAGACAGGGAATAAAGTGAACTGCACCAATACAACAAAACTTAGCTTTCTCCGCTGCAATGCACAACACAGCAGAGTAAGGCACCAGATCACAGTAAACCACTCATCCCATCCTTAATGCAGATAAGGTTGTACACCCACCTGAGGTCCATCTTAGAGATCCATTTTGCCCCAACAATTTGATTAAAGAGTCTGTACCGTCTGTACCGATCCCGTCGAAGCTCCAGCTCCTTTCATCTCCTTAGTCCAGCCAACTTCTGCCCTAAAAACATTGTCCCAGATGGTAAGACGCCACATCCTTCTTCTCTGTACAGGCCTCACTGATATGGTATACAGTGGCCATGGGTAACATAGGCTGCAGCACTTTTAAACGTTGTGTGGCTGCCGGCTCCTGGGCCTATGGCCCATGTGGACACTTGGGCACTCTGGCCCCCGTCTCACCTAACTACCTAACAGCTTCTCACTACTATCCGGAAGCCCCTCCTATAGTTAACCCTCTATGAACATCCTATCAGCTATACCTAACAAGGCCTACTAGTATGCCTCCATCTAGTGGCCGGCAACAGAACTACACTTACCCAATATATGAGAACTATATACTAAGGTGCCCTCCTCTAGTGGTCCTTGAAGAAAGCACCTAACGTTCCCCAAACTGTACAAGAGCATTAATACACATCACATGCATTATATACAGTCTTATACTGAAAGAACACAATGCAATACAATTTTATACACATAATGGTAACACAAGAGAAGATGTGGCAATACCATTGCTATGTGTGATAATACATGATTCATGCAGCAATACCACCAAATATTTATAACACAGTAATAAGCACATATGTACATTAAGAGCACTTAAGGGGTAGAGCGAAACAATGATTCTCCTTCACCCCCTTACAGGCACACTGTGGGGCTCAGAAAGGAAAATTTGGATTTGAGAGTGCAGAAGTTGCTGAATTTCTTTTGGGGGGGTCAAGGAGCCATTTTGCTTTTCTAGAGCCTTTGTAGTACCATTAACGTGGAAGCTCCCTATATTTCCATTGAGAGATAACAAACCGGAGTGGGGACTTTTTTGTGGATTGTGTTGAAGCTTTAATTGTAAACATTTTACATAAAGTTAGGGATCACATTTATCGGGTGCTCTATGCTGGGCACTTACTTTGAGGTTTCCATCTAAATCTCCGAGTGACGTGATTAAGGTGAAACCTCCGAAGGAACCATTCACTATAATGAGTCAGCAGAGTTACCTCTGATCAGCAGCATTTTCCTTTTTTTCAGAAGTGCATAAAACTGTGGCGGACAGCATTTTTTATGCAGAAATTGAGGAAAGATACGGACTAGTTCCTGCCATCACAATTCCCTTACTGACAATGAAGGTAGGCACCCTGAGTTGAGACGGTATGACACCCCCACTCCTTGTCAACTGCCCCTATGTAGCCCTACCACTACCCTGACTGACCAGGCATCCTCTATAGGTGATCAGATAATATGTAATAAACATATATACATATATACAATATAGATACTAGTGGACTGAGCGGTATATCATCAATATTTTTCAACAATCTGACCAGAAAAAAAAACCCTAACAAAGTCAAAAAAGAAACATACATTATGCCCTTGTCAAACCCAAAATAACCCTTCAGATCATAAATGGCCAGTCAAGTGGCAGTGCAATAAAAACCACAAAACATCAATTATACAGTATATATATATATATAGTAGGGATTCGCTCTGGTAGGCAGAGGCCGGGCACGCATTAATGAGGCAATACACAGGCATTAAGTCCAAAAACAACGGTTTACTGTCTCTTTAAGACCAGGCAACAAAACATGACAAAAACATAAATGCATTCCATCTTTGCAAAGTACTTGTCCCAGACTCACCCTTGCATGGGACGGGCTTGACTAAGCGGCTGCAAGCCAGCAGGGACCGCCAGGTGCCTTCCCGGGTGATCTGGACTCGCTTCCGGTGCTCACTGACACATTGTAACAGAAAGTCACTTCCAGGCTAACTCCAGCCAAACTCCTCAATAGAACCGCCTGGTTCTCAGTGTGGGACCATCACAGGCTCCGCACACACGTGTCCTGTCCGGGTGCTATTCAGGACCCCAGTCCAAATCCCCGCCACCAAGTTCCAAGTCTCACCACGTGCTTCCAGGAATACGATCCAACACTGACAGACCTTCCAGGAACCTTCCAGGCAGCCCTGTGCAGGACACACTCTCCACTTGTCTCAGACAGACTACAGAGACACTTCCCAGTCTCCCCCACGTTCTTCCATGTGCCCAGCACTGTCTTTCATACCTGTAGCCACTCCCCAAGCCAAGGTATGAAGCACATGGTCTGGTCACGTGTTCATGACCTCATCACAGGTCCTTCACCACATACAATCACCAGTATGTACCATTTATTCTCCCACCACCAGTGGGCGGTGTATGTGTGGTCAGCATGTCCCACCCAGCTCACAAGCTAACCCTGTAGGTTCACCCTTAACAAGAATCAGAACTCTTATGGGACTATAAGTCCCAGAACAACTTTACTGACCTACAGCACAGAATAGCTCTGTGACACATACTTTCCGTTTAGCCCCATACCAGGGACTGGTTTCCCATCTCTCTCATGCCTCCAGGCATAATTTGAGCAACTTATACAGCGCCCCCTAGGTGCCACATTAGTCATTATACCACAATATATAACACACACACACTGTATGTAGACCCTATATGTCCTGAACAGTTGTGCACTTAGCTTAATGGCATCTTCTTCTGACATGTTTCCCCCCTCTTTTTGTCAGTCAGGGATTCATCAGGCAATTGTTCAATTAGGACATAAGCCGTACTGCATTGAGGATAACAGCTCACAGGAAAAGGCAATATTCCCCCACATAGCCCCCTACATAAAATATGATCCACCACACAGCCTCCCTATATACAGTATGAGCCCCCACATAGCCCCGTACATATAGTATGAGTGCCCACACCCAGCCCCTACATACAGCATGAATCCATACTCAGCCCCCAACATACAATATGAGTGAGTCCACACACAGCCCTTACATAGCTACCTATATACAGTATAAGGCCCACATAGCTCCCTATATTCAGTATGGGCCAACATATAGCTACCTAGATACAGTATGAGCACTCACATGACTCCCTATATACAGTATAAGCCACACATAACTCCCTATACAGAGTATGAATCCCCATGTAGCCTCTTATTTACAGTATGAGCTTGCTCATACATCCCTATATACAGTGTGAGCTAAGATATAGCTACCAAGATAAAGTATGAGCACTCACATAACTCCTTATACACAGTATAAGTCCAAAATACCTCCCTAGATACAGTATGAGCCCCACATAGCCTACCATATACAGTATGAGCCCTTATATAGCCTCCTATATACAGTATGAGCCCCTATATAGCCTTCAATATACAGTATGAGCCCTTATATAGCCTCCTGTATACAGTATGAGGCCCCATATTGCCTGCTGTATACAGTGTGAGCCCCGATATAGCCTGCTATATACAATGTGAGCTTGCACATAGCCTCCTACATACAGTACAAGCTCTCACATCCCATAAACATATTAATTGAAAAAAAAAAACGCAACACATACAGACATACTCACCTTGCTCCTGTTCCCCTGGCACTCTGCTCCGGTCCCTGAGACGCCAGCTAATGATATCACCTCACAGCAGAAGCGACTGGGAGCTCTACTGGTGCTGCGCTGCCATTATGCAGCGCAGCTACCAGGAAAGCTGCCTGCCAGGATATTTGTGCCACCGATAGCAGCGCACAAAACATTATAATGAGGGCAATCTCGTAATGAACTCCCCGGGAGCCTCGGGCCCCGGGCAGTAGCACAGATTGCCCTCATTATAATTCGCCTGTGATTGTTAGGTAGTGTGACTCCTAGACTCATAAAGCATATGCACTAAATGCAAGGGCTGCCAACAATTAGAAGAATTAGAAGGAAGGACTGCAATACACTCTGGAAAACACATGGAGGACGGCCTCAGATTTTATTTTTCCTCTTTTTAAGGAGTGGGACTCCTAGACTTGTAAAGCCTATGCACTAAGTGTAAGAGCTGAAAAACTATTAACCCTGGAAGCCAAAAGGAGGGCATCATACACACCCTGGAAAAATTATGCCTTGTTCATTTTGATGAGTCAGCCTGTCAGCATTTTCAGTTGATAGGCGGATGTGCCCATCAGTTTTTATACCACTGATGGCACTAATAACCCACTCTGAAAAAAACACTAGCAGCAGGGCAGACCAGCACCTCCAAGGCATAGAGGGACAGTTCATGCCACATATCCAGCTTGGATACCCAATAGTATGGCACGGAGGAATTACAGAGGACACTAGTATGGTCAGCTAGGTACTCCTTCACAATCTTTCAAAACTTTTCCCTCCTTGTCAGTCGACCCCACACATCAAGGCCTTGGCACTGGGAGGTTCTAATGAAACTGTCCCAGACCTTTGATAGTGTTCTCCTGCATTTGTTGCACCTGGTATGTGTCTCCCTCGTCTCTCCTCCTTGGTTAACCAAGGAATTATGACCTCTGCTGCCAGAGTTGTCAGAAGCGAATTTTTGTACTAATTATTTAACTAGGGCCTTCTGGTATTGCACCATTTTACCAGCCCTCTCTACCACAGGAAGGATAGATGGAAAGTTTTCCTTGTAGCGTGGGTCAAGAAAGATGAACAAGCAGAAATCAGTGTTGTCCAAAATGCATGTAATGCAAGGGTCATGGGAAAGGCAGCAGGACATAAAGTTAGCCATGTGTGAAAGATTCCCCACAGGAAAGACTTATTTGTCCCCACCAGTAGGACGACACTCCTATTGACATGAAGCTGGTGTGGGTAGTACTGACTGTAGCACAGGCAACCATTTCCTGTTCTTCCTCCTCTTTATCACCCAATCCGCTCAGAGAAGATAAGATGAGGCTGTGCTAGGTACTATCACCCTCTGTTCTTTCTTCCTCTATTTCTACCTAGTCCATATGCAAAGCTACCTCTTTAATTGTGAACAGCGAGTGTTTGAGTAAACACAGAAGCGGGATGGTTACTCTGATTATGGTGTCATCACCGCTCACCATCTTATTCAATTTCTCAAAGTTCGGTAGAACCTCACAGATGTCAGACATCCATGCACACTCATCAGTTGTTATGTGCAGAGACTGACCAGAATACCAATGTAGTTGGCATTCAACTACTGCTCTCTTTGCTGCTTACATAGCTTTGCCAACATGTATAATGTGAAGTTCATGTGCATGGTCATGTCGCACACCAATCAGTGAGCTGACACTTTTAAGTGCTGCTGCAGTGTAAGGAGGAAGACCGGACTGCGGGTACCTGTACCGAGCCGGGTCCGGAACTGTTGAGGCTGCCTCCCACGTTGCCTGGGGGAAGAAATCAGGACCCGGACCAACCTCATGACCTGGGTAGGAGGGGCTACATCAAAGCAAACGAACGCAGCACCGGGCAGTTTGGCGCAAAGCAGGAGCATCGAGCAGCCGTGTGAGCAGTGTGCTCCGTCTCCTGAGTACCGGCGCTGCGACAGGCCGCATTGTTTGGTTCCAGCCATCTCCAGCATTACCGCTGAGGATAGAGGTGCCGGGCGCCCAGTGACTGCGAGAGATAGAGGTGCCGCACGCCCAGTGACTGCGAGAGATAGAGGTGTCATGCGCTTAGTGACTGTGAGTACTGCGCACGTGCATAGCAGAGAAAGCCGAGTACCAGACATAGTCTTGCGGCCTTCCCTGCAAGTTGATTCACGCCCATTCACATTTAACCCTGGGAGTGTCGCGGCCTTATTTGCTTCGGTCGCACGTGTTCATGGACTAGGTGCTCAGCGGAAGGTACTGTCAGGCACACCGCACTGCACTGGCTCACTGAGCCAGTGCGTGTGTCCTGAGTGAACAAACTGTGCCCAACGATACCTGTATAGTAGAACCGCAGCAGAGAAGATGTGTGCTTCTGAGGACACAGGACCTTCCGCACCATGTGACTGCCAAGGGGCGGAGCCAGCACACGTCTCTCAGAGGCAGCAGTATCAGGTAGAGAATGTTTCAGGCCGAAGGACCTGCAGGCACGTGACTGCCTAGGGGCGTGGCCTAAGCTCCAGAGATCTAGGAGGTAAAGGAAAACTCCTAGAAGGGTAACTACGAAATAAAGTTACCAAGGGGCATAGACAGAATGGATAGTCAGGATAGCCAGGTCATACACATAGAGGGCGACAAAGTACAAAAGGAGCAGGCAGAGAATAACCAGAACACAGCCAAGGGGTCATACACAGACAGAGCAACGCAGTACAAAAGGGACAGGCAAAACTCGTAACAGGGACACAGCCAAATCAGAACCAAGCAAGCATAAAATGTAGCACAGGCACAAAGCACTGGCACAAGCACAGGGTCAGACACACTCAGCCAAAGGTCAGAGTATAAACGACAAAGGCTGGCTTCACAGTGAGGCTATAAAAAGCCTCCCAGGACCCAGAAAGAGGCCAACCAAGTTAACCCTGCGACTACCTGATCCAAGAACCCAGTAAACCATGACAGTACCCCCTTCTTAATGGGGGGCCTCTGGACCCCCAGGTTTCCCAGGATTCCGAGCATGGAATGCCCGAACCAGACGGTCAGCGTGTACCGATCTGGCCGGCACCCAAGACCGGTCCTCTGGACCGTAAACCCTCCAATGCACCAGGTACTGTAAGGACCCCCGAGACCGCCGGGAGTCTACAATATGTTGTACCTCAAATTCCATGTGCCCATCAACCAAGACTGGGGAGGGAACAGCAGCTGGTTCTTCTACTACCGATCCCAAGGGTTTTAGCAAGGATCTGTGGAATACGTTATGGAGTTTCAAAGCGGGGGGAGGTGAAGACGATACACCACAGGGTTAATTACCTCAATGATCTCATAGGGACCTATGAACTTGGGCCCCAGTTTGGCGGAGGGTAGACGAAGACTTATGTTTCGCGTGGAGAGCCACACCTTGTCCCCACACTGCAACACCTGAGCAGGGTTCCTTTTTTTATCTGCAAAACGCTTATAAGTCTCCTGAGCCCTGAACATATTCAACCGAACTTTTGACCACAGATCCCTGATTCGGTTAACACAGTCCTCAGCTCCTGGACAGCCCGAATCTAAACGTGAGAATTCACCAAAATGAGGGTTCAAACCATAATTAATAAAAAACGGTGACCTACCGGTAGATTGATTGGTATGGTTGTTGAAGGCGAACTCCGCTAACGGTAGGGCATCACACCAGTCGCTTTGCAGAGTAGAAACCAAACATCGAAGAATTTGTTCAAGCGACTGGTTGGTGCGCTCCGTCTGCCCGTTACTCTCTGGGTGGTAGCCTGAGGAAAAGGACAAAGATATCCCCAACCTTTTGCAAAAAGCCCGCCAAAACTTGGCCACAAATTGTGCCTCTCTGTCAGATACAATATTCATAGGTACCCCATGTAACCGCACAATCTGTGCGAGGAAATGCTTAGCGAGAGTCTCTGCAGAAGGTAGACTTGCCATAGGTACAAAATGAGCTAACTTAGAAAACCTGTCAACAACTACCCAGATAACCGTGTTACCCCGAGAAGAAGGAAGGTTGGTAATGAAGTCCATGGACAAGAGGGTCCATGGCCTTCCTGGAATTGGCAAAGGCACCAATTCCCCGGCCGGCCGGCAATGAGAGCTCTTAGAACGAGCGCATACCCCACACGCAGCGACATGCTTCTTAATATCTGAAGCCATCAAAGGCCAAAAAACTCTAGCCACTGCCTCTCGTGTGGCAGAAATGCCTGGGTGAGCACTCAGTTTTGAATCATGGAACTCCCGCAGGAGCCTGGTGCGTAACTGCTGAGGAACAAACAATTTGTTTTCGGGTTTGGACCTTGGAGCTAAAGATTGAGCCCCCACAATCTCCCGCTCCAATTCCGACGACACTTCAGCTATAACGACATTGGGTTGAAGAATGGGGGACGGCGGGTCAGGGGCGGAAAGCGGCTCAAAACTACGTGATAAAGCATCAGCCTTCACGTTTTTAGACCCTGGGCGAAAAGTTATAGAAAATTGAAATCTGGAAAAAAAAAGTGACCAACGGGCTTGCCTAGGAGTCAGTCTTTTAGCAGATTTGATATACTCTAGGTTTTTGTGGTCGGTGATGACTGTGATGGGGTGAACCGCCCCCTCCAAAAAATGCCTCCATTCCTCGAACGCCAATTTGATTGCTAAGAGTTCTCTATTACCAACGTCATAATTTCTCTCAGCCTGAGAAAATTTTTTCGAGAAATAGGCACAATGTTTGAGGTTAGTCAGAGAAGTAGGTCCCTGTGACAACACTGCCCCCACCCCAACCTCCGAAGCATCAACTTCAACCACAAACGGCTTGGCTGAGTCAGGTTGAACCAGAACAGGAGCGGATGTGAAACAATTTTTCAAAGTTAAAAAAGATTGTTTGGCCGACGGAGACCAGTTCCTAACATCTGCCCCTTTACGTGTGAGATCCGTGAGGGGTTTCACAATCTGAGAAAAACCCTTGATAAACCTGCGATAGTAATTCGCGAATCCCAAGAAGCGCTGGAGTCCTCTAAGGTCCCGAGGCTGGACCCACTCCATAATGGCTTGCACCTTCTTGGGATCCATACGAAACCCCTGTGGAGAGATTATAAGACCCAAAAATGATAGTTCCTGAACAAAGAAAGAACATTTCTCCAGCTTAACAAATAAATGATTTTCCCTGAGTCTTTGAAACACAGTTTTAACATGTGATAAATGTGAATGTCTGTCAGAGGAATATATCAGTATATCATCCAAATAGATCACAACAAAATGGCCAATGATGTCCGAAAAAACTACATTAATGAAATTTTGAAACACAGCTGGTGCATTGGTGAGACCAAAAGGCATGACGAGATTCTCAAATAACCCCTCAGTAGTAAGAAAAGCAGTTTTCCATTCATCCCCTTCCCGTACTCTTATCAAATTATAAGCCCCCCTGAGGTCCAATTTTGAAAACCACTTGGCCCCAGAGAGCTGGTTACAGAGATCAGGAATCAGAGGCAGGGGTATGTATTCCTGACTGTGATTTTATTAAGTTCTCGAAAGTCGAGGCAGGGACGTAGACCGCCATCCTTCTTTTTAACAAAGAAGAACCCCGCAGCAACTGGGGACACTGAGGGCCTTATATGCCCTTTGCGAAGACTTTCAGCGATGTATTGCTTCATAGCCAGGCGCTCCGGGCCTGACAAATTAAACAGGCGGGCCTTGGGCAATTTGGCTCCCGGGACAAGATCAATAGCACAGTCAAATGATCTATGCGGGGGCAGAGCCTCAGCCTCACTTTCAGAGAACACGTCCTCAAAGTCTTTCAGGTACTCCGGAATACCCTCCAGACCAACAGAAGACACTGAGACAGGTTTTGCAAGTTTCATACAATAAACAGGTTTATGGCAACAGTCGACACATTGGGATCCCCATTTAATAATCTCCCCTGATTCCCAGTCAATCACCGGGTTGTGGCGTTGAAGCCATGGTATACCCAGCACTAGCCCTGTGGGCAATTTGTTCATGACAAAACATTCCATGTCTTCCTTGTGGGAAGAACCGACCTGCAAAGAAAACCTTTTGGAAACATAAAGAATCCCTGTTCGGGTAAGAGGGGAAGAGACGATAGCAACAATTTTAAGGGGTGTCTCCAGCCTGACTGTCCCTATCTTATGTTGGGAGACGACACAGGAACTGATCAGATTGAGAGATGAACCACTGTCCACCAATGCTGTCGAGAAAAAACGATAGTTGTCTACCAACAGTTCCACCTTTAACACGACTTTATGACATGAGGAAAATAGTACCTGAAGGTCTGGGCAGCCTCCTCGACCGCTACCAGACCTAGTAGTTTTCCGCCGTCTTAGATGATGGACAGGTGGGGCAATCTTTTCTCCAATGTCCGGACTCTCCACAATAGAAACAGAGTTGTTTCTCTCGGCGATGTCTTCTCTCCTTCTCTTTTAGCGAGGTGGTGCCAATGTCCATGACCTCAGTAGTGGCTCCAGTCTCTTTGCTGCCAGCAAACAGTGAGGTTTCACATTGCATGATACCCCTGGCGCGTAGCCTGCGGTCCATTCGTACGGCCTGGGTTATGGCGTCTCCAAATTATCAGGTGGAGGATGAAGGGCCAGGGCGTCCTGGAGACGTTCAGACAGGCCTCTGCGGAATAGCCCTCGAAGGGCGGCATCACTCCAGGAGACCTCCGCTGCCCAACGTCGGAACTCCGAACAGAACCACTCGGCTGAATGTTTACCCTGACGAACACTCATAACCATGTCCTCAGCCATACGGACCCTGTCAGGCTCATCATAGATGCGGCCCAGGGCATGAAAAAACATATCAACAGTCATCCTCTCAGGAGCAGAAGGAGAGAGAGAAAAAGCCCAAGCTTGTGGGGCCCCCCGAAGTAGGGAAATAATGACCCCCACCCTCTGGAACTCATCCCCAGAAGAGCGAGGCCTCAGGGAGAAAAAAAGTTTACACCCCTCCCTGAAGGCTCTGAACTCATTTTTATCCCCTGAGAAGTAGTCGGGCAGTTTAACTGGAGATTCAGGAGACACCAATGACACATCCTTACCACCAGAACCCAGAGACCCCGTAGCGACAGCCCCCTGTATGGTATCTACCAGCTGCTGCTGGGTCTGAGCCATCATGCGCTGCTCAACATTCAACTCCTGGAACCTTTGCGTCAGATGTTTCACCTGACCTGCTAACACCTGCATGGGATCCATGGGGATAACACTCCTAAATCTCCCCCTCAGAAAAAAAAATGTAACGGTCGTTTATAATGTCAGGCACACCGCACTGCACTTGCTCACTGAGCCAGTGCATGTGTCCTGAGTGAAAAAACTGTGCCCAACGATACCTGTATAGTAGAACCGCAGCAGAGAAGATGTGTGCTTCTGAGGACACAGGACCTTCCGCACCATGTGACTGCCAAGGGGCGGAGCCAGCACACATCTCTCAGAGCAGCAGTATCAGGTAGAGAATGTTTCAGGCCGAAGGACCTGCAGGCACGTGACTGCCTAGGGGCGTGGCCTAAGCTCCAGAGATCTAGGAGGTAAAGGAAAACTCCTAGAAGGGTAACTACGAAATAAAGTTACCAAGGGGCATAGACAGAATGGATAGTCAGGATAGCCAGGTCATACACATAGAGGGCGACAAAGTACAAAAGGAGCAGGCAGAGAATAACCAGAACACAGCCAAGGGGTCATACACAGACAGAGCAACGCAGTACAAAAGGGACAGGCAAAACTCGTAACAGGGACACAGCCAAATCAGAACCAAGCAAGCATAAAATGTAGCACAGGCACAAAGCACTGGCACAAGCACAGGGTCAGACACACTCAGCCAAAGGTCAGAGTATAAACGACAAAGGCTGGCTTCACAGTGAGGCTATAAAAAGCCTCCCAGGACCCAGAAAGAGGCCAACCAAGTTAACCCCGCGACTACCTGATCCAAGAACCCAGTAAACCATGACAGGTACCGGACACCGACCACTGCCGCCAGAAGACGGATCACCGTTTAAAGGACCCCCACCGAAGGACATCTCCCCGGCTGCTGCCGATTCTACAACCCCTGCGGGATCATCTGCTGCGAGAAGCATAAAGGACACGATAAATTCCTTAGCTGGACTGCCATTGTTTTATGTTTGTTATTCCTATTATCCATACTTCCCTGCGAGGAATTAAAATCTTGTTCTATTAAACTGTTACATTCTGTTAACCCTTGCTCTGCCTCCTGTCTGTCACTGCATCCCGCAAACAGCTTACAGCAGCACTGCCAAACCAGCAGCAGCGCTAGTTGATGGAAATGGGTGCACAAGCAGCTTACCTTCACTAGTAGTTCAGGCAAATCTGGGTGTTATGCCAATGTAGTAACTCAAAATAGGTTATACACTAAAAAACTGACTCTGCCGGTTCCTGTACAGAGTAGATATCTTGGCACCGCAGTCCCTTTTGGTGCCTGTTGGTGTAGAGATAGCCCTAACCACAGACTAAGAGATGGCAACTCGAACCAAACTGCCTAAAAAGTAAACTGGCTTTTGAAGAATGGAGGCATTTTTTGGAGGGGGCTGTCCATTGTATCACAGTCATTACGGACCACAAGAACCTGTCCTATATTGAGTCCGCCAAACGTTTAACCCCGAGACAGGCGAGGTGGTCACTTTTTTTCTCGATTTCAGTTTTCAATCACTTTTAGGCCTGGGTCCAAAAATGTGAAGGCTGATGATTTATCTCGCAGCTTGGATTTAATATCACCTCCTGAACCTCCTTCTTCCATTCTTCAGCGCGGAGTACTGGTGGCTGGGTTTCCTTGGCATTGGAGCAGGAGATTCGTGAGGCCCAGTCACTTGCTCCTCTGTCTGTGCCTGATAATAAGTTCTTTGTGCCGGTCCAGTATCGGTTAAGGGTGCTTTGGGAATTCCACGACTCGGCTCTGAGTGGGCATCCTGGAAACTTGGCCATATGTAAAGCCATCGTTAGGCTGTTTTGGTGGTCCTCATTGGCTTCTGATGTCGCTGTATTTGTGTCCTCCTGTGAAACGTGCCTGCACAAAAACCTCCCATAACTGGCCGGCCAGAGAATTGGTGCCATTGCCAATTACAGATAGACCTTCGACTCATCTGTCCATGTATTTTATCACTAATCTTCCCTCCTCTAATAGCAAAACAGTGGTTTGGGTAGTAGTGGAAAGGTTCAGTAAACAGACGATTTTGTACCGTTGGCGGGACTGCCTAATGCTGAAAATCTATCAAAACTTATTTATTTAGCATGTTGTGCGATTACATGGTGTGCCTATGATTGTGGTGTTTGACAGATGGGTGCAATTTGTGTCAAAATTCTGGAGGGCTTTTTGTAAAAGGCTGGGTTTCAGTCAGACCTTTTCATCAGCCTATCATCCCGAGACCAATGGTCAGACTGAAAGGACCAACTAGTCTTTGGAGCAGATATTATAGTGTCTTGCCATGTCTAGACAGGATGATTGGTGCTCTTCGTTACCCATGGCAGAATTCGCTTTTAATAATTGTGTCAATCAGTCCACTGTTACTTCCCCGTTCTTTTGCAATTATGGTTTTCACCCTCACTTTGGTGAATTTTCCCGGCTGGATTCAGGGAGTCAAGGGGCTGATTCGGCCATTCAGCGGTTGGAAGGGTCTGGAGGGAGGTCCAGAGGAACATTGGGGAGGCTCAGGGCAAGTATAAATTTTTTACGGATAAACGACAGTCGGTGGGACCGGCATTCCAGGTGGGGATAAGGTATGGTTATCCACCAAGAATATAAGGTTGAGAATTCCTTCTGCTAAGTTGGGTCCCAAGTTTATTGGTCCTAATGAAATTTTAGAGGTAGTTAATCCTGTTGCTTTTCGCTTGAGCTTGCCTCCATCACTGCGGATCCCCAATGTGCTCCATAAGGCTCTTTTGAAGTCATTGGTTTCTTCCTCAGGTGAGTGTCCATTGCATCTGCCACCTGTTGTAGTGGAGGGCCAGACCGAGTATGAGGTGGAACGGGTTATGGATTATCATATGCTCAGCCTTTCACTTCAGTATTTGGTCCATTGGAAGGGTTACGGTCCTGAGGACCGGTCGTGGGTGCTGGCGCGTTCGGTTCATGTGGACCGGTTGGTCCATGCCTTTCACGCTCGTTATCCAGGGAAACCTCGGGGTCCTGTGGCCCCACATTGAGAGAGGGGTACTGTGATGATCTAGGCCGGAGTTTGTTTATTGTTATTCTCTCCCGGTCTGGTCATGCAGGAGTTAACTTTCTCTGCCTCGTTTTGGGATCTGTTTGGCTATTTTATTCCGCTGCTGCCTGCAGGCAGCGTCAGTTATAGTTCCTGCCCCAGGCTTGAGTGGCTGACCCCGTTACACCCTGATTATTTCCTCTGCCTGTTTACTCAGTTCCCGTGCCTTCCACTCCTGCTACCCCACTAGTTTTAGTGTTTCCTCCCCGTGCTGTGACTTCTTGGTATCTGACCTAGCTTGTCCTCTGACCTTTTTCACTATCTCATGTCTCTGGTATCTCTGCTCCCGACTGGCTCCGACTTCTCTGGCTTGTATCTGACTACGTGTCTTGCTGTTTCCCCTGATACTGTGTTTTCTGTCCTTTACTGACCCGGCCCATCTGACCACTCTCTCGCCACCTAGTGGCGCCTGTGCTGCCGCACTGTGGTGCTACGCTGTAAGTGCAACCTTTCTTCCCTTACCAGATTCCCCTGGTGAAGGTTAAGCGATACTGCGCTGCTGCAGCATTACAGTCACAGAGTTGTTCTAAAGCCACTTCTTGTTATTTTAGCTGTGTGCTTGGGGTCATTGTCTTGTTAGAAGGGGGTCATTGTCTTGTTAGAAGGTGAACCTTTGGCCAAGTCTGAGGTCCAGAGCACTCTGGAAGAGGTTTTCATCCAAGATATCTCTGTACTTGGCCGCATTCATGTCTACTGCAATTGCAACCAATCGTTCTGTCCCTGCAGCTGAAAAACACCCTCATAGCATGATGCTGCCACCACCATGTTTCACTGTTGGGATTGTATTGGGGAGGTGATAAGCAGTGCCTGGTTTTCTCCACACATACAGCTTAGAATTATCACTAAAAAGTTCTATCTTCATCTCATAAGACCAGAGAATCTTATTTGTCATAGTCTTAGAAAACTCTATGCAGGCTTTCATATGTCTTGCACTGAGGAGAGGCTTCCGTCGGGCCACTCTGCCATAAATGCCTGACTGGTGGAGGGCTGCAATGATAGATGACTTTGTGGAACTTTCTCCCATCTCCCTACTGCATCTGTGGAGCTCAGCCACAGTGATCTTGGGGTTCTTCTTTACCTCTCTCACCAAGGCTCTTCTCCCACAATTGCTCAGATTGGCTGGACAGCCAAGTCTACGAAGACTTCTGGTGGTCCAAAACTTCTTCCATTTAAGGATTATGGAAGACACTGTGCTCTTAGGAACCTTGAGTACTGCAGAAATTCTTTTGTAACCTTGGTCAGATGTGTACCTTGCCACAATTCTGTCTCTGAGCTCCTTGGCCAGGTCCTTTGACCTCATGATTCTCATTTGTAAGAACCACCCAGGATGTGGAGGGGAATACCACAGTGACAGGAGAAAGAAAAAAGACCAGAGTTTTATATATATCTCCTGATTTTTTTGATGATTCTCATTTGGTCTGACATGCACTGTGAGCTGTGAGGTCTTATATAGACAGGTGTGTGCCATTACAAATCAAGTCCTATCAGTTTAATTAAACACAGCTGGACTCCAATGAAGGAGTAGAACCATTTAAAAAAGTATCACAAGGAAATGGACAGCATGTGACGTAAATATGAGTGTCTTAGCAAAGGGTCTGAATACTTATGACTATGTGACAGTTCAGTTTTTCTTTTTTTAATAAATTTGCAAAAATTTCTACATTTCTGGTTTTGATCAGTCAAGATGGGGAGCAGAGTGTACATTAATGAGAAAAAAAATAAACTTTTTTGCATTTACCAAATGGCTGCAATAAAACAAAGAGTGAAAAATTTAAAAGTTTCTGAATACTTTCCATACCCACTGTATTTCTCATTGCAGGAAATTAATTATAAATTGGAGCCTCATAGGCAGTAGAGGGCCCCTGTGCAAGAACAATATATGAGCCCTTTGCAGCCCATTAGCTCATAATAATGCATAATTCCATGTGCTTTGGAAGTGGAAATGGGTTCCCTTACCTCTTTGGCCCGTGAGTAGCCACACAAGTTTCACCATAACATATACAACTCTGTCCACCCCTGACTGGAACCATAGGATGGATGACATTACAGCTACAGAGATGACCCAGCTCAGCTCGACTACCCACCTCTACTGATGACTCTTTTAGCCTTTTGAGACTTGGGTGGAGGACATCATCTCTGAAAATAGGGTCCCACAGCTGCATCCCAACAGTTGAGCAGCACTCTTAGAAGAGTCAATACCCTGAGACCACAGGGGGACGAGTAGCCCCTCACTTTGTCACTGAGGAATATGTCATTCTCCAGGGATTACTCCGGAGTGTCTCTCGTGGTGGGGTGCAGGTCAGGACAGTTGTTGTCATCCCATGATCTAAGCAGACTAGCTGCATACTTCACAAACTATGGACTGTCAACAGGGATCATTTCACGATATAAGCAGGAACTCAGTGCAGATCTGGACAGCTGTTATCATCCTATTAGATAGATAGGAATAATAAGAATAATAAGAATTGTTATTTATATAGTGCCAACATATTCAGCAGCACTTTACAGTTAAGTAGAAAAATGTACAGACAATAACACAATACAATGCAACACATTTCATCAGTTACAGGAGGAGTGAGGGCCCTGCTCACAAGCTACAATCTATGAGGAATGAATATATGTGTGTGCTGTAATAAAGATTGTGTGAATGCTTAGATGAAATGGCAACTATAAGGTAGTCAGCAATGGATGTCTGACATCCCATGATCTATGCAGACTAGCTGCATACTTCATGTATGGGCTGTCAACAAGTGTCATTTCTTGATAGGCAGGAACAGGGCCGACATCAAGGTATTACTGCCCTTACTAGTGTATGGGGCCCATGAGCAGAAGCAAAGAGGGGGGCCAAGACATGTTGACAGCCAGGGCCCCCTCTTCTTTGCTTCTGGTCACCGGGCCCCAGGGCAACAGTTCAGGGCCGCCGCACGCCAGGTGCATAACAACACTGCACAGTTAAATGATAATTTTACACTTTATGCAATTGATCAAAAGATTTAACTAAATGACTCTTATAAAAAATGGATTTAGTTAGCAAAATATTTAGCGGGAATGTTTTATGAAGCCTTTATGTTTAGGGCATTGAAAACTCTTGGGTTATTATTGACCAATGTGTCTGTGAGATGATTAAAAGTCACTTAGTGTAGATATTCAGCATCACCAATATTTTTATTTCCCATATTTCATATTTGGTGTAGAAATTCAATAAAGGCCATATTAGTAAGTGCCTTATTATCTCAAAAACATTTGTCAAGAATAACCAGAAAATAGCCAATCTTATAAAAAGTTTAAAGTTTTGGGAAAAATTTACTTTTAAAATTTGTCACCCCTTATATCCAAAATAATAAACTAAAACTGCTTTTTTTAGTAGACTGACAGTTCCAGAAGTAGTGACCCATTATCATAACAAGCAAGATTTTAATAACAGATAACAGAATCCCCTTCACAGTTTAGTGTCACAGCCACCTCTTTCCCCCCTTTCCCGTAAATGACATCTGCATTCACTAAACACAAAATTATGTATAGAAAATTGGGCGCAAAAGGGAATAGTCCCATATAAAAACTTATGATATACTGTATTAACATCCATATATGTCCAATATCCATATCTCCAAACACAGAGAGACTTTCCATAAATGTACTGAAAAAGAATACAAAATCTTAATCAAAATACAAATTAAAAAAAATTATCACAATTCGGTTTAAAATTTAGTTTAAAAAAAATAATATTGTAATTTTTGAAGAAATTAGGTTAGAGTAGAGTAGGTCCTGCAAAAGGGTCTACCTTGGTCGGGTGGCATGTCACGTGCTAATGATAGTAACAATTCAGTAAACTATTAATACGGGAACAACACCTATACAACAACTATAAGCAAAAAACAGCAGTAAGTAAAAAAAAATTTTTACCGAAAACATATCCTGAACTCAGGGTTAAACTTGAGGGCTTGATGAGCGAAACAGGAAAAGGTGGACCGGATCAACCGACCCAAAAAAGGGGTCCTAACAATCCCTCACCTTGGAGGTACTGAAATGGTTCAGAGGTCCAAGTCCCAACCTAACCCTGTCTCCTACAGACCCTAACCCTGTAAACATCCTAAGAAGGCCCTGACTACCCCCAAAGGGATATGGGCGATCTCAGCTAAATACACAATTAGACAATAAAACAGACAGGATAAACTCGCTTGCATACCACACTCAAACACCAAAGGGAAAATAAATGGGCTGGAATAAACTCTAACCAAATTGACTTAAAAACTAAACTCACAACTAAAGTCTATACAATTCATTCCACTGTGGCGCATGAAGGTTTTACTGGCAACTCCCCCAAACAACAACCAGGGAAAAATTTTTAAAAGGAAACCCAACAACAAAAAATCAATTGCAGCCGGGGGAAACGCAAACCCCTCCCAGCACCGAGCACAGACAAATTAACTCCCTACTGCCAAACACAAAGAAACACAGATCAGCTGTGAGAAGTCAAAAAATTTCAACCGCGATGATCTTCGTGGCAATGCACACATACAGTACCCCCCCTTCACGGGGGCCCCCCGGACCCTCAGGGCAGGCCCGCC
>JARQOD010000001.1:937663710-937729962 GCA_033576555.1 Oophaga sylvatica
AGAGGTGATAGAGACAGAGGTGATAGAGACAGAGATGATAGAGACAGAGATGATAGAGACAGAGATGATAGAGACAGAGATGATAGAGATGTGACACGTAGACAACCCATGCGCCGAAAAAACGCAAACGCATGCAAAAACGCTTGAAATCACATACAATCGCGTCCAAACGCTGCGTTCTTTTGTCGTAATACACGCTTATGCGACTAAATATCGCAGCGTTTACACGCTTTTTTTAATACGTTTGATGTGCGCTCGAAGCGCATTGCAAAAAAACGCAAGTGTGAAAGTAGCCTAAGATGTATTTATTCTGGCACTTACGGTATTTGTTTTTGTGTTTCTTTATTGTTGCATATAAATGTTGAATTCAATAAGTTGTAATTTGAAAAAAAAAAAGGAAGAAACTCACAAAAACCTAAAATCAGATGATTCAAGGCTTAAATAAAAATATAAAAAAATTAGATCCAAAGTAGGTCCCAAGTTGAGTCCCTGTACAAATATAACCAAGAACACAAGTAACACACATGCATTTTTTCAAAAGTTTAAAACATTCGGTTTTTTTTCACAATTGTGCATCAAAATGTTGATTTTGATTTCGCCAAAACAAAATATAAAGAAACCTAGTCTTGTGACATATCCCTGTACAGTTCTGAGTAGAATGGTGTTTATTTTGTTTCTTTTTTCTAACCTGAGTTACAATGAGAAATGTAAAGGCAGGCAACACCAAAATTCGCACTTTTTCCAAACTTTGAAAATCAATAAAAAAATTTAAAAAAAGTTAGAATTTTTTTTCTTCACATTTTGCATTCTCTGACACACTGTTACCAAATAACAAAATATCAAAAGAATTAAAAATATAGAGGTAAAAACATTGGTTCACTTGACATGGAATGACCCGGCCATACAAGAGTCCTTCATGTAGTAAGTTCTGTTTTAGGGTATGTGCACCAAATCTGCATCTGAGGCCACTGGCAGGTCACCTGCGGTTTTTCATTGCATGCGTTTTTTTTGTCACTTGAAATAAAGCTAACTGAAAGTTGGCTTCTGGGAAGGAAAAAAAAGTGATTTCCTGTTTGCAGATATGTTGGGGGTATGTTCCCACGGTCCGTAAACGCTGCGGGTTGGACGCTGTGGATGTACGCAGCATCCAACCCGCAGCGTTTACTGACCGTGGGAACATACCCTAATAGGTAGACATTCTTTGAGTTGTGTCCATGCTGCCTGCTCGGTGTCTGCAGTATGGAGTTCTTTTTTATATGTATCTCCAGTTAGTCTCTCTTCCATTTCCCAGGTGTAAGGTCCTCCAGTCATTACCACGTCCCCGTGCACTGTGGAGTATCATAACTTCCGAGAATAGCCAAAAAGTAATAGGCCCCCGCTGATCTAGAACCGTGGCACAGCTAAGCTTTCTTCTTCATGTGCTCGTGCTGTATGGTCTTCTATATCCCTATTGTCAGGTGTCACACTGTAACTCCATTGTACGAGTGCTGCTTCTATTACTATCTGCCTCTTCTTTATTCATCTTTTTGTCCTGCGCAGACCTGCAGGCCTCCTGTTTCATACTGTGCCATTTCTATGGTAACAATGCACACAAAGAGAGAACCTGATTGCTTCCCTGCAGGCATTATGAATTGCCTGTAAATTACGTTAGTGGATGATGCGGCATATCATTCAGACTAGTGGGGGGAAGTCCTAACAGGTTTATGGGGCCTCTGACTTCTGTTAAGGATCACTTCATTTTTTTTTTCTTCTGTATAATTTTCCAATGCACTCCCTATGGGTAAGCCATACTTAAAGGGATATTCCCATCTCCAAGATCCTATCCCAACATGTAGTAGGTGTAATAATAATATTGGCAAATACATCTAATTAGAAATGCAGTATAGTTTTTCTGATTGGCTATGTCTCTTCCCTCATGTGCAGGCATTGCAGGACTTTAGGCATGCATGGTTTCTACCACTAGCAACTAGCTAACTGTCACTATACAGTCATGGACAAAAGTTTTGAGAATGACACAAATATTAATTTTTACAAAGTCTACTGCTTCACTTTTTCTAATGACAATTTGCATATACTCCAGAATGTTATAAAGAGTGATCAGCTTAACAGCAATTACTTGCAAAGTCAATATTTGGCTAGAAAATGAACTTTATCCCCCAAAACACATTTCAACATCATTGCAGCCCTGCCTTAAAAGGAACAGCTAACCTCTTTTCAGTGATTGCTCCATTAACACAGGTGTAGGTGTTGATGAGGACATGGCTGGAGATCAATCTGTCATGATTAAGTAAGAATGAGACCACTGGACACTTTAAAAGGAGGCTGGTGCTTGGCATCATTGTTTCTCTTCTGTTAACCATGGTTATCTCTAAAGAAACACGTGCAGTCATCATTGCAATGCACAAAAATGGCCTAACAGGGAAGAGTATCGCAGCTAGAAAGATTGCACCTCAGTCAACAATCTATCGCATCATCAAGAACTTCAAGGAGAGAGGTTCCATTGTTGCCAAAAAGGCTCCAGGGCGCCCAAGAAAGACCAGCAAGCGCCAGGACCGTCTCTTAAGTGTTTCAGCTGCGGGATCGGGCTACCAGCAGTGCAGAGCTCGCTCAGGAATGGCAGCAGGCAGGTGTGAGTGCATCTGCACGCACTGTGAGGCGGAGACTCTTGGAGCAAGGCCTGGTCTCAAGGAGGGCAGCAAAGAAGCCACTTCTCTCCAGAAAAAACATCATGGACAGACTGATATTCTGCAAAAGGTACAGGCAGTGGACTGCTGAGGACTGGGGTAAAGTTATTTTCTCTGATGAATCCCCTTTTCGATTGTTTGGGACATCAGGAAAACGCCTCATTCGGAGAAGACAAGGTGAGCGCTACCACCAGTCTTGTCTCATGCCAACTGTTAAGCATCCTGAAACCATTCATGTGTGGGTTGCTTCTCAGCCAAGGGAATCGGCTCTCTCACAGTCTTGCCTAAAAACACAGCCATGAATAAAGAATGGTACCAGAATGTCCTCCAAGAGCAACTTCTCCCAACCCTCCAAGAGCAGTTTGGCGATCAACAATGCCTTTTCCAGCATGATGGAGCACCTTGCCATAAAGCACGGTCTGGAACCACAGCGCATTTGATGGAGCGGAAATTCCGCTCCGTCCTAAGCCCCGCCCCCTTCTTGACGCGCGCTCAACACCTCCGGAACACCTCCGGAAAGAACGCAGGGCTACATAGCCCTGTTTAAATTCCGTTGCGGCGACGCAGCGTCGCCGCAATACGCTAGGACATGCTGCGGTCTGAAAAGACGCGCCGAATGTCCGGATACGCAGGTCTTCCGCCTGCGTGTTGTTACGCATAGTGGAGATGGGATTTCTTGAAATCCCCTCCACTATGCTGTAACATCTGGACTCTGCGTGTTTGGCGCTGCGCCAACGCACAGCGCCAAACACGCAGCATTTCCTGAAGGAATACTGATCGTGGAAACTCACCCCAAGAGCAGTTTGGCGATCAACAATGCCTTTTCCAGCATCATGGAGCACCTTGCCATAAAGCAAAGGTGATAACTAAATGGCTCAGGGAACAAAACATAGAGATGTTGGGTCCATGGCCTGGAAACTCCCCAGATCTTAATCCCATTGAGAACTTGTGGTCAATCATCAAGAGACGGGTGGACAAACAAAAACCTAAAAATTCTGACAAAATGAAAGCATTGATTGTGCAAGAATGGACTGCTATCAGTCAGGATTTGGTCCAGAAGTTGATTAAGAGCATGCCAGGGAGAATTGCAGAGGTCCTGAAGAAGAAGGGTCAACACTGCAAATATTGACTTGCTGCATTAACTCATTCTAACTGTCAATATAAGCTTTTGTTACTCAATGTTTGCAATTGTATTTCTGTCTGTGATAAAAACATCTGTCAAACACACATAAAAACCAGAGGGCAGCAGATCATGTGAAAATATAATATTTGTGTCATTCTCAAAACTTTTGGCCATGACTGTACAGTGGGGGAAAAAGTATTTAGTCAGCCACCAATTGTGCAAGTTCTCCCACTTAAAAAGATGAGATAGGCCTGTAATTGACATCATAGGTAGACCACAACTAAGAGTCAAAATGAGAAAACAAATCCAGAAAATCACCTTGTCTGAATTGTCAAGATTTATTTTGCAAATTATGGTGGAAAATAAGTATTTGGTCACCTAAAAACATGCAAGATTTCTGGCTCTCACAGACCTGTAACTTCTTCTGTAAGAGGCTCCTCTGTCCTCCACTCATTACCTGTAGTAATGGCAGCGGTTTGAACTTGTTATCAGTATAAAAGACACCTGTCCACAACCTCAAACAGTCACACTCCAAACTCCACTATGGTGAAGACCAAAGAGCTGTCAAAGGACACCAGAAACAAAGTTGTAGCCCTGCACCAGGCTGGGAAGACTGACTCTGCAATAGGCAAGAAACGTGGTGTGATGAAATCAACTGTGGGAGCAATGATAAGAAAATGGAAGACATACAAGACCACTGATAATCTCCTTCGATCTGGGGCTCCACGCAAGATCTCACCTCGTGGGGTCAAAATTATCAGAACGGTGAGCAAAAATCCCAGAACCACATGGGGGAACCTAGTGAATGACCTGCATAGAGCTGGGACCACCGTAACAAAAGCTACCATCAGTAACACACTACGCCGCCAGGGACTCAGATCTTGCAGTGCCAGACATGCCATCTGAAGTTTGCTAGAGAGCATTTGGATTATCCAGAAGAGTATTGGGAAAATGTCATATGGTCTGATGAAACCAAAGTAGAACTGTTTGGTAGAAACAAAACTCGTCGTGTTTGGAGGAGACAGAATGGTGAGTTGGATCTAAAGAACACCATACCTACTGTGAAGTATGGGGGTGGCAACATCATGCTTTGTGGCTGTTTCTCTGCAAAGGGACCAGGATGACTGATCCGTGTACATGAAAGAATGAATGGGGCCATGTATCGAGAGATTTTGAGTGCAAACCTCCTTCCATCAGCAAGGGCATTGAAGATGAAACGTGGATGGATCTTTCAATAAGATAATGATGCCAAGCACACCGCCAGGGCAATGAAGGAGTAAGAAGCATATGAAGGTCCTGGAGTGGCTTGGCCTGTCTACCCCATAGAAAACCTTTGGAGGGATTTGAAAGTCCATGTTGCCCAGCGACGGGTCCAAAACATCACTGCTCTAGCGGAGATCTGCATGGAGGAATGGGCCAACATACCACCAACAGTGTGTGCCAACCTTGTGAAGACTTACAGAAAACATTTGACCTCTGTCATTGCCAACAAAGGATATATAACAAAATATTGAGATGAACTTTTGTTAATGACCAAATTCTTATTTTCCACCATAATTTGCAAAATAAATCTTGCCAAATCAGACAAGGTGATTTTCTGGATTTGTTTTCTCATTTTTACTCTCATAGTTGTGGTCTACCTATGATGTCAATTACAGGTCTCTCATCTTTTTAAGTGGGAGAACTTGCACTGTTTCTGTGGTAGTAACCATGGATACCTAAAGTCCTGTAATGCCGGAACATGAGGAAAGAGACATGGCGAATCATAAAAACTATACTACATTTGTAATTGGAGGTATTTGCCAATATTATTATTATACCTACTACATATTGCGATAGAATCTTGGCTATGGGAATACCCCTTTAACGAGAACCTGTCACCAGGTTGGTTGAGCATGTTATTCTGACCACGCCATGGATTGGTGGCTGCAGAGAGGAATAAACTTATTTTTAAATTTCTATTCTCCGTTGCAGAGATACAGGCTTGTAAACGTTTAGATTCTGATTTCCCCTTTAGCCAAAGGGACATTAGCAGAGATGTCTCTGGGCATGTACTTTATTCCCTGCCGCCATCTACTCTGATTACGAATGGGCAGGGGCAGAGTAGAGCTGACAGTGCTGTGGGATGAGAGCTGCAGATGTGTTAGTAAAGACTTACAAACACCTAAAACATAAAACACAAACACTGCTTCTCACCTTCCTTCCTCTCGCCTTCCGCATCATCTTCCGAAGCTGGCAACTCACTTCGGCATCCAAGCGACGGCTTATGACGTTCACTGCCATGCGCCTAGTTATGTGTACGCCGACGGCAGCTGCTGGCTTCTGATTGACCAGCAGCGTGTATTGCGGCGCACGGGCATTGCAAGTTCGTGTGCTGCAATACACTTCAGCTGGATGTGTGTCTGCACATATTGCTGAAGTAGGGGCTGGCATCGACGGGCTACTCACCCGCCGGACCTGGTCCACTGATGCGGAACGACCAAGGCACGCGTGCCCACAAGGAGGCCACTGCCCTCTCTGGCACGCATGCCATAGATTCGCCACCACTAACCTAGATGATTGAATACTTTCTGTGATTTTTTTTCTTTTTCTTGTCCCCTAGTGACGCTTCTTTGAAGACATGATTGACATAAAGGCCTGGGCTGAGTACATCGTAGAATGGGCAGCCAAAGACCCATATGGCTTTCTAACGACTGTGATCCTGGCCCTCACCCCGCTGTTCCTAGCGAGTGCAGTGCTCTCATGGAAACTGGCAAAAATGATTGAGGCCAAAGAACGAGAACAGAAAAAGAAGCAGAAACGTCAGGAAAACATTGCAAAAGCCAAGAGGACAAAGAAGGACTGAGAGCGCAGCAGCGGCCAGATCATGGCGTCAGGAACTGTTCAGCAACCAGACTTTCTATTCACCGTCCTACAACAACGCTACAAGATCTAACACTTCTGAACCCTGGGAGCACCGTGCTAATCTCCAGCTCCAGGCTCTGTATACCCGTGCTTTCACCTGACTTTTTAAAATGTGAGACTTTCATCTACGAATGTCCTGACATTTTATGTCTAGACATGTGAGGTTTCTATATTTTGCATATATAAAAGTAAAAGGGAGCTTATTCTGTAATTTTTTTTTTTTTAATGTCGGGTGGTTTTGACACCCAATTTTTCTAAGTTTGGCCATATTGGGAATGGGGGGTGATGTCATGTCTTCGATGTACATATGCCCATCACATATTATGATATAATGGGATACTCTTCCCTAGGAGCAATGCTGGAAAGGGAGAATACAAAGGGGTAACACATTTAGTGCTTACGGTAAAGTGTCCATGCATATAATTTTGTGCAAAATCTTTTCACTGGTTTTGGACCATTTTTGTAGCAAATCATGTGCAACTTCATGGGTGAATTCAAATTGGACCAATTGTTGCAGCCATTTGTCTGGTTATTGAGTTCATCTGAATGAGGCTTGTAGAACTCCATGTCCTTGCACCATTCAGATGGAAGGACCACATTTTCTACAGCAGAAATTCCTCCATCCCTAATACTTCTCTTTACTCTGTTTGAAAGGAGTAGAAAATAATGCACAATATGGCCTATTTCCCACAGTATATGCAATGTCTGATAGATGCAGGACCACATCTATGTAGAGAATATGGTCGTGTCTCACAACGGTATGAATAGAGAAGTGGCAACTAGTGATTAGCGAATGTGCTCGGATAAGGTGTTATCTGAGCATGCTTGGGTGCTAACCGAGTGTCTTCGGTGTGCTCGAATACTATGCTTGAGTCCCCGCAGTTGCATGTCTCGCGGCTGTTCGTCACCCGCACGCTTGTGTTGTGACTTTGGAACAGCCGCGGGGACTCAAATGCTTTGAGTACGCCGAAAACACTGCACACGAGCATGCTGGGATAACACCTTATCCGAGCACAGTCGCTCATCACTAGTGGCGGCATATGCGTGACTGTTTCACTTCTATGGGAGTTCTCAAAATAGCCGAGCAAGCGCATAACTGTTCAGACGCATCAAGTTTTAATAAAGTGACTCAAACCAGCGCTGGATCTGCATTGTCATACATTTAATACCTTTCTTTCAGATTGACTGGACCCTCTGGATGAAATCCTGTATATAACTAAAAGGTGCACATGGGGTTATGAAAACATGGATTCGCGTTTCTCTTTTTTTTTTTTTCAGAAACTGTCCTGCTCCTTGTTCACAGGATTAGTCTGGTGACGTGGATCAGGCCCATTCACAGGAGCAGACATATGGCTGCGGGTATTCATCGTTCCTTTCCACCCATGTTGCAAAACATAAAGAAGCTTTTTACCTTTCACTGCCAGGACAGATATTCTCTTTGAAAAAACACAATCTGCTTCTTGTGGGCATCTTAAAACAAAATGTTAAGATTTTATTCAAAATCCGTGATAAATGTAAACTTTGTAGGTAACAGTCTGACTCAAGCCCCCCATACACACTAGATAGCTGAGCAGACTCCTCTGTATGCAAAGGTACACTCGGCCGAACATTTGTCTTCTCTGACAGTGCTGCTGTCAGGTTCTTTTGGCAGTGTCTTTTCTCCGAAACTAAAGGATTAATATGTATTTATCCCAAAGTATTAGTATGCAAATCCATCGTGCTGGTTCCTTCTCTTCCCTGACATACAGGTGCTTCTCACAAAATTAGAATATCATCAATACGTTACCGTTTATACTCGTGTGTAAGCCAAATTTTTCGGCACATTTTTTTGTGCTGAAAACGCCCCCTTCGGCTTATACACGAGTCATTGTCCCCAGAAAGATGGAGGGGGAGCGGTGGAGCAGCGGCTGACAGGAGGCAGAAGCTGGCAGCTGTAACTGTGCACGCTGCTAAAGAGAAATGAATATTCACTGCGCTGGCTGTGAATATTCATTTCTCCTATAGCGCGCAGTTACAGCCACAGCCGGCGACTTCCAGCACACATCCTACTTACCTTCCTGCGCGCCCTCGCTGCATCTCGTTCATTCTGGCCGCCAGCAGCTCTTCCAGCTGAGCGATCACATGGCCCCGCTCATTAAGATAATGTTCGCGCCTCTCCACTCCCATAGGCGTGGAGTGAATATTCATTACCTTAATGAGCGGGGCCACGTGAGGGCGTGCAAGGAGAGCTGCTTGTGCCAAAACTAGATGCAGCGAGGGCGCGCAGGAAGGTAAGTAGTATGCATACAAAGATATTGGATAAGGAGCCATGCATTCCAGGATAAGGATGAGGGGACAATGCATACCTGGCTTATACTCGAGTCAATAAGTTTACCCAGTTTTTCATGGTAAAATTAGGTGCCTCGGCTTATACTTGAGTATATACGGTAACTTATTTCAGTTATTCAGTATAAAAAGTGAAACTCTTATATAGTCATAACTGAGTGATCTATTTCAAGTGTTTATTTCTGTTAATGTTGATGATTCTGGCTTACAGCCAGTGAAAACCCAAAAGTCATTATCTCAGTAAAGTAGAATACTTAATAACACCAGCTTGAAATATGATTTGAAAATCAGAAATGTTGACCTACTGAAATGTATGTTCAGTTAATGCACTCAGTACTTGGTCGGGGCTCCTTTTGCATCAATTACTGCATCAATGCTGCGTGGCATGGAAGCGATCAGCCTGTGGCACTGCTGAGCTGTTATGGAAGCCCAGGTTGCTTTGATAGCAGCATTTAGCTCAAACGGTAGAGACAGCGCTTCACAGGTTGGTGGATTTTACATCTCCTTTATTCTGGCTTCTGTGGCAACATTTCGATCACACAAGATCTTTTTCGCTTGCAAAAGATCTTGTGTGATCGAAACGTTGCCACAGAAGGCAGAATAAAGGAGATGTAAAATCCACCTACCTGTGAAGCGCTGTCTCTACTTTGTTTTGTGATGTTTGAACGTAGTCCAAGAGGGACTCCTTGGACCTGACGTGCACTCCTATTGTGGGTAAAGTCAACCCCTATGATGCTATGAGGTGCTGTGGACTTATTTTTCTTTTTGCTAGCAGCCTTCAGCTCGTCTGCCTTATTGGGTCTGGTGTCTCACCACGTTTTCCTCTTGACAATACCCCATAGAGTATCTATGGGGTTAAGGTCAGGCGAGTTTGCTGACCAATCAAGCACAGTGATAGACGGATTTTGGTAAGAACTTACCTGTAAAATCCTTTTCAGCGAAGAAGGAAGGGAGACACACTAGACATTACTAGTGGGTAGGCGGAGCCCAGATGAGATAGACACCTCAGATTAAAAAGAGTGTTGACCGGCCCCTCCAGCTCGGGCTCCTCCTACTCAGCTCTCCAGTTGTACCAAGCTTAAGGAAGAGCAATATCAACAGCGGAGCAACATAACCCCTTCTGAAGGACTTCAGAGAATAAAACACAAAAATACAGGTTATGCATGCATGTACTCACTGGACCTGACCACTGCGATGAGCTGGCGATGCTGGAACAGAGCCTTAGCGCGTCGACCTCAGCCCAGATAATCGCTATCAGAGAAGGGTCACGCCGCATCTGAAAAACAACAACACACTTCTGCCATGGGAGGGATGTGTGTCTCCCTTCCTTCTTCGCTGAAAAGGATTTTACAGGTAAGTTCTTACCAAAATCCGTCTTTCAGCTGCAGATGAAGGAAGGGAGACACACTAGACATTACTAGTGGGACGTCCCAAAGCAGTCCAAAAATTAAGGGTGGGAAAAAACCAAAAGAGGCAGAATCCCAACAACCTTGATAAATGCGCAACAGGCGCCAAATACAAGTTAACTAGAACTTTAAACTACAGCCGCCTGCAGGACCCTACGTCCTAAGGCTGCATCAGCGGAAGCACTAACGTCCACCTTATAAAATCTTGTAAAGGTGTGGACGGAGCGCCAGGTCGCCGCCCAGCAAAGCTAAGCTACCGAGGCCCCTTGATGGAAAGCCCACGATGAGCCCACAGCTCTCGTGGAATGAGCTCGAACCTTAATCGGGCAAGGTTCGCCTTTAAGTCGGTAAGCCTCCAAAATGGCCGACCGGATCCAACGAGCTATAGAATCCTTGGAAGCCCGTTGACCATGTCGACGACCTGCTGGAATCACAAACAGGGAGTCCGACTTCCGAAAACTTTGGGTAACAGACAAATAGAACTTCAAAGCCCGCACCAAATCCAATGTGTGCAAGGCCCGTTCCTTCGCATTACTCGGCCCCGGACAAAGAGAGGGCAACACAATATCCTGGTTAAGATGAAATTGAGACACCACCTTAGGTTGAAAGTCGCCCCGTGTGCGAAGTACTACACGATCCGGGTGAAACTCCAGAAAAGGAAGCAAGTAAGAAAGAGCCGCCAACTCAGAAATCCTTCTCAAAGAGGTGACTGCCACTAGGAAGGCAACCTTCCACGAGAGCAAAGAAAGACTAACAGAGTCCATAGGCTCAAAAGGCCCGTGTTGAAGAGCCTCCAAAACAAGATTGAGGCGCCAAGGAGACACAGGCGCCTTCCGCGGCGGAAACTGGCGGGTTACTCCGCGAAAAAAGGAACGTACGTCCCTACGTGAGGCGATAGCCTTTCGAAACAGCAAGGACAGAGCAGAAACCTGACCCCTCAGGGTGCTCACTGCCAACCCCTTGTCCAACCCGAATTGCAGGAAAACCAACAAATTGGGAATGGAAAAAATCCTCGGGTTCCTTGAAGAACCCGAACACCACGAAAAGAAGGCTTCCCAAGTGGTAAATCCTAGTAGTAGCCGGACCTCTGGCAGCTCGCAAAGTGGCAATGACTTCAGCTGAAAAACCTTGACGATCAATATTTCGGTCTCAAGAACCACGCCGTCAAACGCAGAGACATCAGGTCCGGATGACGAACGGGCCCTTGGGTTAACAGGTCCGAGCGGAAAGGAAGTAGAAATGGTGGCGCTGCCAGGAGCGACCCCAGTGTCGAGAACCACGTCCTCCTTGGCCAATCTGGGGCTATCAACCTAGCCGGGATTCTCTCTAGTCTGATCCGACGTAACACCAGGAGGAGTAAGGAAATCTGTGGAAAACATAGATTAGCTCGAATTGGTCCCACGGAGCCACTAGAGCATCCACCGCCACAGCCTTCGGATCCTTGTACCTGGACATGAAGGTCGGTAACTTGGCATTGAACCTGGATGCCATCAGATCCACTTGGGGAGTTCCCCAACGGGAGCACAGCAGTGCAAAAATTTTCGGATGAAGACTCCATTCTCCGGGATCCATCTTCTCGCGACTGAGAAAGTCCGCCGTGGTATTCTGAACTCCCGGAATGTGGATCGCAGAGATAGCTGGCACTCTGGTCTCTGCCCATACTAGGATAAGAGATACCTCCACCATGAGCTTGGAACTCCCAGTCCCACCTTGGTGGTTGATATATGCGACCGCCGTCGCATTGTCCGTCTGCACTCAGACTGGCAGACCGCTTAAAGGGACCGTCCAGTGTTGGAGGCAAAGAAAAAATCGCCCTCAATTCCAGGATGTTGATCGGCAAGACAGACTCTTCCGACGACCATACTCCCTGAGTCCAAAGATCGTTCCAGACACCCCCCCCCAGCCCGTCAGGCTGGCATCGGTGGTTATGACCGACCACTTTGGAGGGAGGAAGGACTTTCCCAGGGATAACTCTTTCGGACGTATCCACCATCCTAGGGACTCTCGTACCCTGTGGGGGATGATGACACTGCAATCCAGTGAAAACCTGCGATCGATCCCAACGGCTCAGAATGAACCTTTGGAGAGCCCTGGAATGAAACCGGGCAAACGGAAGTGCTTCCATGGACGCCACCATCAACCCCAGAAGACGCATACAGCTTCGCAGGGACATTGCTGTCGAAGACTTCATAACCCGTGCATGTCGAAGGAGACATGCTTGCTTGTCTGGAGGCAGGGACACCACTGCTCGCACCGTGTCGAAATGCATCCCCAAAAACAGGATTGACTGCGACCGTTCCAGAGACGACTTCTCCCAATTGACCAGCCACCCGAAATCCTCCAGGAGCTGAAGGGATAGATTGCGAGCAGTTACCGCCTCCCTCGAAGACGCCACAATCAGAAGGTCGTCCAGGTAGGGAAGAATCGTAACCCCCTGCCTTCGAAGGATCGCCATGAAAGGCGCCAGAATTTTTGTAAAAACTCTGGGCGCTGAGGCCAACCCGAATGGCAGAGCCACAAACTGGTAATGGCCCTGACCTATGGCAAAACGAAGGAAGCGTTGGTGGGCCCTTCCGATTGGGAAGTGCAAATAAGCGTCGCGAATGTCGATTGACACCAAAAAAGCGTTCTGCGACAGGGCCGCCAAAACGGAGCGAAGCGACTCCATGCGGAATTTCCTGGCGTGGACATGCCGATTCAATCTTTTGAGATCCAGAATGGGCCGAAATTTGTCCTCTTTTTTGGGGACTACAAAGAGGTTAGAATAAAACCCTCTTCCCCGGCCCTCCGGCGGAACCGATACCACCACAACTTTCTGTAGAAGGGAATCTACCTCCCACAGCAGAGCGGCAAAAAGCTCGGGCTCTGACGGAACACGAGGTTGACAAAAAGACTGTCTGGGGGTCGAAAAAGAGACTATGAAGTAGCCTGCCAACACAACCCGTGTCACCCAGGCGTCCGACATGCGGGAAGCCCAAGTCGGTTTGAATAGGAATAGACGACCCCCCACTCGAGAGCGCTCGAGTGAGACCCAGGCGTCAGTCCGCCTTAGCGGGCTTTTTGCCAGCTTCCCTTGTCTTAACGGAAGTTCTGTTTCCAGGGTATGCGGAATTTCTGAGAATACCCCCTTTTTTTTTTTTTTTTTTAAAAAGAGAGAGACGACCCGAACCCCAGAGGGCTGACTGAATCATCCCCTGGACCGAAAGGACCGCCGACAACTACCGGCACTAGTCCTGCCAAACGCAGAGGTCACAGCTCTGCGCTGCGGTAAAGCTGTTTCTTTTGCCTTTACCTTGGCAATCAGCTCCGTGAGGTCAGGTCCAAATAGCTGACCACCTTGCAAGCTAGCAAACCCTGTTTGGAAACTGCGTCCACTGTCTAAGGCACAGTGCTCTTCTGACTGTGACTGCCGAGGATTGCGCCCTGGATAGCAGTTTAGTATCCTCCAAAAACTGGAAAAGCCCATCTACCTCTATAGAGGAGATCCACCCTGCCACGCCGTCCGTAGACGGTCCAACCGGCTCAGGGAAACTTTACAAGCACACATGGATTCTTAATACCGAATCCATGATCCGCGGCCTCGCAGATGGATTTTTCTGCCATCTACGTTTTTTGTCCAGCGGGTCCTGCAGACGCCTTCCCCTTAACAAGGAGGATTTTGCTAAGCTGGGATAAAGGGACATCCACTTCAGGAGAAGGATCCAATTATCATCAACTCCGTAGAACACAGATACGGTGTCTCAATTTTCTGGACACAGGCGCTCCTTCTCCACTGCCCCATTAAGCTCATCCAGTGATGGTAAAGCTTGATCGTGATTGAAAACATCCGGGCCGACTTACCAGGACGTCCAGATACCTCCTTCGGTAACTGTAACGCCTCCAATAAAAACCTCTTTACGGCCCAAAAGGGAGGCAGAGTGTCCCTGCCGATCCTCCTTGTCCGAATCGGACATTTTCGTTATGCGGGAAGGAAGGCACCGGCTTGTGTCGCTTCCTGACATGAGAGGATCTAGCTGACACTCTAACAGAAAATCAGACAGGCCATCAATAGAAACTAGCGAGGGCCTCCATTCTGACACCACTGGAAACCTCCGACTGCTGCGCTTGACGCCGTCCAGGTCTGCGCGTCAGATACGCGATACTGATCCTATAGCGGATCTGGGAGACGGTTGCACAGTATATGGCAGGTTAAACCTGTCAGTAACTAGAAAGTGTGGTTTCTTAAAGGAACAACGAAACGCTGAAGGGTTAAAGCTCTTAAGGAGAGAGCTACCCCAGCTGTCCCCCATTAAGAGTTAACCGCCTAAGAAGGGGTTAAAGTCGCAGACTCCCCACAACCTTAATAATGAAAAGGGTGTGCGAGCCCCAAGTGCCTCCTATAAGGCAGCAGCTATAGGACAGCTATGCCACACTTAACAAGAAAAACGTTCATAAGATCGCTACAAAATTGCGCTGTTTGTAAATCGCAATGACCGCCAAAGTCATTAAGGGATCGCTAACCGCCTATGAGTTGTTAATGAGATCGCCCAGATTGGCAGCTACTAGCGACATTAAAAATTATCACACAAACGATCGCATAGTATGCGTCGTCGTTAGCAGGAACGTATAGTGGCAGTATTACTGTCGCAGACTCCCCACAACCTCTTATATTGAAAAGGTGTGCGAGCTTTGCGATAACAGCTGCAGGCAGCGCAGTCTGCCACCCATTTGTGCCTCAGAAAGGCGCCCGCGCTGTGGGGGTGAAGGGGTTAAGCTTCTGCCCTGACGGGTAGAAGCGACTCACCCAGCTGGTCGCGGTGCAGCGCTGCCGAGAAGGGAGGAGAGCGATGTCCGAGGGAGCTTTCAGCCTGTCAGCATTACTCGGCTAATGGCCGCCGCGCTGTGCCTCCGTGTACTTCATGAGGGAAGCCGGAAAAGGAGACTGCCGTAAAGCGCGCGCTCAGAGCGGCGCGAAATTCAAATAAAAAAGGCGCGCAGCTCCTCTCTCCCCCGTTCCTATGTCCTGCAGGCATCCACCTGCGGACAAAAAACACAGTCACCGCATGTATACTGTAACAGCGACTGCCGCAGCAGTCGCTGAAAACACTCAAACACATTAAAATGTGGAGTACTCACCAGCCGAAAGCGCCACAGGGACCCCCAGGGGTTTCTGGCGCTATGCCCATGCTTCCCCCCAGGGCGGGGAACGCAGTGACCCCTGCAGCGCGGTTTGCGTTTCCGCCAGGGAAGCCATCCTCATCCCCCCGGGCCGGCAGGGTTCTGCAGGGACCACCATATAGGGTAATACAGATCCGCCAAGGGAGAGGTTGGGGTCCAGCAGCGCTGAGACCCCTGAGACCTCTAGACCACATTTGGTGATCCAAGTCTCTTGTCCGATAAAAAATAATAAAATCTTCTGAGGAGCTGCTTCCAGCAGCGACTATCTTCTCTGACCTCAAATTGAAAACTGGAGAGCTGAGTAGGAGGAGCCCGAGCTGGAGGGCCGGTCAACACTCTTTTTAATCTGAGGTGTCTATCTCATCTGGGCTCCGCCTACCCACTAGTAATGTCTAGTGTGTCTCCCTTCCTTCATTTGCAGCTGAAACTGTTGTTTGTACACCAGGTATTAGTACTTTTGGCAGTGTGGACAGGTGCCAAGTCCTGCTGGAGAATGAAATTTTCATCTCCAAAAAGCTTGTCGGCAGAGGGAAGCATGAAGTGCTCTAAAATTTCCTGGTAGACGGCTGCGCTGACTTTGGTCTTGGTAAAACACAGTGGACCTACACCAGCAGATGAGATGGCTCTCCAAACCATCACTGATTGTGGAATCTTCACACTAGACCTCAAGCAGCTTGGATTGTGGCCTCTCCACTCTTCCTCCAGACTATGGGACCTTGATTTCCAAATGAAATGCAAAATTTACTTTCATCTGAAAACAACACCTTGGACCACTGAGCAACAGTCCAGTTCTTTTTCCTCTTTGGCCCAAGTAAGATGCTTCTGGCATTGTCTATTGGTCATGAGTGGCTTGACACAAGGAATGCGACACTTGCAGCCCATGTCGTGGTCACGTCTGTGTGTGTGGTGGCTCTTGAAGCAATGACTCCAGCAGCAGTCCACTCCTTGTGAATCTCCCCCAAATTTTTGAATGGCCTTTTCTTAACCACATCCTTGAAAGGATTGTTATCCCGGTTGCTTGTGCACCTTTTTCTACCACATTTTTTCCTTCCACTCAACTCTCCATTAATATGGATACAGCATTCTGTGAACAGCCAGCATATTGAGCAATGACCTTTTGTCGCTTACCCTCCTTGTGGAGAGTGTCATTGACTGCCTTCTGGACATGTAAAGTCTGCAGTCTTCCCCATGATTGTGGAGCTTACTGAAGCAGACTAAGGGACCCTTTTAAATGCTTAGGAAGCCTTTGCAGGTGTTTTTGTTAATTATTCCAATTTACTGTGATAATGACTTTTGGGGTTTCTTTGACTGTAAGCCATAATCAACATTAACAGAAATAAACACTTGAAATAGATCACTCTGTAATGACTCTATATAATATGAGTTTCACTTCTTGTATTGAAGAACTGAAATAAATTAACTTTTTTATGATATTCTAATTTTGTGAGAAGCACTTGTAATCTGTCAGGGAGAGAGGTGAGAGACTCCCCTAGATCCCACAAAGATTTACAGGTTTAGCAGAATTTAGTGGGTGTAGGGGGCCTGTAGACTTAGGGTCCCGTTACACATAACGACTCACCAGCGATCCCGACAACGATATGCGCTTGTCAGGATCGCTGGTGTGTCGCTACATGAACGCTGGTGAGCTGCCAAAACAGGCAGCGATCAGGACGACTATGCCGGTAACAAGCGACGCATGTCGCTTAGATACCCGCAGTGTACCTAAGATACCAGCGCGCTGGTGCAGGGAGCTGGTAACCAAGGTACACATCGGGTTTCTAGGCACCGCTCGGCGCTTAGAAACCCGCTGTGTACCTTGGTTACCAGCTCCCCTGCATCAGCGCGCTGGTATCTAAGGTACCTTAGTTTCCAGCTCCAGCTGGCTGATCGCTGGTCTCCCGCCTGTCACACGCAGCGATGCGCGCTGGCCAGCGGGAGACCAGCGATCCAAAAATGGTCCAGGACATTCAGCGACACCCAGCAGGGGGGCTGATCGTCGCTGAGTGTCACACTAAGCGACATCGTTGGCTAGGTCGCTGCTACGTCACAAAATCGGTGACGTTTCAGCGATCTCGCTATGTGTAACGGGGCCTTTAGAGATCAGCATGTGTAGAGACTTTTCAGCACTGCTCACTTTCTTGGATTTAAAGTGAATTTGTCACCCCCTGTATGATTGTGATCTATTACTATGGGCTAACAGGTAATAGAATGGTTAAACCAACCTAAGGCTGGTCAGATTTGCGTTCAGGAGGGCTGGGAATGGCTGCCTACTTCCTCCGTGAAGCTCCGCCTACTTCTGTATGCGTCCTGGGTACCTATCTTTAACATTGGGTACGCAGGGACATGCCTTGTATGCGGATGCGTCCGCATTCGGCGATTTGACGTGTGCGGCGACCGCACGAAAATGCAAAATTTTGCCATCCCCAGCCCTCCTGAACGCAAATCTGAACCTAGCCTTACCTGTATGCCTCATAGCTGCGGTGTAGATCTTGAGAAATACAGTTATGTTTTATGTTAATGATTTCTTCCAAGGTGTGGGGTGCCTGGAACAAATTCCTGCCTTCTGACTTCATTATGATGGTACCCCCCTCCCATCAGCGTCACACTGACCTGTCCGGCGCTGTAATCCCACACGTGCAATGCATGGACGCAGTTACGCAAACCCTGTCCGCTCTCCTATGGGCATTGTCTGCATTGATCGTCTGCGCAGGCAGTAGCAGTAGCAGTGTGCAGTAGCAGAGTCTCTACAGTCTCTACAGTCATGGCCAAAAGTTTTGAGAATGACACAAATATTATATTTTCACATGATCTGCTGCCCTCTGGTTTTTATGTGTGTTTGACAGATGTTTTTATCACAGACAGAAATATAATAATTGCAAACATATGAGTAACAAAAGCTTATATTGACAGAATGAGTTAATGCAGCAAGTCAATATTTGCAGTGTTGACCCTTCTTCTTCAGGACCTCTGCAATTCTCCCTGCCATGCTCTCAATCAACTTCTGGACCAAATCCTGACTGATAGCAGTCCATTCTTGCACAATCAATGCTTTCATTTTGTCAGAATTTTTAGGTTTTTGTTTGTCCACCCGTCTCTTGATGATTGACCACAAGTTCACAATGGGATTAAGATCTGGGAGTTTCCAAGCCATGGACCCAAAATCTCTATTTTTTGTTCCCTGAGCCATTTAGTTATCACCTTTGCTTTATGGCAAGGTGCTCCATCATGCTGGAAAAGGCATTGTTGATCGCCAAACTGCTCTTGGAGGGTTGGGAGAAGTTGCTCTTGGAGGACATTCTGGTACCATTCTTTATTCATGGCTGTGTTTTTAGGCAAGACTGTGAGAGAGCCGATTCCCTTGGCTGAGAAGCAACGCCACACATGAATGGTTTCAGGATGCTTAACATTTGGCATGAGACAAGACTGGTGGTAGCGCTCACCCTGTCTTCTCCGAATGAGGCGTTTTCCTGATGTCCCAAACAATCGAAAAGGGGATTCATCAGAGAAAATAACTTTACCCCAGTCCTCAGCAGTCCACTGCCTGTACCTTTTGCAGAATATCAGTCTGTCCATGATGTTTTTTCTGGAGAGAAGTGGCTTCTTTGCTGCCCTCCTTGAGACCAGGCCTTGCTCCAAGAGTCTCCACCTCACAGTGCGTGCAGATGCACTCACACCTGCCTGCTGCCATTCCTGAGCAAGCTCTGCACTGCTGGTAGCCCGATCCCGCAGCTGAAACACTTTTAAGAGACGATCCTGGCGCTTGCTGCTGGTCTTTCTTGGGCGCCCTGGACCCTTTTTGGCAACAATGGAACCTCTCTCCTTGAAGTTCTTGATGATGCGATAGATTGTTGACTGAGGTGCAATCTTTCTAGCTGCGATACTCTTCCCTGTTAGGCCATTTTTGTGCATTGCAATGATGACTGCACGTGTTTCTTTAGAGATAACCATGGTTAACAGAAGAGAAACAATGATGCCAAGCACCAGCCTCCTTTTAAAGTGTCCAGTGGTGTCATCCTTACTTAATCATGACAGATTGATCTCCAGCCATGTCCTCATCAACACCCACACCTGTGTTAATGGAGCAATCACTGAAAAGAGGTTAACTGGTCCTTTTAAGGCAGGGCTGCAATGATGTTGAAATGTGTTTTGGGGGATAAAGTTCATTTTCTAGCCAAATATTGACTTTGTAAGTAATTGCTGTTAAGCTGATCACTCTTTATAACATTCTGGAGTATGTGCAAATTGCCATTAGAAAAAGTGAAGCAGTAGACTTTGTAAAAATTAATATTTGTGTCATTCTCAAAACTTTTGGCCATGACTGTATATTTCTCAAGATCTACACCGCAGCTACGAGGCATACAGGTAAGGCAGGTTTAGCCATTCTATCACCTGTATGCCCATAGTAATAGATCAAAATCCAGGGGCTGATGTCAGCATTCGGAGTTCAGCACTGGACACCAGGTGTACGGTACAAACCGTGAACTTTACTGTTCAGGTTCACTCCTCTCTATTAGTGAGTGCAACGGAAAATCCCTTTATATCTTGGCAGCAGCAGTGTTTGCTGATGAGACAGATTACATACATGGCATGGAACAGGTTAAGTGACCCATATAATTCTCCATCCACCACCCACTTTTAATTTGCCTGATGTAAATAGCACTGCCTATAATTGATAAAAATTGACTTTCTTTGAAGATGATCTTTGTAACTTCTGATTCTTATACAATGGTTACTCAATATCTTGGGGTGAAACCTTTACAATATAACAGCCTGAGGGGAGGGGTAAATGGATAGGTATGATGTCATGATAGAACATGAGTCCAAATTATGGATGAGAACCACATTGAGACCCTCAACTAAATTGAAAAGAAAAAAAAAAAAGCTACAAGAATGTTGATGAGCCGGCTGCTGCTCATGTGATTCACAGATTGCAAGATATTCGTAAAGTCATACATGTCTTCTACTTTCATTTATCTATTAAAAAGTTAAACTTGTGACTGTAGCACAATTGTTGGCGCCATCAGGAATTGAGAAATAATAGCAAGGTCGCATGGCACAACCCCCAAAAGGGGTCACAATTCTTGCACTGCTTAGTGTACCCTTAGGCATCATGCTGTAGGGACTCTGTGTGGCTCTGTAATAAATCCAGTACAGCATGCCATAGTATAAAATAAGGATCAATAGACCGGAATAGGTTCCCACCTGTATGAGTAGTAATACTTCTACAGCCACCTACTTACAGGGTACTTAATCATTTTCACAAACTTGACTTTTGCAGAAGTTTTGATTGGTGGGAGTTTGGACGCTAACAAGTGATGAGCGAACGTGCTCGAATAAGGTCATATCTGGCATGCTTGTGTGCTAACCGAGTGTCTCGGCGTGCTCGAAAATTATGTTAGAATCCCCGCGCCTGCATGTCTCGTGGCTGTTCAACAGCTGGAGCACATGCAGGGACTGTCTGTTATACACTCCCTGCATGTGATGCGGTTGTCGAACAGCCACGAGACATGCAGCCTCGGTGAGTCAAACATATTTTTCGAGAACGCCGAAGACACTCTGTTAGCACCTGAGCATGCTCAGATAACACCTTATCCCAGCACATTCGCTCATCACTAAGGCTAGTTTCACACTAGCGTATGGCTGCGCTGCCGACTTCCTCTGTGAAGCTCCGCCCACCGCCGCACCTCCTCCGGTCAGCTCCGCCTATGTCTGCATGCGGCTTGAGTACCTATATTTAACATTAGGTACGCAGGCTGTGCAGATGTATGCAGATGCCGCCGCATGCGTCGTTTTGATGGTGCGGCGACAGCAACAAAATGCAACATGTTGCGTTCAGTGCAGGTTGCCGCACTGTCAAAACGACGCATGCGGCGACATCCGCATACATCTGCACGGCCTGCGTGCCTAATGTTAAATATAGGTACTCAGGCCGCTTGCAGACATAGGCGGAGTTGACCGGAGGAAGTGCGGAGGTTGGCGAAGCTTCACGGATGAAGTCCCCAGCCCTCCGCAGCGCAGCCATACGCTAGTGTGAAACTAGCCTAATGCTAACCCCATTTATAGCATTTTTTTCAGAAAACAGTGAACATCAAGATGATATATCTTATTAGAGGGGAGAGCTATTTTCCCCCCACAGTCATGTCTACACTGTACTAATCATTCACGCCAAAATTGCTCAAATCTGTCTACAGGTCTGCCTACTATAAGGGTTCAAATTACAACTGCTGTCTATAGAAATCGATGGAGAAGCAGAAGGGAGAAATAAGAACAGCACACAAAAAGTTGTTGCAGCATCTCGTGAATAGTGCCTGTTGGGGGCGAGGAAATTGCAAAATGTAGGCTACATATTGACCAGAGTTGTACGCACAAGAGTTTATTCTGAAATGTGGGACGTGCGCCTTCTTTTCTGTTTCACAGTCATCAGAGACCATAACCAGCAATATAAGAATTCATAGAACTTGACCACACACTCAGTCGGCTGCAGGCTTGTCGTTTCTAGCTGCTTTCTCATCATTTCAAAGCAATCGGTGGGGGTCTCAGCTCCCCGGCACCCCCAGCATGGTAGAGGTTTGTTAAATTGAGAGTTTCTCTTTAAAAGTTATGAGTGGACTCGCTGGGGTGTGCAGGATACGGTGTACAGAGTCTGCTCTCTAATTAAGATTCTGCTCAGTTGCACGGATAAATTCCCAGTAGATAAGTGACAGATTTTGGCATATTTTATAAGCAATCATTCAGCCTGAACATATGTACATAGTTTTATTTGCTTCTTTAAAAATAAAAAAAAGAATCTGTAGTTTTTAATCATTACCTCAACTTTATGTCTGGTTATTCTGTGTAGAGGTTGGGATGGCAGCGGTACGACAAAGCGGATGTGCTTGTACGGGCACGTAGATGAGGAGCATTATGGTGGCTTCTCGGTCCTTAGCCTGGATTCACAGTTGAGGGTTATTTTTTTATGTACAACTGAAGCCCAGATCACAGGAACCTGTGCAATGATCTGCAATACAGAAATATTTTGTGGGCCAAGCAGTCCAGTATATTCCCAGCACGAGTGGAATACGTATGGCCCAATATTCGACATCTGAGAGTAGGGGAATTTTCCTTCTTTATTGTCTGTTGATGTGGTCGTGTTTTAGTTCGTGTCCTTGTGGTCTGCGACCAAGAACACTAAGAGCGAGTCCGGACTTAGACCGGCTGACAAGTAAATACGATTGTGCTCATCCTAAGCAATGCTCTGGCCTGCAGACGGAAACCTGGGGGGAAAACTACCACTGAGAATAGCGCTGCTACGTGAGGAAACATCATCGCCATAAGTTTTATATGTTGTGTAAGGGGGTAATCTCGCAGATCGCCATCAGACCCTGTTTTCAGCGCTGCTCCGTTCCTCTTCTGGGTGGCTATTCTGAGTCGACGGGTCGCCGGAAGTCACTTTTACAATATAGGCTCCATGAAAACCTACACTGTAAGACAGAATAAAAGTTACATGACCCAGAAGACTACCGGAGTGGTGCTGGACACTGGAGAAGACAGCAATCAGTGAGTACATTACCGCAATAACACTACGCTACATATACATTTCCGGACAATAACAAGGTTAGTGGGAGAGCTTCTCTGTTGGGTCCGTTACATGTTTGTGAAACCCAGTGCTTGCTCAGGTAGAAATACCTAGCCCGACCATCTTGGCTCCTGCCCCGAGCTGCCTGCCTCATATATTCCTGTACCTCTGGTGAGACCCGGTCATCGAGCCTGGTATGCCGACCAAGGATGGGCCGAGTTTGCAAACGTGTGAAACCAGCTTTCTACAGTGCTCGACGCAGAGGAGTGCGTCTGCGTTTCCATCTGAAAAATAGGATTAAAATGGGTCCCCCTAATGGACTCCCGTTCAGCTTCTGTTCTGGCAGCGTTTATCTTTTAGGCAGTCGCTTTTGTGTTTGCCTGGCGATGGACACTGTCGGAATGGAGTCCAAAGTAGCTCCATCTGAATCCCATTTTTCTGGGGATTCACAGGGAAATCTGATGCAGTGCTCAGTGTACAGCACTGTATAAACGTCAACCCTGCCTTATTTCATCTCGTGAAGCATTGTTTAGCCTGGATGCAGTTGTAGACACTTATTGACCAGCGCCGGTTTCCATTAGTTTGGAACTGGTTTATGGAACACCTGCTCATACATGAGACACATTTATCTGCAGATTAGAATAACCAGCCTAGTCATAGGCTCCTATTCGCATTACATAAAAGACACTCAAACTCTCTCTGATTTCGGTAGGTGTGGCTCTCCTGACTCTTACCCAACTGGTGTCAAAAAAGAGAAGCCGCGGAGTGGTGTTTGGCAGCAGCTTTCTCCTCTCTGCCCATTGATAGCAAATGAGCGCTCAACCTGTGTATGACCAGTGACCAGCTTTCACCAATAATCTTTTGTGTGGCCACCACAGCCAGTCAGAAGATCTGATCTGCCAATGGTCTGCAGCTAAATATCTCAAGTCTATGGCCAGCTTACAACGGTTTTCATTCACCATCAGAAAATACTGTATCTATAAATAATGCAACCAACAAGGGACAGAAAGGATGTATTTTGCATAATTACAGCACTTAGGGGGTCATACATCTTAGATAGTTATTGGTCGGACAAGAATGACCTCCCGGATGGATGATAACAGTATGATTGCTGGGGTCGGACTGCTATGACCCCACTGATGATGAGAATTGAGGTCCCAGAGCCCCCTGTGTGAATGGTGCAGGAGTAAGCATGTGTAACCACACTCCCATATACAGTAAATGGAGCATTGGTCTTTATTCTGCATTTTCTTCCATTTTGTTTACCATATTTGTGAAGCCCCTTTAGTTGCACTACTGCTCTCTTGGGAATAGATTCCAGAAAGAGAAACTAAAGCACAAAAGAAAACAAAAAAACAGAACCCTCATAGATAATGTAGACTTTCAATAAAAGCCCTAATATCATGTGTTCCTTTTACTTTTTCTGTGGGTTCCACGATCCGGGCTCAAATGTATTTGCCGTGCTGGTTGGCTCCGTAGTTGGGCCTGGTTTTTCGTACACTGGAGCAGAAGCATGTCCTTTGATCTGAGTTCTCATGGACTCAACTGCATGTTTGCCTTCGGTGCGTGACATGGCCTCGTCGATCTTCAAAAGATGCTCTCCTTTGGCGCTTATTTCCTTCCTCAACTGTTCATTCTTGAGAATTTCCTGAAATGGAAAAAAATCAATAGATAAGATTCTGGAAGTTATGTAGGTGACGTATTCGGTCAGGTTGGATCTGATCTGGTGACAACAGTGATGAAGAAGAGTTCTTGAAGGTTTTAGTGAAGAGGACTCATCTCATACACTAGGACTGGATCCCTGTGGCGAGATCGAATATCTGTACAGGTAAAGCAGTCTCCAGGCTTCTGCCTAAAAATTACACTGACCAGCATCTTATCTGTGTCACATTAACCCTTTTGGTCAATGATTACCTAAGACAGACCCTGGAAGAAGTTGAAACAAGAAGCCATCACTCCTATCCTAAATTTCTTATAATATTTTGGAAAAGCTTGCATCCCATGGTTTTTGAATAGGATTAGTTTTCTTGACATTTTGTTCGAATTCTACACGCAAGTATCCTCTTCAGAGAGGAAGAGGTCACGGAATGCAATCCTAAAAAGTCAATATAAACCCATATTTATTACTTTATTTTACGAATATATGCCATTAATTCAGCAGCACTTTACAGACATCATCATCGCTGTCCTCTTTGCGGCTCACAATCTAGATTCCCTATCAGTATGTCTTTGGAGTGTGGGAGGAAACAAAAGTACGCGGACTAAACTCACGTAAACACGGGAGAACATACAAACTCCTTGCCGATGTCCTTGGTGGGATTTGAACCCAGGACTACAAAGCTGCAAATCAATTTTGCTAACCCTGAGTCACCGTGCTGTGACTCCTAGATCATGCAATGCTCCCCTCGAAATGTAAATGTGCACATGAAACAAGGATAGAAGAGAAACAACGCAATGTAGAGTTCTAGGAAAAGCTGCAAAATAACATCTGAATAGAGATTTATGGTTCTGATGAAATAAGCAATTTTAGACAATTTTTGTAATTCTGCATGTTTTCTGAGACTTTTGGCCTTTTTACGCCCATTTTTAAAAAAGTGGATGAAGCTTAGTAGGACAAGTGGCAAGGTGAAAGGAACCAACAAATTCTTTGAGGTGGCGAACGGCAGCTGAAAGGTGTTCCAAGTTGATAATGAGGCACAGGCCACAGACTTTGGTGCATTTTTCGTCAGCACACTCTTCAAGATACCGATCTTGGTGAATTGGGTGTTTTTATTTGGTAAATGATTAGGCTTTCCCAAGAAAAATAACAATTTCTCTCCTAACCTGGCACTGTCTTGTCCCTGTCGTTATTGTGACAGCTTGTTAAGTGAGAAACACGGATTTTGGTAAGAACTTACCTGTAAAATCCTTTTCAGCGAAGAAGGAAGGGAGACACAGTCATTACTAGTGGGTAGGCGGAGCCCACATAGGATAAACACACCTCAGATTAAAAAAGTGTTGACCGGCCCCTCCAGCTTATAGGGCTCCTCCTACTCCAGCTCTCCAGCTTAAGGAAGAGCAAATATCACCAGCGTAACAACATAACCCCTTCTGAAGGACTTCAGAGAAAAAACAAGAAGACAGGTTATGCATATAGCCGAAACAACCACACAGTCCAGGTACTACTCACTGAACCTGACCACTGCGATGAGCTGGCAATGCTGGAACAGAGCCTTAGCGCGCCGACCTCAGCCCAGATAATCGCTATCAGAGAAGGGTCACGCCGCATCTGAAAACACAACAACACACTTCTGCCATGGGAGGGATGTGTGTCTCCCTTCCTTCTTCGCTGAAAAGGATTTTACAGGTAAGCTCTTACCAAAATCTGTGTTTCAGCTGCAGATGAAGGAAGGGAGACACAGTCATTACTAGTGGGATGTCCCAAAGCAGTCCAAAAATAAGGGTGGGCAAAAAAAAAACAAAAGAGGCAGATACCCAACAACCTAAATAAATGCGCAACTAGCGCTAAATACAAGTTCACAAGAACTTTAAACTACAGCCGCCTGCAGGACCCTACGTCCTAAGGCCGCATCAGCGGAAGCACTGACGTCCACCTTATAAAATTTCGTAAATGTGTGGACGGAGCGCTAGGTCGCCGCCCGGCAGAGCTGAGCTGCCGAGGCTCCTTGATGAAAAGCCCACGATGAACCCACAGCCCTTGTGGAGTGAGCTCGAATCTTAATCGGGCAAGGTTCGCCCTTAAGTCGGTAAGCCTCTAAAATGGCCGACCGAATCCAACGAGCTATAGAATCCTTGGAAGCTTGTTGCCCACGTCGACGACCTGCTGGAATCACAAACAGAGAATCCGACTTCCGAAAACTTTGAGTAATAGACAAATAGAACTTCAAAGCCCGCACCAAATCCAATGTGTGCAAGGCCCGTTCCTTCGCATTCCTTGGCTCCGGACACAGCGAGGGCAACACAATATCCTGGTTAACATGAAACTGTGACACCACTTTAGGTAGAAAGTCGCCCCGTGTGCGAAGCACTACGCGATCTGGGTGAAACTCCAGAAAAGGAGGCGAGCAAGAAAGAGCCGCCAACTCAGAAACCCTTCTCAAAGAAGTGACCGCCACTAGGAAGGCAACCTTCCAAGAGAGAAAGGAAAGATTAACAGAGTCCATAGGCTCAAAAGGCCCATGTTGAAGAGCCTCCAAGATAAGATTGAGCCGCCAAGGAGACACAGGCGCCTTCCGCGGCGGAAATTGACGGGTTACCCCGCGAAAAAAAGGAACGTACGTCCCTACGCGAGGCGATAGCCTTCCGAAACAGCAAGGACAGAGCAGAAACCTGTCCTTTCAGAGTGCTAACTGCCAAACCCTTGTCCAGCCCATACTGCAAAAAGGCCAACAAATTGGGAATGGAAAAAATCCTCGGTTCCTAGAAGAACCCGAATACCACGAAAAGAAGGCTTCCCAAGTCTTGTGATAAATCCTAGTAGCAGCCGGACCTCTGGCAGCTCGCAGAGTGGCAATGACTTCGGCTGAAAAACCTTGACGGGTCAAGATTTCGGTCTCAAGAGCCACGCCGTCAAACGCAGAGACTTCAGGTCCGGGTGACGAACGGGCCCTTGGGTTAACAGGTCCGGGCGAAGAGGGAGTGGAAGTGGAGGCGCTGCCAAAAGCGTCACCAGTGTCGAGAACCACGTCCTCCTTGGCCAATCTGGGGCTATCAACATAGCCGGGACTCTCTCCAGTCTGATCCGACGCAACACCAGAGGAAGTAAGGATATCGGCGGAACACATAGATTAGCTCGAATTGGTCCCAAGGAGCCACCAGAGCATCCACCGCCACAGTCTTCGGGTCCTTGTACCTGGACATGAACGTCGGTAACTTGGCATTGAACCTGGATGCCATCAAATCCACTTGGGGAGTTCCCCAACGGGAGCACAGCAGTGCAAAAATTTCCGGATGAAGACTCCATTCTCCGGGATCCATCTTTTCGCGACTGAGGAAGTACGCTGTGATATTCTGAACTCCTGGAATGTTAATCGCAGAGATGGCTGGCACTCTGGCCTCGGCCCATACCAGAATTCGAGACACTTCCATCATGAGCCTGAAGCTCCTCGTCCCACCTTGATGGTTGATATTCGCGACCGCCGTCGCGTTGTCTGTCTGCACTCGGACTGGTAGACCGCTTAAAGGGACCGTCCAGTGTTGGAGGCAAAGAAAAATTGCCCTCAATTCCAGGATGTTGATCGGCAGGACAGACTCTTCCAACGACCATACTCCCTGAATCCAGAGATCGTTCCAGACACCCCCCTCAGCCCGTCAGGCTGGCATCGGTGGTTATGATCGACCACCTCGGAGGAAGGAAGGACTTGCCCAGGGATAATGCTTCCGGACGTAACCACCATTCTAGAGACTCTCTCACCCTGTGGGAGATGATGACACTGCAATCCAGTGAAAACTGCGATCGATCCCAACGGTTCAAGATGAACATTTGGAGAGCCATGGAATGAAACTGGGCAAACGGAATTGCTTCCATTGACGCCACCATCAAACCCAGAAGGCGCATACACCTTCGAAGGACATTGCTGTCGCAGACTTCATAACCTGTACATGACGAAGAAGACTCGCTTGCTTGTCTGGAGGCAGAGATACCACTGCTCGTACCGTGTCGAAATGCATTCCCAAAAAAACAGGATTGACTGCGACGGTTCCAGAGACGACTTCTCCCAATTGACCAGCCACCCGAAGTCCTCCAGGAGCTGAAGGGATAGATTGCGAGCCGTCACCGCCTCCTCCTTTGAGGACGCCACAATCAAAAGGTCGTCCAGATAGGGAAGAATCGTAACCCCCTGTCTTCGCAGAATCGCCATGAGAGAAGCCAGAATTTTTGTAAAAACTCTGGGTGCTGAGGCCAACCCGAATGGCAGGGCCACAAACTGGTAATGGTCCTGGCCTATGGCAAAACGAAGGAAGCGTTGGTGGGCCCTTACGATGGGGACATGCAAATAAGCGTCGCGAATGTCAATTGACACCAAAAAATCGTTCTGCGACAAGGCCGCCACAACGGAGCGAAGGACTCCATGCGGAATTTCCGGGAGCGGACATGCCGATTCAATCTTTTGAGATCCAGAATGGGGCGAAATTTGTCCTCCTTTTTGGGGACCACAAAGAGGTTGGAATAAAACCCTCTTCCCCGGTCCTCCGGTGGAACTGGTACCACCACACCCTTCTGTAGAAGGGAATCGACCTCCCGCAGTAGAGCGGCAAATAGCTCGGGCTCTGACGGAATGCGGGATTGGCAAAAAACTGTCTGGGGGTCGAGAAAGAAACTCTATGAAGTAGCCTGCCGACACAACCCACGTCACCCAGGCGTCCGACACGCGGGAAGCCCAAATCGGTTCGAATTGGAGCAGGCGACCTCCCACTCGAGAGCCCTCGAGTGAGGCCCTGGCGTCAGTCCGCCTTAGCGGGCTTTTTGTCAGCTTCCCGCTTGTCTTGGCAGAAGCTCTCTTTCCAGGGAGTGCGGGATTTCTGAGCGTTCTTTTTTCCTGAAAAAGAGGGACGCCCCGATCCCCAAGAGGGCTGACCGAACCGTCCCCTGGACCCGACTACTACCAGCACTATGCCTGCCAGATGCAGAAGCCACAGCCCTTTGCTGTGGTAAAGCCGTTTCTTTTGCCTTTGCCTTGGCAATCCTTTGCTTGGAAACCGCGTCTCTGGTCCACTGTCTAAGCCACAGTGCTCTCCTGACTGTGATTGCTTAGGATTGCGCCCTGGACAGCAGTGACGCAGTATCCAAACCTGCATCACTGTCATATCGGGCTTCATCCTCCAACTTAAAAAGCCCATCTACCTCGGATAGAGGGGATCTATCTTGCCACGCCGTCCGTAGACGGTCTAACCAGCTTAGAGAAGCTTTACAAGCACACATGCTCTGAATCCATGATCCACGGCCTCGTAGATGGATTTCGCCGTTTTTCTGCCCAGCGGATTCTGCTAACTCGCCTTCCCTTTTAACAGGAAGTAATGAGGACTTGCTAATCTGGGATAAAGGGACATCCACTTCAGGAGAAGGAATCCAATTATCAATCAATTCCGTCGTCACGGATACAGCTGAAAACACTTATCTGGAACAGGCGTTCCTTTAAGCCTACAGCTCCTGGAATTCCCAGGCGGTCTCCCATCCAAGTATTAACCAGGCCCAACCCTGCTTAGCTTCCGAGATCAGATGAGATCGGGCGTGTTTAGGGTGGTAATGGTGATCGCGACCTATGCGACTCCTGAAAACATCCGGGCCGAATTACTAGGACGTCTAGTTACCTCCTCCGGTAACTGTAATGCCTCCCTCATGGTTTCCAATAAAAGCCTCTGTACGACCCAAAAGAGAAGCAGAGAGTCCCTGCCGATCCTCCTTATCCGAATCGGACACCTCCCCATCTGAGCTTGAAAGGGAAACCCTTCATGCCCGAGATCTCCGAGTCGCTGCGCGGGAATGAAGGCACCGGCCTGTGTCGCTTCCTCTGAGAGGATCTAGCTGACACCCAATAACCTAGAAGGTCAGACAGGCCATCAATAGAACGAGCGAGTGCCTCCATTTTGACATCACTGAAAACCTCTGACCGCTGCGCCTGACGCCGTCGAGGTCTGCGTCAGAAACGCGAGACTGATCCTGTAGTGGATCTGGGAGACGGTCCGCACCTCCTGGACCCTGATCTGACATGTCCTCACACAGTATATGGCAGGTTAAACCTGACAGTAACTAGGACAGTGTGGTTTCTTAAAGAAGAAACGAACGCTGAAGGGTTAAAGCTCTTAAAGAGAGAGCTACCACAGCTGTCCCCCAATAAAGGGTTGACCGCCAAAGAAGGGGTTAATGACGCAGACTCCCCACAACCCTTGTTTAATGAAAAGGGTGTGCGAGCCCCAGGTGCCTCTTATGAGGTAACAGCTGCAGGACAGTGCTCTCAAAGGTATGCTTATTTTGCCTTTGTACACTAAACAAGAACGCTAAAAAATTGCGCTGATTTGTACATCGCAATGACCGCCAAAGTCGCTAAGGGGATCGCTAACCACTTATGCGTCGTCAATGAGATCGCCCACTGTGGCAGCTACTAGCGACATTAAAAAGATCACAAGAAAACGATCGCATTAGTATGCGTCGTTATAATGATCGTTAGCGGTAGCGGAGCGTTCAGTGTCCTGCGCTGTGGGGTGAGGGGGTTAAGCTTCTGCCACAGAAGCGACTCACCCAGCTGGCCGCGGTGTAGCGTCTTCGATTGTCCTGTGTGGAGGAGAGGAGAGTGAGGAAGGAAGCCTTCCGTTTCCAGTAATGGCCGCCGCGCTGTGCCTCTGAAGACAGCAGTAAAGCGCGCGCTCAGAGCGCCGCAAAAAATTTAAAAAAAAAAAGGGCGCGCGACTCCTCCGCTCTCCATGTCCTGCAGACATCCACCTGCGGACAAAAGACACTAGTCACCAACATGTCACATGTAACAGCGGCTGCCGCAGCAGTCGCTGAAGCACTCAAACACATTAAAAATGTGGAGTACTCACCCCGCTGAGCGCCACAGGGACCCCTCAGAGATTTGTGGCGCTGTGCCCGTAGCTTCCCCCCAGGGTGGGGAACGCAGTGACCCCAGAAGCGCGGCTTGCGTCCCCGCCAGGGAAGCAATCCTCATCTCCCAGGGCCGGCAGGGTTCTGCAGGGACCACCTTACAGGGTAATACAGATCCGCCAAGGGAGAGGTGGGGGTCCAGCAGCGCTGAGACCCCTGAGACCTCTAGACCACGGGGGTCCAAGTCACTGTCCGACTAAAATAAAAAAAATTTCTGAGGAGCTGCTTCCAGCAGCGACTATCCTCTGTGACCTCAAATTTTAGACTGGAGAGCTGGAGTAGGAGGAGCCCTATAAGCTGGAGGGGCCGGTCAACACTTTTTTAATCTGAGGTGTGTTTATCCTATGTGGGCTCCGCCTACCCACTAGTAATGACTGTGTCTCCCTTCCTTCATCTGCAGCTGAAAATGACTTGCAAAAGGGAGTTTCCTTCATTTGCGAAATAGACTAACATCTGACCAGTTGGGTGAAATGATGTTGCCTTTTGGTACTTGAGAGGGCTGGGACTTCCTGCTGTAGGAGAGGAAACGTGGAAACTGCAAACATCTCACTATGGAATACTGCTAAATAAAACAGGCCAGCAAGGCCGGACAGCTGAGGACTCATAGTTGTGCAGCCATATACTACATGAGATGCACTTAGGCCGCTGCGGGAGAATCTGCTCAGGACAACAAAGGCCATCCAAGTAACGCTCTCCCGAAAGATGCGTTTCCTTTGTGCTCCTGCCAGCGGAGATGGAAACAGTTGCCAAATCAATGTCAGCCCTAATTCATTCTAATTCAATTTCTGAGCAAACATCCTTTGATCAATTATAATAATTGAAATGTTACGGTGTTTGGATTCTCAGAAACACATTGTAGTCCGTACTCCCTTCTGTATTTTTCACTGCCGTCATATGGAACAGATTGGGCTGACAAGTCCTAGGGGCTTGTGGACAGTCAGCAGCTTGTTTTACTCCGGAAAATAATACATAGATCGAATAATGTGTAAGGGGCTTATTTGTATCGGGTTAAGGGGGCTGAAAATACCAGGCCGACTGTTCCAGAGAAATACAAGCAGCTGCACATGCACTGGTTCATCCATGTCTGTTAGTAAGCACTGATGACGTCTCTGATCCACGCTGGGGTAGGCTAGAAGACCGGGAGGGGCCTGGCTGTCCAGAACTGTAAATCTTATCAGGATTGTGTCCGAATTTCAGAGACTGTAGAAAACCAATGCAGCTGCCTCGCCATGGATTTAGCATGTCCTGCCATCATGAAAGATTATAACCGTCCCCCCAGTGACATACAATCTTTTCTACAATTGCATCCAGTAACAACAGGGTTAGTACAGCTTACAGAAGCAGCAGCATCTGAGCTTTGATTATATACTGATACATTGTGACAAGCCAGCAGCTGTGTGGGCAGGAAGTGGCCAGAACCCATTTTTAACTCCTTATTGAAAACACCAAATATTTCCATTTATATCGAGCACAAAGGAGACTTGATCCATATAGAAACATCTCAGTAAATGACATTTTAGTATGCCATGAATGCAGTGTTATATTGTGCATGTGAGGAGGACGTGAAGATTCCACCTTTTTATGTTTTTATGCAACTTCTTTTCAAAATGACCATTTTGTATATATCCTATATTGTGGCGCCTACCAACTTTAAGGATTACCCAGCTTTGGGACTTTTTTTATTATTATTTAAATGCATACATTTACGGTTAAAAGTTATTTTAGCAATAGGGTTTCATTAAAAATATTGCATCGTTTTGCTTTTACAGGTGCTAGGTTTCCTGCCACACTGAACTTTGTTGTGGTCTGTGGTCATAAATCAGAAAAAGGTTTTTTTAATGAGGAAAAACGGACCGAGTTTTCATCACAGTTCCATTAATTTATTTTCCGGATGAGAAAAAAGTAAAAAAATAAAACTTTTCTCTACCTTTTCCCATCCGTCAACGAAAAGTGGGTGACATCCGAGTGTGGTCAGATTGTTTGCACTGACCCATAGACTCGCGTTGCTGATTTGGATTCAACACTTGGATCAATACTGGGTACGTCTCTGTGATTTTGCATGGACCACTTGGTCCGAGGAAAAAAAAAAAATCTGAAATGTGAACTATCACATAGACTGTCATAGATATGAGTTATCCGAGAAAAAATGGACACGTGAATGAGGCCAAAGTCAGATAAATGAGTAAAAATTCCCCATCACACCGGGATTACTGATGGATTTTCAGTAAATTTCTGCAGCAAAATTTTTTATGAAACCAAATTGCAAAAATGATTTTTAGCCCCAATTTGATGCATGTAAGTATTCAAAATAAATAAATAGTCTGAAAAAGTCCTCAATCGTATACATCTCAGTACAAGGTTTATTATCAAGCTTGACTTTTTATAGCGTTTTTACAATTTTTGGGGGGTCAGGTATCATTGGACCCAACATTTTGAGCACTTTTTGTCTCATTTTCCTACATCCCGCTGACTCCACTTTGTATCCCATCTGGACTTCTCATACCAGAAGCACCAACGGTTCAGGATTTTTCCGTGCGTCATGTCTAATACAAGGTTTGATTTCGAGATCACCACTTTGGCAAAGCTGTACTGACTGCTCTGACGCCATCTCGGATGCATATTTTTGATGTTTTGGGGACATGTAGTATAGAAGTACAGGAAACCGAGGACTAAAATACCTGATTCAGACTAATATCCTCATGGTTGTAGGTGCTGAAATTTCAGCTTTAGAGAGAAACAGAGTTTTTTGTTTTCGGAAATGTAAAGAATTATAATATAACAAAAGGTTACAAAAACCACCTCATGGCAGAAAAAAGAAAGGAAAGGAAAATGGATACGGAGCAAATGTTCCCTTGCATGTAATTATCCAGGATCCCTGACCGCTCTTGGAAGTAATACCCCATCACCAGTGCCGGACACAATCACATCTGACACACCGAGCATTTTTGCGAGCAGACCACGGTGCCAGCCAATATCCAGCTACAGTGCTGTTTAATTTTTTGGCATCGGCATCAAAGTATTCCGGCATATGCCGGGTGAACAGTTGGCTCCCGTTATCTATTTCACTTTGTTAGATGCGAGCGACTAGATTTGGTCGGGATAAAGACTAATTCCTAATTACTCTTTTCATCTTATTCAGATATGATTAGAGCGGAGGTGAGAAACAAGCGAGGTTGTTAGAAAAGGCCCCGATGTGCTGACACTGCCGTACTTACAGGTTGCAATGCAATGTGGAAAAAGACTAAAGTAACATGATATATATATCGTAATGACTGGTAATGGCCAAGGCAGTCGCTATGGGAACTACGATTCAGTAATGATGGGGGTGGCGAAAAGGCCCCAAAAAGTATAGGAAAACCCAAAATCATAAAGATAGTCCAGTTTGATATAAGGCGGCCACTGGCCATTGACATTAAGAATTACTAAAAGAACTCTGTTTTTATAGGATATGCTGTTGCTAGAGAAAGTGCAGCCCATTTCTTTTAACATCTTGAAAACTTATATGGGCAGCACGGCGGCTCAGTGGTTAGCACTGTACTATATATGGACAGAATAGTGGCTCAGTGGTTAGCACTGTACTATACAAGTGCATCTCACTAAATTAGAATATCATCAAAAAGTTAATTTATTTCAGTTCTTCAATACAAAAAGTGAAACTCATTATATAGAGTCATTACACACAGAGTGATGTATTTCAAGTGTTTATTTCTGTCAGGCTATGTGCACACGTTGCGGAATTGCCGCGGGAAACACGCATTTTTATTGGTATGAGTATTCCCACCAGAAACTAGCGTTTTGCAAGCGTAATTAGCTTGCAGAATGCTAGAGTTTTCCAAGCAATCTGTAGCATCGCTTGGAAAACTGATTGACAGGTTGGTCACACGAGTCACACATAGTGTTTGACAAGTGTGACCAACTTTTTACTATTGATGCCGCATCAATAGCAAAAAGATCTAATGTTAAAAATAATAATAAAAAATAATAAATCGTGCTATTCTCACCTTCCGGGGTCCCTCGCAGCCTTCCAGGTCCTTAGCGACGCTCCCGGCCAATCCCGTTCCCAAGGATGCTTAGCAACAATGACCCCAGATGATGTAGCATCACGCGAGACCACTACGTCATCTGGGGTGATTCTCGCAATGCATTACTGGGAACGGGAGTTGCCGGGAGTGTCGCTGAGGAGCGGGAAGGCTGCGGGGGCCGCTGGAAGGTGAGAATATCATTATTTTTTAATTTAATTATTGTTTTTACATGGATATTGTACCCAGGGCCTGAAGGAGAGTCTCCTCTCCTCCCGACCCTGGGTACCATCCGCACATGAACCGCTTACTTTGTGCATGGTGGGCACAGCCACATGCGGAAAGTAAGCGGTTCAATGCATTCCTATGGTGGCGGAATCGCCGCGATTCCGGAAAAAGAATGAGCATGCTGCTTTTTTTTCCGCGATGCGATTGCACCGCGGAAAAAAGCGCAGCATGTGCACATCATTGCGGAATCCCATAGGATATAATGAGTTGCGTTGGGTAAGCGTGTTTGCTGGCGAAAAACCGCTGCAAAAACGCTAAGAATCCTCAACGTGTGCACTTAGCCTAAGGATTACTAAAAGAACTCTGTTTTTATAGGATATACTGTTGCTAGAGAAAGTGCAGCACATTTCTTTTAACATCTTGAAAACTTAAATGGGCAGCACGGCGGCTCAGTGGTTAGCACTGTACTATACAGGTGCATCTCACTAAATTAGAGTATCATCAAAAAGTTAATTTATTTCAGTTCTTCAATACAAAAAGTGAAACTCATATTATATAGAGTCATTACACACAGAGAGATGTATTTCAAGTGTTTATTTCCATCAGGTTATGTGCACACGTTGCGGAATTGTCGCGGAAATTTCCACGGCAATCCCGCACCATCCCTGCCGCGGGAAACATGCATTTTTATTGGTATGAGTATTCCCGCCAGAAACTAGCGTTTTGCAAGCATAATTAGTTTGCAGAATGCTAGCGTTTTCCAAGCGATCTGTAGCATCGCTTGGAAAACTGATTGACTGGTTGCTCACACGAGTCAAACAAGTGTTTGACAAGTGTGACCAACTTTTTACTATTGATGCCGCCTATGCCGCATCAATAGTAAAAAGATCTAATGTAAAAATAATTAAAAAAATAATAAATCGTGATATTCTCACCTTCCGGCATCCCTCGCAGCCTTCCTGGTCCTCAGCGACGCTCCCGGCCAATCGCGTTCCCAAGGATGCTTAGCGACAATCACCCCAGATGACGTAGCATCACGCGAGACCGCTACGTCATTTGGGGTCATTGTCGCTAAGGACGCCTGGGAACGGGATTGGCCGGGAGCGTCGCTGAGGAGCGGGAAGGCTGTGGGGGCGGCCGGAAGGTGAGAATATCATTATTTATTATTTTAATTATTATTTTAACAGGGATATAGTACCCAGGGCCTGGAGGAAAGTCTCCTCTCCTCCAGACCCTGGGTACCATCCGCACATGAACTGCTTACTTTGTGCATGGTGGGCATAGCCACATGCGGAAAGTAAGCGTTTCAATGCATTCCTATGGCGGCGGAATCGCCGCGATTCCGGAAAAAGAATGAGCATGCTGCGTATTTTTCCGCAATGCGATTCCACTGCGGATAGAAACGCAGCATGTGCACAGCATTGCGGAATCCCATTGAATATAATGAGTTGCGTTGGGTAAGCGTTTTTGCCGCGTTTTCGCCGCCGGCAAAAACGCTAACAATCCGCAACGTGTGCACATAGCCTTAATGTTGATGATTATGGCTTACAGCCAATGAAAACCCAAAAGTCATTATCTTGGTAAATTAGAATTAACAAAAAACACCTGCAAAGGCTTCCTAAGCATTTAAAAAGGTCCCTTAGTCTGTTTCAGTAGGCTCCATAATCATGGGGAAGACTGCTCCCTTGACAGATGTCCAGAAGGCAGTCACTGACACACTCCACAAGGAGGGTAAGCCACAAAAGGTCATTGCTAAAGAAGCTGGTGTTCAGAATGAGGTATCCAAGCATATTAGGCCTCTTTCACACATTAGTTTTGCGCCTGAAGGCGCGCTCCGGCCTTTTTTTGTCAAACCGCATCCAGTGAAATGTAATGCCGGATCACTTTTTTTTTCCATTGAGTAACATTAGCGCCGGATCGCGCCGCATGTCCCTGCGGTTTTTTGCCGGATCCGGTGTCTGGTCGCAGTCCGGCGTCTGGAAAAAATGGCTACTGTAACGTTTTTTGTCTCCGGCAAAAATACGGAAGCGCCAAATCCGGCGCTTCCAGCTTTTGTCACAATGAAAATCTATGAGCACCGCAATGCGGTGGATCCGGCAAAAGCCGGATTCGGTGGCCGGATCCAGTTTTTTCAATTGATATACCAGCCCACAGCAAACATATATAAAAGCATGCAGTGGGACACTCAGACATTACCATGCATCCAGCCAAGAAAGCAAGACGACGAGGACCATCACCAGCACCATCACCAGCACGAGGACCAGCACCAGCAGAACAATCACCAGCACAAGGTTTTGCAGCAGCAGATACGGCAATGGAGCGCCAGGACAGCAGACGGTAAATATCACATCCCCCAGCCCAAATGTTACCACACATCTGTCACCACTGCTGCCTGAGCTAGTGCAGTGCGGTGTGTTTGCACCCTGGTACAGTTTAAAAATCATGTTTTTGCTGTGATGGGGTGGGTCCCCCTGGTACTGTTTCAAATGTGCATGGTTTTGAAGTGATAATGTGGATCCCCTGGTACTGTATAAAATGTGCATGTTTTAAAGTGATAATGTGGATCTCCTGGTACTGTAGAATGTGTTTTTTTTTGCTGTGATGGGGTTGGTCCCCCTGGTACTGTATCAAGTGTGCATGTTTTCACTGTGATGACGTGGATCCCCTGGTACTGTATAAAATGTGCATGTTTTGCAAGTGATAATGTGCATCACCCTGGTACTGTAAATGTCATTTTTTCCCTGTGATGAAGTGTGTCCCACTGGTACTGTATAAAATGTGCATGTTTTGCACGTGATAATGTGGGTCACCCAGGTACTGTAAATGTTCATGTTTTCCCTGTGATGAAGTGGATCCCCTGGTACTGTTTAAAATGTGCATGGTTTTGAAGTGATAATGTGGATCCCCTGGTACTGTATAATGTGCATGTTTTGCAAGTGATAATGTGCGTCACCATGGTTTCCCTGTGATGAAGTTGGTCCCACTGGTACTGTATAAAATGTGCATTTTTTTCTAGTGATAGGGTGGGTCCCCCTGGTACTGTTTATGTGTCCAATTCATGATGGGATGTTGTATTCCGTACACCATAAAACTCACTCCAGTCCATGTTTGACTTTTATTTTTTTCAGCCAGAGCCAAGGAATATACATATATTTACTGGCCCTTTTTGTCTGTTTATTCCACAACAGAAGACTAGAAAGAGAGGCGGCAGCAGCAGCAAGGGAGAGGAGGATCTACTTGAAGCGAGGAGGACAGACAGCAGAAAGTAAATCTGACATCCACCATTTCCCAAAAAATGTAATCATTTTTTTTCTCTTTCAGCCAGGGCCAAGGAATAAACATATATTCACTGGCCCATTTTGTGTCCTTATTCAACAGCCGAAGACGTCAAGAGAGGCGGCAGCAGAAGCAAGGGAGAGGAGCAGCTAGTTGCAGAGAGGAGAACAGCCAGCAGAAAGTAAATATGACATCCCCCATTTCCCAAAAAATGTAATCATTTTTTTTCTCTTTCAGCCAGGGCCAAGGAATATACATATATTCACTGGCCCTTTTTGTGTCCTTATTCAACAGCCGAAGACGTCAAAGAGAGGCGGCAGAAGCAGCAAGGGGAGAGGAGCAGCTAGTTGCATAGAGGAGAACAGCCAGCAGAAAGTAAATATGACATCCCCCATTTTCCAAAAAATTTAATTATTTTTTTTGTTTTTCAGCCAGGGCCAAGGAATATACATATATTCACTGGCCCTTTTTGTGTCCTTACTCAACAGCAGAAGACTAGAAAGAGAGGCGGCGGCAGCAGCAGCAAGGGGAGAGGAGGAGCTACATGTAGAGAGGACAGCCAGCAGAAAGTAAATATGACATCCCACATTCCAAAAAAAAAAAATTAAATTTTTGCATTTTCAGCCAGGACCAAGGAATATACATATATTCACTGGCCCTTTTTGTGTCTTTCTTCCACAGCATAGACCGGCAAACCGCGTCGGCAGCAGCTGCACTTGCGGCTTTAGCCGCTGACACTGCGGCTTCAGCTGAACCGGAGTCAGTGGAGCTGCAGCAGGAGTTGGAGACATCTTCTTCTGGGAGCCCTCCTTCCCATCGTCAGCATTTGGCGGTAAAAATATATAATTTATTTTTTCTCCACAATCAATCTGTGGGATATATGTATTGATTGTCTTTTTTTTAATAACAGGAATCGCAAGATGAAGAGGAGCTCCCAGAGGAAGAAGGACGGGGTGGAGAGATACCCGGAGTGGGCTCACAATTCGTAAATATCCTGCATCAATCGGAGAAACACAACATCACACTACACACAACACATAGAAAACCATTTAGTACATACTTCACATGCCTATATCACAAACTTTTCTTTTTTCTTTTTAGTCTCTCGGATCTGGTAGCCAACAAAGGGGTCCTCACAGTGCCTCCCAGAGTCGTCGTGAGAGCCGTGGCGGTTACCACCGTGTAAGTTTTTTTTTTTTCTCCCAATTTAAATTTTTTGTAAAAATTAATCCTTTTTTTGGTTTTGGAATATTTTTTTTTGGTTATATTTTTAATTTCGAATTTTTTGGTTTGCTTTTAACTTTTTTAGTATATTTCCATTAATTATATATATATATATATATTTTTTTTTTTTGGATTTTGTTAAACATTTTTCCTTTTTTTTCTTTTTCACTTGCTAGTGTGGAGGCTAATGTTTTTTTTTTCTGTTTTTATTTCACAGGCTTCACAGCGTGCTCCCGATTCAGACGGTGAGGAGGGGATAGACGTCGACCTCCTCATTGATCTGGTCAGAGAAAGGGAGCCGCTGCGGAACATGGGGGACCGCCGCCATTCTGATCAAATAGTGACCCGACGGCTCTGGGAGGAAGTGGCATCGGCAATGGTGGACCGCTGGGAGGACCTCGATGTTCGGGTCCAGACTAAACACAGTAAGTATAGTTCAGGTTGCTGACTGTAAAGCTGTGTTTCCCAAACTTCAGTCCTCGTGTCCCCCACGGTTCATGTTTTCAGGATTGCCTTTTGTGCAACACTATGGATATACTGAAAACATGACCTCTGGGGGACACGAGGACTGAAGTTTGGGAAACACTGATGTTGTATAGTAACCAATGTGTGCTTTCTCGTTTCAGGGGAGAGAATTGTGAAGCGGAGGTGGTCTGTGAGGGATTGCTTCAAAAAGGAGTTCAACAAGGAGATGCGGGCCCCGAGTGGATCTGCAGGACGCCAGAGCAAGTACAAGTACGCACGAGCTCTGGCGTTCCTGCGTGAAACACCCAAAAGGTAAATATTACCAGAAAATGTTAACATCTATCAAATGTTTTTTTCCAGCCAGGGCCATTCCACATCTGTATATTAATTGTATGTTTTCTCTTCATTCCACAGCACGGTGACCAGCACTCGGGCGCCCGCAGCGTTGGACCCTTCTGGGGCGATCCTTCAGGAGACCGACACCGAGGGACACTTCGACCGCCCCGGTACATCAGCACCTTCCCTCACATTCGATCCCGCAGTCCCATCCACCAGCACTGGAGCATCGTGGCCGCCTGCATTACATGCAGCTGCTGGTGAGGAGATAGCATTCCCTTTACCCCACCCTTCTGACCCTACCACCTCTAGTACAGCTGCGGGTACTGGGCGGCAGCAGAAGGGTCAGGAAAGGAGCTATGCGCCCGAGTTCTTGCATTTGAATGCATCTTTCCAGAACTGTCTCAAAGTATTATCTGAACAACTTGCCGCAAGCATTAATCAGATAACCTCCAGCATTTTGGAGGTAAAGACACTTCTGCAAACCATGCAGTCGGAAGAAAGATCATCTCCTAATCACAGCTTTTTTAGGTCTGTGGTGGAGCGCATGGATACGCTATCTGCTGACCAGCAGATGTATGTTATGCATACGTGCCACGCTGCTCTAGTGCAGGCTACCACCCAACCTCCTCCATCTACCCCAGTCGTTCCTCCACCTCCCCCCCCTCCAGCTGCCGTCCCTCCCCCTCCTATTCAATACCAACCACCTCCCCAGCTCCAGCAACCTCACCAGTACCAGCCACCTACCCAATTCCAGCAACCTCCCCAGTACCAGCCACCTCCCCAAATCCAGCCACTTCCCCAACTCCAGTCACCTCCCCAGTACCAGCAACCTCCCCACTACCAGCCACCTACCCCGTACCACACTCCTACCTCTTACCGATCTCCTTCCCCCTTCCAATTCCCTACCATGTCACCTGCTCCTCCTGCCCAACCCTCCACTCCACCACCCACCTGTTCTGCCTCTAACTTGTCTTCCCATTCTCTCACTCTTTCCACCCTTCCTGTTCCTTCACCACCACCATCCCGGTCGTCCCTCCACACTCCCACGGTCGAAGTGTCCCGCAGCCCCTCCAGCACTATTTCCACCACACAATACACAGACCTGTAAATATGTGGGGATTTTTTTCCCTTAAAAAAAAAATTATATTTTAATAAAAAAATAAAGTTTATTAAAATTGAAACAGTTGGCAAAAAGGCCACATTTTCAAAAAATTATATTAAAAAATAATTTTTTTAATAAAAGTTAAAGTGGTTTACAATTGTTGTCTGTCATTTCTTTATAGGATGTTAAGTAACAAATGTATTAAACCAGGTAAACTTGTGGGTACACAAACACCAACATCTGTTAGGGTAATATGTCAAAAATATCTACATAACTTTGAGGAACATAAATTTTACCTTTTTGCCAAAGTTTTGTCCCGGGTTGTGGAGTATAGAAAGTATCTTACCTTTTTCCAAAACTTGTGTAGCCATCAGGACGACCGAAAAATATTTATTGTAGTTAAAGAATTCTGATCCGGTTCCTGCAGGCTTTTGAATGCGGATGTGTTTGCCATCAACAGCGCCCAGGCAATTTGGAAACTAGCAGATCTGGAGAAACTGGTCCGCTATTTCAAGCCACCGGTCTGTAGTTGGCTCTGGAAGAAATTCTCCAACCAAAGAGTCCCACAGAGCACGACAAGCGTACTTAATGATGCCTGATAGCATAGAAATTCCCAGGCAATACTGGAAATGGAGCGATGACAGCGTTTCTCCAGTTGCAAGAAATCTGTAAACAAAATTGAAAAATTAAATTAGTTCACAACAACAGTATTACATAGCAGAACTCAGCTATAACTATTGGAGATACCAAAAATAAAAAAAAAAGGAAAAACACACAGTTTTTGACCATGTTTTATTGTACTGATATGGTTCCCTTGTTGTCCTGTGATGTTAAAAAAATAACAACAACAATACAAGTGTGCTCAAGCGAGCAGATCCAATACATATAGCTTACCTTATAGTGACCATGAGACGCTCCGCCGGAGAAATCGAGAAGCGACAATAGGTGTCGGATCTTCGGATTTGTTCTCCAACACGCTCCAGCAAACAGTCAAAATTCTCTTTCTTCATCCGAAGATAGGCAAAAAATTTCTCAGGGTTTTCTCTCAGCTCAATGTTGAGTGTAGAATACACACCACGGGTTAGTCTCTGTGCTGTGATGGGGTGGATCCACATACGGCGTCATCGTTGGCGCTGACGCATAATGCGCTGCTCTATCTTTCTCTCATTCTCCATAACAATAATCTTCAAGCGATTCGCCTCTGTTGTAAAATCCACCAGATTCTTGAATATATTGCCAATAATAACATCCATGTTCGCCAGTCACTTGCTACTTGCTCTTTTCTCCAACCTGCACTTTCTCCTCTACAACCTGTCAAAGATGGGCTGTAGGAACAGTGTATATATAGGATTACAGTAGCCAATCATGTTTGGAACCCCTAAAAAGGGCGTTTTTAAAAACCGGATCCGCCGCAATCCATCGATAAACGGATAAAAAAACGGATACACCGGATGAGACAGATTCGGTTTTTGTTTGGATGCCCGAGTCGGATCCGGGAAAAAACGGATGTGTCTCATCCGGTTTTACATACTAGTTGCCGGATGCGGCGATCCGGCAAAACGCTGGTGGCGCCGTCAGGCGCAAAACGGATGTGTGAAAGAGGCCTTAATGGAAAGTTGAGTGGAAGGAAAAACTGATGGAAAAAGGTGCACAAGCAACCGGGATAACCGCAGCCTTGAAAGGATTGCTAGGAAAAGGCCATTCAAAAATTTGGGGAGATTCACAAGGAGTGGACTGCTGCTGGAGTTATTGCTTCAAGAGCCACCACACACAGACGTATCCAGGACATGGGCTACAAGTGTCCCATTCCTTGTGTCAAGCCACTCATGACCAATAGACAATGCCAGAAGTGTCTTACCTGGGCCAAGAAGAAAAAGAACTTGACTGTTACTCAGTGGTCCAAGGTGTTATTTCAGATGAAAGTAAATTTTACACTTCATTTGGAAATTAATATCCCAGAGTCTGGAGGAAGAGTGGAGAGGCCACAATCCAAGCTGCTTGAGGTCTAGTGTGACGTTTCCACAATCCATGATGGTTTGGGAGCCATGTCATCTGCTGGTGTAGGTCCACTGTGTTTTATCAAGACCAAAGTCAGCGCAGCTGTCTACCAGGAAATTTTAGAGCACTTCATGCTTCCCTCTGCCGACAAGCGTTTGGAGATGGAAATTTCATTCTCGAGCAGGACTTAGCACCTGTCCACACTGCCAAAAGTACCAATACCTGGTTTACAAACAACAATATCACTGTGCTTGATTGGCCAGCAAACCTGACCAATTACTGAGTGCATTTACGGAACATACATTTCAGTAGGCCAACATTTCGGATTTTAATATCATTTTTGCAAGCTGGTGTTATAAGTTATTCAAATTTACTGAGATAATGACTTTTGGGTTTTCATTGGCTGTAAGCCATAATCATCAACATTAACAGAAATAAACACTTGAAATAGATCACTCTGTGTGTAATGACTCTATATAATGTATTAGTTTCACCTTTTGTATTGAAGAACTGAAATAAATTAACTTTTTGAGGATATTCTAATTTAGTGAGAAGCAATTGGATATGGGCAGCATAGTGGCTCAGTGGTTAGCACTGTACTACATATGGGCAGCACAACAACTCAGTGGTTAGCATTGTACTATATATGGGCAGCATGGTGGCTCAGTGGTTAGCACTGTACTATATAGCTCTGGCAAAAATTAAGAGACCACGGCAAAGTCTCCTTGTCTAGTGAATGTAGGTACAGATTGTATCGTCCCATCTTCTCCTGTAAATGTAGGTACAAACAAATACCTTGTCTCTCCAGGAAAATATAGGCACAGATAGTACTGCCCGTGTGTCCCTCTCTAAATATAGGCACAGATAGTAATACCTTCCTATGTCTCCCTGTAAGTAATATAGGCAAGGATAGTACGGCCCAGTTTCTTCCTATAATTGTAGGCTTAGTGTTGCCTACGTGTTAGTAAATTACGTACAGACAGGTGCAGCCTTCTGAATACGGCCAGCTTTAGGTATGTTCAAATGTACAGATTTTCCACTTCGCCGAGGATTTTACAAGCTACATCAGAATTTGTTATAGATTTTGATGCAGATTTGTCGCAGATTTCACATTATGTATTGCAGAGGGTGAAATCTGCAATAAAACTGATATGGCAGGACTTATCCACAGCCACAAAAAATTGAGCCAGATCACATGTTGGTATAAGTGTAATACATCGGTGTGCATTTATACTGTGGAAAATATTTAGAGTTGAGAGTCCTCAGAGGTTGATACCTTTTAATGGCTAACTGAAAAGATGGTAACAAATTGCAAGCTTTCGAGACTACTCAGGTCTCTTCATCAGGCAAAGACTAATACAAAATCTGAAGAATCACATATTTATACACAAGAGGACACAGGAATAATTCAATAGATTCTTCAGATTTTGTATTAGTCTTCGCATGATGAAGAGACCTGAGTAGTCTCGAAAGCTTGCAATTTGTTACCATCTTTTCAGTTAGCCATTAAAAGGTATCAACCACTGAGGACTCTCAACTCTAAATATTTTTCTATCTACTGGCTAACACGGTACAAAGATATACATCTTTACTGTATCATTTATACTGTGGGAATTTAACAGACAGAACCTTAAAAAAAAAAAAAAAAAAAAAAAAGCTGATAGTATTTACGGTACTTATTATGCAAATAACATGGGTTACTTAGTAAACATTGTCTTAATTAAAAAAAAAAAAAAACAACAAAGTGAAAGCCATCCCACCGCGACAAGGTGTTCTCCAATCAGAACGGTACCCAACGCTTGTAGTTGACCTCAATTAATGAACAGCCCAAGAAAAGAGGAGCCACGCCTTAACTAAGGACTCTATGTTATTTACATGTACGATCACTATTTCTTTACTTACTACAGGGAATTTGCTCATTTTGGTTTTTATTTTTCAGGTTTTGTCTGTGAAATGTCCACAGTGTGAATGCACGCCTATGCATTGCACATACACCAACATGGGTTTAGTTCTTTGTACAAACAAGGGACGTGGCTCCCACTTTTCATGGGCTGTTCATTTTGTTTATAGAGCTTTCTGCGGATGGATGTCAGAACATTCGGGCCCCAGGTCTCACTCTGGCCTTATCTACCTTTACGCCTGCAGACACAGTGAGGTGAAGAGTTAGAGACCATCTCGATTGGGTCACCTTGTCACGGTGGGATGGATTTTACCACTCCTGTAATAAGCTGCCGATATTCTGCCCACAAATCCGGATGGAAAATCCGCAGCATTGAAATGTCAGAAGAAAGATAATGGTAGATTTGGGATGCTTGCTGTCCCTTCCATCCATATTCCCACAGATTAATCAGCATTTTGATAGTTTAATTTCCCTTCCATCACAATTCTGGACATAATTAGGCTCCGAGTGAAGAGATTATGTAATTATTATTGACACAGGAAACCAATACGTATAATGAGCAGGGCAGATGAAAGTTAAGTAGAACTTTCCCGAATAACTTTCATGAAGAGTAAGAAGTAATTATGAAAATGTCCTCTATGATTTATTATACCTCTGCTAGGAAAGCAAAAGAAGCTGCCATGATTAAAATATGAGCATAATTAATGCTGACTTTCAACTCGCTTTTCTACAAAGACCAATTAGGAAAAATTGCAAATACCAAAGTTTAAAATCTGGTAAACCATGGCGGCAACACAAACAATGAGGGGAGCAGTAGGATTTCCTCTAGGAGTTCATACACTGACAACATAGCAAGGAAGTACAGAACTAAATGAGAAACTTGGCCAAAATGGGCCTAGTCCCTCAACACAGTTATTGGAGTTTTCTGCCCTGTTATTAGAGTTAATATACAGAAGCGTTCTAAAGAGGAGAAATAAAGAATGGAAATGATGACATCACAACTCCCAGTGACCCAAGTGCTGAGGCCACCGAGAGGAAGCAGGGTCAGGTGGTCAGAATGTCAGCACTTCCATTCCGCAGTGGCAGGGCTGGGGCAGAGTGCACAGCTGGGTGGTACATATGGATTTTTTTTTAAAGGCTTCCCTACACGAATTTTAATAACGGCGGAGAACCCCTTCAAGTAATATTTTGTTAGACATCTATCTGGGGGCGAGTGATACAATCAGTAAAATAATCCAGGCACAGATAGTGCTGCCTCATTTCACCCTCCACGTATAGCACGGTTTCTCTCTGAAAATATATAGAGTTAACCTATGGTTCCACGGTCCGGAACCATAGCGCTTTTGACGGAGCGGAAATTCCGCTCCGTCTAAGCCCCGCCCCTTTCTGACGCGCGCTTTCCGGAGGTGTTCAGGACACCTCCGGAAACCCTCCGGAAAGAGCGCAGGGCTACATAGCCCTGTGTTAATTCTGTTGCGGCGACGCACCGTCGCCGCAATACGCGAGGACATGCTGCGGTCTGAAAAGACGCGCCGCATGTCCGTTTACGCAGGTTTGCCACCTGCGTATTGTTACGCATAGTGGAGACGGGATTTCTTGAAATGCCCTCCACTATGCTGTAACATCTGGACGCTGCGTGTTTGGCGCTGCGCCAGCGCACAGCGCCAAACACGCAGCGTTTCCTGACCGTGGAAACTCACCCTAACACCTTGTCTTTCCCAGTAGATGATTGATGTAGGTATGGACAATACAGCTCGTCTGTGAATATAGGTAGATAGGACATACAGAGGTGGGCAGTCCTATGTAGGCACAGATAGTACTGCTTCCTTGTCTTTCCTAGTAAATAACGTACAAACAGGCAAGGAGACACAGGTGACTATCTGTATTACCTGAAAATAATGCAGGAGCAGAGTATTACCTACATTTAATGATGTAAGTTCAGTATTGTCTCCGTCTTCCCTGAAAATTTAGGCACAGCACAGCCCGGTCTCTCCTTGTAAATTAAGACGTGGATTGTAATGCCCCTGTCCCTATATCACAGGGCAGTAGTGGGAAAACAGGGGACGAGGAACCTGGGCCCCTGAACTGCCCCTCAGGCTAAGGGGTGCCATGTCTTTCCTTAACTTGGGGGTACCCTTGAAGGTAGGGAGGCCCAAGTAATCGACCTGTCCCTATCTCCTGTTTAGCCCTGAGCTAAACCCCCAACCCCATCCCCAGGAGGTGAGACAGGGAATAAAGTGAACTGCACCAATATAACAAAAGGAAAGAAAAGACAGACACCTAGGGGACAAGGCAACTAAAAAACAAAACTTAGCTTTCTCTGCTGCAATGCACCGCACAGCAGAGTAAGGCACCAGATCAAGGTAATAGCTGAAGTACCACTGCACTCAGCAAGCTCCTGACTCCAGCTTGGTTGGTCTCCAAAGAGGAAGTGTATCACCAACAGTCAGCTGATGCATCAGGTGACCTTTTAAAGGGAATCTGTCACCCCATTTTTGCCCTATGAGATAGGGCCACCGCCATCAGGGGCTTATCTACAGCATTCTGCAATGCTGTAGATAAGCCCCCGATGTTACCTGAAAGTGAAGAAAAAAGTTTTAAAATACTCACCCAGGGGCGTTCTGCCGTCAGGTCCGGTCCGGAGGGAGTCGTGGTCCGGCGCCTCCCATCTTGTAGCGAAGCCGGCCTCTTCTTTCCGTCCCGTCGCGGCCCCTGCGCACTGCTCTGCCCTGGTGAGGGCAGAGCAGAGTACTGCAGTGCGCAGGCACCGGGAAAGGTCAGAGAGGTCCGGCGCCTGCGCACTGCAGTATTCTGCTCTGCCCTCACCAGGGCAGAGCAGTGCGCAGGAACCGCAACGGGACGGAAAGAAGAGGCCGGCTTCGCTACAAGATGGGAGGTGCCGAACCGGACCGTGACTCCCTCCGGACCGGACCTGACGGCGGAACGCCCCTGGGTGAGTATTTTATAACTCGTTTTTCTTCACTTTCAGGTAACATCGGGGGCTTATCTACAGCATTCCAGAATGGTGGCTCTATCTCATAGGGCAAAAATGGGGTGACAGATTCCCTTTAAAGGATGGTGGGAGTGGTCACCACCTGAATCAGCAAACTCAGCAGCAATGTAATTACACCAACGGCCACCGGGGTAAAAGACTGACATTAACCCCCGATGGCCTGAAAGGAAAAAAGTTTTAATATGAAAAGTGAAATCTGCCACAGATCCAAAAATGGATCGTGACACCCTATCTGTAAATGTAGGCACAGACAGTATTGCCTTCCTGCATTTCCATATACGTTTTATATATGGGAATATTGCAGTTTACTTTCCACATTAATGCAGCAGTCACCTGGCACGAGCGACTCGGATATGGACTCTTGCAAGCATGTTTTTTTTTTTTTTTGGGTTGTCTTCAATTTCTGGTTATAAATTGTAGGACGAACCTCGGTAAGAGAATGGAGATTTTCCTTTCCATGTGCCATATTACACAAAGTATTTCCAGTTACGTACTTTCTTTTTACCAGTAAAAACGTTATTATTTATCAGAAGAGCTTTCTTCGATTCCTTTCATACTTACCTCCCGGCAAATGATGAAGCGAACATTGCCATCATGATTATACGAGAAGAGAGGAGGAGATAGATGGGAAAGAGAAATAAAAGGTTTGGCCTTCACTGTGAAAGTTATAAAAGTTGTAAAGAAAGGCTGACACATTGTAACGCTGGGGTCCAGGCTAAAATCAGACCAAGGGTATCATTGGCATGGAGTTTGCATATTCTTGACATGTTTGCATGGGTTCAAAAACATTCCGAGAGGTAAATGGCTGTTTATGAATGACACTATGTTGTCCACGGAGGTACAGTACAAGATATTCTCACCATAGACAGTTAATGCATAGCCACATATTCCATAATTGTCATACAGTAGATGTAAATGCCAACTCCAAAATGAGAGTTCCCCAACCTGCGCGGCAGGGGCGGCTGCCGGCTCTCTCCACTCACGTACATTCTCCTCTCCATAGAGTTGTGGCGGCGACCTGACCAGATGGGACAGGAGGTAAGTGAACACTCATTTTTTGATAATATAATATTTATTTGGAACCTCACCTCATTTGTCGGAGGGTCTTTCCTTTTTCCTCTGATCCAGGCTACAATAGAAAAGAGAAGAAGGAATTACAGCCAGAAATAAAATATGAGGATTTCTCCGACTTCAGATGTGAAAGCTCGAGCAACATCAATCTTCAAAAACAAACAAAAGAATTCTAAAAAGATCTCGACGCTTCAGACTTCTGCAGATGGGATGCTAATGAATTTTTTAGTATAGTTAAAAATATGTTTATGCTGGAGATATTCCCCGATGTATGAAGGAACCCTCTAAAAGCTCCCATTACCTGCCTGTTATTTACTTGTATGCTTTCAGACTGCAGCCTAAATCACACATAGGGAATAAATCAATCCCTGCACTAAGCTGAGGATACAAAGCAATGCACTGAAAATAACAGAATAATATCAATAACATCAGTAAGGCATCACTTATGAAGGGCTATTTACCACTCCTCGACACCTCTGCTTCACCCATACGGACAATATGGACTATTTAAGCTACAGCTTTCTAGTACTTGTTTGGAGCCTGTAGAGCCCAGATTGGAAGGGATTTCACATTTTAACTTGACACATGATTATTTAATACAAGTCTGGATACCTGCAGCCACTATTAATGAGAGCTTAAAGGGGTTTTACAATGTGACCAAGAACAAATAGGCAGGTATACTACCTGCACGTTTTACCCAGTGCCCATCTCTGCTGGCTCAGTGTGGTCACAGACTGCTCCTGCCCATCGTACCCAGTGCCCATCTCTGCTGGCTTAGTGTGGTCACAGGCTAGTCCTGTCCATGGTACCCAGTGCCCATCTCTGCTGGCTCAGTGTGGTCAAAGATTAGTCCTGTCCATGGTACCCAGTGCCCATCTCTGTTGGCTCAGTGTGGTCACAGACTGCTCTTGCCCATTGTACCCAGTGCCCATCTCTGCTGGCTCAGTGTGGTCACAGACTACTCCTGTCCATGGTGCCCATCTCTGTTGGCTCAGTGTGGTCACAGACTGCTCTTGCCCATTGTACCCAGTGCCCTTCTCTGCTGGCTCAGTGTGGTCACAGACTACTCCTGTCCATTGTACCCAGTGCCCTTCTCTGCTGGCTCAGTGTATTCACAGACTAGTCCTGTCCATTGTGCCCATTGCCCATCTCTGCTGGCTCAGTGTATTCACAGACTAGTCCTGTCCATTGTACCCAGTGCCCATCTCTGCTGGCTCAGTGTATTCACAGACTAGTCCTGTCCATTGTGCCCATTGCCCATCTCTGCTGGCTCAGTGTATTCACAGACTAGTCCTGTCCATTGTACCCAGTGCCCATCTCTGCTGGCTCAGTGTATTCACAGACTAGTCCTGTCCATTGTACCCAGTGCCCATCTCTGCTGGCTCAGTGTGGTCACAGACTACTCCTGTCCATGGTACCCAGTGCCCATCTCTGTTGGCTCAGTGTGGTCACAGACTGCTCTTGCCCATTGTACCCAGTGCCCTTCTCTGCTGACTCAGTGTGGTCACAGACTACTCCTGTCCATTGTACCCAGTGCCCATCTCTGCTGGCTCAATGTGGTCACAGACTGCTCCTGTCCATTGTACCCAGTGCCCTTCTCTGCTGGCTCAGTGTATTCACAGACTAGTCCTGTCCATTGTACCCAGTGCCCATCTCTGTTGGCTCAGTGTGGTCACAGACTGCTCTTGCCCATTGTACCCAGTGCCCTTCTCTGCTGACTCAGTGTGGTCACAGACTACTCCTGTCCATTGTACCCAGTGCCCATCTCTGCTGGCTCAATGTGGTCACAGACTGCTCCTGTCCATTGTACCCAGTGCCCATCTCTGCTGGCTCAGTGTATTCACAGACTAGTCCTGTCCATTGTACCCAGTGCCCATCTCTGCTGGCTCAGTGTGGTCACAGACTAGTCCTGTCCATTGTACCCAGTGCCCTTCTCTGCTGGCTCAGTGTATTCACAGACTAGTCCTGTCCATTGTACCCAGTGCCCATCTCTGTTGGCTCAGTGTGGTCACAGACTGCTCTTGCCCATTGTACCCAGTGCCCATCTCTGCTGGCTCAGTGTGGTCACAGACTACTCCTGTCCATGTGCCCATCTCTGTTGGCTCAGTGTGGTCACAGACTGCTCTGCCCATTGTACCCAGTGCCCTTCTCTGCTGGCTCAGTGTGGTCACAGACTACTCCTGTCCATTGTACCCAGTGCCCTTCTCTGCTGGATCAGTGTGGTCACAGACTACTCTGTCCATTGTACCCAGTGCCCTTCTCTGCTGGATCAGTGTGGTGACTACTCCTGCTACTCCTGTCCATTGTATCCAGTGCTCCTCTCTCTGGCTTAGTGTGGTCACAGGCTAGTCCTGTCCATGGTACCCAGTGCCCATCTCTTCTGGCTAGTGTGGTCACAGGCTAGTCCTGTCCATGGTACCCAGTGCCCTTCTCTGCTGACTCAGTGTGGTCACAGACTACTCCTGTCCATTGTACCCAGTGCCCATCTCTGCTGGCTCAATGTGGTCACAGACTGCTCCTGTCCATTGTACCCAGTGCCCTTCTCTGCTGGCTCAGTGTATTCACAGACTAGTCCTGTCCATTGTACCCAGTGCCCATCTCTGCTGGCTCAGAGTATTCACAGACTAGTCCTGCCCATTGTACCCAGTGCCCATCTCTGCTGGCTCAGTGTGGTCACAGACTAGTCCTGTCCATTGTACCCAGTGCCCTTCTCTGCTGGCTCAGTGTATTCACAGACTAGTCCTGTCCATTGTACCCAGTGCCCATCTCTGTTGGCTCAGTGTGGTCACAGACTGCTCTTGCCCATTGTACCCAGTGCCCATCTCTGCTGGCTCAGTGTGGTCACAGACTACTCCTGTCCATGGTACCCAGTGCCCATCTCTGTTGGCTCAGTGTGGTCACAGACTGCTCTTGCCCATTGTACCCAGTGCCCTTCTCTGCTGGCTCAGTGTGGTCACAGACTACTCCTGTCCATTGTACCCAGTGCCCATCTCTGCTGGCTTAGTGTGGTCACAGGCTAGTCCTGTCCATGGTACCCAGTGCCCATTCTTCTGGCTTAGTGTGGTCACAGGCTAGTCCTGTCCATGGTACCCAGTGCCCATCTCTGCTGGCTTAGTGTGGTCACAGACTGCTCTTGACCATTGTACCCAGTGCCTATCTCTGCTGCCTCAGTGTGGTCACAGACTAGTCCTGTCCATGGTACCCAGTGCCCATCTATGTTGGCTCAGTGTGGTCACAGACTGCTCTTGCCCATTGTACCCAGTGCCCATCTCTGCTGGCTCAGTGTGGTCACAGACTAGTCCTGTCCATGGTACCCAGTGCCCATCTCTGCTGGCTCAGTGTGGTCACAGACTACTCCTGTCCATTGTACCCAGTGCCCTTCTCTGCTGGCTCAGTGTATTCACAGACTAGTCCTGTCCATTGTACCCATTGCCCATCTCTGCTGGCTCAGTGTGGTCACAGACTACTTCTGTCCATTGTACCCAGTGCCCTTCTCTGCTGGCTCAGTGTGGTCACAGACTACTTCTGTCTATTGTAGCCATGTATCCTCTCTGCTGGCTCAGTGTGGTCACAGACTACTTCTGTCCATTGTACCCAGTGCCCTTCTCTGCTGGCTCAGTGTGGTCACAGACTACTCCTGCCCATTGTATCCAGTGCTCCTCTCTGCTGGCTCAGTGTGGTCACAGACTACTCCTGCCCATTGTATCCAGTGCCCTTCTCTGCTGGCTCAGTGTGGTCACAGACTACTCCTGCCCGTTGTATCCAGTGCTCCTCTCTGCTGGCTCAGTGTGGTCACAGACTACTCCTGTCCATGGTACCCAGTGCCCTTCTCTGCTGGATCAGTGTGGTCACAGACTACTTCTGTCCATTGTACCCAGTGCCCTTCTCTGCTGGATCAGTGTGGTGACTACTCCTGCTACTCCTGTCCATTGTATCCAGTGCTCCTCTCTGCTGGCTCAGTGTGGTCACAGACTACTTCTGTCCATTGTACCCAGTGCCCTTCTCTGCTGGATCAGTGTGGTCACAGACTACTCCTGCTACTCCTGTCCATTGTATCCAGTGCTCCTCTCTGCTGGCTCAGTGTGGTCACAGACTACTTCTGTCCATTGTACCCAGTGCCCTTCTCTGCTGGCTCAGTGTGGTCACAGACTACTTCTGTCTATTGTAGCCAGTGATCCTCTCTGCTGGCTCAGTGTGGTCACAGACTACTTCTGTCCATTGTACCCAGTGCCCTTCTCTGCTGGCTCAGTGTGGTCACAGACTACTTCTGTCTATTGTATCCAGTGCTCCTCTCTGCTGGCTCAGTGTGGTCACAGACTGCTCCTGCCCGTTGCTCGATTCAGGGCAGTGGAAAAAACTATCCTATATGGAAATGGTGCAGAATCGTTTGGTGTTGATACCCCAGCCACATCATGCAATAAGATACAAAAGGATCCTGGATTGCAGGTGGCACCGTGTATGGTCCAGGCCTGCTCCCTGGACCGCTCTGCACCATGTGCATACACCACAGGACTACCATAAAGTGATTATTATCAGGTATTCTGCAAGATGGAGGTGAAATAAAGAAACGGACAGAAAACTCTTTAGAGAGTAAATAATTCAGTTGCATTAATTTATAAAAGGGATTACCGATTTGCTCAGCTCTTCCCATTTGCGATGACCTCAGCACTGTGAAAAAAAAAGTCTCACGGTGCAGAGGTCAGTTCACCGGGAGAATTTCACTGTGGTGAATTTGAACTGCAGTGAACTCGTCTCTACACCGTGATACTTTTTCTCATGGGGGTGAGGTCACCGCTGTTCATTTTTCGGCTGGGAACACAGCCTCAGTGACCGGCAGTAACCTCGATGAGGTCACCACTGCTCACTCAATCACCAATGGTTCTCAGCCTGGACGGTCGCATCTTACCCACAATCCCGTCATGAAGCACGGAGGAAACCAAAACTAATCATGATTTAATGAAAACCAGGCTGCAGATTTTACACTAAAGCTATGTATTAAAATCAGTACCACAGTGCCATTCTGCCTATACTTTTAGTTTATGGTCGGGATCACACATGCAAGTAAGTCGTCTAACACTCGCATGTGAAATCCCAGCTCTGGCGCCGGCACTCGGGAGTGGAGCGAGCGGGTGCATGTAGTTCTATGCAGCCGCTCGCTCCACTCCCGAGTGCCGGCGCCAGAGCTGGGATTTCACATGCGAGTGTCGGACGACTTACTCGCATGTGTGATCCTGGCCTAACATGGATGATCCTGATGACAGGTTCTCTTTACATTTTTTTTTATACATAAATAAGCCTCTATCATGATTTTTCTTTATAGGATATAAATGATATGGTAACATGAAAACTACATCGGGTCCCGCAAAAACAAGCCCTCAAATGACTAAATGGCTAGAAAATTAAAAAAGTTATGGCTCTTGAAAGGCAGGGATGAAAAAAAATAAAGTAAAAACCCCCAAACTAAATATGACCATTAGAAGTGGTGATAATCGATTGGCACATCCCACTCCATTGGCCACGACAGTGGTTTGTGGTTGCCACACAGGAGAGGAACTACTGTACTGTCTCTTACCTGACAGCATCCGCGGCTCTTCTTTTGATTAGCTGGCCTACACAGATCGCACAAGGCCATCTAATCAAAAGAAGAGCCGCGGAAGTCAGCAGGTAGGATGGAATATTCCTGCTCCCATGCAGCAACCACAGTCCACTGTCGTGGCCGATGGAATGGGACATGCAAATCTTTTCGCACCAAGTGTACTGGCCGTGTCTCCATCAGGGTAATACTAGATTCACAGGTAGAGCATTATATTTGAGATATTTTATTATTTATATACGGTATATTGTTTTTGTAGATTATGGTTAGATCTCCATCTGTCACAAAGCAGAGGACAATGAACAAAGACACAGCTGTGCAAAGTCCACAATCCACATTTTTCTTCACCACGATAGAGGAAATAATTGATCAGTTACACGACTTTGGCAGGAGGCTCGAAAGCAGCAAAATGTCAGACAATAAAATTAACTCTCTGGTTAATACGAAGAAGCGCTGGAGTAGACTCCTCACAGTGCAAGGTACGAGGAAAGTTCAGACTATGTTCTCGATAGCATAACCTTTCCAACAAAGAGCAACTGTGCCATAAATTGGCGTTAGAAAGGCCACTGCTTATGAGTCTAAATGAATCGAGTAGTTTGTCAACCTGATTAATGGCAGAATCACATCCTTCTCATCTGCGTTTGGTAAAGGCAGCTTAACAGAAATGGTTAAGTATCTCAAAAAAGGTCAAGGTTGCATTCATTTGCGTAATGTATTTTTAACGTCATTTAACCCTTATTTTTCTGGCAGGGAATGTAGGGTCTGATGTGAAATCTACCTTGAGATATTGCAGCCTGGTGCTGTGGGCATGATTGGCCGACTACTAGCCGGTAATGTTATGAGCCACTGATCAGTAGCACCCGCACCTTCTGGAGTGGAGCTCAGAAAAATATGAAAAATTGTAAATGGAGTGTTCAGAGTATGAAAACTGGTCAGATGTAAAGAGATTACTGCACATTAGGGCTTCTTCTTTTTCTATAGTGTGCCTCATCCCCACAAACACCTTAGCGACACGTGACATCTGTTTACAACACATGTGCACAGAACATGTATGTAGCAAGCTCAGGACCTGAGCCTGCTCCATACAACAGATGCTCGCTGTATGATACAGGTGAAACCCGCCTGCAAGTGCTGCCATAGGAGAAAACACTGATTTTAACCCTATGTTAGTACTGCAATATTAGTACTGCTATTAAGGGCTGGCAAGTTTTTCAGTCACTTAACATAATTGTAAAAGCTTTTATAAAAAAAACTCACGTTTCAAACATGGCATCTCGCCTGATGCTTTCTGAAACAAGAGGCGAGAGTGTCGGAGAGATGTTTCTACCGCTACTTACCTCCTCCACTGGTGGTTCCTCTAAGGACTACTGACACCAGGACAATTTACCAGCGACATCCAAGTAATTGGGTTACATGCGCAACTCCCGGCCTTGGGCCCCTTCCTCATGAACCTGGGAATGTATTATATGAGGCACTGTCCTCTCTTCTATTTCTTCTGTATTCGTACAACCATGTGACCGACCACCATTACCTTTACAGTTCAGCAGATCCTATATACAAAGTGCGTAAATTGAAGCCCCTGGGCTACAATGCAAAAACATTAATAGTAGCCAGCACACGGTACCATATGCCATTTATGACCCTGCAGTCGTCTTCTGTTGTAGAACAGCCTAAGGACCTCCTCATATACTATGGCCCATTGCCTGTCACACTTGCACCCTCCATAGCAATGCCCTGATCTACAGCCTGCATTACCCCTCACCTCCTTCTCATATTCCCTTATATTATACTGGGATTTGGACAGGGCTGTAAATTAGTCGTTATCTAATCCTGAGATCTGCATTTGCACACACTTACCCTTGTGTATTAAATATAATTTACTATATTTCTGTATACTTACTTATTGCCTATTTTTATATCTCCCAAATTTGAAAGTTCTAAAAAAGGGACATATACTGCGGCGTAATAAGAAGTACAGTAGAGTACTGCTTTCGTGGACCCCCACAATGTACACCACATACTATATGATACTCATCAGAGCCCCCCACACAGTATGATACCCACAGTGACTTACTAACAGTGTGATGCCTCCACAACCCCTCACACTTTAATGTCCCTACAGCCCCCAACACAGTATGAGGCCCACAGTCCCAACACAGTAAGATGCCTTCATATTCCTTGCAGTAAACCTCATGCATGAATCTCACCTGCCTGCATGACTGCTCCTCAGCGACTTAGCTGCTCTCTGCTGCCCGGTCAAGTAACTGGAGCATGTCATGTCACCTGAAGGTCTTTCAGACTCTACATGGATGATGCTCCAGCATTGTGTTCAACTATATGACATACCCGTGATAGTGCCAAAAATTTGGGAATTACCTGATATATCTGGGATGGTGAAGAGGGATGCCTATGAATATTATATGCCTTTTTTCCTATCTTTAGTGCCCAGTATGGCAAACACAGTGTCACGGAGTGACTGTCACGGTATGACACGACCCAACGGATGGTCGGCCAGCTAACGACACAACACACAATGGGGATGGAATAAGGGAGAGGAAGGCCCTACCAATAGGGAATGAGGGATGGTCACCACCTGAGCTCAAACATGAGCCTGTCCCTGCACTCCCCTGAAGTCCTATGCGGGTCCTTCCCCCTGCCGCCATCAGGATGCCTCATCCCTAGTTGTCACATATAGCTGCCCTGGCTAGGGAGGAAGGCCCTACCAATAGGGAATGAGGGATGGTCACCACCTGAGCTCAAACCTGAGCCTGTCCCTGAACTCCCCTGAAGTCCTATGCGGGTCCTTCCCCCTGCCGCCGTCAGGATGCCTCATCCCTAGTTGTCACATATAGCTGCCCTGGCTAGTGCACTGGCCGGCAAGGAGCACTAGCCTCTCCTCTGCAGGTAATAAACACAGAAAGTGACAGACACCAAAGGGACAAGGCCAGTGGCGTAACTAGAAAGTTATGGGCCCCGATACAAACTTTCAAATGGGGCCCCCCCATGCCAAAATATTTTCCACCCAAATTCACATTTTCCTTATTCATTTCGCACACTATAGCTTTGTTGCAATGCTGTATAGTCTGACCTCAGTGGCGTAACTATCCGGTGCCCTATCCTGGTATATATTTGTCCCCCGTATTGCCGTTTTTCTGTAATGTATAAAAAAAAATAAACCATTATACTCATCAGGGGCTTACATAGAAGTCATGGGATCCATATAAGAAGTATAATGCACACCCATAGTCCTCCATATATCATAATGCACCCCCGAAGTCCTCTATATAATATACTGCACAGTTCATAGTCATCCATGTAGTATAATCAAATGCACCTCCATAGTCATCTATAAAGTATAATGCACCCCATAGTACTTCATAGTAGTATTATGCACCTAAAAGAGAAAAAAAAAATGATTCAGCTCACCCCGAGAAGTGCGTTTCCAAATAGCATGTTCAATCCGAGCAGGGACTCGTCTCCACCTGATGTGGCAATAAAGTACTTAGAGAAGGAATGTCCAGCTCCGGAATTAAAATCCAAGTATACTTTATTGAAGATCCATTAAAAGTTCATAGTATGGCTGCTGTAATCATCTTATGGCAAGCCCGTACTGGGCTTACCATAAGATGAATACAGCAGCCATACTATGAACTTTTAATGGATCTTCAATAAAGTATACTTGGATTTTAATTCCGGAGCTGGACATTCCTTCTCTAAGTACAGTATTATGCACCCCATAGTCATATATAGTATAATGCAGCAGCCTCATAGCAGTTTAATGCATCCCCTACACACCATAGTAGTATAATACCCCCCATACCGGTATAATGTGCCTCATACCACGGCTTTACAACAAAACAAAAAAAGTTTTTCCTTACCTGGCCGAGCTCAGCGATGTCCTCACCCATGAATTAACTGGCTGAGGCGCGCAGTGTCGTTCCGGCGTATGACAGTGACGTCATGCATCGGCGACGTGAGCGCTGACATCAGCTGCCGGCCTGTGATTGGCCGGCGGCTGTTTACTGTTGCCAGAGGTATATCTAAGTTTTCTGGCCTGCCCTTGCACCACCTGCATCCCTTGCTTTGCTCTGCATGTATCCCCTGTGTTGTTCCGCCTGCTTCCCCTGCCTTGCTCTGCCTGCATCCTCTGTGTTGTTCCGCCGGCACCCCCTACCTTGCTCTGGCTTCTGGAAGGTAACAGGCTGGGAGCAGTATATGGTTGCCCCAAGTGAAGTAATGGTAGTGGACCAAGGAGCCGACAGCTCTCTATTCTGCTACAATTGTCAAGAATATCCCATTTTTGAGATGCCGATACTGTTAGGAGTGTTGTTAGACCACCTATCCAGATGACCAGTCCATTGTTGACTGGAACGGAGCAGCGGTCATTGAATGGAGAAATGACAGTGACGCAGATGACAAATTGGATGGAATCGAAAGCGGACACCATGTCACGTTTGGAGAGCCCCTGATGTACCTAAACAGTGGAAACCCCCCGTAAGAGACCCCATTTTGGAAACTAGACCCCCCCCAAGGAACTTATCTGGCTGTGTGTTGAGCACTTTGAACCCCACAAGTGCTTCACAGAAGTTTATAACGTAGAGCCGTGAAAATAAAAAATCATTTTTTTCCAAAAAAATGATATTTTTGCCCTCAATTTTTTATTTTCCAAAGGGTTACTGGAAAAATTAGACCCCAAAAGTTGTTGTGCAATTTGTCCTGAGTATGCTGATACCCCATATGTGGGAGAAAACTACAGTATGGGCACACGTCGGGGCTAGGAAGGCAAGTAGTGACGTTTTGGAATGGTCTGTGGGCATCGTGTTGCGTTTGGAGAGCCCCTGATGTGCCTAAACAATGGAAACCCCCCCAAGTGACCTCATTTTGGAAACTAGACCCCCCAAGGAACTTCTATAGATGTGTGGTGAGCACTTTGAACCCCCAAGTGCCTCAAAGAAGTTTATTACGTAGAGCCGTGAAAATAAAAATAATTTTTTCCACAAAAATTATATTTTCGCCTTCAATTTTTTATTTTCCCAAGGGTAACAGGAGAAATTTGACCCCAAAAGTTGTTGTGCAATTTGTCCTGAGAATGCTGATACCCCATATGTGGGGGGAACCACTGTATGGGCGCATGGCAGAGCTCAGAAGGGAAGTAGCGCCGTTTGGCTTTTCAATGCAAAATTGGCTGGAATTGAGATCAGACGCCATGTCGTGTTTGGATAACCCCTAATGTGCCTAAACAGTGAAAACCCCCCAATTCTAACTCCAACCTTAACCCCAACACACCAACCCTAACCATAACCCTAACCACTAAGTTAACCCTAACACACCCCTAACCCTAATCCCAACCCTAACTTTATCCCAAACCTAACCCTAACTTTAGCCCCAACCCTAACTTGAGCTGCAACCCTAACCCAAACCCTATTCCTAACCACAGCCCCAACCCTATCCCTAACCCTATCGCCAACGGGAAAATGGAAATAAATACATTTTTTTATTTTATTATTTTTTCCCTAACTAAGGGGGTGATAAAGGGGTGTTTGATTTACTATTTATAGCGGGTTTTTATGTTTGGCAGCTGTCACACACTAAAAGACGCTTGTTTTTGTAAGAAGATTTTGCATCGCCGCATTTTGAGAGCTATAATTTTTCCATATGTCGGCCGACAGAGTCATGGGAGGGCTTGTTTTTTGCGGGACAAGATGGCGCTTTCAGTGATAATATTTTTATTATTCTTTTTTTATCGCGTTTTATTCCACTTTTTCCAAGGGGTATGATGATACCCCTTGGAAAAAGTATAATTTGCTACTTTTTTGTGTTTTTTTTTTTACGGTGTTTACTGAAGAGGTTAACTAGTGTGACACTTTTATAGATGGGATTTTTACAGATGCGGAGATACCAAACGTGTACTTTTTTTTGTTTGTTTAAATTTTTTTTATAAAAATGTGTGGATTTTTTAAAATTATTTTTATTTTTTTTTTTACATTTTTTCCTTCTTTACCTAATCCCTTTATGGGACTTTCACTTTTTTTGCTTTGATTGCAGGTATAATACATGGCAATGCTCCAGCATTGCAGTGCATTATACCCATGGTGAAATCTTCTGAGACCATGATGTGAGCATGATCTCAGAAGCTTTCTGCAGCTTGACGACCCTGGGTTATCATGGCAGAGATGGGGCCCAGCGATGACGTCAAGGGGACGCTGATCAGAAGACAGAGGGAGCTGCGATCGCAGCAATTAGGGTGTTAACATCCAGGGGCGGCACGGACGCCGCTACTGGCTGCTAGTGCAGAAGAATAATAATCAAAAAATGATAATATATTAGGCTAGTAAAGCAAAAATCATATAAAAAAACCAAAAAGAAATACTTTATTAATAATTTACCTTAGTAAGTAACACCAAAAAATTGACATACAAAGTGAACATGTAGTGTTCAGAAATATAAAATATTGGGCCCATCTGGATGTCCCTAGTAGGTAGCTATACTGTTTCCTGCCTTGCCGCGGAGGTTGGCACCCTAGGGGGAGCGTTGTGGCGCCCCCGCTCATACATAGGGATGTACTAGCACAGAAGGTCTCTGTCTAGATATAGGGGTCCCCTTATTTCATCAGGCAGTGGGATCCATCAGTCCGCAGGGTTTATCAGGGCCACTAGGGTCAGTCATCGGTGAGCGGGGGCGCCACAACGCTCCCCCCTAGGGTGCCAACCTCCGCGGCAAGGCAGGAAACAGTATAGCTACCTACTAGGGACATCCAGATGGGCCCAATATTTTATATTTCTGAACACTACATGTTCACTTTGTATGTCAATTTTTTGGTGTTACTTACTAAGGTAAATTATTAATAAAGTATTTCTTTTTGGTTTTTTTATATGATTTTTGCTGCTAGTGCAGAAGCTCAGCCACTGGAAGCGCTGAGCCCCTGCACTGACCGGGCAGAAAGTGTTGATATTTCAGCATCTCCTGCACGATCATGCTGTGATCGGTCAGTCAGACTGACTGACCTATCACAGTGTTCTGCTGCTAAGCACCGCACAGCAGAATGAAGGCACCAGATAAGCAAACTCAGCAGAAGCACCACTGCACCCAGAGAGCTCCTTACTCCAGCTTGGTCATTGCAGATTGCTTTAACACCGACAGTCAGCCGATGCATCAGGTGACCTTATAAAGGAAGGTGGGAATGGTCACCGCCCACATCAGCTGACCCAGCAGCAATGCAATTACACCAGCTTGCCAGTGAGGAAAAACTGACATTTAACCCCGCTGGCCTGAAAGGAAAAAAGGTTTAACTCAATGGAACCAGATCTGCCACAAATGCAAAAATAGATAGTGATTCACAGGCTATACTTTGTGACAATACTAAACGTGGAAGAAGGTAATGACATGAATAATTTACATACACAATAGTAAAAATGAATGTGTGCAGAATAGTCTTTCATTAACGCTTGCTAAAATAAAGATGTGGCGACCTCTCTGCTACGTGGCAGGCTACTGGCTTAAATAAAACCCCAGACTCATTAACTTATCTTTTTTTATTCTCTGGACACTTGAATACGAATTAAACAAGATAAATTGTCTCCATTCTCAGTGTGGTAATGGAGGTTATGAAATTCCAAGCAGATTAACGCTTCTTTAATTCCTTCCCGCTTCACTTGACACACACTTTACCAGGCAGAGACCTCTTCTAGGAATAGCTCCGATAAAACAAGGAGATGAAAACGACGGAATGAGCCGGGGGCGGCAGGTACCAGGAAAGTTCAAACTCCTATTCAGTCCTAGCTTAAATTCCTCAAAAATACATACAAACAAAGTATGTGAACCCAGAAATCTACATGTATATGAATGCGTCTGTACATCCAAATTCACAAGTTTGGCACCTAAGGCATATGTATATACTCATTGACCCAAGTGTGCAGGGATTACATCAGCCTTATCTGGTTAGTAAACTCTGTGATGTTAAACACCTGTTCCGGATCCACACTTTTCTTCCTTCACCCTGGTCCGCTAGACTTTCTTGTGCTGGGCTACCTGCAAAGCCAGACATGTAGCATGCTCATATGTATTGACTTTTAGTTTATCTGTGAACACTACCTGTCAGTGGTCTCCAGGACTTCACCCGTCTGTCTGCATCTTTCAGTAACCCTTCTACATGTTCGCTTTTGGCTTCCAGGATGTCTCCTGTCTGCTTGCAGCTTTCAGGACTTTATTAACATTTTTAATTTGCCTTTGCTACGTGTCCGCCTGTGGCTTCCTGAAGGTCTCCCACTTGCCAGTGGTTTCCTGCATCATGCCTGCTTGCCTGTCGTCTCCTTGATGTCTCCAGCCTCACAGTGGTTTCCATCATCCCGGCTGCTTGTCTATTTTTTCCTGGACGTCTCCCGCCTGTCAGTGGTTTCCAGAATCCTGCATGCCTGTGATTTCCTGATGTCTCCCACCTGCCTGTCTGCGGTCTCCGGAACGTTTCCTGCTTGCCAACGGCTTCCAGCATCCAGCCTGCTTGACTATGGCATCCTTGAAGTCTCCCAACTGCCTGTGGTTTCCAGCATCCCACATGCCTTCGCTATTCTGGACGTTTCCTATTGCCTGCAGAATCTGGGATGTTTCCTGCTTGTGGTTTCCAGTATTCCACCTGTCCACCTGTGGTTTCCAGTCCCTCAGCTGTCCGTGGTCCTCGTGCTCCATCTAGCTCTGCTACACCGATGTCCATGTGATCTTGGGTTTGAAGGATCCACCTTACTTAGTGAGCCCACTTAATGTAACATCATTATGTTAAAGCACGATGAATGGATGACGTTGGGGGGCCTGCTAATCAGAAGAGCTACAGGTAGTAGGAGGTCTTGCTGCCATGGACTATCAACTAGGCCAATGGCCCAAGGATTCTGTATCATTTTTTAATAATTTTAGTGATAACTTTTTAAAGATGGGAAATCTCTTTAGCCATAGAAACTTTTTTAAGATATTTTTTTTTAAAGCACTGAAAATTAGCTGAAAATTTAAAAAAATTATTTCCCTGCGGTTTGTGTAGCATCCCGTTTCCCTGTTATGAATGCCACAATTAAAGAGGAAAAAAAAAAGTTTTTTTATGCAAATCCGACATTTTAAATTAATGAAAAGCTTAACATAAAGTGACTTTATACTTTAAATACTTTAAAGCTCTGATGAAGGAACAGGAAACAATGCTGCAAAAATTTAAATAACAAAACTTTTTCAATCAGTGCGAGAATTTCTATGAAAAACCAAAATTTATTCCCGCAGAACGGATGGTGGAATAAAAAATACCAAAGTTTATAACATATTCAGGGGGAATGGGCATCTTGGGGCACCGAAAAGATTGGAATGAAACCGTCACCTCTCTCCATTTTAGAAGTTTTAATTATACCTCTTCTGCACGAGGTCGTGGTCACTCGCAGCTTGCCTGTATTCAATAGTCCTGTCGAGAAAAGGGGATAACGGGCATTTGTACCTATCGAGACCCCGGGTTCTTTCATCGCGCTTATTTGCATTTTTTATTATTGCAGAGATTTCCCATTGAAACCCTTTTCACTCCTACTGGGACATAAAACCTTTAATAGCAAAAAGTGAGCATGCAAATTAAAAATGCCATTAATCAAAATGCTACAGGAAATTTGGGGGGCTGGAACAAGAAGGCATAAAAAAAGCATGCACTCTCCATACTCTATAGGCCCCCAAAAATGACGGATAGGCTTTCAAAAGGGGGGAGGTAAATAAAATTTCCATCGGCTAGACAATAGGGGGACCATTCGCGGAGGGCGGGGCAGTTTAATTTGCAGAGTGCATCAACTGCACTAGGGAAATGACTGATGAAGATGGGGATAACTCCTGGAGGTTGGGATCAGATGACACTGCTTTTTTTTCCATCCTGGCAAATTTTAATTTGATATTATTTTTAAAATTTTTTAATCGGGCGGGGTAAATGCCTTTGGGAGCTGCTATTTTTTTACCCTTCCATTTAAAAGCCTCAAACAAGGATCATAAAGACTGTCTCAAAGGATTACCCCGGTTCATATGGAATAATAAGTACTCCCTCTGGGAGACCTGCCCGCCATACTACATGGTTGCAGGGCATTTGAAAAGTCCATTGAAATTTAACGTTACTGTGTGGTTGGCCCACAGCCTACGTAGACACCGGGATCATCAGCCCCCCCTACTGTGACGCCGAGAACAATTGGGCCCCCGCTAGCGGACACCGGGGGTCAGTCGCCCCCCGCCTACGTAGACTCCCGGGGTCAGTCACTCGAGCCCTTTTG
>JARQOD010000001.1:937730062-937796978 GCA_033576555.1 Oophaga sylvatica
GAGCTTGCTCAGGAATGGCAGCAGGCAGGTGTGAGTGCATCTGCACGCACTGTGAGGCGGAGACTCTTGGAGCAAGGCCTGGTCTCAAGGAGGGCAGCAAAGAAGCCACTTCTCTTCAGAAAAAACATCATGGACAGACTGATATTCTGCCAAAGGTACAGGCAGTGGACTGCTGAGGACTGGGGTAAAGTTATTTTCTCTAATGAATCCCCTTTTCGATTGTTTGGGACATCAGGAAAACGCCTCATTCGGAGAAGACAAGGTGAGCGCTACCACCAGTCTTGTCTCATGCCAACTGTTAAGCATCCTGAAACCATTCATGTGTGGGGTTGCTTCTCAGCCAAGGGAATCGGCTCTCTCACAGTCTTGCCTAAAAACACAGCCATGAATAAAGAATGGTACCAGAATGTCTCCAAGAGCAACTTACCCCAACCCTCCAATAGCAGTTTGGCGATCAACAATGCCTTTTCCAGCATGATGGAGCACCTTGGCATAAAGCAAAGGTGATAACTAAATGGCTCATGGAACAAAACAGAGATTTTGGGTCCATGGCCTGGAAACTCCCCAGATCTTAATCCCATTGAAACTTGTGGTCAATCATCAAGAGATGGGTGGACAAACAAAAACCTAAAAATTCTGACAAAATGAAAGCATTGATTGTGCAAGAATGGACAGCTATCAGTCAGGATTTGGTCCAGAAGTTGATTGAGAGCATGCCAGGGAGAATTGCAGAGGTCCTGAAGAAGGGTCAACACTGCAAATATTGACTTGCTGCATTAACTCATTCTAACTGTCAATATAAGCTTTTGTTACTCATATGTTTGCAATTATTATATTTCTGTCTGTGATAAAAACATCTGTCAAACACACATAAAAACCAGAGGGCAGCAGATCATGTGAAAATATAATATTTGTGTCATTCTCAAAACTTTTGGCCATGACTGTACAGCATATGACAGTAATTTTGTGCCCCATAATTTTATATAATATATGTATTCATTTTTTTTATTTTAGTTTTAAGCCCAAATGTTTCAAAGGTTAAAAATAACCTACAAAAGGCTTACTCACTAGCCGCTGCTCCAGCACTGGCTGTACGCTGCTGTCTAGTGATTGTTAACATGCAGTGTCACGGCCGATCACAGTCATCAGTGGCTTGTCCTATCTACAACGACAAAGTCACTGACCCAGTGATTGGCTGCAGCGGTAATGAAGTCATCACTGTAAAAGTAAAAAGCCAGCACTGGATCAGGGGCCGGTTAGTAAACTTCTTAATTTTAAGCATTGAAGCCTACTGAAATCCTCCATACACAGTTTAGATGCCGTTTTCTGCCTATTGTAGCACAGACGTAATGCTTACTCGAGAGTACACAGAGGGTGAAATAGGTAACGAACACATAACTAATTTTCTAAGTGAATATATTTCTAAAGCTGCCTTTTGGCCTCCAAATATGGTGTGTATTATGGCATCCAAGAGTTCAACTGTGCTCTCATCTGACCAGACTATATCCTCCCAGTATTTCACAGACTGGTCGAAATGCTGTTGAGAAAACCTTAAATGCACATGAACATGCTTTTTGTTCAGCAATGGAGTCTTGCATGGTGAGTGTGCATACAGGCCAAGGAGGGTTGTGTGATGAGTGCGCATACAGGCCAAGGAGGTTGTGTGATGAGTGCGCATACAGGCCGTGGAGGTTGTGTGATGAGTGCGCATACAGGCCGTGGAGGTTGTGTGATGAGTGCGCATACAGGCCGGGAGGTTGTGTGGTGAGTGCGCATACAGGCCGTGGAGGTTGTGTGGTGAGTGCGCATACAGGCCGTGGAGGTTGTGTGGTGAGTGCGCATACAGGCCGTGGAGGTTGTGTGATGAGTGCGCATACAGGCCGTGGAGGTTGTGTGGTGAGTGCGCATACAGGCCGTAGAGGTTGTGTGGTGAGTGCGCATACAGGCCGTGGAGGTTGTGTGGTGAGTGCGCATACAGGCCGTGGAGGTTGTGTGGTGAGTGCGCATACAGGCCGTGGAGGTTGTGTGGTGAGTGCGCATACAGGCCGTGGAGGTTGTGTGGTGAGTGCGCATACAGGCGTGGAGGTTGTGTGACGAGTGTGCATACAGGCCATGGAGGTTGTGTGATGAGTGTGCATACCGGCCGTGGAGGTTGTGTGATGAGTGTGCATACAAACCGTGGAGGTTGTGTGATGAGTGCGCATACAGGCCATGGAGGCTGTGTGATGAGTGCGCATACAGGCCAAGGAGGTTGTGTGATGAGTGCGCATACAGGCCATGGAGGTTGTGTGATGAGTGCCATACAGGCCATGGAGGTTGTGTGATGAGTGTGCATACAGGCCATGGAGGTTGAGTGATAAGTGAATACAGGCCGTGGAGATTGTGTGATGAGTGCGCATACAAACCGTGGAGGTTGTGTGATGAGTGCGCATACAGGCCATGGAGGCTGTGTGATGAGTGCGCATACAGGCCAGGAGGTTGTGTGATGAGTGCGCATACAGGCCATGGAGGTTGTGTGATAAGTGAATACAGGCCGTGGAGATTGTGTGATGAGTGCGCATACAGGCCATGGAGGTTGTGTGATGAGTGGCATACAGGCCATGGAGGTTGTGTGATGAGTGCGCATACGCCATGGAGGTTGTGTATGCAGGCCATGGAGGTTGTGTGGTGAGTGCGCATACAGGCCGTGGAGGTTGTGTGTGAGTGCGCATACAGGCCGTGGAGGTTGTGTGATGAGTGCGCATACAGGCCGTGGAGGTTGTGTGGTGAGTGCGCATACAGGCCGTGGAGGTTGTGTGGTGAGTGCGCATACAGGCCGTGGAGGTTGTGTGGTGAGTGCGCATACAGGCCGTGGAGGTTGTGTGGTGAGTGCGCATACAGGCGTGGAGGTTGTGTGGTGAGTGCGCATACAGGCCATGGAGGTTGTGTGATGAGTGCGCATACAGGCCATGGAGGTTGTGTGATGAGTGTGCATACAGGCCATGGAGGTTGTGTGATGAGTGTGCATACAGGCCGTGGAGGTTGTGTGATGAGTGTGCATACAGGCCATGGAGGTTGTGTGATGAGTGCGCATACAGGCCATGGAGGTTGTGTGATGAGTGCGCATACAGGCCAAGGAGGTTGTGTGATGAGTGCGCATACAGGCCATGGAGGTTGTGTGATGAGTGCGCATACAGGCCATGGAGGTTGTGTGATGAGTGTGCATACAGGCCATGGAGGTTGTGTGATGAGTGCGCATACAGGCCGTGGAGGTTGTGTGATGAGTGCGCATACAAGGCCATGGAGGTTGTGTGATGAGTGCGCATACAGGCCATGGAGGCTTGTGTGATGAGTGCGCATACAGGCCAGGAGGTTGTGTGATGAGTGCGCATACAGGCCATGGAGGTTGTGTGATAGTGAATACAGGCCGTGGAGATTGTGTGATGAGTGCGCATACAGGCCATGGAGGTTGTGTGATGAGTGCGCATACAGGCCATGGAGGTTGTGTGATGAGTGCGCATACAGGCCATGGAGGTTGTGTGATGAGTGCGCATACAGCAGTGGAGGTTGTGTGATGAGCGCGCATACAGGCCATGGAGGTGTGTGATGAGCGCGCATACAGGCCGTGGAGGCTGTGTGATGAGTGCGCATACAGGCCGTGGAGGCTGTGTGATGAGTGCGCATACAAGCCATGGAGGTTGTGTGATGAGTGAATACAGGCCATGGAGGTTGTGTGAGGAGTATGCATACAGGCCATGGAGGTTGTCTGGTGAGTGTGCATACAGGCCATGGAGGTTGTGTGATGAGTGTGCATACAGGCCATGGAGGTTGACTGCATTACTCAGTTTTCTTTGGAACAATTGTACCTACTGATTCCGGGTCTTTCTCTAGCTCTCCACAGGTGGTTCTTGGCTCTAGGACAACTCTTCAGATAATTCTATTTACTCCAACAGATTTCATGCAAGGAGCACCTGGTCGTGGCCGGATTAAAGTGAAACAATGTTCTTTCCACTTCGGGATTATAACCCTCTACAGTGCTCAGTGGAACTTTCAGTAGTTTAGAAATTCTTCTGTAAGTATTGCCAACAATAATGTTGCGAAGGTCTTGAGACAGCTCACTAGTTTTACCCATCATAAAACATTTCTTGTGTGGCACCTTGGTGATGAGACACCTATTTATAGACCATCAGTTGAACCAGCTGATATCTTTCACTAAGTGGCAGGATTGCTTTCCAATTACTGACAGATTTCAGCTGGTGTAATTTTCTCATTATTACACAAAACAATTTATGGACGTCACTGGTTTTATTTCTTTGCCTGTGTGGATTGGAAGGGTTGTTACCGATATCTGGTGAGAATTTCATTTCAATAGCACCTTTAGAAATATATTTACTTAGAAAACTGATGACGTGTTCAATACTTATTTCACCCGCTGTATGTCTCGGGTTTGCTGTACTGTCTAACACCACATCTGCTGGTGACATCAATTAAAAATAATGGCAGGTGATGTGATGTGAGAAGTGGTTTTAGAAAGTGGCATTTACAACGGTGGTTCACACCTCGGTACAGCCATTTCTGAAAACGTTTCCATGCCATTCTCGGATCTGCCATTTCGGTCATTCCCACCCGTTCTGAAGCGATATGACCACTGCAGCCAATCACTGGCCTCAGCAATGATATTAACATGTACGGCACATGACCAGAGGTTAGTGATTGGCTGTGGCTCTCATGTGGGGCCACCAGCATATTATTAGGCCTATGTCAGATCTTTGCACCACTTGTTATCATCTACCGGACCCCCACCATTCCTCCGTAGCCTGCATCTCTACCACCGACGGTCTGGTTGCCACTTCCGCAAGTAGAGACAGCAGGCTGACTGCTACAGCTAATAGTGCTGCAATGGTCACATTACGAGGCAGCAAAAAACACCGCGCTATGGACAAGAGGGATCGATTTTTATTTTCAGACTATGCTGGGCCAGGTTTCAGAAGAAAAAAAAAAGTGGGGTGGACAAGCTCTTTAAAGTCTTTATCAAATTAGCATTTTTGTTGTTTTTTTTTTTAACCCCAAAATGCAGAATGTTCTGGTTTCAGAAGGCTCCACAATCATGGGGAAGACTGCTGACTTGACAGATGTGCCAATACACAGAAGGAAATAGCAGCCAAAAAATCCCATAAAAATTACTTTATTAACAACGTATGTTTAAAATTACATAGGATAGGTAATTCGAACATCTGGGGAAAGTATAATCCCTCCATGAGGATCTGGTCAAGACCAAATAGCTGATGATACAATCAAAGTTTTCTACACACATGTGCTGCACATATAGACCCCTGGGGTGGATCTGGGTCCTGATCTGAAGGCTGAGTTATACTTCTGTTAAAGGTAGTATTGCACTATAGGCTGGGTTCATTATGTCTATATTATCTAGCACTATGCTATTACTGCAAGTGGTCTATATGTGCAGCACATGTGTGTAGAAAACTTTGATTGTATCATCAGCTATTTGGTCTTGACCAGATCCTCATGGAGGGATTATACTGGCATTCCTTATGACTTTCCCCAGATGTTCGAATTACCTATCCTATGTAATTTTAAACATACGTTGTTAATAAAGTAATTTTTATGGGATTTTTTGGCTGCTATTTCCTTCTGTGTATTGGCTTAGCTCTTTGGCAGTTTCCCTATTAGTCCTATTTATTTTGATTATAATCATTGGTATAACTTGGGGTGATGTTTTCCACCTTTATTCTGTTACATGACTTGACAGATGTCCAGAAGGCAGTCAATGACACACTCCACAAGGAGCGTAAGCCACAAAAGATCATTGCTAAAGAAGCTGACTGTTCACAGAGTGCTGTGTCAAAGCATATTAATGGAAAGTTGAGTGGAAGGAAAAAGTGGGGTAGAAAAAGGTGCACAAGCAACCGGGATAACCGCAGCCTTGAAAGGATTGTTAAGAAAAGGCCATTCAAAAATTTGGGGGAGTTTCACAAGGAGTGGACTGCTGCTGGAGTCATTGCTTCAATAGCCACCACACAGAGACGTATTCAGGACATGGGTTACAAGTGTCACATTCCTTGTGTCACGCCACTCATGACCAATAGACAACGCCAGAAGCGTCTTACCTGGCCAAGGAGAAAAAGAACTGGACTGTTGCTCAGTGGTCCAAGGTGTTGTTTTCAGATGAAAGTAAAATTTGCATTTCATTTGGAAATCAGGGTCCCAGAGTCTGGAGGAAGAGTGGTGGTTTGGGGAGCCATGTCATCTGCTGGTGTAGGTCCACTGTGTTTTATCAAGACCAAAGTCAGTGCAGGCGTCTACCAGGGCATTATAGAGGACTTCATGCTTCCCTCTGCCGACAAGCTTTTTGGAGATGGAAATGTCATTCTCCAGCAGGACTTGGCACCTGTCCACACTGCCAAAAGTACCAATACCTGGTGTACAAACAACAGTATCACTGTGCTTGATTGGCCAGCAAACTAGCCTGACCTTAACCACATAGAGAATCTATGGGGTATTGCCAATAGGAAGATGAGAGACACCAGACCCAACAATGCAGACGAGCTGAAGGCTGCTATCAAAGCAACCTGGGCTTCCATAACCCCTCAGCAATGCCACAGGCTGATCGCCTCCATGCCACACTGCATTGATGCAGTAATTGATGCTAAAGGGGCCCGACCAAGTATTGAGTGCATTTACTGAACATACATTTCAGTAGGCAAACATTTTGGATTTTAAAGTCATTTTTCAAGCTGGTGTTATAAAGTATTCTAATTTACTGAGATAATGACTTTTGGGTTTTCATTGGCTGTAAGCCATAATCCTCAACATTAACAGAAATAAACACTTGAAATAGATCACTCTGTTATGACTCTATATGAGTTTCACTTTTTGTATTGAAGAACTGAAATAATTTAACTTTTTGATGATATTCTAATTTTTTGAGAAGCACCTGTATGTTGCACATTTACGTCCTATGCCAGCTCTCTGACGTTGATGCAGGCTCGCAAGCCGAGATGTTACCCTCTCGAATGCCGCTGTCAATCTGTAACGGCGGCTTTTAAAGCGCTACCCCCCACCGACATGGGTCATTTGATACGCCTCTTTTCCCCCCCATTAAAAATTAAGGAAATAAAAAAAAAAAAAAAAAAACACAAAATATATTTTTATCACTGCATTCGTGAAAGTCTGTTCTATCAAAAATATCAAATAAATTAATCAGTAAACGAGTAATGAGGAAAAAAAGTATCAGAATTACAACACCACACAATTGCAGAATTGCACTTTTTTTTGCTATTTCTCCGGACTTGGATTCTTTTCTCACTTTCCAGTACATTACATGCTAAAATGGATGGAGTCATTCAATAGTCCAACTTGTCCTGCAAAAACAACAAGCCCTCAAACTGCTGTATCTACAGAAAATAAAGGAAAGTTGTGGCTCATAAAAGAAGAGGAGGAAAAAACGGAATTACAAAAAAGAAAAATTGCCCCTTCCTAACAGGTTTAAGTTGCAGTCAACCACAACATTGGTCCAAATATTTTACAAGCCACAAAAATGTTGTAAGTCATTACATGGATCCTTCATAGGTCACCACGTAGCCTCTGGCTCAGCAGTGAGTAAGGCTATGGTTCCACGGTCCGGAACCATAGCGCTTTTGACGGAGCGGAAATTCCGCTCCGTCTAAGCCCCGCCCCTTTCTGACGCGCGATCTTTCCGGAGGTGTTCAGGACACCTCCGGAACACCTCCGGAAAGAGCGCAGGGCTTCATAGCCCTGTGTTAATTATGTTGCGGCGACGGTGCGTCGCCGCAATACGCGAGGACATGCTGCGGTCTGAAAAGACGCGCCGCATGTCCGTTTACGCAGGTTTGCCACCTGCGTATTGTTACGCATAGTGGAGACGGGATATCTTGAAATCCCCTCCACTATGCTGTAACATCTGGACGCTGCGTGTTTGGCGCTGCACCAGCGCACAGCGCCAAACACGCAGCGTTTCCTGACCGTGGAAACTCCCCTAATTCATTGTCCCAAAGGGCCAGAACAGAACAATTGTATTAGTGATACGACTAAACAGTCTGGTGAACGACCACCGATCCTGGGGTGATGTGACACTGAAAACTAGGATTCTTAACTTAGGAATGAATGATCCAATCAACAGCTAAACCATTTTTCCGCTCGTTCATCTGGGGACACGTTTACACAGGCTGATGGTGGAGGACCAGCCTTCTATGAGCGCTCATTTGCCAATTGTTGTCTTACCTACAGTACAGACCAAAAGTTTGGAGACACCTTCTCATTCAAAGATTCTTCTGTATTTTCATGACTATGAAAATTGTAGCATCACACTGAAGGCATCAAAACTATGAATTAACACATGTGGAATTATACATTACACTTTACAAAAAAGTGTGAAACAACTGAAAATATGCCTTATATTCTAGGTTCTTCAATGTAGCCACCTGTCAGCTCATTTTTCGTATATAATCTGCGGCCACCGCCATTAGGGGCTTATGTACAGTATTCTGTAATGCCGTAGATAAGAAAAGCAAGTTAGATTATACTCACTCGAGGACGGTCCTATGGGTGTTGCAGGTCCGGGGCCTCCCATCTTCATACGATGTAGTCATCCTCCTTGCTTCGTGTTGCAGCTCCTGGACCTCTCTGACGTTTCCTGGCGCCTGCGCACTGCAGTACTTTACTCTGCCCTCAACAGGGCAAATCAGTGCGCCTGCGCAGGAGCCGCGACAGAAGCAAGGAGAGGATGTCATCGCATGAAGATGGGAGGCGCCTGACCCGAAGCTGCGACGTCCACCACACCGCCCCTGGGTGAGTATTTTATAACTTGTTTTTCTTATCTTTCAGGTTACATCGGGGGGCTTATCTGCAGCATTATAGAATGCTGTAGATAAGCCCCTAATGGCGGCAGCCGCAGCTTATATGCGAAAAATGAGGTGACAGGTTCCCTTTAAACTTGATGGCTTCTTGGCCCTCACGGCCCCACCCTCAGCTCAATCTGTGCATGAATTCAGAGATGTACAGAGCACAGCGGCGGCCGCCATGAGCTCCTCTCACAGCTCTGTAAGCCATGGGGCTGTAATATGCCTGTGCGCACCAGACCTTCCTATAAGAAGCGTACATTACATGACATTCGCGGGGGGCTCGGCTGGCACAGCCGGACTGGGGGATTTCAGTTGGTGTCAATCATGGCCACAGTCCCCTCCTGACTGCACAGAGACAGCAGGAGCAGGGCACAACACATGGAAGAGGCACAGCAGCAAGACAGGAAAAATACCCATTTAATAAAGAGTAAAGGAGAAAATTCTCTGTGGGATTGTGCTGCCCATAGAAACCAGACATGAGGCGTCATAAGTGAAGATCAGGGGCTAAGGACTATGGTTTCTCATTGTGGAGAGTGACAAGCCAGGCCTGGCATGTCAGAGTGAGGAGACTTAGGCTGTGTTTCCACGCTCAGGAAACACAACGCTTTGGACGGAGCGGAAAGTCCGCTCCGCCCAAAGCCCTGCCCACTTTTGAACGCGCGCTCAATCCGGATGTGTTCATGGAACACATCCGGATTGACCGCAGGGCTACATAGCCCTGTGTTATTTCCCTTGCGGCGACGCAAGGGAATAGGACATGCTGCGGTCTAAAAAGATGCGCCGCATGTCCGGAAATGCAGGTCTTCCGCCTGCGTGTTTTACAGCATAGTGGAGACGGGATTTCTTGAAATCCCTCCACTATGCTGTAACATCTGGACGCTGCGTGTTTGACACTGCGCCAACGCACAGCGTCAAACACGCAGCAAATCCAGACTGTTTCCTGACCGTGGAAACACACCCTTATAGGCCATGCATACTCCTCTGGGAAATTAAATATGCAAATTTCATCTTCAGAGGGGAAGAGAACTAGAGCTCTAGCGCCACCTATAGGAAGTAGCGGTCCTACAAATCACTATGAATCTCCCCGTGTCTGCAACCGAGTTTCAGGTCTGGCTTTCACCATAAGTCATGTGACAAGGCTCCTTACAAGGTCCAAGCTGACTTGTAGGATCGCTGCTTCCTATAGGTGGCGCTAGAGATCTAGTCGTCCTATCTGAAGAGGCAATTTGCATATTAGTGCAGGTTATAATCCCAGGACGGTTGCTACAGGCAACACCCGCAGCGCACATAGTATGTGTGTCATTTCCAGCACTCAGCGTACAGCCGTCATTACCTGTCCATGTTCTCTGCTCAGGCACGTAATAATACTTATTCCCATAGTGGTCAGTGCCCATGTGGTGTCTCACTGTCCCCAGTGTCCTCTGCAGGAGGGAGCGCAGCTTGTCCATGATGTGTGAGGGACTAAACGAGGAAGACACAGAGCGTGCTCTATCGGCACAAGCCCGCACGACGTGATTGGCCCTAGTAATTAGGGTAACCCCGCCTACACCAGCTATAACCAATCACACGCCCGTCTTTTCGGAACATTGACAAACAGTCCCGCCTCCCCAAATATAGCCAATCAGGACATAGTCGGCTTCGCAGATTGTAACGCTACTGAGCTCATGGCTGACCACAATTCCGCCCCCTCTCATGATAAAGAGCGATAGCGTCCATTCCGTGCCACGGCTGCGTCTCCGCCCGCTGCTTGTCATGAACACTAGAGGGAAAGCTGTGTCACTGCAAGTAGTCTTCTCATAGTGCAGCCGCCGCCATTTTGTAAAAGTTTAAATGCCCCGGTCATGCGCGAAGAAAGCATGTGCAGCAGAGACTGATTCATTTACCATGACAAATATGCCGGCACTGCAGGGTGGAAGCTATAGAGGAGGGGATGGACGCTATAGAGGAGGGGTGGACGCTGTATAGGCGCTATAGAGGAGGGGGTGGACGCTATAGAGGAGGGGGTGGACGCTATAGAGGAGGGGTGGACACTGTAGAGGCGCTATAGAGGAGGGGTGGACGCTGTAGAGGCGCTATAGAGGAGGGGGTGGACGCTATAGAGGAGGGGTGGACGCTGTAGAGACGCTATAGAGGGGGTGGACGCTATAGAGGAGGGGGTGGACGCTGTAGAGGAGGGGTGGACACTATAGAGGAGGGGTGGACGCTATAGAGGAGGGGTGGACGCTTGTAGAGGCGCCATAGAGGAGGGGGTGGACGCTATAGAGGAGGGGTGGACACTATAGAGGAGGGGTGGATGCTGTAGAGGAGCTATAGAGGAGGGGGTGGACGCTATAGAGGAGGGGTGGATGCTGTAGAGGAGCTATAGAGGAGGGGGTGGACGCTATAGAGGAGGGGTGGACACTATAGAGGAGGGGTGGATGCTGTAGAGGAGCTATAGAGGAGGGGTGGACGCTATAGAGGAGGGGTGGACACTATAGAGGAGGGGTGGATGCTGTAGAGGAGCTATAGAGGAGGGGTGGACTCTATAGAGGAGGGGGTGGACGCTTTAGAGGCGCTATAGAGGGGGTGGACACTATAGAGGAGAGGTGGACGCTGTAGAGGCGCTATAGAGGAGGGGGTGGACGCTATAGAGGGGTGGACACTATAGAGGAGGGGTGGATGCTGCTATAGAGGAGGGGGTGGACGCTATAGAAGAGGGGTGGACGCTGTAGAGGCGCCATAGAGGAGGGGGTGGACGCTATAGAGGAGGGGTGGACGCTGTAGAGGCGCTATAGAGGAGGGGGTGGACGCTATAGAGGGGTGGACACTATAGAGGAGGGTGTGGACGCTATAGAGGAGGGGGTGGACGCTATAGAGGAGGGGGTGAACGCTATAGAGGGGGTGGACGCTATAGAGGAGGGGTGGACGCTATAGAGGAGGGGTGGACGTTATAGAGGCGTTATAGAGGAGGGGTGGACGCTATAGAGGCGTTATAGAGGGGGTGGACGCTATGGGGCACAGGGAGGACTCTATGGAGCAGTGGGGTGGACTCTATGGAGTCGCGCGGTGGCGCAGGGTATACGCTGTGGAGGCACTGTAGATGCGCCCAGGATGTATGATATTATATATATGATATATGGTCTATTTTCAGGGGATGTCTTTTATTTTCCGGGGAAAGTCCAAATTTATTCTTGAACAAAAAAACACTTATTCAAATATGATCCTGTCATCACAATCTGGAGCATCAGCATAAACTCTCCAGACCCTGAAGTCCATCATGAATTTCTTGAGTTTCTATTAATGTCACACAGAACCCCAAAAATGAGCCGGAGAGAAATGTTTACACCTTCAGCGTAATATTTTATTGCACACCCTTTGGAATAAATAAGGCTTCTTTTACACTTGCCGTGTTTTTGCGGACCGTTTTTGCAGCCCCAATAGATTTCTATGGGACCGCAAAACCGGGCTGTAAAAATTCATCGGAACGCCGTATGGCCGTGAGTGCCGTATTTACGGACGTGAAAAAATATCGATATTTTTCAGAGCTTACGGACACGGCTCACATTGAAAACAATGGGGCCGTAAAAACAACGGAAGCTTGCCCTGTGTGTTGATTTTACTGTACACCGTGAAGACCGTGTTTGCGGAACGCTGTAATTTTTTTTCTCTACTATTCCAAACCAGAAAAACGGCGATCCGAGAAGATTTTTTTGGCAGACCGTGAAAATTACGGCAATACGGGCCGCAAAAAAACACGGCAAGTGTAAAAGAAGCCTTACTGCAATCAGTCGCTTCCTACAACCATCAACAAGCTTCTTGCACCTCTCAGCTGGAATTTAGGAGCGCTCTGCAAACTGCTCCAGGTGTCTCATATTTGAAGACGCCTTCTCCCAATAACGATTTTAAGATCTCTCCACAGGTGTTTCTTTTTCTCTTTTTTTTTGTGTGGTTCCAAAACACACAAAGGAGGTAAACACGTGTATAACAAAATATGTGTCATTACAATAATTTTCTGGGAAAAATACTTCATTTTCTGGAACAATTTCAAGGATGCCAACATTTTCGACCATGAATGTATAAGAAAAATGAGAATTCCTCTGGAATAAGACATCATATCACAGATATCAAGGTATTATTTTATTCAGCTTCCTATTACCTACATGCACATATAGACGGCTTAGGAGGGACAGATTCTCATTAGAAATCTTACACAGAAATGTACTTACACATGCATATACACACACTGCACATACATACACATGCATACCTCCCAACAGTCCCGGATTGAGCGGGACAGTCCCGATTCAGACCCTCCCACCCGCTGTCCCGCTCGGGACGCTATGTGTCCCGCAGTGAGCGAAGCTGCCACGCCCCCCATCCTCACCCTCCCTGTCTCTCCACCTCTGTCCCCCACACCAAGCAACGACGTCTCCTCTTCTGTGAGCACAGGACCTGTGATGAGGTCACAGGATGGGAGCAGTTAGGGGGTCACATGACCGGGGTTCTCTGTGCAGGTCTCTGGTGTGCTGGTTGTCATGGTGCTGGATGAAGGGAAGTTTATGTGTGAGGTCAGGAGGGGTTTACAGAGTGGATATAGCAGTGCTGTTGTGTGTATGGAGCGGAGCCGTGTGTGTACGAGGTGTACGGAGTGGAGCCGTGTGTGTACGAGGTGGATGTAGCAGTGCTGTGTGTGTATGGGGCGTACGAAACGGAACCCTGTGTGTACGAGGTGTACGGAGCTGAGCCGCTCAGCTTCGTACACACAGGGCTCCGTGATTGAGCCGTGTGTGTACGAGGTGTATGATGCAAAGCCGCATGTGTACAAGGTTTACGGAGTGGAGCTATGTGTGTACAAGGTGCACAGAGCAGAGCTGCATGTGTACAAGGTTTATGGAGTGGAGCCATGTGTGTACTGAGTGGAGCCGTGTGTGCACAAGTTGTACTGAGCGGAGCCGTGTGTGCGCGAGGTGTACGGAGCGGACCCGCATGTGTACAATGTTTACGGAGTGGAGCCATGTGTGTACTGAGTGGAGCCGTGTGTGGGCGAGGTGTACGGAGCGAAGCCGTGTGTGCACGAGGCATACAAAGCGGAACCGTGTGTGTATGAGGTGTGCAGAGCCGTGCGTGTACAAGTTGTATGGTGGGGAGCATTCATACCTCCCAACCATCCCTGATTCAGCGGGACAGTCCCGATTTTGAGAGCCCCATCCTTGAAATTGGGGATGTCGGTCATGTGAGCGGATCATGATCTGTCCTGCACGTGAGCCGGGCTGCTGTAGAATCTTTATAGAATCTTTATTTCTTTCTCTCTCTAATCCTTTTTTTCTTTTTCTCTCTCTCTGTTCTTTCCTCTCTTTCTTTCTCTCTCTGTTCTTTTTCTTTCCCCTATTTCTTTCTCTCTGTTCTCTTTCTTTCCCATCTTTCTTTCGCTCTCTCTGTTCTCTTTCCCCTTTCTTTCTCTCTGTTCTTTCTTTATCTTTCTTTCTCTCTCTGTTCTTTCTTTCACTCTGTTCTCTTTCCCCTTTCTTTCTCTCTGTTCGTTCTTTATCTTTCTTTCTCTGTTCTTTCTTTCCCATCTTTCTTTCTCTCTCTGTTCTTTCTTTCTCATCTTTCTTTCTCTCTCTCTGTTCTTTCTTTCTTTCTTTCTGTCTGTTCTTTCTTTCCCCTTTCTTTCTCTCTATCTCTGTTTCTTTCTTTCCCCTTTTTTTCACTCTGTTCTTTTTTTTCTGTCCACTCTTTCTTTCTCTCTGTTCTTTTTCCTTCTTTCTCTGTTTTTTTTCTTTCCCCTCTTTCTTTCCCCTATTTCTTTCTCCTCTCTGTTCTTCCTTTCCCCTCTTTATTTTTTTCTCTCTCTCTGTCCTTTCTTTCTCTCTCTGTTCTCTTTCTTTCCCCTCTTTCTCTCTTCTTTCTTTCTCTTTCATTCCCCTCTTTCTTTCTCTCACTAAGCTGTCTTTCCTTCTCTCTGTTCTTCCTTTTTCTCTTTGTTCTTTCTTTCTCTCTCTTCTTTCTTTTTTTCTTTCTCTCTGTTCTTTATTTTTCTCTCTGTTCTTTCTTTCTCTCTGTTCTCTTTCTTTACCCTCTTTATTTCTTTTTTTCTCTCTCTGTTCTTTCTTTCTTTACCCTTTTTCTTTTTTTCTCTCTCTCTGTTCTTTTGTTCTGTCCCCTCTTTCTTTTTCTCTCTGTTTCTTTCTTATTCTCTCTGTTCTTTGTTTCTCTCTCTGTTCTTTCTTTCCCATCTTTCTTTCTCTCTGTTCTTTCTTACCCATCTTTCTTTCTCTCTGTTTCTTTCTCTCTCTCTCTGTTCTTTCTTTCCCCTCTTTCTCTCTCTCTGTTCTTTCTTTCCCCTTTCTTTCTCTCCCCCTCTGTTCTTTCTTTCCCCTCGTTTTTTTGTCTGTTTTTTTTTCTGTCCGCTCTTTCTTTCTCTGTTCTTTCTTTGTTTTTTCTTTCTCTCTCTCTGTTCTCTTTCCCTTTCTTTCTCTCGTTCTTTCTTTTTCTCTGTTTTCTTTTTTCTCTCTCTCTGTTCTTTCTTTCTTTTCCTCAGTACCAGCCACTATGCCCATAATGCCAGCCACTGTGCCCTCAGTACCAGTCAGTGTGATCAGCATGGGTCATGGATATGGGTGTGACTAGTTGTGAAATGGGTGTGGTCGGGGACGTGGCCTAAATTTGCTGCGACACGATACGCGCGCCGCAGCCTTTGTCCCTCTTTCCCATCTTCAAAAGTTTGGAGGTATGCACATGTATATACACACTGCACATACATACACATGTACATACACACACTGTCTCCTCTTCAGCTCTAGATGCTGGCCCTGACTGTAACTAGGGTTTATTTTTGGAATAGGTCTAATATTTCAAGCATACCCCAAAAACACTGTAAAATCATGTTAGCGCTAATTTTCGGAGCAGGTCTTATTTTTGGGGAAGCAAAGTGTATGTAACACAGCCGACACCTGCACTGTATGTAGGGTGTCCACATCCTGAGTCTGCTACATATATTAATAGCGCATGGCTGCTGTACATATATGGCATCTGTTGCTATGAATTAATCCCTTAATGACGTATAGTTATATTTATGTGTCGTGTCCCTGACTTTCATGCGGGATCGTACACTGAGCCCACATCTTTTCAGGCAGATGATGACAGATTTAATTAACAATCATGTGCTTCTAGCAGGTGTTAAATGCCTTTGTGAATCTCTGGCGGGGGTGTCATTTTACCCTCCCTTTGGTGCTCCCTTGACATGTTTGCGGGGTGCTGATGGTTTGTTGCGACAGTTGGGGGGTCTGCTGAAGGCCCCTGTAATTGTCATGCTGATTCTTCTGTGTAAACCAGGGTTTAGCTGGCACATGGACTGTTGATGAATCTACACTCTCTTCTTTCCCCTTATGTATGATGCACCGACATCGTTGAGCTGTAGAGTTTAGCCCTTTGGGGAATATCCTCTCGCCCAGTATGCCACGTTTCCCTCAGCCCGTCTCCTCATGGTTGTCCTGTATAGGTTTTTATAAAAGCTTTGGAGCAAGGTGTAACGTTTGTATTTTTGCCAAGGACAGAAAAAAATAATTTACATTACCACATGGTGTGAATAGTATCATTAAGACCTTCATCAAATGCGATTCACAGCATGCGGCCTACTGTATGGAGTGCCGCTCATGCAATGTGTAATATGTCGGATGCACGACACATAAATTAAAAACATGCTTTAGAGAACACATTGCTAACATTGGAAACAAAAACAGTGTGTATTCAGGGGCGGTCAAACATTTCATAAGCATATACAAAAATGAATTGACTAATTTTTCATTTTTTGGCATTGAAAGGGTCGTATAGCCACCTAGAAGGTGGTAATTGGCAAAGACAGGTTGCCTTACGTGAAGCTTTCTGGGTTTTCAAACTGGACACCCAAGTTTCTGAACGTCATGAATTACAGAAATGATCTTTTTTTTTGTGTATTAGTTTTTTATTTATTTTTCATGTATTCAGGAGCAAAGTCTCACTTCTCAAATGAATTTAAAAATTATGTATTTCCATAAAAAAAGTCATATTTTCTTTACCTGAATATACATAATTTTTTGGTCCCAGGTCTGCCTACTTATTTTTGTTTTTATTCCTAAGACTGATCCTTTCTGTATTTCATTGCATGTTCCTACATGTCTGCATTATTATTGAACATATACAATCCCGTTCAGCTGCAACCACAGTTTTTTTTTTCTTTTATTTTTCGTACCTAATATATTTGTATTTCTCTTTCATTAGAAATTGAGCAATCAGGTTTGCTTTCCTCGGGTGCTGCATACATGTTTCATCTTCTTATCTGCTCTTCATCTAGATGTTACAGCGATGCTGTCTCCATCTTTCTCTACCTTTGTGTATCCGCCCGGTCACCAGTCATCTGTTCCTATCTGTATTCGTAGTTATTAACCATTAAACCTCCAGTCACTCTTATGTTTTTTAAGAATTAGTTTTTATAGCTACGTTCACCTGGCGTGTCTGTGACACCTGGCCATAAATTTAACTTAGTGTCGGATGATATGTCAATATACTCTTTGAAAACCTTTATCCATGAAATTCATGGTAGTTTTTTTTCTTTTTTTTTTTCAGTAACATAGTTAGCAAGGCCGAAAAAAGACATTTGTCCATCCAGTTCAGCCTATATTCGGTCAGAATAAATCCCCAGATCTACGTCCTTCTAAAGAACCTAATAACTATAAGATACAATATTGTTACGCTCCAGGAAGACATCCAGGCCTCTCTTCAACCTCTCGACTGAGTTCGCCATCACCACCTCCTCAGGCAAGGAATTACAGATTCTCACTGCCCTAACAGTAAAGAATCCTCTTCTATGTTGGTGGAAAAACCTTCTCTCCTCCAGACGCAGAGAATGCCCCCTTGTGACCGTCACCTTCCTTGGTATAAACAGATCCTCGGAGAGATATTTGTATTGTCCCCTTATATACTTATACATGGTTATTCGATCGCCCCTAAGCCGTATTTTGTCTAGACTAAATAATCCTAATTTTGCTAATCTCTCTGAGTATTGTAGTTCCCCCCCATCCCCATTATTACTTTTGTTGCCCTCCTTTGTACTCGTTCTAGTTCCATTACATCCTTTCTGAGCATCGGTGCCCAAAACTGTACACAGTACTCCATGTGCTGTCTAACCAGGGATTTGTACAGAGGCAGTATAATGCTCTCATCATGTGTATCCAGACCTCTTTTAATTCACCCCATGATCCTGTTTGCCTTGGCAGCCGTTGCCTGGCACTGGCTGCTCCAGGTAAGTTTATCATTAACTAGGATCCCCAAGTCTTTCTCCATGTTAGATTTACCCAGTGGTTTCCCATTCAGTGTATAATGGTGATACTGATTCCTTCTTCCCATGTGTATAACCTTACATTTATCATTGTTAAACCACATCTGACACCTTTCAGCCCAAGTTTCCAACTTATCCAGATCCATCTGTAGCAGAATACTATCTTCTCTTATATTGACTGCTTTACATAGTTTTGTATCATCTGCAAATATCGATATTTTACTGTGTAAACCTTGTACCAGATCATTAATAAATATGTTGAAGAGAATAGGTCCCAACACCGACCCCTGCGGTACCCCACTGGTCACAGCGACCCAGTTAGAGAATATACCATTTATAACCACGCTCTGCTTTCTATCACTATGCCTCTTACCCATTTACACACATTTTCCCCCAAACCCAGCATTTTCATTTTGTGTACCAACCTGTGTGGCACGGTATCAAACGCTTTGGAAAAATCAAGATATACCACGTCCAATGACTCACCTTGGTCCACTCTATAGCTTACCTCTTCATAAATACTGATTAGATTGGTTTACAGGAGGGATTCCTCATAAACCCGTGCTGATATGGAGTTAAACAGTTATTCTCATTGAGATAATCCAGAATAACATCCCTCAGAAACCCTTCAAATATTTTACCAACAATAGAGGTTAGACTTACTGGCCTATAATTTCCAGGTTCACTTTTGGAACCCTTTTTGAATATTGGTATCACATTTGCTATGCACCAGTCCTGTGGAACAACCCCGTCGCTATAGTGTCCCTAACTATAAGAAATAATGGTTTGTCTATTACATTACTTAGTTCTCTTAGTACTCATGGGTGTCCGGACTCGGAGATTTATCGATTTTAATCTTATTTAGCTGGTTTCGCACCTCTTCTTGGGTTAGATTGCTGACCGTTAATATAGGGTTTTCTTTGTCTCTCTGCATTTCACCTAGCATTTCATTTTTCACCGTGAATACTGTGGAGAAGGTGTTTAATATATTAGCTTTTTCTTCGTCATCTACAACCATTATTTCACCATTTTTTAAGGGGCCTACACTTTCACTTTTGATTCTTTTACTATTGATATAGTTGAAGAACAGTTTGGGATTAGTTTTACTCTCCTTAGCAATGTGCTTCTCTGTTTCATTTTTGGCAGTTTTAACCCCTTAATGTCCACTGACGTGCAGAGTCCGTCATGGCAAGGTGCCAGTTCCAGCACCAGGACGGACTCTGCACGTCATGCCTTTGATCTACCACTGCGTGTAAACACGCAGTGGTAGATCAGTGCCGACAGCTGTCACAGACAGCTGACAGGCACGGCAAGCGGTGCGGGGACCTTTGCCGTCGGTCCCCGCACCCACAGCGCTGTGATTGGTCAGTCAATCTGACTGACCAAACACAGCAGCGATCGCGCAGGAGAAGCTTAAATTTCAGCTTCCCCAGCGCGATCAGTGCAGGAGCCGGCGCTGCAGTGGCCAGGCTTCCTGCACTGACAGCCAGGAGCGGAGCCCCCACCGCCCCTGGCTGTTAACCCCCTGACTGCTGCGATCGAGCGCGATCGCAGAGCTCAGGGGGGGAGGCAGAGGGTCGGGAGCTCCCTCTGCCTCAGATCAGCGTCCCAGCGATGTAATCGCAGGGCCCGATCTCTGCCTTGATGACCCGGGGGTTGTCATGACAACCTCCGGGTCATTTAGCTACGGGAAGCTGCTGTGATCATGTCACAGCAGCTTCCACTATAGTTGCAATGCATTGCAATGCCAGAGCATTGCAATGCATTGTAACTGCAATCAAAAGTAAAAAAAGTGAAAGTCCCATAAAGGGACAAGTTGAAAAAAATCATTTTTTAAAAAAAATTGTAAAAAAAATATTAAAAAATAATTTAAAAAAAATCCCCTAAAAAATACACATTTTTATGTAATAAAAAAATAAAAAACAAAAAAAAATACACATGTTAGGTATCGCCACGTCCGTAAAAATCCCATCTATAAAAGCGTAACCCTAGTTAACCCCTTCAGTGAAAGCCGTAAAAAAAAAACACAAAAAAGTAGTAAATTATACTTTTTCCAAGCGGTATCATTATACCGCTTGGAAAAAGTGCAATAACACGCGATCAAAAAGTCAGATATAAATAATCATGGTACCGCTGAAAACGTCATCTTGTCCCACAAAAAACAAGCCGCTATATAGCATCATCAGCGAAAAAATAAAAAAGTTATAGCTCGCATAATAAACTGATGCAAAAATAATTATTTTTTCTATAAAATTCTTTATTGTGTAAAAAACGCCAAAACATAAAAAAAATATATAAATGAGGTATCGCTGTAATTGTAGTGACCCGAAGAATAAAGCTGCTTTATCAATTTTACCACACGCGGAACGGGGAAAAAAAAAAAAAAAAACAATTCCTGAATTGCTGGTTTTTGTTCATTCTGCTTCCACAAAAATCGGAATAGGAAGCGATCAAAAAACGTTATGTGCCCGAATATGGTACCAATAAATACGTCAGCTCGTCCTGCAAAAAATAAGCCCACAGATAACTCTGTCGGCCGAAATATGGAAAAAATTATAGCTCTCAAAATACGGCGATGCAAAAAATTCTTACAAAAAATTATTCCAAAAAAAAGCATCTTTTAGAGTGTGACAGAAGCTAAACATGAAAAAAGGGTGTAAATCTGGTATCGCTGTAATCGCACCGACCCGAGGAAAAAAGTCGCCTAATCACTAATATCGCACGAGGAACGGCGTAAAAAAGAAAACCAATTCTTCACCTTTGGTAGATTTGTTCATTGTGCCTCCCAAAGATCGCAGTAAGGCGATCACAGTGGTTCCCCCCCGCATATGGGGTATCAGCGTACTCAGGACAAAATGCACAATAGCTTTTGGGGTCCTATTTCTCCTGTTACCCTTATAAAAATAAAAATTTGGGGGCAAAAAGGTCATTTTTGTGGAAAAAAATATGATTTTTTTTATTTTCACGGCTCTACGTTATAAACTTCTGTGAAGCCCTTGGGGGTTCAAAGTGCTGACCACACATCTAGATAAGTTCCTTGGGGGGTCTAGTTTGCAAAATGGGGTCATTTGTGGGGGATTTCTACTGTTTAGGCACATCAGGGGCTCTCCAAGCGCGACATGACACCCGCAGACCATTCCATCAAAGTCTGCATTTAAAAACGGTGCTCCTTTCCTTCCGATCTCTGCCATGCGTCAAAATAGTGGTTCCCCCCCACATATGGGATATCAGCGTACTCAGGACAAATTGCACAATAGCTTTTGGGGTCCTATTTCTCCTGTTACCATTATAAAAATAAAAATTTGGGGCAAAAAGATTATTTTTGTGGAAAAAAATATGATTTTTTTTATTTTTACGGCTCTACGTTATAAACTTCTGTGAAGCACTTGGGGGTTCAAAGTGCTCACCACACATCTAGAAAAGTTCCTTGGGGGGTCTAGTTTCCAAAATGGAGTCACTTGTGGGAGGTTTCTACTGTTTAGGCACATCAGGGGCTATCCAAACGTGACATGACACCCGCAGACCATTCCATCAAAGTCTGCATTTGAAAAAGGCGCTACTTCCCTTTCGAGCTCTGCCATGCGTCAAAATAGTGGTTCCCCCCCACATATGGGATATCAGCGTACTCAGGACAAATTGCACAATAGCTTTTGGGGTCCTATTTCTCCTGTTACCATTATAAAAATAAAAATTTGGGGCAAAAAGATTATTTTTGTGGAAAAAAATATGATTTTTTTATTTTCACGGCTCTACGTTATAAACTTCTGTGAAGCACTTGGGGGTTCAAAGTGCTCACCACACATCTAGAAAAGTTCCTTGGGGGGTCTAGTTTCCAAAATGGAGTCACTTGTGGGGGGTTTCTACTGTTTAGGCACATCAGGGGCTATCCAAACGTGACATGACACCCACAGACCATTCCATCAAAGTCTGCATTTGAAAAAGGCGCTACTTCCCTTTCGAGCTCTGCCATGCGTCAAAATAGTGGTTTCCCCCCACATATGGGGTATCAGCGTACTCAGGACAAATTGCACAATAACTTTTGGGGTCCTGTTACCCTTTGGAAAATAACAATTGGGGGTGGAAAGATAATTTTTGTGGAAAAGATATGATTTTTTAATTTTACTGCTCTACGTTATAACCTTCTGTGAAGCCCTTGGGGGTTCAAAGCTCTCACCACACATCTAGATAAGTTCCTTGGGGGGTCTAGTTTCCAAAATGGGGTCACTTGTGGGGGGTTTCCACTGTTTAGGCACACAGGGACTCTCCAAATACGACATGGCATCCAATCTCAATTCCAGCCAAAAAAGTCAAATGGCGCTGCTTCCCTTCCGAGCTCTGCCATGCGCCCAAATAGTGGTTTACCCCCACCTATGGGGTATCAGCGTACTCAGGACTAATTGCACAATAAATTTTGGGGTCCTTTTATCCTTTGGAAAATAAAAATTGGGATGAAAAGATCATTTTTGTGGAAAAAATATGATTTTTTAATTTACGGCTCTACGTTATAACCTTCTGTGAAGCGCTTGGGGGTTAAAAGCTCTCACAACACATTTAGATAAGTTCCTTGGGGGGTCTGGTTTCCAAAATGGGGTCACTTGTGGGGGGTTTCCACTGTTTAGGCACACAGGGACTCTCCAAATGCGACATGGCGTCCAATCTCAATTCCAGCCAAAAAAGTCAAATGGCGCTGCTTCCCTTCCGAGCTCTGCCATGTGCCCAAATAGTGGTTTACCCCCACATATGGGGTATCAGCGTGCTCAGGACTAATTGCCCAATAACTTTTGGGGTCCTTTTATCCTTTGGAAAATAATAATTGGGATGAAAAGATCATTTTTGTGGAAAAAAATATGATTTTTTAATTTTACGGCTCTACGTTATAACCTTCTGTGAAGCCCTTGGGGGTTAAAAGCTCTCACAACACATTTAGATGAGTTCCTTGAGGGGTCCAGTTTCCAAAATGGGGTCACTTGTGGGGGGTTTCCACTGTTTAGGCACACAGGGACTCTCCAAATGCGACATGGCGTCCAATCTCAATTCCAGCCAAAAAAGTCAAATGGCGCTGCTTCCATTCCGAGCTCTGCCATGCGCCCAAATAGTGGTTTACCCCCACACATGGTATATCGGTGTACTCTGGAGAAATTGTACAACAAATATTGTGGTTCATTTTCTCCTGATACCCTTGACAAAATTTAAAAAAATTGTGTTGAAAGAAAAATTTTGGGAAAAAAAGTTAAATGTTCATTTTTTCCTTCCACATTGCTTCAATTCTTGTGAAGTACCTAAAGGGTTAATAAACTTCTTGAATGTGGCTTTGAACACGTTGAGGGGTGCAGTTTTTAGAATGGTGTCACTTTTGGGTATTTTCTGTCATATTGACCCCTCAAATTCACTTCAAATGTGAGGTGGTCCCTAAAAAAATGGTTTTGTAAATTTTGTTGGAAAAATGAGAAATTGCTGGTCAACTTTTAACACTTATAACTTCGTAACAAAAAAAATTTTGGTTCCAAAATTGTGCTGATGTAAAGTAGACATGTGGGAAATGTTATTTATTAACTAATTTTTGTGACATATCTTTCTGATTTAATGGCATAAAAATTAAAAGTTTGAAAATTGCAAAATTTTCAAAATTTTTGCCATATTTCCATTTTTTTCATAAAAAAACGCAAGTTATATTGAAGAAATTTTACCACTATCATGAAGTACAATATGTCACGAGAAAACAATCTCAGAATCGCCAAGATCCGTAGAAGCGTTCCAGAGTTATAACCTCATAAAGAGACAGTGGTCAGAAATGTAAAAATTGGCCTGGTCTTTAACCTACAAAATGGCTTGGTCATTAAGGGGTTAATTAGTTTTTTAGATAAAGTATTTTTCTCCCTATAGTTTTTTAGAGCTTCCACGGTGCCATCCTGCTTTAGTAGTTTAAATGCTTTCTTTTTACTGTTAATTGCCCCTCTTACATCTTTGTTCAGCCACAGGACCTAGGCGGCGTCAGGCGAAAGAGGTGGACGGCAGATGGGGAGCTCACCGGTCGGAAGACTCCATCAGCTTGGCGGCAGGTTCGGGTCACGCGAGCGGCAGAACTTCCATCCTTGTTGTCTGCACCATCGTCTTAGCCAGTTGTTCGCATCAGTGATCCTGTTCCATCTCCTGATGCCATGCCTGTCTACTGGAAGGATAGAAGAAAAAACTACCTGTGCAAAAATTTGACCCAGCCAGGGGTCAAACCTAGAATCATCTGACCGTAGTCAGATGCGTCTTAGCCAGTTGTTCGCATCTGTGATCCTGTTCCATCTCCTGATGCCATGCCTGTCTACTGGAAGGATAGAAGAAAAAACTACCTGTGCAAAAATTTGACCCAGCCAGGGTCAAACCTAGAATCATCTGACCGTAGTCAGATGCGTTATCCATTGCGCCACTGGCCCTACTGAAATGAAATCCATATTACTTTGCCATGCTTAATGCCAACCAATAAAGCATAAGATGACATTTTGTTACTTATGAGTACATTGTACAAATTTTTAATCTCACCATTGCACTTAAAGTCCAAGGTAAAGCAAATTTAATATTGTACTGGGGAGAAATTTCAGTTTGCTGGCTAAGAAGCTTCATTGTGGGTAAATGTAAAAGGATCTCTACTGAGATTCAAACTTAAGACATCACAGCTACCAGATAGGCGCATTAACCCACAAAGCCACAAGAACAGTCAATTTGTTTATGTATTTTTTATTTGATATGTTTTCGTATATGCATGGACACGCGTGCACCTGTTATATATATGTAGGTTTTTCCTGTAAACCACCTAGATTTCTATATGAAATGTAATGTGAATTACACATAGGTATATGTATGTGCAGTATAATGTGAACATGTATATGTTGAGATTATAATTGCTTGGGTTGAACGTCACCTCCGGGGCCGGCACCCTCCTCACGGATTTCAACCTTCAGCATTGGACTGCATGGCATAGTGAGCTCAATATCCCCCTTTCCTCTGAGTTGAGCCACTGTGCTGTAACCCTATTCTATCCGTGGAAAGCAGACTGTCCACTAGATGGAGCTCTTCTATAGGAAACCCATTGAAAGGTCTCCATCATTCTGCTGACCTGGGCTTTCTGCAAAATTTACGCTATTGTAGAGAATATTACAAAATAAGTAATAATTACTTATTCCAGTGCACCCCAACTCTGCTGCGCTGCCATTCTGGTGGTCCTTGACGATCCTGCATTGATTAAAGCTCCAAGAACAAGTCAGCTAAGCTCAACAGTTATCAGTTGCTGTAGTCAGCTGGTTGGTGTCCAAGGGGGGGCCTGGAACACAGGATTCAATTACAGTAAAAGAAGGGATTTTTGGTACTTACCGTAAAAATCTCTTTCTTGGAGCCTTCATTGGGGGACACAGCACCCTCCCTAAAATTGGTACCGTGTTGGGCCCTTAGGCCGTTGGCTTTGGGTTGGCTCATAAGTCGAGTTTCTGATTACCATTTTGGCTCCTACCACTGCTTTTGCACCAACTGAGTTGCTTCGTGCCTGCCGGGGGGTGTATACTGCTGGGGAGGAGCCACCTTTTTCCTTATTTGCATAGTGTCAGCCTCCTAGTGACAACAACAACAGCATACACCTCGAAAGCTTGCAATTTGTTACCATCTTTTCAGTTAGCCATTAAAAGGTATCAACCACTGAAGACTCTCAACTCTAAATATTTTTTTAGGATTCAATTAGTAATTTATAATTACTTTATTTTATAACATTTCCTACCCTTGGGCCCCCTTTTTTTATAATCCTGGAAAATTCCTTTATTTTTGCTCTCCTGAGTTGGGCAGCTCATTATAGAGGTTGGTGAGTGTCGCGGCACCAGAGGAAAATGCAGGATTTTTAAGAGGGGTTTCTGAATGCCTTCATGCTCAGTGAGAAGGCAGTAAATTGTTTCTGATTATATCATACACTTATAAGGATCGGTTGGGGATTACTGGTAGCATTTCTATTAAACTCCTGATGGTCTGAAGTGGTTCATACCTATCTCCAGGGGTCTAAAGTGGAGGAGCATTGATATACAGTCATGGCCAAAAGTTTTGAGAATGACACAATTATTATATTTTCACATGCTCTGCTGCCCTCTGGTTTTTATGTGTGTTTAACAGATGTTTTTATCACAGACAGAAATATAATAATTGCAAACATATGAGTAACAAAAGCTTATATTGACAGTTAGAATGAGTTAATGCAGCAAGTCAATATTTGCAGTGTTGACCCTTCTTCTTCAAGACCTCTGCAATTCTCCCTGGCATGCTCTCAATCAACTTCTGGACCAAATCCTGACTGATAGCAGTCCATTCTTGCACAATCAATGCTTTCATTTTGTCAGAATTTTTAGTTTTTTGTTTGTCCACCCGTCTCTTGATGATTGACCACAAGTTCTCAATGGGATTAAGATCTGGGGAGTTTCCAGGCCATGGACCCAAAATCTCTATGTTTTGTTCCCTGAGCCATTTAGTTATCACCTTTGCTTTATGGCAAGGTGCTCCATCATGCTGGAAAAGGTATTGTTGATCGCCAAACTGCTCTTGGAGCGTTGGGAGAAGTTGCTCTTGGAGGACATTCTGGTACCATTCTTTATTCATGGCTGTGTTTTTAGGCAAGACTGTGAGAGAGCCGATTCCCTTGGCTGAGAAGCAACCCCACACATGAATGGTTTCAGGATGCTTAACAGTTGGCATGAGACAAGACTGGTGGAAGCGCTCACCTTGTCTTCTCCGAATGAGGCGTTTTCCTGATGTCCCAAACAATCGAAAAGGGGATTCATCAGAGAAAATAACTTTACCCCAGTCCTCAGCAGTCCACTGCCTGTACCTTTTGCAGAATATCAGTCTGTCCATGATGTTTTTTCTGGAGAGAAGTGGCTTCTTTGCTGCCCTCCTTGAGACCAGGCCTTGCTCCAAGAGTCTCCGCCTCACAGTGCGTGCAGATGCACTCACACCTGCCTGCTGCCATTCCTGAGCAAGCTCTGCACTGCTGGTAGACCGATCCCGCAGCTGAAACACTTTTAAGAGATGGTCCTGGCGCTTGCTGGTCTTTCTTGGGCGCCCTGAAGCCTTTTTGGCAACAATGGAACCTCTCTCCTTGAAGTTCTTGATGATGCGATAGATTGTTGACTGAGGTGCAATCTTTCTAGCTGCGATACTCTTCCCTGTTAGGCCATTTTTGTGCATTGCAATGATGACTGCACGTGTTTCTTTAGAGATAACCATGGTTAACAGAAGAGAAACAATGATGCCAAGCACCAGCCTCCTTTTAAAGTGTCTAGTGGTGTCATTCTTACTTAATCATGACAGATTGATCTCCAGCCATGTCCTCATCAACACCCACACCTGTGTTAATGTAGCAATCACTGAAAAGAGGTTAGCTGGTCCTTTTAAGGCAGGGCTGCAATGATGTTGAAATGTGTTTTGGGGGATAAAGTTCATTTTCTAGCCAAATATTGACTTTGCAAGTAAATGCTGTTAAGCTGATCACTCTTTATAACATTCTGGAGTATATGCAAATTGCCATTAGAAAAAGTGAAGCAGTAGACTTTGTAAAAATTAATATTTGTGTCATTCTCAAAACTTTTGGCCATGACTGTACATTGGGCAAAGTCATACAAACATGCTATAGAGAAAGGTGATATACCTGCAGCTGCCACTAGGGGGAGTTCAATGCGAAAGGATTTTTATGGCTAGTCATTGAACGCAATAATATAATCACATGCAGTGCCTCTAGTGGTGACATAGAGTATTACGTGCTTTAAATGGATTTTTTTCCTGAATCTAATTTTTTCCTAATCTACATACTATGATCTCCAGGTGGACCCTCTCAGATCTCATCTCTATGACATCTCAGATGAGCAAGTAAAACTACAGTGACTCTACTGGACAACCCCTTTAAGTATGCCATAAAATAGATATTTTTAGAAAGGTCTATGACATCACCACACTTATCTTTTTAATCTTTTTCTCGGTTCTCTCTTGGTTAATTTTTGGTCCTTTCTATCATCTGTTCCCAAATACTTCATGCACTCAGGTGCGCTCTGTATCTGGACATATACAGACTCTGGGTGGTGACCGGTTCATGCCGTATGACACATATAACCTTATTTATTATAAATGATGGCTGGACCATACACCTTAAGCACTTGTGAGCACGGCCCTCACTCCTTCTGTTCATTCAATTGTTTTATGTGTTACTCTCTAATATCTGATATTCAGGGTTGGACTGTGGTGTCCAGGGCCCATAGGGGGAATGGACTCTAGGCAGAGCCAGGACGAGGGGTAGGCATCTGCCTAGGGCACTTTCTCCTGCCCACCCGAGGTCACTGACATGGCTCACTCTTCTCTCTGTATTGCACCCCACCCATCGCTCCCATCCTGCTCTCAATCGTCTGTCAGACGCGAATGCAATTGCTGCGCGCATCGCCCAGGACGAATCTGTCTTCTCCCTTACTCCACTGAGATCTCCAGCGAGATGCAGGCCATTCATCTGACATCATCGTGCCGTCCAACATCCACTGCTGCACAGAGGAGACGATGGACAGAAGCCGGCATTAGGTGAGTATGAGCTTTTTTTATTGTTGTATTACTTGTATTACTGTGCAGGGAACATAAAATGAGTGGAGGGGCTGTGCTGATGAGGGAATAAAATGTGTCATGGTGCGATACTGATGGTGAAATAAAATGAGTGGAGGGGCGGTTTACATACCCCAGCAGAATTTTTGCTTTCTTGGCCTGTTTTCATAGAATATGAATGATAACGCCAACACTTTTTTTCCACTCATGGTTAGTGGTTGGATGAAGCCATTTATTGTCAAACTACTGTGTTTTCTCTTTTTAACCCCTTAACGACCAAGCCATTTTGTAGGTTAAAGACCAGGCCAATTTTTACAATTCTGACCACTGTCACTTTATGTGCTTATAACTCTGGAACGCTTCAACGGATCTTGGCGATTCTGAGATTGTTTTCTCGTGACATATTGTACTTCATGATAGTGGTAAAATTTCTTCAATATAACTTGCGTTTATTTATGAAAAAAATGGAAATATGGCAAAAATTTGAAAATTTTGCAATTTTCAAACTTTTAATTTTTATGCCATTAAATCAGAGAGATATGTCACAAAAATTAGTTAATAAATAACATTTCCCACATGTCTACTTTACATCAGCACAATTTTGGAACCAAAATTTTTTTTTGTTAGGAAGTTATAAGTGTTAAAAGTTGACCAGCAATTTCTCATTTTTCCAACAAAATTTACAAAACCATTTTTTTAGGGGCCACCTCACATTTGAAGTGAATTTGAGGGGTCAATATGACAGAAAATACCCAAAAGTGACACCATTCTAAAAACGGCAACCCTCAAGGTGTTCAAAGCCACATTCAAGAAGTTTATTAACCCTTTAGGTACTTCACAAGAATTAAAGCAATGTGGAAGGAAAAAATGAACATTTAACTTTTTTTCCCAAAATTTTTCTTTCGACACAATTTTTTTAAATTTTGTCAAAGGTATTGTAACGGGTCTGGGAGGCAGAACCTCAGAGCTTTATTATACAAGGAGACTTTCCTTGTAAAGGAGCGGGTGGCGCCCGGGGAGACAGACAGGAAGTCACTGCAAGTGACGGGGGCAGTCTCTGGACAGACAGGTGGGAGGTCACGGCAAGTGACCGGGGCAGTCTCTGGATAGACAGGCGGGTAGTCACGGCAAGTGACCGGGGCAGTCTCTGGGTAGACAGGCAGGTAGTCACGGCAAGTGACCGGGGCAGTCTCTGGGTAGACAGGCAGGTAGTCACGGCAAGTGACCGGGGCAGTCTCTGGACAGACAGGCAGGCAGTCACGGCAAGTGACCGGGGCAGTCTCTGGGTAGACAAGCAGGTAGTCACGGCAAGTGACCGGGGCAGTCTCTGGATAACCAGGCGGGTAGTCACGGCAAGTGACCGGGGCAGTCTCTGGGTAGACAGGCAGGTAGTCACGGCAAGTGACCGGGGCAGTCTCTGGATAAACAGGCAGGCAAGGGGCCGGGGCAGTCTCTGAATGGACAGGTATATACGACCTGAGATGGTGGAGCCTCCCGGTAGGCTAGCAGGCAGATGACAGATGAGCGCCCCCAAGTGAGCAGGCGAGAGTCTCTGGAATAGCCGATGGACACCGCAGGTGATGGCTGGACCTCCAGGTAGGCTTGCAAGCAGATGGCAGATGAGCGCCCCCAAGTGAGCAGGCGAGAGTCTCTGGAATTGCCGATGGTCACCGCATGTGACGGCCGAACCTCCAGGCAGGCTTGCGGGCAGGTAGCAGACAGCAAACTGGCAGGAAACAGGCAGGTAACTGGTAACGGACCCTGAACCTCCAGGCAGGCTTGCGGGCAGGTAGCAGACAGCAAACTGGCAGGAAACAGGCAGGTAGCAGACAGCAAACTGGCAGGAAACAGGCAGGTAACAGGTAACGGACCCTGAGGGCTAAAGCAGAGTAGTGAACAGTGCAATAACAACATTGCTCGGGCACCTCCATTAAGGAGGAAGTACTTTATATAGGGTGGAGTCCTCCGGCATTGGCCGGGGACCTTTTTGAAAGATGTGCGCGGCCCCTTTAAGAGCGGGGGAGCGCGCGGGCGCGCGCCCTAAGTCCAGAAGCAGGGAAGGAGCGCGCGGCCCCAGCAGGACGGAAGGAGGACGCTGAGCGCGGGTAAGGGGGGCGACGTCCCTGCCTGGCAGAGGACGCTGTCGCAGGGGAACAGCGTCCCTGCCTGGCAGAGGGCAGGGACGTCGGCGCTACAGGTATCAGTAGAAAATGAACCTTAATATTTGTTGTACAATTTCTCCTGAGTACACCGATACCCCATGTGTGGGGGTAAACCACTATTTGGCGCATGGCAGAGCTCGGAAGGGAAGCAGCGCCATTTGACTTTTTTGGCTGGAATTGAGATTGGACGCCATATCGCATTTGGAGAGTCCCTGTGTGCCTAAACAGTGGAAACCCCCCACAAGTGACCCCATTTTGGAAACTAGACCCCCCAAGGAACTTATCTAAATGTGTTGTGAGAGCTTTGAACCCCAAGGGCTTCACAGAAGGTTATAACGTAAAGCCGTAAAATTAAAAAACATCATTTTTTTCCACAAAAATGATCTTTTCATCCCAATTTTTATTTTCCAAAGGATAAAAGGACCCAAAAGTTATTGTGCAATTAGTCCTGAGTACGCTGATACCCCATATGTGGGGGTAAACCACTATTTGGGCGCATGGCAGAGCTTGGAAGGGAAGCAGTGCCATTTGACTTTTTTGGCTGGAATTGAGATCGGACGCCATGTCGCATTTGGAGAGTCCCTGTGTGCCTAAACAGTGGAAACCCCCACAAGTGACCCCATTTTGGAAACTAGACCCCCCAAGGAACTTATCTAGATGTGTGGTGAGAGCTTTGAACCCCCAAGGGCTTCACAGAAGGTTATAACGTAGAGCTGTAAAATTAAAAAATCATATCTTTTCCACAAAAATGATCTTTCCACCCCCAATTGTTTTTTTCCAAAGGGTAACAGGACCCCAAAAGTTATTGTGCAATTAGTCCTGAGTACGCTGATACCCCATATGTGGGGGTAAACCACTATTTTGACGCATGGCAGAGCTCGAAAGGGAAGGAGCGCCTTTTTCAAATGCAGACTTTGATGGAATGGTCTGCGGGTGTCATGTCACGTTTGGAGAGCCCCTGATGTGCCTAAACAGTAGAAACCCCCCACAAATGACCCCATTTTACAAACTAGACCCCCCAAGGAACTTATCTAGATGTGTGGTAAGCACTTTGAACCCCAAGGGCTTCACAGAAGTTTATAACATAGAGCCGTGAAAATAAAAAAAATCATATTTTTTCCACAAAAATGACCTTTTTGCCCCAAAATTTTTATTTTATAAGGGTAACAGGAGAAATAGGACCCCAAAAGTTGATGTGCATTTTGTCCTGAGTACGCTGATATCCCATTTGTGGGGGTAAACCACTGTGATCGCCTTACCTCGATCTTTGGGAGGCACAATGAACAAATCCACAAAAGGGGAAGAATTGGTTTTCTTTTTTACACCGTTCCTCGTGCTGTATTAGTGATTAGGCGACTTTATTCCTCGGATCGGTGCGATTACAGCGATACCAGATCTACTTCCTTTTTTCATGTTTAGCTTCTGTCACACACTAAAAGATGCTTTTTTTGGAATAATTTTTTGTAAGAAATTTTTGCATCGCCGTATTTTGAGAGCTATAATTTTTCCATATTTCGGCCGACAGAGTTATCTGTGGGCTTATTTTTTGCGGGATGAGCTTTTATTGGTACCATATTCGGGCCCATAACGTTTTTTGATCGCTTCCTATTCCGATTTTTGTGGAAGCTGTAACGACCCTGTCAGCGCCAGCGAACTGCCACGGCTGAGCAGGGTGACTCACCCACACTGTGGAAGGGCCCGGGGTCAGATGCCGCAGGGGGGGCTCAGGCAGACGGGACCAGAGCAGCGTGGTGAGAGTAGCAGTAAGCAAAAGGACCTGCGATCATGTGACCACAGGGGGCGTGGCCTAGCGTTCTGCTACTGGAGGTGAGTGCAGGACTCTCCAGGGATCCTGGATTAGTGAATAGGGAAACTCAGGTCAGACAAACGGGGGTCATACACGGAGAGGACGGCGCAGTACAGAAGGGGCGAGCAGAGAATAGTCAGAACATAAGCCAGGAGTCATACACAAGATAGCAACGCAGTACAGGAGGGATAAGCAGAGAATTGTCAGGACAAAGGCAAGAGGTCATACACGAGATAGCAACGCAGTACAGGAGGGGCAGGAAGAACTCGTAACGGGAACAGAACCAAGTCAAAACCAAGCAAGCATAAAGTAGCACAAGCACAAAACACAGGGTCACACACACTCGGCCAAGGGTCAAAGTATAAGCGACAAGGAATGGCCCCACAATGAGGCTATAAGAAGCCTCCCAGAATCCCAGAGTGAGGCCATCCAAATTAACCCTTAACCTACCTATTCCCACAAACTCAGCAAACCATGACAGAAGCAGAATGAACAAAAACCAGCAATTCAGGAATTGTTTTTTTTTTTTTTTTTTTCCTCCGTTCCGCGTGTGGTAAAATTGATAAAGCAGTCACTGCGATTACAGCGATACCTCATTTATATATTTTTTTATGTTTTGGCGTTTTTTACACAATAAAAAAATTTTATAGAAAAAATAATTATTTTTGCATCAGTTTATTCCGCGAGCTATAACTTTTTTATTTTTTCGCTGATGATGCTGTATGGCAGCTTGTTTTTTGCGGGGTATGATGATACCGCTTGGAAAAAGTATAATTTACTACTTTTTTTTTTTTTTTTACGGCTTTCACTGAAGGGATTAACTAGGGTTACGCTTTTATAGATGGGATTTTTACGGACGTGGCGATACCAAACGTGTATTTTTTTTGTTTTTTATTTTTTTTATTACATAAAAATGTGTATTTTTTAGGGGATTTTTTTTAAATCATTTTTTAATATTTTTTTTAAAATTTTTTTAAAAAAATGACTTTTTTTAACTTGTCCCTTTATGGGACTTTCACTTTTTTTACTTTTTGTTGCAGTTACAATGCATTGCAATGCTCCAGCATTGCAATGCATTGTACCTATGGTGAAAGCTGCTGTGAGCATGATCACAGCAGCTTTCTGTAGCTAGATGACCCGGAGGTTGTCATGACAACCCCCGGGTCATCAAGGCAGAGATCGGGCCTGCAAATACATTGCAGGGCGCCGATCTGAGGCAGAGGGAGCTCCCGACCCTCTGCCTCCCCCCTGAGCGCTGCGATCGCGCTCGATCGCAGCAGTCAGGGGGATAACAGCCAGGGGCGGGGCCCCTCCTGGCTGTCAGTGCAGGAAGCTCGGCCACTGTAGCACCGGCTCCTGCACTGATCGCGCTGGAGATGCTGAAATTTCAGCATCTCCTGCGCGATCGCTGCTGTGTTTGGTCAGTCAGATTGACTGACCAATCACAGCGCTGTGGGTGCGGGGACCGACGGCAAAGGTACCCGCACCGCTTGCTGTGCCTGTCAGCTGTCATAGACAGCTGTCGGCACTGAACTACCACTGCGTGCTTACACGCAGTGGTAGTTCAAAGGGATGATGTGCACAGTCCGTCAAGGTGCCAAAACTGACACCTTGCCATGACCGACTGTGCACGTCAATGGAAATTAAGGGGTTAAATCATAATGACAACCCAAAACATCCAAATGACCCTGATCAAAAATTCACATACCCTAGGGAATTTGAACTGATAACATGCAAAGAAGTTGAGAAAAATGGGTTTGAATGGCTACTAAGGCCGGGGTCACACATGAGAGAAACTCACACGATTATCATGCCAGTCTCTCGCATGAACACCCGGAACTCCCGCCGGGACTCGGACCGGACCATGCGGCAGCATGTATTTCTATGCAGCCGCACGCTCAGGTCCGAGAGCCAGCGGCAGTGCCGGGTGTTCATGCGAGAGACTCGAAACGAGAATCGTGCGAGTTTCTTGCATGTGTGACCCACCCTAAAGGTAACATCCTCACCTGTGACCTGTTTGGTTGTAATCACTGTGTGCATAAAAGCTGAGTGAGTTTCTGGATCCAGACAGACTCTTGCATCTCTCATCCAGCCACTGACGTTTCTGGATTGTGAGTCATGGGGAAAGCAAAAGAATTGTCAACAGATTTACGGGAAAAGGTAGTTGAACTGGTGGCTGCTTCTGGTGATGGAGCTGCCCTGGCTGACAGAGGTCTCTCACTTGACGGGGATGACTGGCAATCAGGTGTTACTGACTGGGGAGATATAAGTGAGCAGTCTTCCCATAATGCTTGCCGATGATTTGTTTCATCCTAGCCTTTTGGAAGTCTGCTGCTCCTGCTTTGTCCTGCATCTGTTTGATTCTTTGGCTTTGGTTTACCTGTTGCTTTTCTCGGTGTTCTGCCTTGCTGGAGTTTGTTCAGCCGGGCCCCCTTGTGGGGACCTGTGCTGGACTCTGTGTTCATTTGCCACAGCCTGCTTCAGTCTTTTCTGTGGTTCCAGTTCTCTGTTAATTCAGTATCTGTTGTTTGCTTACAGTTACACCAGAGTTCTGATTTAGCGGGGGAGAGATCGTGTGGTTTCAGTATTCTTGCATATCAGACGTGTTGGAGTTTTTTTAGGGTTTTCTGCTAGATTGCAGACAGTGTCCTTATCTATCTAGACAGCCTGGGCCCCAGAATTTGCTCACTCTATTTCTGTCTGCATTTGTGCTTCATCTGCCTCACCGTCAATGTATGTTTGGGGCTATCTGTTCCTTTGGGGCTCTGCTCCTGGCCAGTTGGCTTTCTCCTTTCTCTCTGTAAGCTTAGTTAAACTCTTTGGCTGTGATGAGGCGTCTAGGTCATCGTAGGAATGTCCCACGGCTAATTCTAGTTGTGTTGTCAGTTTTAGGGTTCTGCAATCCGCTAAGTTACCAACCTCTCTGGTGTCTGGTTGCCTAGTCCTTACCTGGCTGCGATCCTGCGGCGATGCTCCCTCCAGGCATTTCCATCTGCAGACTCTCCGGCGAATGACAATGTCATCATACGCCGGTGACATGCGCGCTGATGTCAGCTGCCAGCCTCCAAGCCCGCACGGCAATAGAGTTTAACAGAACCTGTGGCTCGGATGCAGGTTCAGTTTCTGCACTGGCGGAATCCTGCCACTGGGACCCGATGAGCAGAAGAGACAGGGCCCGATGGGGCCTCCTCTGCTCATCAGGTCCCAAACGCTAGTCAGGGCAGTAAATGCCCTGATGGTGGCCCTGTCTATGATGAAAGGAACACCATTCCTACTGTAAAGCATGGAGGTGGATCGCTGATGTTTTGGGGATGTGTGAGCTACAAAGGCACAGGAAACTTGGTCAAAGTAGAAGGAAAGATGAATGCAGTACGTTATCAGAAAATACTAGAGGCAAATTTGCAATCATCATCCGGAAGCAATCCAAACAGAGGGCCAAGTCGACCAGAATGGTGTCCGGTCTGCACACCATGTCCTATGAGGAACGGTTACAGGATTTGGGAATGTTCAGCTTGCAAAAAAGAAGACTGAGAGGAGACTTAATAGCTGTCTACAAATATCGCAAGGGCTGTCACATTGTAGAAGGATTATCTTTATTCTCATTTGCACAAGGAAAGACTAGAAGCAATGGGATGAAACTGAATGGGAGGAGACACAGATTAGATATTAGAAAAAACTTTTTGACAGAGTGATCAATGAGTGGAACAGGCTGCCACGAGAGGTGGTGCGTTCTCCTTCAATGGAAGTCTTCAAACAGAGGCTGGACAGACATCTGTCAGGGATGATTTAGTGAATCCTGCTTTGAGCAGGGGGTTGGACCAGATGACCCAGGAGGTCCCTTCCAACTCTACCATTCTATGATTCTATGGTTACAGCAGAACAAAGTGAAGGTTCTGGAGTGGCCATGTCAGTTTCCTGACCTCAATATCATTGAGCTGCTCTAGTTCATGCTAGACAGCCCAGGAATTTACAGGACCTGGAGGCTTTTTGCCAAGAAGAGTGGGCAGCTTTACCATCTGAGAAAATAAAGAACCTCATCCACAACTACCACAAAAGACTTCAAGCTGTCATTGATGTTAGAGGGGACAATACACGGTATTAAGAAATGGGGTATGTGTTCTTTTGATCAGGGTCATTTGGATGTTTTGGGTTGTCATTATGATTAAAAAAGAGGAAAACACAGTAGTTTGAAATAAATGGCTTTACCCAACCACTAACCATGAGTGAAGAAAAAGGTTTGTTGCTATTATTCATGTTCTGCCCATCTGCGTACAGGGCAGTATGTTTTGTACTGTGTGCTGGTTTGTTTGTTATAGCACCATCCAGTGGTGGCTGAATTTATAGCTTGTGCCTTTAACAAGCAGATAGAGTATTGCATTGTGGGATTGAAGCAAGGTATGCTGGGAAGAAGAATCTCCATTTTCTTCCATGTACTTCAGGGAACACACATGTTCATGTGCTCTCCTGTAACCTCTCCAACTTGAGTTTGCTATCCTGGTAAAGCATATCTGGTAAGATCAATATCTTCTCTAGCAATGCAGTGTTTAGAAGGTTATTAACTGTATAGCAGCCAGTGCATAGGAGATTTTATTAGAAATCCTGTGTAAAGTTTGCATCATACTGTATAATTTCCTGTTAATTGTAAAGTGTCAGCTGTGTGTCCAATACTTATCTATGTAATTTGTATTTTTATAGTTTTACCGCGCATGTTCTATACTGTTCACCAATAAACAAGTTAGACTACAGAGGACAGTCTGCTTATTTGGAAGATAGAATGGTGGTTTATGCTGTATGCTAGATTGCACACCGTGTCAATGTGTATGAAGGCAGAACAGTTAAAACAGATACTAGACGCCTGCGATAGCGATATATGACTTAGGAGCTGCTTGTACCCACACCACACTGCCTGCGGATACTGCAACAGCCGCCATACAGTCACAAGTACCGAGAGTGCAGCCGCCATCAAGCGCTTCATCATTCTCGCCACTCGGAAGCTGCCGCGCATAGACTTTCCCGCTAATATACTCAGCAGTACACAGCTAAGCGCACAATGCCTCAAAACAGCACATCCTCACTCAAAACAAGGTCATGAGCAAGCTCCAGCAGATCGTCATTAGCAGAGCTCGCTGCTGTCGCCTGTGCCGAAGCCGAAGCAACCAAAGCAAGATCCTCCTTCGTCAAAAGAGAGATGCACCTAAAGCTGAGGCAAGCGGAGCAAGATGCAGAAACTGCACGTTTGCAGGCAGAGAGAGAAGCGGAAACTGCACGTTTGCAGGCAGAGAGAGAAGCGAAAATGCACGTTTGCGAGCAGAGCTAGGAAAACTTGCGGCAGACAAAGAGATAACAGCTGCAATTGCTAAAGCAGAGTATTTGGAAGCTATGAAGGATCCTGATTTGGAGAGACGCAGCAACTTTCCCGGACCAGATCTAGAACAGCAAGATCCAGCGCAGCGTGTCGCAGAGTACGTCCGTCAACATTCCGGCATAGATGACAGCCCTGATGCAGCACATCGACCAGCCTACGCCGGCTACCAGCGATCCAACCCCGAACTTCGTTACCACGAACAAGGAGTCGTCCAGCGCGGAGATGTCGACCCCAGTGGTGTTCCACTGAGGCGGAAGGTACAGCTCCTATCCGCCCTTTAAGAGACACTTTCCTGCACCGAGAAGGTACTGCACAGACTATACGAAGTCTGAAGCGTCTCACAGGTATGGTGATACACCACCACTAACATGACTATAATACCCAGCTCGTGCCAGCACTGACCAAGCCACCATAAACTTTGCTAAAGTTCCTTGCCCACCAGGAATGGTTACAAAAGGACTTGTAAGTTCACTGATAAACCCGAGAACTATAGGTCATGGCGAGGCTCGTTCCGGAGCACCATTCATGGTCGGGACCTTTCTAGTAGTGAGAGTTAGATTCCTAGTAAAGTGGCTCAGAAGTGTCAGTCGGCATGCCAAAGACTAAGTGACATCAATATAAGCATCCACGCACGGTCTATGCAAAAATGGAAAGACTGATGAATGCTATGGGACAGTAGTAGTCATAGAGAATGCTTTATACAAAGAATTAATGATTTTCCTAAGATAGGACCTAAAGGTTATCAAAAGCTTAGAGAATTGAGTGATTTATTGATAGAGTTACAGGTTGCCCACGAGCAGGGCCGGCGTCAGCACCCGGCATACCCGGGCAAGTGCCGGGGCCCTGAGCAGGCGGGGGGCCCACTCGCCGTCGGGCACCCCGGCACCCGTTAGCGGAGAGAGGGGTACCAGCGCTGCCACTGGGCCCCCCTCGCTTGCTCAGGCCCCGGCAGCAGCCGGTGCAATACTTACCTCTCCCTGTGCCTCCGCTGCCGCAACTCTGGGCTCCAGGGGGCGCCTGCACTTCCTCTCACAGCAGCGCCGCTGAATGACATCATCATTCAGCGGCCGGCTGTGGCAGAGAGAGCGCGGACGCCGGACAGGTAAGATGTGAGGTTTATGTGTCTGTGTGTGTCTGTGTGTATCAGTGTGAGTGGATGTAGTGCGGTGCTTTGTGTGTGTGTATGGAGAGAGTGCTGCAGTGCTGTATGTGTGATGGTGGTGGGGGAAGGCCATGATGATGGGGAGACAATGATGATTATGATGATGGGGAGGCAATGATGATGAAGATGGGAGGCAATTATGATGATGATGATGGGGAGGCAATGATGATGATGATGGGAGGCAATGATGATGATCATGATGGGGAGGCAATGATGATGATGATGGGGAGGCAATGATGATAATGACGATGGGGAGGCAATGATGATGATATGGGCAGGCAATGATGATGATAATGGGGAGTCTTTCCACAGCGCCCTTTCCTGAGCCGTAACAGTGCAGAATGCAGCACAGTGCAGAGGAGAGCTCCATATTTTGTATGGAGCATTATATGGGGACCAGTATCCTGTATGGGCATTATATGGGGGATGGGGGTGACATCCTGCATGGGGTATATATGGGTGATGAGGGGGAGACTATGTGGTGCCCATAATATTGTACGGAGGACTGTACTGTCCGGTCTGTACGCTGTGAGGATTTGGCGATTTTTGAGCTATTGTACAATTTACAATAGATATCAGTCATGTAATGGAAGAAGAGAAGTGTTTGGCATTGTACTATACCCATATTCTCTGCAGTATCTGTGCATCATGAATCGTGGTCTGTGTTAAAGGGGCCCACTGAGACTCTTTGCCCGGGCCCATAAAAACTTGGAGCCGGCCCTGCCCAGGAGGAAGGAGACTTGCCCGGATTGGCATTCTTAGACACCGCTAGAGGTGTCAATCCGATAATACAAAACTTCCTTACAACCTACAAGAAAATTGGGTTACATATGGTTCACGTATAAACAAAATCATAATGTACCATTCCCTCCTTTCACTGTATTCATAGAATTTGTCACCCAACAGCTAAGATCAGAAATGACCCTAGTTTTGACTTCACTCTGTCATGTTCCACTGCCCCGGTGTCAAACCCAGTAGGACACCCGTGGCAGTCCACAAAACTAACATTGTTTCCACAGGCCCTCCTCACATTGCGATAAACCCCCTCCAGACGAGAACAAGCTCAGGATGTCAGTGAACAGTGTCCTCTACACAAGAAACCACATCTCTACTAAAATGCAGAGCCTTCAGTGAGAAGTCTTTGGGGGATCGCAAAGGTTTCCTCAAAGAGAACAACATCTGCTTCAAATGTTGTGCCACAACCTCTCACCTCGCCGGAACTGTGAAGCTGCGTGAAGTGTGCAGAATGCAGCAGCACGGATCACAATACAACCTTGCACCCTGGATCACCTCCATGAGTGTTGTCACAAGCAGAGGAGCACGATGGGAAGGAGAAAAACCCAAAAGCTTAGAGAATTGAGTGATTTATTGATAGAGTTACAGGTTGCCCAGGAGGAAGGAGACTTCCCCATATTGGCATTCTTAGACACCGTTGGGGGTGTCAATCCGATAAAAAAAAACTTCCTTACAACCTACAAGAAAATTGGGTTTACATATGGTTCACGGTATAAACAAAATCATAATGTACCATTCCCTCCTTTCACTGTATTCATGAATTTGTCACCCAACAAGCTAAGATCAGAAATGACCCTAGTTTTGACTTCACTCGTCATGTTCCACTGCCCCCGGTGTCAAACCCAGTAGGACACCCGTGGCAGTCCACAAAACTAACATTGTTTCCACAGGCCCTCCTCACAAATGCGAGAAAACCCCTCCAGACGAGAACAAGTCTCAGAATGTCAGTGAACAGTGTCTCTACACAAGAAACCACATCCACTACTAAATCAGAGCCTTCAGTGAGAAGTTTTTGGGAGGTTCGAAAAAGGTTTTCCTCAAAGAGAACAACAATCAAATGTTGTGCCACAACCTCTCACCTCGCCAGGGAACTGTGAAGCTAGCGTGAAGTGTGCAGAATGCAGCAGCCCCGGTTTTCAATACGCCTTGCACCCTGGACTACCTCCACGAGTGTTGTCAAAAGCAGAGTAGCACGAGGGGAAAGGGAGAAGAACCTGAGGGAAGAACCCCTGTGGTCAGCTCTCAATGTACGGAGATCTGTAAGGGACTCACAGGAGGAAGGTCCCTTTAAAAAAATCTGCCTTGTCCCAAGTCTAACCTGCGGCCACCCAAAGGGAAAAGCCTCAAGATGTATGCAATCCCCGGAAGACCAAAGTAACAGATCTTTAGCCAGGTCCATCTTCTTTGCCACTTCAGCATTTTAGGCCCTGGTTTTTCCCTACTCCCCGAGGAAAGTGTTCAGGGGACCGTTGATACGGGGGGGAGAAAAGCGACCGGATACAGGTGTAGTCCAAAGGATGGTCAAACCTGCCTATCGCTACCAAAACCCTCCTGGAGGCAACCAATTCCCGACACAGGTCAGAGTACCACACCGGAGGGGGTGACATATCATCCCCCCTCTTAACGTATAGCCCCCCCCCACCTGATACCTTAGTTGGATACAGAAGCCCCAAAGCCCCCACTCCGGGTAGAGATATACTACGAGTCCACAAGACTAGAAATATATAAACGGCTCAAAAATGGGTCTGCACCCAGAGGCCAACCTTGGGTGGGTCATCATAGGAGAAATTTTGTCTAGGAGGAGCACAGAAGGGCCCGGGCCCCAGTCAACATTTTGTTTACCCGCCCCACTAAAAATGACGTCCGGCCTTGTCACAATGTCTGCTAGTAAAAAGGGAAATTTCCAAACAGGGCTCCCCTACCTTGGGCCCCTTTTTCAGTACCTACCAAAGAAGAAACCCTGCCTGTGAAGGGGAGCAAACCCATGGGGTGTACATTTTTTTCCACAGACAAGGAAGACGACAAGTAGCGATGTCCCCTAGAAGATAGGGTGTCCGGACATCATAGTTTGACAAATAGTCCAAAAACAAATCGAACAGTTGGGTCGCATCTTACCATTTCGACCCCCAAGAAAGGGGCCCACCCAAAACAGGGAATGGTTACAGCCATTTTATTCCCCAGAAAACAACTTAAAATCCCCCTGAGACGAAGGAAAACTCTTACCTTCATGGGAAGGATTTCCCCCGAAAACCCAAACCAAAGCAAGTTGCACCCCGCACTTCGGCCCTCAGAGGGGTTGGTACCTGCCCATCTTTTTTGGATTTAAACCATCCAAGAACCGGTCAAATAAAAGGGGTTTTTCGACTCAAGTGCCAAATGTGAAGAGACTCATTAAATCATGTCCACTGTTGCACAGACCTCACAACAGACTTCTGGAAGTACTACTCTCTTTCCGCAGAGATACGGTGGCATTTATGAACTGACATACAACAGATGTTCCACTGTTTTCTCGAAAAGAGAACACAGAAAACTACTTGAGGTCTGCTGGGGTCCGGGGTCTACGACCCAACAAAGACTTCAGAGAGACCGATGATGGTACACATCTTCGGGAAACAGCCCTTCCCCATCAGTCGCTATCTACGGCCTCCGTAATTCTGCCAAAGAGGCGAAGAAAAGTATGGGTCAACGTCAGATACCTTTGTTAGAAAAGGATTTCTACATAGACGACTGTTTGAAGTCCACACAACAAAGAGGCTGCAATCTTCTACTAAAAAGGCTCAAGAAATGCTCGCTCAGTCTTAACCTAAGGTTACACAAGATTTCCTCCACAGCGAGAGTTGATGGAAGCATTTCCCTCTCAAGACTATTCCAGTCTTTGGATTGCTTTGGGGATCTAAAGACGGATCCTTCCACCTTTCAGATCGTAAAGACGAGAACCCTTTCACGCGCAGAGTATTCTCTTTCGGGAATATCTATAACACCCCCTGAATTCGAAGCTCGCAGTTACTGTCCAAGGAAAATGATGCTAAGAGACTTCACCCAAGACACATCTGATTGGATGATCCACTGCCAGCAGAAAGGCAGACTTGTGGGTAGGTGGAAGAGGTCTCTCAGGCCTTGACCAACCTTCGTGTGAAATGACGTATGTTCTGTGCCTTCCACAGAAGTCAAGACAACAAAGACTTTGTAGCTTCTGCGACGCACATCAAAGCAATTGCTGCATTAGCATACCTCAAAACCATAGATGTCAATGAATCAAGACACATCGGGTTGGTGGATGAGCCAGACTAACTGCACAGACTCCGCGAACACACGTAACCCAATCGGAACTCTGCGCTGCTGTCCTCGCAGTTTGAGTTGGCCGAGCTTATCTCAGTGTGATGAATCGAGACCAAAGAAAGCAGATGGTTCTACACTGATAGCAAGGTGTACTGGTGAATACATATGCAATGAAACTCGATGCTTTTATGTCTACGCAGCAAACCGGATCCTGAGGATAAGAAGATCACCTGCCCAAGTCAGTGCACATGTAACCTACGCACGCCTCAATCCGGCGGAACATCGACTAGATCCGTTGCGTCAAGTCATCTTAAGGACACTTAAGGACTCTTCCTGGTCACAGTCCCTGCCTTTCCCTTGTTACAAGCGAGTGAATATTCGAGCCACATCGACAGACCTGAAACGTTCGAACTGGGGATCCAGATGCGACGAGGACTCCGCCTCGATTGTCCTGCTTTCCCTTTCCTTGCGTACAGGGATTTTGAAGACATTACCTGAATCCTCAAATCGTTCAAGCAGGTTCTCAACCTGGAATTCACTTGTTCGAGCCGTTGCTGTCTAACTTCATGTGGCCCAGTAATTACAATCAGCATGATTGACCTGCAAGGCCAGAGATCTTGAGAGAGGGGGGGTGTGCATCGGGGGACGCGAGGTCGCGGGGGGAGGCGTTGGGTGCTTTAACCGCCCGGGGTGGCTGGGGAGGAACTAGAGAGATGAAATGAGGTGCAGACACAAATTGGTTTCAGAGAAGTAGTATTTCGGTCGGTGTTGGTGAGGGCCACGGGATTGGGGTCGTCTAGAGTTGCAATGGGCGCGTGGACGAGCATTCACGTGAGGTGCGCAGGCTCTCATGCATGGACAACACCAATTTCTAGCGCATGTTAGTGTAGTCTCAGAGAGGGTGGGGTGGGGAGGAAAGGGGAGTTGAAGGGCGCAAGGGGGGTGGCCGGACACATACACTAAGAGACTGTGTGTTGGTTGGGTAATCGAGGAGGGTGGCGGGATTGTGGTGGTGATTTTATCTGGGCATGAAGCATGTGTGGAATTAAGTTGGTACATCTGTGAGAGGCTGAGACTATGTGAGTCGGAGCAGACGCACAGTGACGGCGATCAGTAGTGGAGGATGATATGGGTTTAGGTTTGGAGGTGATGAGTGAGATAGGCAGAGTGTTAATTGGGGGGGCACTATGAAGGAGGGAGATCTATGACAGGAGTCATAAAATTTGTGTATGGAATGATTGTGGTCAGATGAGGATTAGGTAGGAATTAGAAGGGAGGTAGATTTTAAATTTTGAGGTTTAGCAATGATGACTGTAGTGATCGTGAATAAAAGGGTAATTAGATAGGTTGTTGGAGAGGGGGTCGGGGGGATCGGATATAGTGTTGTGACAATGAATGAGATTTTTGCGGATTTTTGGGATAATGTTTGGTAAATGATGATGAATTTGAGTTGTAGTGTATTCTTGTCACTTATTGTTTCTGATAGCTACGCCGAAGTTTCAGTGCATCTGAGGCTCCGGGAAAAACTGTCGATCTGAGAGTGGCTCATATGTGCCGTTGGACATGATAGAACAGCATTTTCAGGAATTGAGTTATGTGATGTGGGTATGTTTATTGTTTGATGCTCGGATGAGAGTGTCCGTATGTTTCCTCAACCTCCTCTCTGGGTGGGAGGGGGAGTGTATGTAGTTTGCACATAGAATCTTAACCTATCGTCTCCGCATGTAGGGAGCACAAGACCACACACTAAGGTGGTGTACTACTTGCTTGGCAGATTTTCGCTACATAAGATGCCAGACCAGTGACTGCCTCTCCAGTGACGCAAGATCCATCATTCTCAATCGCCGCCATGCTACTCTCTCTGATAAACCATCACTCTCTCGCTCGCTCTGGGAGAATTCAGCTTCTAGGCCTCTACAGACGTCTTTGGAGTAAGTGCAAAGTCTCGCCATTACTTCTGGGACTGGATGGAGATAACCATTATCTCTCTACCTTACAGCCTAGGAAGAAGTGGCTGTCCGACAAGCCGAACTTCAAACCAGTGATATTTGTGCTCATGAAGGACAGCCATCACACAGAAATGTGTGCCACTAGTCTCATCTCACAAATATTCCCATACAAGATGGGAATGAATGCAAGGCGAGGTCAATGTGGAAGCTGGAGAATAAACGTTTTCCTCAGACCATTTGCGGATCTAGTTGTTAACTGCTTTTCGCCAAAAGAGCCTGTATGTGGCATCAGTTGACTTCTCTGACCTTTCCACGTCGCCTGCGCACTGCAGTACTCTGCACTGCCCTCACCAGGGCTGAGCAGTGCGCCTGCGCGGAGCCGCGACTTGACTGAAAGAAGAGGCCGCTTCGCTACGAGATTGGAGGCCTCGGACGCGGAACCGCGACTTTCTCCGACCGGACCACCCCCCGGACGCCCCCTGGTGAGTAGTTTAGAACTTCGTTTTCTTCACTTGTCAGGTAACATCGGGGGTTATCTACAGCCTTTCATATTGCGTGTGAAATAAGCCTTGATGGCGGGGGCCCTAGCTCATAGGCATAAAGGGGTGACTGAGTCCTTAACAAGCTGATAGAGGTAGTGGCATTGTGGGATTGAAGCTAGGTAGCTGGAAGAAGAATCTCCATTTTCTTCCATGTACTTCAGGGCAACACGTGGTTTCTGTGCATTCCTGTAACCTCTCCCACTTGAGTTGGGGCTAGCCTGGTAAACATATCAGGTAAGCTCAATATCTTTCTCTAGCAATGCAGTGTTTAGGAGGTTATTAATTGTAATAGCACCCGTGCAGAGATGTTATTAGAATCCTGTGTATAGTTTTTCATCAGACTCAGTCTATGCTTTCCCTGTAATTGTAAAGTGTCTGCTGTGTGTCCAATCTTTAGCGATGTAATTTTGTATTTTATAGTTTTACCGCGCAGGTTCTATAATGTCCCAATAAACAAGTTAGACTACAGAGTAACAGTATGCTTATTTGGAAGATAGAATGGGGTTTAATGCTGTATGCTATATTGCACACCGGGACACTGTGTATGAAGGCAGAACAATTCATAGTCCTCTGAAAAAAAGCCAGAAAGCTGAATTTCTGCAAGGGATTAACTTCTGAGCACAGCTGTAGTAACAGTGGGCTCCACATAGTCACCATAAAGTATTATGGGCCCAGATTTTTCTCCATCAGTAATATGGGCTCCATAATCCCATACAGTTTATGGCCTCCACCTATTGGGGTCTTCTGGATATGGGCCCATATATTGCTCCATACAGTATTAATGGGCCCACTATAGTGCTCCATACAGTTAATGGGCCCCATATAATGCTCCCATACAGCAAATTGGCCCCTTAGTGTAAGGTTCCTATGTATATATTCCAAACTCAGTTTGTTCGTCAGCCATTTTACTTTCTGTCTTGCGCAGCGATCTTGCCCTCAGTCAAAATGGAGTTTTCCAGCTTGCATGTTCCAGCCCTGATTCTCTCCTTGCTTCTTAAGCAGCCACAGCTTGAGCAATCAGGCTTCAGAATCTAGCCCTGCATGAAGCGTGACTTGACTCCTGTATGCCTTGACCTTGACTCCAGCTAGTCCTACTGAGGAAAGCGAAGCACTGGGGGACTCTGAACCCAGCTCTTTGAAAGAACCACGTGTTGCATGACTTACGTAACTGAGTAAAGTGCCGTTGCCGGTTGAGAGTGTTGCTGAGCTAAGTTACACTGGCCTGCTGTGTCCCTGTTTCAGTGTCTGCAAACTGTGTTCTATTTCTGCCAACTTGTATGAAGTAAATACGGACGTTTTCTAATCAAACCTGTGTCTCCTTGTTTTCATCGCACCTCAAGCACAACGCTAGATGACTGTACTACATACATTCCTAGATTCTGAAGACAAACGTTAGTGTCTGCTGGTCTGGAAGGCTGTGTCTGCTGTACAGTGGATATCAGAACGTCCGGTTGTACTTTCTGTGATGACAGTGGTTGTGATTTCTCCACAACCATTCCATAATCCTGTCTTAAAAGATCTGGAAAATGGAGGGCCCGCATAAAGGAACTTTGCGAGTGACTGATAATATCCCTTGCAGATTTTGCAGAATATAATGACCCTTTTACAAATCTACAGGACCTCATAATCACAATTTGCAAGTGGTTGGACAGACTACCCAGGATTTGCGAGCCGGATTGAGGTTCTAGAGGGGCGATCCAGGCTCCTGCCGTAGCCCGAGTGCTGGGAAGATTCCCAGTTTGCCCCCTTTCGTTTTGGCGTTGAACGTGAGAAAATTCAGGATTTAATTAATCAATGCAAGCTTTTGTTTTTCTGCACATGCCTTCATCAATTTCCCACTGAACGATCTAAGTGCTTACTGTAATTAATTTGCTTTTCCAAATACAGGCTTGAAATGGTGGGCAAACCCTCTGATTGAGACTGAGGATGATTGTTTGAATCACCTTGAAAGAGTTTATTTCAGCCATGGGGCAGTGTTTGATGACCCCAATCGAGGTGCACGCGATGCAGCCATGTTAGGCTTTGCGACAAGGTAAGCACTCGGTAGCTGAATATGCCTTGGATTTCAGGAGTTGGCCCTTGATACCACCTGGGACAGTTTCAACGCCAAAAATCCTATTTTTTCGAAAGGTATATCTCCACTGATTAAGGCTGAACTTGCTCGTGCCGGACCCTCCACTGCGTTAGGTACTATTATCTTCTGCATCCGTATGAACTCGTCTGACTGAACGCAGGCAAGAGAGAGGTTCGAAAGCAATCGGCACTATCCTTTTCCTACCTTCCTCTCCAGCCTAAGGACCTTTGAGTAGGATACACGGAACCTGAACCTGAACCCATCAGGTACCTCTTTACAACGACGGGTTAGTGATGCACGCAAGGAACATCGTTTTAGGAGAATCTATGTTGCTATGTGGTAGCGGGCACTTCATTAAGAACGCCCCACGTTCTCGGTAAGACTACTGCAGCACTCATCATTGTGAGTGTGCGAGAGGGGAGTCTGCAGTCCTGCCTCAGGCTCCAGAGAGAATCTGCAGCAACAGATCTGATTACTCGGACTTAAACTCCGTTTCCTCTGAGGACGTTGACTGTGTAAACGCTTGCCATTTTTTCAAGTTCCTCACGGTGTCCCAGCTGAGGGGTTTTTTACAATCTCATTGCTTTCTTCGCCTTCAAACTCTGGGTTGACTCAGCTATGGTGTCTAGCTCGCTATGATTCCGACCTCAGGGGCAGTGGAAATTTTATGGATGTCCCCCTTTGCTCTGAAACAGGCAATACGTTCAGTGAAGAAGCTAACTCCCAGTACAGATGGAAACTGTGGATGGATCCCTGCTGACCCTGACCAGTGATCAGAAACAGAGCTTTGAGGGTTCTTATGGGTAAAGATCATCAGGAAAACTGTCCTTTATGCTTATCTCTTCTCCCACTTTCCCATTATTCTAGGGCTACATGGCGCAGGCTCAGAATCCTACCATTAACTGAAGACCAAGGAATTTCACTTTCAAGAAACAGATGAGTTCCTAATGGTTCTGCGTCTCTGTTCCTAAAGGAATCATGTCAGTCCCTGAACTACCAGCTGTATACCAGGACATGTGGATTATGTGACAAGAATAACTCTGACCAGCTTCCCCCTCACCGTCCATATGATGTCCAATTGAATTAGTCCTGGACAGAGATACCTTTTGGTAAGATCTAACCCCCTGGCGGGCCCGAGCTAAAGGCTTTAAAGGATTTACTAGATGAATAATCTAGCCAAGGGCTCATACGCCCCTCTTCATCTCCTGCAGGTGCACCCATCGTCTTTGTAAAAAGAAAGATGGATCTCTGGAGACCATGCGTAGACTAATAGGGAACTCAAATAAAGGTGACTATTAGAAACAGTAATCCATTGCCGTTAATCCCTGATTTTTGGAGAGAGTGCACATGCCAAAATTTTTCTAAACTAGATCTTCGTGGGCCTAGAACTTAGTCCGTATTGACTGGGGTAGAATGGGAAGACTGCATTCAGGTCATGTTATGGGTCACTTGGAATATCTAGTTATGCCCTTTTGGTCTGAGTACCGCCCCAGCCACTTTCCAACACTGGGTGAATGACATCGTCAGGGATCTCCTAGATACATTCGTGTAATTTATTGGATGATGATTCTAATTTTGCGTTCTTCCACTTGGGGTACATCATGGACATGTGTGATGGGTCTTGAACGTCTAAGACAAAATCATCTTTGAAATCAAACTTGAAAAGTGTGAATTCCATAGGACCGAATTCATTTTCTGGGTATGGACTGTCGACACATGGAATTAGTATGGATGGAAGCAAAACCCATGCCATTCCCAAGGGATTGGCCAAGTCCAGAAATGGGGGTGAAGGAGGTCACAGCATTCAACGGGTGGTGCCTTCGGCGATAGACTGTTTGCAGTAGAATTTCTCTGAGGTAGTGTCCACCTATCCACTCAACTTACCCGAAAGAGTCTAGGTTTCCTGGACCCCTAAGCCCAGGAAGCATTTCCCGTCTAAAAAGAAATTTTACCACTGCACCTATCCTAGTACATCCAACCCCGAGCTGCCTCATAATAGAGGTGGAGCTTTCAGACTGTGCGTGAGCTATACTCTCTCAGAGAACAGGTGAGAAGAATGTCGGCATCCCTGTGCCTTCTTTTCCCACAGTTGTCTTCGCTGAGAGGAACTACGATGTGGGCAATAGAGAGTTGTTGCCGTTATTGCCGCCTTCAAAGAATGGAAGACACCTTCTTCAGGGAGCCTGCACAGCAATATCGTCCTGACAGACATCGTAACTTGAGTTTATCAGGTCGGCTAAGTGCCTGACCTCCGCGCCAGGGCTGCTGGAATCTTTTTCTTAAACCAATTTAATTTTATCATCTCTTATAGACAGTCGCGCATGGAAAGGCTGATGCACTCTCTAGGATTTACTCAGCAGAACTCGTCCAATTAACTCTCCTAAGACTATTCTTCCGACTCTAGATTCTAGAGTAATTCAAATCAAGACCCTACTTAAGGACATCAAGGAAGCATACCATGCGATTCCTTTTTGGCACAACCCCAAGGGACGTAATTCTTGTCTTTAAGAATGGGTGTGTGGATTCAGGGGACAACGTCTGTATATCCTGAAACAGTCAATTAAGAGTATTGCTACTCATTCAGCGATTCCGAAATAGCTGGGGCATAGAGGAAATCAAAGGACACAGGAATTCTTTCTCGTTTCTTTTGGGGCCCACTTGCAGGAAGGATGTTTTTGAATTATGTCCAACGTCATGTGATGTCATGTAGGTTCTGTGATCTGGTTTCTGAAACTCAGTTTGTTTCTCGGCAATTTTTGCTTTCTGGTTGCTGGCAGCTATCTGCCCTCAGTCTAAATGGAGTTTTCCAGCTTGCTGTTCCGCGCACTGATCTATCCGGTTGCTTCTTAAACAGCCACAGCTGAGGCAATCAGTGCTCATTCTAGCCTGCAGTGAACCTGTGTTTCTGACTCCTGAAGCTGGACCTTGTACTCCAGCCATTCCTACTGAGGAACTCTGAAGCACTTGTTGGACCTGAACTCGCTCTTGAGAGCCGCACACTCGGGTCCAGGGTCGTCGTATCTGAGAAGAAGACCTGAATCTGTTGTGGAGAGTTATAGCTGAAGCTTAGATTACTCTGGCCTGCCTTGTCTCCTGCATCTGTTTGCAACCTGTGTGGTTTATTTTTGCAATTTGTATGAAGCAAACAAGACTTTTCTTATCAACCTGTGTCTCAAGTATTTTCATCGCACCCAAGCTCAAGACGCTATATGAATCTGTACCACATACATTACAAGATTCTGAAGCAACGTTAGTGTCTGCTGGCTGTAAAGGCTTGCTGCGTACAGTGGATACGGATGTCAGGTTGTACTTGCGGGTATGTCAGGGTTGTGACTTCCTCCACAACCATTCCAGGTGAGCAATGCCTTAAGTTTTTTGTTTTTCTGCAGTGGTATCACAGGTAACACTATTGTTTTTTTTTTTCGCGCTCTTTTTGTCCTGCTGAAAACTCTGGATATCAATGTCTGGTTGATAGCGTTCTGGTGTTAGTGGTTTGACTTCTCAAAACCATTCCAGTGTGCAGTTCCCTTAAAGTTTTTCTTTCTTACACTGCATCCTTTGATACTCTTTAATGAACCAGGCAAGAGAGATTTCGAAAGCATCGTTACCTTTTTTCCTCCCTTTCCCTCCACTAAAACCTTTAAAATAGGATTTCACGGAACCGAACCTGAACCCATGCGGTAAAATCTTTTACGACGGTTAGGGTGCACCAAGAACTCGTTTTTAAGGAGAATCTATGTTTTTTTTTGTGGAATCAGGCACTTTAAATTTTTAACTGTACCAGCCTTTTCCCGCAAACACTGCACACTCATTCATTGTGAGTGTTGCAGAGGGGTCTTCAGTTTCCCAGCCTCAGGGTCCCCGAGAGAGCGCAGCACAATCTTTTTTTTCTCACTTAAACTCCGTTACCTCTGAGGACTTGACTGTGAATGCGCCTCTTTAAAATTTCTCAGCTGCCACGAGTTGTAAGAAAAACAATTCTCACTGTTTTTTTTTTTCCATTTAAACCCGGGGTTTACTCACCTGGGTGGCACCTGTATGACACCAGGGGCAAGTGGGAAATTTTTTTGGGTGTCTCCCTTCTCTAAAACAGGAATACTTTATGAAAAAGGGGTTAAAAAGACATAACGAAATCTAGCCAAGGGATTCATACCCCCTCTTCTCTCCCTGGGGACCCATATTATTTAGAAAAATGGGTCCCTGGGGACCAGGGGTAACTATAGGGAACCATAAGTTTCTATTAAAACCCTTACCCTTGCTTTATCCCTGATTATTGAGAGATTCGACATCCAAATTTTTTTTTAACCCAGATTTTTTCGGGGGCCCTTTTCTTAGTCCTTTTTTAACCTGGGAGAATGGGAAAACTCATTCAGGTCACCATGGACACTTTGAATATCGGTTATGCCTTTTTGGGCTGAGTACCGCCCCACCACTTTCCAACACTTTGGGGAAAACATCTTTAGGGTCTCCTAATACATTCGGTAATTTATTTATAATTTTAATTTTTTTTAACTCCACAGAACATCATGGATTGGGGGAAATTTTTGGAACCTAAGTAAAACATCTTTACGTCAACTGAAAAGTGTGAATTCCATAAGACCGAAATTTCAATTTCGGGGAGTACTGTCCCACACCCCAAAGGATTTTATGATGGGAAATAAAACCCAAGCCATCAATGATTGGCCAAGTCCTAGAAAATGGAAGAGGTACACCTTCTCGGGTTGCAAACTTTTATAACTTCATTAAAATTTCTCGGGGGGGAAAAGGTGTCACCTATCCCCCCAACTCCCCGGGAAAGGGAGTCTAAGTTCTCCGGACCCCCAAACCCAGGAAGAAATTTTCCCGTCAAAAGATAAATTTACCACTCACCTATCCTAGTACATCCCAACCCAGAGCTTGCCTCTTAATAAGGTGGATGTTTTCAGACTGTGCGGGGGGACTATCTCTCAGAAACAGGGGGAGAAAAATTCTTGCACCCCTGTCCCCCCCCCAGTTGTCTTGGGCTGAGAAGAACTACATGTGCAATAGAGAGTTGTTGCCATTATTGCCGCCTCAAGATGAGACACCTTCTCAAGGGGCACAGCAATGAGGGTCTGACAACATCGAATTTTGATTTTTATCAGGTCGGTAATGCCTGACCCTCGCCGGCCGCTGGAATTTTTTTTTTTTTTTTTTTTTTAACCAATTAATTTATTATTTCTTAAACCAGGATCGCGCAATGAAAGGCTGATGCACCTCTGGGTTTTACTCACAGAGACACTCCAATTACTCCTCCTAAACAAATTTTTCCTGACTCTAGTTTCCTAGGAGTGTTTTTCATCATAAAACCCAAATTTAAAAAACATCAGGAGCATACATCCCGGATTCCTTGTTGCAAAAACCCCCAAAGGGGGGAACGTAAGTCTTGTCTTTAGAAGGGTGGGTCGGTACTCTGTATATACCGAAACATCAATTGAGTATTGCCCTCATTCAGATTCCAAAATACCGGCTAGGGAATTCTAAAGCCACAGAATTTTTTTCTCGTTTTTTGGTGGCCCACTTTAGGAAGATGTTTTGGACTATCATTTCGTGTGGGGTTTTGGGCAAGATGCAAACACCTCGCTCTTCACCAACTTCTGTTACAGCCTCTTCCCCCCCTCCCCCCGTGGGACCATTTCTTTTGACTTCATTGGAATCCCAACCTCTAAAGGGGAGAACACTTTCTAGTGGGGGTTACCTTAACAAACCCTCATTATCCCTTGTGTGGGTTACCACTGCAAACGACATCAGTTTTGAGTTTAAAAGTGTGTTTCTTTACAGGGGATACCGATGAGTTTTTTCGGATGGGGGGGGTCAATTCACTTCTAGGTTTTGCAAAATTTTCTGCAGCATTGGACTTTAAAAGGGAAACCTTTCTTCTCTTTTCATCCCCAACAAGACAAACAACAAACCCAATCAAACCGGAGCAGTACTCCGCTGCTTATCGGGCCACCTACAAATAGGGGGTATCTACTTTTTTTTGGGCTGGGGTTCTCTTACAACAACTCTCAGAGTGCCCCACTAAACATCTCCTTTTTACTCTAATCTGGTTTTATCATCCTAACATCTCCCACGATTCCCCATAGAACCCTTTTTGCCACTTTGGCTGAAAAGTCACCCATTTACAGAGAATATGGTTTTCCCTAAAAGAATCGGGAACGCTCAGGAAAGGTACAAAAAGGGCAGCAGATAATTTTCAAACCTGCACCACTTTAATGGGAGACCGGGTCTCTGTAAACCCAAATCTAATTTTAGATTCCATCGCAAATTTGGGGACTTAAGTACATTGGACCCAAAAAAATCAAAAGATTAAATTTCCTGCTTGTCGTCTTCATTGCCAAACAAATGAGAACCACCCTTCTTTCAGTATCCCTACTAAAGCTTGCAAACACCAATATTTCCTGGGGTCTTCCCCCTTCCCTGAAACCCATGCTATCCCATTGTCAAAGAATTGTTTTTGAAAGGATTTTAGATTCCAGGGTTTTATAAATCAGTTACAATATCTATTTAAAAGGCAGCTACCCATGGAGGGCACTCAGGACCTTTTAAAAACGTTAATGCTCCTCGTTGTCCTCAGTTCTCAAGGGGACCCACACAAGCGGGGCTAGGGCATCCGGGGGTTGTTCCCCAGGGGGGGGAAAATTTAAAGGTTCTGTTAAACTGTTTTTGAAATCATTTTTCGTGGGCCCTTTTGCTTCTGTTTTGCGCACTACTTGGGCCCCCATCAAAATAGTTTTTCCCCTTCAGTCCCGCCCTATTCCTCCTTTGCTCTTAAACCCACACTGACAATCAGTGCTTCAGATCTAGCCTGCAGTGACCTGTGTTTTGACCTGAACTGGGCCTTGTACTCCAGCCATTCCTACTGAGGGAACCGGGAAACACTTTGGACTCTGAACTCGCCTTAGAGCTCACTTTTTCATGACTTGCGGGAACAAGAAAAGATCTGAATCTTTTGGAGAGTTTTATTGCTGACTTTAAATTTCTCGGCTCGGTCTCCTGCCCTTTTGTGTTTGCAACCTGTGGGTTTATTTTTGCATTTGTATGAAGCAATACAAACTTTCTTTACAACCTGTGTCTCAAGTATTTTCATCGCACCCAACACAAGACGCTATATGATCTTACCACATACATTTCAGTCTTCAAGATGCCCCAAAAAACCCCCGCTCCTCACCACGGTCTGTTACAGCCTCTCCCACCCGTCCCGCCGTGGGGGGTCCATTTCTATGGGCTTCATTGTGGTTTACCAACCTCTCCCGGGAAACACATTCAGTGGGGGTGACCGGGCTAAAAAAGGCACTCTTTATCCCTGGTGTCGTCTACCACGCAAAACAACATCAATTTGATGATTAAAGAAGTTTTCGCTTACAGGAGTACGGATGAGTTATTTCGGACAGGGGTGCAATTCACTTCAAGGGTTTTTTGGGCAAAATTTCTTGCGGGCTTGGGCCCATTAAAGTAAACCTTTCTTCTCTTTCATCCCAGACTAATGGACAACCGAACAACCATTCAACCCGGAGCATCCCCGCTGCTTTTATCTGCCACCACAGGAGATTGGTTGGATCTACTTCAATTAGCTATTTCCCTCGTAAAACAACTCTCAAGTGCCTCCCACTAAACGCCCCTTTTTTTACTCTAATCTATTTTATCTCCAACATTCTCCACATTTCCCATAAAAACCCCTTTTTCCACAGTGGCTGAAAGAATACTCTTTTACAGAAATAGGGAAATTTCCCAAAAGGGAAAATCTGGAATCTCTCAAAAAGGGTAGGGGGAAACACAGAAAAATTTTTCGTAAACCTGCACCACTTTAAAAGGTAGGAGACTTGGGGGGGCCCGTCAACCAGAAATCTTAAGTTAAGGATTCCATCGTCTAAGTTGGACATAATACATTGGACCCTATAAAATCAGAAAAAATTAAATAAGCCGTGCTGTCGTCTCAACTGCCCCAAACTATAGATCCACCCTGCCCTTTCATGTATCCCAAACTAAACTCGACCCCCAATACGTTTCCTGACTTCCTCCCCTTTTCCCTGACCCGGCATCGAGGGCGGGAAGAATTTTGGTGGAAAGGATTTTAATTCAGTTGTATTAACAATTTACAAAAATCTGATTAAATGGGGGGCTACCCTTGGGGACAACTCTTGAACCGGGTCAATACTTAATGCTCATGCTTGCTCCGAAATTTCATCAAGGTACCCACACAACCTGTCTGGGGGTCATCCGGAATTGCCCTTTAAAGGGGGGGATAATGAAAGGGTTCTAGTATAAATTCCGGTTTCAGGGGGTTCTCACCATTTACTTCTTCTTCGGCAGTTTATTTTCCCTCGGTCAAAAGGGAGTTCCACTTGCATGTTCCCCCGGTCCCCCTTTTGCTTTTTAAAGCACCACAGCTGGAAATCATGCTTCAGAATCTACCTGCAGTGAACCGTGACTGACTCCTTAAGCTTGGACCTTTTTACTCCAGCTATTCCTACTGAGGAACTCGGAAGCACTTGGACCTGAACCCGCTTTTTTAAAAGACCCCTTTTGCAGGGACTTAACGGTAACAGAGAAGAAATCTGAACTGTATTGGGATGATTGCGACCTTAATTACCTTCTGGCCTGCTGTGTCTCCTGTTTCTTTTTGGGCAAATCGTGTGCTTTTTTCTGCCAACTTGTATGAATAATACAGGACTTTCTATATAAAACCTGTGACTCCTGGGTTTTTCTCGCACCCAGCACAAACGCTATATGAACGTACTACAAAAATTTACACTATATTGCTCCATGCAGTATTATGGCCCCCATAAAATTTCTCCAAACAAATTTAGGGCCTCATTTTTTTTCCACCCATATTAGGCCCCCCCTATACCAGTTATGTTACGGTAGCAGGAGTGCAGGCAAAAAAGAAAACAAACCCGAACAGGTTGGAATCTAAGAGATTCAGTACCCTGACTACCCACCGCAACTAGAGGAGCCGTGAGCTTCCACGTTGGTCCCAACGCCTCGTTTACACCTGAAACTAACTTCACCTAAAAAGAAATAGAAAGCTATCTGCCCGGGGGCCCGAACCCCAAAGATAATAGATAGCCCCCAAAAAAGAATGGCGGTTAACAAGAAGACATACTGACCAAAGAAAATAGTTGAGCAACGCTGGGCCCAACTAAAAAAAATAAAAAGACAAAGGGTACTTACTGCAATCTCAGACCCTGAAAAAACACCCAAATCTACTAATTTTAAAATCACCTGAGATCACACACCTCACCACCTAAATTATTTTTCTGGTTTTCAAAAACAGCAGCCCTGAAAAACTGAAAAAGCAAAGACAAAACACAGTGGGTGAACTAAACTGGAGGGGCAAAAGCCCCCGGGGGGACCCAAAGGGCCCCCCCAGAAGCGGACAAATGCAAAAATATAGCAAAAACACAAAAAAAGAAAATTGTCTTATCTGAAGCAGGGGAAGCAGACACGACACAGCAGGGTACAAGGGAACCCGAAAGAAGATTTGACCAAACAATTTACACCCAACCGATGGGAAAAAGAAATTTCCCCTTTAAAAAGACCAATCATAACACTGATTCCCAGTCCCACAACCCACTATACCCTTTTTAACCACCAAGGGGCCTCTGCTCAAACTCATCTCAACCCATTCACAACAGTACCCCCCCTTGAGGAGGGGTCACCGAACCTCTTTGACAACCAAATCTCCCGGATGATTCTATTATACCACGGATAATCTCCTACATGGATGCCAAGCAAACACCCAAGAATTATTTCCCCTACCATAACCTCTCCAAATTTAAACCCAAATACTGGAGTCCGTCAAAAAAACAGAATCCAATATTTTCTCACCACATACTCCAGATTGCCCTCATCCAGAAAGCTGGGTCAGGAGGCACAGCAGCAGGACCACTGGCTCTACATACCTCTGCAACAAGTCCAGGGGAACACGTTTATGATCTGTAAATGTCCCTTGAAAAGCAAACCAAAAGAACAGGATTAATAATCTCCAGATCTTATAAGCCAATGACCTAGGCTTAAATTTAGGTGATGCTACTCTCATTGGAATATTCTTTGAAGACAACCAGACCAAGTCCCCCACTTTAAACCGCGACCATCGGTCCTATCCGGTATGCAAACCGCTGGGCCTTCCCTGAGAGAGGGACAACCTCGCCTCTACTTGGTCCCAATCTCTGCATCGCTCAACAACAGAGTCTACACCGGACAACAGAAGCCTCCGTCTGTCCCTGGAAGAAAATCGAGGTGAAACCCTAGAATTACAGAAAAACGTGACATCACAGTGCAGAGCTAGCACTATTATTAAGACAAACTCCAGGCCAAAGGACAAAAAGCGACCCAGTCATCCTGATCAGCAACGCAAAGCATCTTGATATAGCTCCAGTCTGGTTGTTCTCATCAGTTTTGACCATTGGTCTGAGGATGAAAGGCCGAGGAGTAAGACAATTGAACACCCAGTAGAACAAAGTCCTCCAAAATCTGGAAACAAACTGTACTCATCTGTCAGACACAATGTTCTCAGGATTCCGTGTAAACGAACCACGTGCGGATAGGGGAACTTCGGCACCAATTCAGAGGAGGAAGGGCACTTAGTAATGGCACAAGATGTATCATTGTGGAAACCTACACCAAAATACCCAATGGTGGTCATTCTTCTGAGAAACAGGAAGATCGGAAATGAATTCCATAGAGATTATGGGTCCATGGTCTCTTGGGCCAACAGGCAACTGGCATCAAACAAACCACTAGAGCGAGAGCAAGGCTTGAGCGAGAGCATTCCACCCCCGCAGGACTGCACAAATTCCCTGACATCGCGAGACAAGGTAGGCCACCAAAAGGACCGACTAACCAAGTCTCTGTACCAAAATTCCGGGATGCCCGAGCCAATGCGGAACAATGAAATCTCAGACAACACACTCTTTTCCATGGTCCGGACAAACAATTTCCAACAGGGCAGCGCTCGGGCATATCCTCCTGACACCCCTCCAGAGCAAGTCCAATTGGCGAGATTGGCGGAAAGAACTACACCTCCTTCAAATAATCAGAGGGATCAGATAGCTCAGGAGAGTCCGCAAGGAAACCCTGAGAGGGCATCCGCCTTTAACATTCTTAGTGCCAGAAGAAAGGGAAACCACCAAATTAAAACGTGTGAAAAACAAGGCCCACCTGGCCGTCTGGATTGAGTCGCTGGCAGATTCCAGATAGACCAATTCTTATGACCCGTAAGGAACCACCACCTGATTGTTGGCTCCCTCCAGGCCAATGGCTCCACTCTTCAAAAGCCCACTTCATGGCCAATAACTCCCGATTACCCACGTCATAATTACGTTCAGTAGAGAAAATTTTCGAGAGAAAAAGGCACAAGGGTTAATTTCTAGGTGGTCTCTGATCTTTTTGGGACAAACGGCACCTGCCCACAATTTTCCAGAGGCATCAACCTCCACCTGAATGGCAGAGAAACATCAGGCTGGCGTAGACAGGAGCAGAAGTTGAATCTCTGGCTTAAGTTTCCTGAAACGCAGAGACTGCCTCAGGAGGCCAATCATCCACATCCAAACCCTTCGGGTCAAATCAGTTAATGGTTTATCATCAACAGAGAAATTACCAATAAATTTACGATAAAAATTGCAAAACCCAAAAATCTTCTTGAAGAGCCTTTAATGAGAGTAGGTTGTACCCAATCACAGACGGCCTGAACCTTGACCGGGTCCTTTTCAATAACAGATGATCAAAATGAATCCCAGAATGAGATCTTCTGTACGCCAAAAAGACACTTTGATCCCTTCACATACAGAGCATTCTCTCTCAAAATCTGGAATACAGTTTTCGAACAAGTTTTCACATGAGAGTCCCATTCATTAGAAAAAATCAAATATCTTCCAAATAAACAATCTAAACTTGTCCCACAAATCCCTGAAAATGTCATTCATGAAGGAGTTCTGGAAGACGGAAGGACATTGTGGAGCCCAAAGGTGCATCACCCATGGTACTCAAAATGCCCTTCAGGGGTGTTTAAATGCCGTCTTCCCATTCATCCCCGTGCTTATGCGAATAAGGTTATACGCCCCCTGAGGTCAAGCTTGGTAAACCCAAGTAGCGTTTTTCACCTGGAATACAGGTCAGAAATCAAGGGTAACGGGTATTGAATATCACAGTAATATTGTTCAAGAACGATAATCAATACACGGCCTTAATGAACCATCTTCTTTTGGCCACAAAGAAAAAACCGGCACCTAAGGGTGAAGAGGATGGTCCTGATATGAACCCTTCTCCAATGATTCCTTGATATAAGACCGCATAGCGCATGTTCAGTACAGACAAGTTAAAAAGGCGACCCTTAGGGAATTTACTTAAAACCTGGAACTAATTCAATAGCACAGATCATAGCCTCCTATGGAGGTAAGGATGCAGATTTACTTTCCTAAACACATCAGAAATAATCAACAAAAGTCAGGAACATCCTCAGCATGGGGGGAGGCAGAAAAAACAGGAGTGTTGGTATTTACACATTGGCAGCCCCAAACTGGTTACAGACACAGATTTCCAATCCAAACAGGATTATGAGACTGTAACCAAGGAAACCCAGCTCTATAATGTCAGCAGATTATATAGAACCAAAAATTTGCAGCACGCCTGGTGATCAGGTTCAACGCTCATTATCACCTGAGTAGAAAACTGGGGTTTATTCTCTCCATAGGGGTACGAACGATCCCCAGTAAAGGAATAACTTTCTTTAGGGTATCAGAGGCAAAACCCACAACGTTTAGCAAAATCATAATCACAGGTTAATAGCTGCTCCAGAATCAACGAAAGCGGAGCAGAAAAGGGTGTAATGGTCAGTTGCAGAGTGACAGTTAATAAAAACTGAGTCTGAACACTACCCAAGACTACTGAGCGTGCAAAATGTCTTCCCCGCTTAGGGCAACGGAAATAGCATGAGAGGGCATCACCACAGTAGAAACATAACCCATTGCGCATTCGAAACTCATGACGCTGTGCCTCAAGACACCATCCATCACACTGCATGGCTTCAGCAGCTGGCTCACAAAGGCAACACCACCACGCATACTTCTCCGCTCACAGCAAACGTCTGTCAATTTGAATCGCCAATGACATAGAATCATTGGAGACGTCAGAGGGGGACAGGGAATCCCACCAAAACATCCTTTACATTTACCGACAGACCCTCCGGAAAAGGCGGCAAAGCGTCGTCAGTCCCATTTGTCAGGTACTGCCCACCTATGGAATCCTGACCATATAACTCAGCGTCATCAAGCCCCTGATTTAATGCCAACAAGGCTTTTTCAGCTTAATCAGTGTCATTAGCTCATCGTACAATAACCCCAAAGCCTGAAAAAATGCATCAACATCACTCAAACAGGACCCAGGTATCAGGGAAAAAGCCCAATCCTGAGGATCGCCGCGCAGGAGAGAGATTGAATAATTGAACCGGCTGCGCTGCGTTTCCCTGAGGACTTAGATTTGAAGCAAGAATCAATTTACTTATATTTGAAATTCTGAAACTTAGCCGATTGCCCCTAAAACAGATCTGGCATGGATCCTAGGTTCCACAACAGGCAACCAAAGCAAGATATGCAGCACAACTCAGAACCTCAGTGGCAAGCTGATCCATCACGGCAGACACTGGGCAGACTCCATGGGAGAAAAGATCTCTCCCCAGCACCAGAATACTGAGGGAAAATTAAATATAAATAAAATGCTACAAACAGAAAAATAGCTACGACAACTTTTCCTACCTGCAAAATATTTTTTCCCTCTGTGAGTAACCCATACAATTTTTATGGCGCGGTGATACAGTTATTTACGGGAGCTGGAGGAGTGGCAGCAAAAAAGGATATACACCAGAGCAGTGGAATCTATGAATGTGCAGGTACCCTGACTAACCACCGCAATTTGTTTCTAGAGGGCCCCAGCCGTGGAGCGGTCTTCTGGTCCTAGACGCCTCGTTCACAGCCCTGAGAAACTAACTACACTAAAGATATGAAAAGAAACTATCTGCCACCGGAGCAACCCCAAAGATAATAGAAAGCCCCCAATCATAATGGCGTTAGACAAGAAGAAATACTGACACAGAAAGAAAATAGTATGACAAACGCTGGGGCCCAAACTATCTAATGAAAAGGACAGAAGGCGTAATTACTGCTATCTCAGACAAACCTTAAAAAACACCAACCTACTAATTTCAAATCCACCTGAGATCACACCCTCTACCACCTAAATTAGTCTCTGTGTAAACAAAAAACGAGCCAGCCACTGAAAAAACTGGGAAAAAGCAAAAGTACAAAACACAGTGGCTGAACTAAACGAGAGGGCAAAAGCCCCCGGAGGTGACCCTGAAGCCTTTCCCCCAGAAGTGCAGGACAAAATGCAAAAATCTATCAAAAACACAAAATAAAAATTGTCTTATCTGATAGCAGGAGATGCAGACACGACACAGTCAGGCTACAGGGAAACTGAAAGAAGGATTCAACCAGAACAATTGATCACCGGCCAACCCTGATGGGAATAATGATTCCATTAAAATAAGACCAATCAGTAACACCTGATTCCCATCCTCACAATCCTCACTAGTACCGCTTGTAACCACCAGAGGTAGCCACTGCTCAGAACTCATCTCAAACCCAGGCACAACACTGCACCTTAAAATATAGGCCCCATATATTTACCCCTACAGTTTCATGGGCCCGTCATGTATATCGAAATGAGATCATCCTCGGCATACAGTATATAATAATTATCGAAAACCGATCTATTAACTATAGGGTGATCTGTCATACATTGAGTGGGTCCCCACATATTCTCCATACAGTATAATGGGCCCATTATATTGCTCCACACAGTATATGAAGCACCACATAGTTCTCCCATACCGTATAATGGGCCCCATGTATTGCTCCATACAGTATAATGGGCCCCAATTATTTCTTCTCCATACAGTACAATTTCAGCACATAGCGATCCATACATTTAATGACCCCTTATATTACTCCGTACAGTATAATGGGTCCCAAATATTAATCCAACAGTAAATGCACCTATGTACTCCATACAGAAATAATAAGACTATCCCACATAGTCCTCCATACGTATTATGGGCCCCATATAATAGCCCCATACAGTATAATGGGCACCATATATGTTACTCGTATACAGTATAATGAACCCCCCATAGTTCTCCATACAGTGTGGGGGCTCATGTTAATGCTCCATACAGTATAATGGGCCACAGATATTGTGCCTTACAGAATAATGCCCAGATAATTGGCTCCATACAGGTTAATAGGCCCCATATATTGCTCCATACATATAATGGGCAACATATATTGTTCCATACAGTTTACAGTGAAGGAAATAATTATTTGATCCTTTCTGATTTTGTGAATTTGCCCACATTTTTAATGTAGGTTAATTTAAACATTGAGAGATTGAATATCAAAAATTAAATCCAGAAAATCACATTATATGAATGGTATAAGTTAATTGCATTTTGCAAGTGAGAAATAAGTTTTTGTTTCGCTAGCAAACAAGACTTAATATTTAGATGGCAAAAACCTGTTGGGCAAAGCACAGCAGACCCCCCCCCCACCCCCCCTCCAGAAGTTTTTTTGTAGTTGATCATGAGTTTTGGCACATGTCAGGAGGATTTTGTCCCTCCCTTTGCAGATATCTCTAAATCATTAAGTTTTTGGAGGCTGTCGATTGGCATCTCGGAGCTTTAACCCCCTCCATAAGTTTTCTATTGGATTAAGGTCTGGAGACTGGCTAGGCCACTCTATGACCTTAATGTTCTTCTTTTTGAGCACGCCTTTGTTGCCTGGCGTATTTTTTGGGTCTTGTCTTGCTGCATGACCCCAGCCCACGACACATTTTTTAATGTCCTGCCGGAGGGAAGGATGGTTGTCCACTCAGAATTTTTACGGTACTGCTCCATCCAGTCTCCCATTGATGAGGTGAAGTAGTTCGGTACCCTTAGCAGACAAACACCCCCAAAACTAATGTTTCCACTCCATGCTTGACAGTGGGACGGTGATCTTTTGGGTCATAGGCCCTTCATTCTCTCCCTCCAAACACGGCAAATAGAAGTTAATCACCAAAGAGCTTAATTTTTGGCTCATCTGAGACCACAGATCTTCTCCAATCACTCACAGAATCTTCCAGGTGTTTCATTGGCAAACTTCAGATGGGCATTGTACATGTGCCTTCTTGAGCAGGGGGGACTTGCAGCACTGCAGATTTTAAATCTTTACGCATAAAGTGTTAGCAATGGGTTTTCTTGGTGACTTGGGTCTCCAGCGGCCTTGGATCATTAACAAGTTTCCCCCGGGTAGTTTTAGGCTGATCTCTCGCCTTCCTCATGATCATGGATACCCCACGTTGGTGACATTTTGCATGGTGGTCCAGCAGTTTTTTCCTTCTCACTCAGCGTTTTTACTTATATTTTGTAGCCCATTCCAGCTTTGTGCAGGTCTATGATTCTTGTCCCTAACATACTTAATAAGCTCTTTGGGCCTTGTCCACTTGTAGAGGTTTAGAGTCTGACTGAGTAATTGAGTCTGGTGGACAGGAGTCTTTATAAAAGTTACTGAATAAGACAGCTATCTTTAATGCAGGGAACGAGTTGATAATAACCGCTCACTGTCTGTAGAGCTAGAACTCTTAATGGTTGGTAGGGGATCAAATACTTATTGTCCACTGCAAAATACAAATACAATATTTTATATAATTTATACAATGTGATTTTCTGGAATTTATTTTTGATATTCTATCTCTCAATCTTAAAATTAACGGCTACCACCCTTTTAAATTATAGACTGTTCATTCTTTGTCAGTGGGCAAACTTACAAAATCAGCAAGGGATCAAAAATTATTTCCTTCACTGTATATTGTCCCCCCATAATAATTCTCCCATACCGTATAATGGGGGGTCCCATATATGCCCATACCTAAAAAATCAACTACCCTGCCGTTCCCGACGGGGGATGTTCCAGCACTAGAGCTCCCCCCAAACGCACAACCCCATAGCGTACCAGTTTCTCCAACAGTGACTGGCCCCACTGCCCATTCTCCAGGGCCCTGCACTTGCCTGGGTGCCCATGTGGTGACGCTGGCCCTGGCTGTAATGGAGGGTCAGGTATTTAACCCTGCTTATGTTTTAAAAGTCTTGTTCCCTAAAAGCTTTTTTTTTTCTTTTTTTGCTCTCTGGCCCACTAAACTTTTACTGGGCACCTCGCCATGCCAATCAGGCTCCTGCTGATATAGTTGCACCAGTTTTATACTATTTGTACATTGCTGCAGAATATTTTCCAACTATATAAAATAATATTATTATAATCATTACTATCCAAAAGCCACCGCCCTGATTCCACATACCAGTTATCACACAAGTGCACTGTCCACTCCCATAGGCGTGAATTTGGAGCATTAACAATAAAAAGGTCCACTGACCAGAAGGAACCTGAAATTACCTAAAAGAACCCATGAAACCAATTAATATATGAATGTACAAGATATGATTTTATAATTCACTAATATGGCAGGACAAAGACAAAACATAAAACAAAGGATAATTAAGAAAGTCCATTTGAAACCATGGGAGGTGAGGGAACACAGCATATACAATTACAAAGAAGTTCTAGACCTGAATAATTATGATAATAAGTAAATTTATACCATGATATGTCATAATAGACACCATCAAAAAAAGGGAGCGGTTGCAAATAGTAAACCAAAGTATGAACTAGGTATATACAATGGTGAAAGAATGTAAAGTGCAAATAATGATGTGCAAAAATGAAAAATTAGTGCAACAGAATAGCAAATGAATCCACCAATAAGGATGCGATCCATCATGATGTACATAATAGTAATTAATTTACAGAACCAAAATCTCCATGTCCTGGAGCGTGGCTGGTTGACTTTCCACCTTCACCCACAACGTGCGTTTTACAACCGCTTCTCAGGCCTAATTTCTATCCTAAACGTCATAAAATATATCCATAGTTTGGTGACTACACCACAAAGACTTTAGGCCTATATCTGTATGTACTGTCAGGTATCTCCATCACCACCAACAAACAACCATGGGATTCACCCGCTTGTACAGTATATCCACCCCAGCTTCTGTGTTCTGGCTATAAGAAGCAGTAGAAATGATAGTTCAGCACAGTGCACAAAAGGTTGCAAATCTGTACCTATATTATCCTATCACAGGGTATTATAGTTTTCAAGAACATGTAAAAATAAAACTTTCAAACTTCAGTGCACGCTCATAGAGTTAGTGCAAATTTATTTGCAGGTCCCAGCTCATCGCCATGCCAGTAAATCTGTGACCGCCGGATGGGACAACATAACTCCTCTTGGTATGTGCTGATTTATGTGTTATGTCTGATATGTCCGTACATGTCGGCCTCAGATGATCGAAAGTGCTGTTGAATATTCTGCTCTTATAGAAATAAAAATTATTGTTATTATACTACTTTCCTGTCCAAAAAAATCAGTATAGACTTTACCACAGGGTGATGACTGAAGAATGATCATTTGTATATGCACAGTGCAAAATTAGATTCCAATAAAATAAAACAACAAATTATTGTTGGTTGGAAGAACAGTCATATAATCAGGGCATGTGCCTGCCTATAAATCTTTTGATGCACACCATAAAAAAAGGACCCCAAAGCTCTAAATGCCCCGTTCAACACTTTAGCTGTTGACTGATTTTGGTTTGGGCTAATGTATGGCGGAAACTATCTTATCCAAGCTCTCGCCATACACAGGAGTGCTTGGCAGCCAAGCACTCCTGTTTTTCGCCATGCGCGAAGTCACTGGCAGATATCTCTGGCGAGTGGAATCTCTGTATCTTTGAGGTTTATAATCTCTCTTCAATCCTTTAATAATCAATAAATAATCAGAAAAACTGTTCAGGAGTACATTTACATCACCATGATTTCTGCTGCTGACAGAGACTAGTTTCCTTTTAAGGCCCCCTCTAAT
>JARQOD010000001.1:937797078-937840824 GCA_033576555.1 Oophaga sylvatica
AACGCAAACAGCATCTCCTCACCGGAGTAGCCGGTATTCTAGAGGCTATTTCAGCCAAGCCCTGAACACGTGCATACAAAACTCCTCACCGGAGGTGCCGGTATTCTATGGGCTTATTTCAGCAGAGCCCTAACCGCATGCGTGCATGATCACACTGGCGCAAAGCACAAAACACAATTGATACTAGCGCATGGCCGAGCGGTCATGCGCACCTTTTATAGTAGCAGCTACAGGACTTCCAGAAAAGGACCAATGAGAAACTGTTCCAGAACACAAGCAGTTTCAGAACTTTCCTGGCGGACCAATGGGAGTCGCTGCAGTAACCAAGCATGTGAGCCCTGATCTCCAATGGGAGATCTTGCCCTGGGCATGCTCAGATGGAGAAACGCAGGACTTAGTCCCAAGACTGCCTGCTCCAGCACTGGTTATAATAGAGGAACCAGAAGAGGCAACAACATGCCTCTGCACAGTATTAGACTGAGCGAGACGCTGGGACCGACGTCTCCGCTGAGCAGGCTCCACTGCGGCCGGAGATGGGTGGGGGACTGCAGCGGGACTGGTTCGAGATTCCCCTTGTGCAGCAACGGGAACTCAATCCCTAACATATATGACTTGTATTTTCACCACCAGTCTCTTCAGTATACAAATATTAGTTAACTGAATACAGGATGTTGGTGAGTGCAAGATTTATGTTTTGATAGCTGAGGAGAGTAAGCAAAAACGGCAATACACCAGAGAGGCTTGAACCTATTGGATTGCAGTAACCTGAGCCAACGACAAAACTAGAGGTAGCCATGGAGCGTTCCTACGTTGATCCTAGACGCCTCGTCACAGCCTGAGAGATAACTACACCTAAAGGCAGAAAGATGAAAGCTATCTGCCCCGGAGCAGATCCCCAAAACAAAATAGTAAGCCCCCAAACATGTAATGGTGGTTAGACTAGAAGAAACATGGACACAGACAGAAAATAGAATGAGCAAACGCTGGTGCCCAATCTGTCTAGACAGAAAAGTACAGGAAAGGATACTCACTGCAATCCAAAAAAACCCCTAAAAAATACCAACTCTACTGATTGCAAAAACACCTGAGATCACACGACCTCTACCACCTAAATCAGTTCTCTGGTGTAACAAAACTAAGCTGCAGCCACTGAAAAAACAGGAAAAAGCAAATGAACAAACAACAGTGGCTCCAGATAAACTGAGAGGAGCACAAGCCCCCCCGGGAGGGACCTGGCTGACCTCCACAGAAGTGCAGAGAACAATGCAAAAAGCAAGCACAAAAATAAAAGCAGAAAATACTTATCTGATAGCAGAAGATGCAGGCAAGACTCAGCAAGCTTCCAAATGAACCAGGAACCACAGTTGAGACAAGAACAATTGATCACCGGCAACCATCATGGGAGGGAACCTCCCTTATATCAGACCAGTCCGTGATCCCAGATTGCCACTCCTCGCTGAAAGGTTCAGTACTGTCAGTAACCACCAGAGGGAGCCTCTGCTCAGAAACCATTTTAGCACATTCATAACAGTACCCCCCCTTGAGGAGGGGTCACCGAACCCTCACTTGTGCAACCAGGTCGATCAGGATGAGCTCGGTGATAGGCACGGATCAGTCTCCTAGCATGGATGTCCGAAGCAACACCCAAGAATTGTCCTCCTGACAATAACCTCTCCACTTAACCAAATACTGGAGTTTCTGTCTAGAAAAACGAGAATCCAATATTTTCTCAACCACATACTCCAGATTGCCCTCAACCAAAACAGGGTCAGGAGGCGCAGCCATAGGAACCACTGGCTCGACAAACCTCTTCAATAAGGACTTGTGGAACACGTTATGTATCTTAAATGTCCTGGAAGAAGCAAACGGAAGGAAACAGGATTAATAATCTCCATGATCTTATAAGGTCCAATGAACCTTTGCTTAAACTTTGGAGATGCAACCCTCATAGGGATATTTCTTGAGGACAACCTAACCAAGTCCCCCACTTTAAACCGAGGACCATCAGTCCTATGCCGGTTGGCAAACCGTTGGGCCTTCTCCTGAGAGAGAGACAACCTCTCCACTACCTGGTCCCAAATCTGCTGCATTCGCTCCACAACAGAGTCAACACCCGGACAGACAGAAGCCTCCGCCTGTCCCGAAGAAAATCGAGGGTGAAACCCAAAATTTCAGAAAAATGGAGACATCAAGGTGGCAGAGCTAGCCCTATTATTAAGAGCAAATTCATCCAAAGGCAAAAAAGAGACCCAGTCATCTTGATCAGCAGACACAAAACATCTCAAATAAGTCTCCAAGGTCTGGTTTGTTCTCTCGGTTTGTCCATTGGTCTGAGGATGAAAAGCAGAGGAGAAAGATAACTGAACACCAAGTTTAGAACAAAATGTCCTCCAAAATCTGGAAACAAACTGGACTCCTCTGTCAGACACAATGTTCTCCAGAATGCCATGTAACCGAACCACGTGCTGAAGGAACAAAGGCACCAATTCGGAAGAGGAAGGTAACTTAGGTAATGGCACAAGATGTATCATCTTGGAAAACCTAGCACAGATTACCCAGATAACGGTCATTCTCTGAGAAACAGGGAGGTCGGAAATAAAATCCATAGAGATATGGGTCCATGGCCTCTTGGGCACAGGTAATGGCATTAACAAACCACTAGAGCGAGAGAAAGGGCTTGGAGCGAGAGCAAGTCCCACAGGACTGCACAAATTCCCTGACGTCACGAGACAAAGTAGGCCACCAAAAGGACCGACTCACCAAGTTTCTGGTACCAAAAATCCCGGGATGACCAGCCAACGCGGAACAATGAATCTCAGACATCACACTCTTCTTCCACTGGTCTGGGACAAACAATTTCCCAATAGGGCAGCGCTCAGGTTTATCCTCCTGACACCCTTCCAGAGCCAGTCTCAAATTGGGAGAGATGGCGGAAAGAACTACACCCTCTTTCAAAATAACAGTAGGATCAGATAACTCAGGAGAGTCCGCAAAGAAACTCCTCGAGAGGGCATCCGCCTTAACATTCTTAGTGCCAGGAAGAAAAGAAACCACAAAATTAAAACGTGTGAAAAACAAGGCCCACCTGGCCTGTCTAGGATTAAGTCGCTTGGCTGATTCAAGATAAACCAGATTCTTATGGTCCGTGAGGACCACCACCTGATGTTTGGCTCCTTCCAGCCAATGTCTCCAATCTTCAAAGGCCCACTTCATGGCCAATAACTCCCGATTACCCACGTCATAATTACGTTTAGTTGGAGAAAATTTTCGAGAGAAAAAGGCACAAGGGTTACTCTTAGAGGTCTCTGGATCTCTTTGGGACAAAATGGCACCTGCCCCAATTTCAGAGGCATCAACCTCCACCTGAAACGGTAGAGAAACATCAGGCTGCCGTAGAACAGGAGCAGAAGTGAATCTCTGCTTAAGTTCCTGAAACGCAGAGACTGCCTCAGGAAGGCCAATTCACCACATCAGAACTCTTTTTGGTCAAATCAGTCAATGGTTTAACAATACTGGAGAAATTACCAATAAATTTACAATAAAAATTGGCAAAACCCAAAAATCTCTGAAGAGCCTTTAATGAAGTAGGTTGGACCCAATCACAGATGGCCTGAACCTTGACCGGGTCCATTTCAATAACAGACGGAGACAAAATGAATCCCAGAGATGAGACCTTCTGTACGACAAAAAGACACTTTGATCCCTTCACATACAGTGCATTCTCTCTCAAAATCTGGAACACAGTCCGAACATGTTTCACATGAGAGTCCCATTCATTGGAAAAAATCAAGATATCATCCAAATAAACAATCAGAAATTTATCCACAAAATCCCTGAAAATATCATTCATGAAGGATTGGAAGACGGAAGGAGCATTAATGAGCCCAAAGGGCATCACTAGGTACTCAAAATGCCCCTCTGGGGTATTAAACGCCGTCTTCCATTCATCCCCGTGCTTAATGCGAATAAGGTTATACGCCCCCCTGAGGTCAAGCTTGGTAAACCAACTAGCACTTTTCACCTGGAAAACAGGTCAGAAATCAAGGGTAACGGATATTGATACTTCACAGTGATCTTATTCAAGAGACGATAATCAATACACGGCCTCAATGAACCATCCTTTTTGGCCACAAAGAAAAAACCGGCACCCAAGGGTGAAGAGGATGGTCTGATATGACCCTTCTCCAATGACTCCTTGATATAAGATCACATAGCATCGTGTTCAGGTACAGACAAGTTAAAAAGGCGACCTTTAGGAAATTTACCACCAGGCACTAATTCAATAGCGCAATCGTAGCTCCTGTGAGGGGGCAAGGATGCGGATTCACTTTCACTAAACACATCCGAAAAATCAGTCAAAAGTCAGGAACATCCTGAGACTGGGGAGAGGCAGAAAAAACAGGAGTGTCGGCATTAACACATTGGCAGCCCCAACTGGTCACAGACACAGATTTCCAATCCAAAACAGAATTATGAGACTGTAACCAAGGGAAACCTAGTACAATAATGTCATGCAGATTATACAGCACCAGAAATTTGCAACTCTCCTGATGATCTGGTTCAACCCTCATTATCACCTGAGTAGAAAACTGGGGTTTATTCTCCGCCAAAGGGGTAGAATCATTGCCCAGTAGGGGAATAGACTTCCGCAGGGGTATCATGGGAAACCCACAACGTTTGGCAAAGTCAAAATCCATCAGGTTAATAGCTGCTCCTGAATCAACAAAAGCCTGAGCAGAAAATGTGGACAGGGAGCAAATCAGGGTAACAGTCAACAGAAATTTAGTCTGAACACTACCCAAGACAACTGAGCGTGCAAAACGTCTTCCCCGTTTAGGGCAGACTGAAATAGCATAAGAGGCGTCACCACAATAGAAACATAACCCATTGCGCTTTCGAAACTCATGACGCTGTGCCCCAGAAGTCACTCTATCACACTTCATGGGCTCAGAAGCTGGCTCACAAGGCAATACTATCTCACGCATACCTCTGCGCTCACGCAAACGTCTGTCAATTTGAATAGCCAATGACATAGAATCATTGAAACCAGAGGGAGCAGGGAATCCCACCATAACATCCTTTACATTCTCTGACAGCCCCTTCTGAAAAAGGGCTGCCAAAGCATCATCATTCCATTTGGTCAGGACTGCCCACTTTTGGAATTTCTGACAGTACAACTCAGCCTCTTCAAGACCCTGATTCAATGCCAACAAGGTTTTCTCAGCTTGATCAGTAACATTTGGTTCATCATACAACAACCCCAGAGCCTGAAAAAACACATCAACATCAGTCAAAACAGGATCCCCAGGTATCAGGGAAAAAGCCCAATCCTGAGGATCGCCGCGCAGGAGAGAGATGACAATTTGAACCTGCTGTGCTGCGTTCCCTGAGGACCTAGGCTTTAAGGCAAAAAACAACTTACAGTTATTTTTGAAATTCAGAAATTTAGCCCGATCCCCCAAAAACAAATCTGGCATGGGAATCCTAGGTTCCACAACCGGCAACCCAGCAAGATAGGCAGCAACACTCCGAACCTCAGTGGCAAGCTGATCCACACGGCCAGACAACTGTGCAAGCTCCATTGAGAGAGAAACAAAAATAATCCTCCTCAGCACCCAGAGAAACAGAGGGAAAAAAATGTAGCAAACAGGGAAAAGAAAAAAAAATCTCTGACAACTCTGACAATCTTTTTTCTTTCCACACTATTTTTCCCTTCTGTGAGTACCATATAATTTTCAGTTTTGGCCGGTGATACTGTTATGTTTTGGTAGCTGAGGAGAGTAAGCAAAAACGGCAATACACCAGAGAGGCTGGAACCTATTGGATTGCAGTAACCTGAACTAACCACACAACTAGAGGTAGCCGTGGAGTGTTCCTACGTTGATCCTAGACGCCTCGTCACAGCCTGAGAGATAACTACACCTAAAGGCAGAAAGATGAAAGCTATCTGCCCTGGAGCTGATCCCCAAAGAAAATAGGAAGCCCCCAAACATGTAATGGCGGTTAGACAAGACACGGATACAGACAGAAAATAAAATGAGCAAACTCTAGTGCCCAATCTGTCTAGACAGAAAAGTACAGGAAAGGATACTCACTGCAATCCAAAAAAACCCCTAAAAAATACCAACTCTACTGATTGCAAAAACACCTGAGATCACACGACCTCTACCACCTAAATCAGTTCTCTGGTGTAACAAAACTAAGCCACAGCCACTGAAAAAACAGGAAAAAGCAAATGAACAAACAACAGTGGCTCCAGATAAACTGAGAGGAGCACAAGCCCCCCGGAGGGGACCTGGCTGACCTCCACAGAAGTGCAGGGATCAATGCAAAAAGCAAGCACAAAAATAAAAGTAGAAAATATCTTATCTGATAGCAGAAGATGCAGGCAAGACTCAGCAAGCTTCCAAATGAACCAGGAACCACAATTGAGACAAGAACAATTGATCACCGGCAACCATCATGGGAGGGAACCTCCCTTATATCAGACCAGTCTGTGATCCCAGATTGCCACTCCTCGCTGAAAGGTTCAGTACTGTCAGTAACCACCAGAGGGAGCCTCTGCTCAGAAACCATTTTTAGCACATTCATAACAGTAAGGCATATCTATTCTCACCTTGCCAGGTATCATAAAGAGTGAATTGAGGATGGTCTGTTTTGCCCATCAACTTATCACTCTTTATGACACAAGGCCAGGGGATTGTAGATATACCTTGTAATTAACCACATCCTCTATTCAGTGTGTGGTGAATAAACTGAAGAGATGATGGAGAAAATACACGTCATATCTACAATCCCCTGGCCTGGTATCATAACTATCACACATGGCCAGGTGACTATACCTATGAGTTGTCATCTGCAGGGTCGCTTGAGTCTGCATCATCTATTGCCCGCAGACTGGAGAGATGCTGGTGGTTAACTCATATGTGTATTCACCTGCCCAGGTGTCATTAAATTCTGAAGTCAGGATGCTTTTTTTTTGGCATCCTCACTTCAGCATGACACCAGGCCAGTGGATTGTAGAAGTTGTATATACCTTATCATCTCTCCAGTGTGCGTGCATACTGAAGCCACAGTGGAGATACTACAAAGAATATCTATACTCTTATGGTCAGGTGTTATAAAGAGTAAAGGATGCTATTGCATTCCAAAATCCATATTTGTAACATCAGGCCAGGTGTAAAATATTTGCTGTATCTCCACCGTCACGGCAGTATCTCCACCGTCGCTGCAATCTGTTTGAACACAGACTGGAGAGATGATGAAGGTCATACAACTTTTCTCTGTATACTCACCTGGTAGGAGTCCTATTAAAGTCAGGATGCAAAAAACACAGCATCCTGACTTCACTGGGACACCTGGGCAGGTGATTATTGTATTTGAGTGTATAAAAACAGAGTGCACTCGGTAAAGGTATCAAAACAGTTTTTTTTATTAACATAAACACAAGAAAACAATTTTATTACACCATTTGCTCTTGCCATTCCACACGTCCCACATCAGATATAAGGTAGGCCTCAAATTGGTCCCTCATTTGGCCAACTTCAACTGATGACCTGAGAGGGTGCTGAGTGAATTCAGGCAATGGTTGACAGGTGGTTCATCTAGTTCAAAGGTAGGGTGCTCTTTAGCCATCACAAAATTGGGAAGAACCACACAGGCTTTCACCACCTCATCCACAATTTAAAGTTTCAGATTAATGGCTGTGCCTAGAATGCGCCATCTGGACACAAGAATCCCAAAGGCACACTTACCAGTTCTTCTGGCCCTGGTCAGTCTGTAATTAAAGATTTTTTTGTGTGGTCCAAGTCCCGGCTAGAGTACGGTTTCAACAGGTTTGTACACATTTGAAAGGCCTCATCACCAACCATTACAAATGGCAGTGGCGGACCTTCAATGTGGGGAAGAGGCCGTGGCAGGGGGAAATTAAAATGGTTGCCATACAACCTACGGCCCATGTCTGAGTTCTTAAAGGTCTGGGAATCATTGCTCCGGCCAAATGCCCCAATGTCCACCGCAATAAACCTGCAGTCTGCATCCGCAATGGCAATGAGTACCGTAGAAAAGTACTTTTATAATTATAGTACTCAGAGCCACTTCTTGGGGGTTTTGTTATCCTGATGTGTTTCCCATCCACTGCTCCCAAACAGTTGGGGAAATTGCAGACTGTCAGGAATTGATCCAATATTTCTATCCACTTTTCCGCGGTGGGCAGGGGCATAAATTCAGGACACAGAACGTCCCACAATGCCCGGCAGGTGTCCGCAACTATTCCCGACAAGGTGGAGATTCTAAGCCGGTACTAGAAGTGGAGTGAAGAGAGGGTCTCGCCAGAAGCCAGGAATCTGCAAAACAGATGACGAAAAATTGTGATTGTCTAGGCTTTGGCAAAACACTGATTTGAAAACTAAAGCTTGACATGGCAGAACTATAATTCTAAAGGGTTTTAGTAAATGGCAGAACAAAAACAATACAAGCATTGGTTTAATATTACGTACCGTAATGTGACGAGGAGCCATTCCTCAGGAGGAATCGCACGACGGAGCTGTGTGTCCTGTCTCCGGATGGCTCCTTCAACATGAGCAAGCAAATCCCTGAAGCTTTCTTGGGACATCAGTACATAGTCAGAAAATTTCGCCGGGTTTGCCTGGAGCTCACTGAAGAGGGTGTGGTATGCTCCACGGCTCTCCCGGACTTCAATAATCGGATGTCTCCAAAAACGCCGCCGCTGCCGTCTTCGCTGTCTCTCTCTCTCCCTTTGTTGCTGCAAGCAAAAGCCAGAAACAGCGCGATGTCCATATCCAAGTTTAAGCGAAAACTCACCCAACGCAGATCCATGGTGACACAGGAAACAGCAGCAAAATCTGAAGAATTCAGCTGAACAGGGTCTATTTAAAGAAGTCCCATGACACTCGCCCACTGGTGTCCCATTGGTGGAGTGTGTTCAAGGATTTTCCTCCTGTGAAATGTGACACTCATGCGCCTAAAAAACGCAAACGCATGCAAAACGCTAGATAAAAGCATGCAAACGCTAAGTTTTTTGTCATTATGCGTACACTGATGCGTTAAAAAAACATGCGCTTGCAAGCGCTTGTATGCGTTTTTGCACGCGTTTTTAGTTGCGCACGATGCGCTGCGCAAAACGATGCAAATGTGAAATTAGCCTTAATTTTATTATTTTTCCCTAACTAAGAGGGTGATAAAGGGGGGTTTGATTTACTATTTATATCGGGTTTTTATGTTTGGCAGCTGTCACATGCTAAAAGATGCTTTTTATTGCAAAAAATAGGTTTTGCATCATCACATTTTGAGAGCTATAATTTTTTCTTATTTTGGCCCACAGAGTCATGTGAGGTCTTATTTTTTGCGGGACGAGTTGACGTTTTTATTGGTACATTTTCGGGCACATGACATTTTTGACTGATGATGATTGATAACACCTCTATACTCAGCTGATAGCATAGGATTATCCTCAATAGCCAATGTCAATGCTGACTCTGCTTCCTCTCCTTTTCTAATTATCTTTTCACAAGCTCATTAGATGCTGCACTGTACTCACATGCGAGAAACTCGGACGAGTCTCGCACATCAATACCCGGCACTGCCGCCGGCACTCGGATCGGAGCGTTCAGCTGCATGTATTTCTATGCAGCTGAACGCTCCAACCTGAGTGACTGTGGAAGTTGGATATTGACGTGCGAGACTCATTTGAGTTTCTCGCATGTATGAGCCCTAAAAGATCATGTTAGAGTCTGTTCATGGCAGCTAATGTACTTGTGGATTTCTTTAAGCAGTAAGAAAACAATGTCGAAAAAGGCCCAATGGCTGGGGTGTAAATTGCAAAATTTCTCATTTTTATTTTATTGGTTGCTTGGAGCCGCGTCAGAGGACCTTCGGTGCACTCATTGGCGCATGCGTCGCTATGACTCCCATCCCACCAATGATACTGCACTCTGTGTATATAAAAACACCCCTTTGTAGCTTAAGCTACACCCCCTGACGAAGGAAATATCCGAAACGCGCGTCGGGGCGCGTTCAGCACACACAGCATTCTGACCCCTTATTTAAGTATTTAGGTATCGTTTTCGTTCTATATTTATTGCTTTTATCGTATTTTGTGGTCCAAATACTGCAATGGTTTTGATGGCAGTATTTTCTCTGTTGTGAATGTGTTAAAAATGAATTCTGAGCAGAAGCTCCCTCTGGTGGTTACAAACAGTACTGAACCATTCAATGAGGATTGGCAATCAGGAGTTACAGACTGGTCTTATATAAGGGAGGTTCCCTCCCATCATGGTTGCCGGTGATCAATTGTTCTTGTCTCAACTGTGGTTCCTGGTTCACTTGGAAGCTTGCTGAGTCTTGCCTCTTCTCCTGCTCTCAGATAAGATATTTTCTGTTTTTTGTTTTTGTGCTTACCATTTGCATATTTCTCTGCATTTCTGTGAGGTTGGCCAGGTCCCCCCCCCCCCCCGGGGGGCTTGGGCTCCTCTCTGTTCTTCTGGAGCCACTGTTATTTGTTCATTTGCCTTTTCCCAGTTTTTTCAGTGGCTGCGGCTTAGTTTTGTTACACCAGAGAACTAATTTAGGTGGTAGAGGTCGTGTGATCTCATGTTATGTTACGGTAGCTGAGGAGTGCAGGTAAAAAAGGAAATACACCAGAGCAGTTGGAATCTATGAGATTGCAGTACCCTGACTAACCACCACAACTAGAGGCAGCCGCGGAGCGTTCCTACGTTGGTCCTAGACGCCTCGTCACAGCCTGAGAAACTAACTACACCTAAAGATAGAAATAGGAAAGCTATCTGCCCCGGAGCAGAACCCCAAAGACAATAGAAAGCCCCCAAAAATGCAATGGCGGCCAGACAAGAGGAAATACTGACACAGAAAGAAAATAGTATGAGCAAACGCTGGGGCCCAAACTATCTAAATAGAAAAGGACAGGAAGGGTACTTACTGCAATCTCAGAAAACCCTGAAAAAACACCAACTCTACTAATTTCAAAATCACCTGAGATCACACGACCTCTACCACCTAAATTAGTTCTCTGGTGTAAAAAAAATCAAAACAGCAGCCACTGAAAAAAAACTGGAAAAAGCAAAAGTACAAAACACAGTGGCTGGACTAAACTGAGAGGGCAAAAGCCCCCGGAGGGACCCAGAAGGCCCCCACAGAAGTGCAGGACAAAATGCAAAAATATAGCAAAAACACAAAATAAGAAATTGTCTTATCTGATAGCAGGAGATGCAGACACGACACAGCAGGCTACAAGGGAAACTGGAAAGAAGGATTCAGACCAGAACAATTGATCACCGGCAACCCTGATGGGAAAATGACTCCCTTATATAAGACCAATCAGTAACACCTGATTCCCAGTCCTCACAATCCTCACCAGTACCGCTTGCAACCACCAGAGGGAGCCTCTGCTCAGAACTCATCTCAAACCCATTCACAACAGTACCCCCCCCTTGAGGAGGGGTCACCGAACCCTCATTTGAGCAACCAGGTCGGTCAGGATGAGTTCTATGATACGCACGGATAAGTCTCCTAGCATGGATGTCCGAAGCAAACACCCAAGAATTGTCTTCCTGACCATAACCTCTCCATTTAACCAAATACTGAAGTCTTCGTCTAGAAAAACGAGAATCCAATATTTTCTCAACCACATACTCCAGATTGCCCTCAACCAAAACAGGGTCAGGAGGCACAGCAGCAGGAACCACTGGCTCAACAAACCTCTTCAACAAGGACTTGTGGAACACGTTATGGATCTTAAATGTCCCTGGAAGAAGCAAACGAAAAGAAACAGGATTAATAATCTCCATGATCTTATACGGTCCAATGAACCTAGGCTTAAATTTAGGAGATGCTACTCTCATAGGAATATTCTTTGAGGACAACCAGACCAAGTCCCCCACTTTAAACCGAGGACCATCAGTCCTATGCCGGTTAGCAAACCGCTGGGCCCTCTCCTGAGAGAGGGACAACCTCTCCACCACCTGGTCCCAAATCTGCTGCATACGCTCAACAACAGAGTCAACACCTGGACAGACAGAAGCCTCCGTCTGTCCTGAAGAAAATCGAGGGTGAAACCCAGAATTACAGAAAAACGGAGACATCAAAGTGGCAGAGCTAGCCCTATTATTAAGAGCAAACTCAGCCAAAGGCAAAAAAGAGACCCAGTCATCCTGATCAGCAGACACAAAGCATCTTAGATAAGTCTCCAATGTCTGGTTTGTTCTCTCAGTTTGACCATTGGTCTGAGGATGAAATGCCGAGGAGAAAGACAATTGAACACCCAGTTTAGAACAAAAAGTCCTCCAAAATCTGGAAACAAACTGGACTCCTCTGTCAGACACAATGTTCTCAGGAATGCCGTGTAAACGAACCACGTGCTGAAGGAACAACGGCACCAATTCAGAGGAGGAAGGCAACTTAGGTAATGGCACAAGATGTATCATTTTGGAAAACCTATCACAAATTACCCAGATGGTGGTCATTCTCTGAGAAACAGGAAGATCGGAAATGAAATCCATAGAGATATGGGTCCATGGTCTCTTGGGCACAGGCAATGGCATCAACAAACCACTAGAGCGAGAGCAAGGCTTGGAGCGAGAGCAAGTCCCGCAGGACTGCACAAATTCCCTGACATCGCGAGACAAGGTAGACCACCAAAAGGACGACTAACCAAGTCTCTGGTACCAAAAATTCCGGGATGCCCAGCCAATGCGGAACAATGAATCTCAGACATCACACTCTTTTTCCATTGGTCCGGGACAAACAATTTTCCAACAGGGCAGCGCTCGGGCCTATCCTCCTGACACCCCTCCAGAGCAAGTCTCAAATTGGGCGAGATGGCGGAAAGAACTACACCCTCCTTCAAAATAACAGAGGGATCAGATAGCTCAGGAGAGTCCGCAAGGAAACTCCTCGAGAGGGCATCCGCCTTAACATTCTTAGTGCCAGGAAGAAAGGAAACCACAAAATTAAAACGTGTGAAAAACAAGGCCCACCTGGCCTGTCTAGGATTGAGTCGCTTGGCAGATTCCAGATAGACCAGATTCTTATGGTCCGTAAGGACCACCACCTGATGTTTGGCTCCCTCCAGCCAATGTCTCCACTCTTCAAAAGCCCACTTTCATGGCCAATAACTCCCGATTACCCACGTCATAATTACGTTCAGTAGGAGAAAATTTTCGAGAGAAAAAGGCACAAGGGTTACTTTTAGAGGTCTCTGGATCTTTTTGGGACAAAACGGCACCTGCCCCAATTTCAGAGGCATCAACCTCCACCTGAAATGGCAGAGAAACATCAGGCTGCCGTAGAACAGGAGCAGAAGTGAATCTCTGCTTAAGTTCCTGAAACGCAGAGACTGCCTCAGGAGGCCAATTCACCACATCAGAACCCTTTCTGGTCAAATCAGTTAATGGTTTAACAATAACCGAGAAATTACCAATAAATTTACGATAAAAATTGGCAAAACCCAAAAATCTCTGAAGAGCCTTTAATGAAGTAGGTTGGACCCAATCACAGATGGCCTGAACCTTGACCGGGTCCATTTCAATAACAGATGGGGACAAAATGAATCCCAGAAATGAGATCTTCTGTACGCCAAAAAGACACTTTGATCCCTTCACATACAGAGCATTCTCTCTCAAAATCTGGAATACAGTTCGAACATGTTTCACATGAGAGTCCCAGTCATTAGAAAAAATCAAGATATCATCCAAATAAACAATCAGAAACTTGTCCACAAAATCCCTGAAAATGTCATTCATGAAGGACTGGAAGACGGAAGGAGCATTAGTGAGCCCAAAGGGCATCACAAGGTACTCAAAATGCCCTTCAGGGGTGTTAAATGCCGTCTTCCATTCATCCCCGTGCTTAATGCGAATAAGGTTATACGCCCCCCTGAGGTCAAGCTTGGTAAACCAAGTAGCGTTTTTCACCCTGGAAAACAGGTCAGAAATCAAGGGTAACGGGTATTGATATTTCACAGTAATATTGTTCAAGAGACGATAATCAATACACGGCCTTAATGAACCATCTTTTTTGGCCACAAAGAAAAAACCGGCACCTAAGGGTGAAGAGGATGGTCTGATATGACCCTTCTCCAATGATTCCTTGATATAAGACCGCATAGCGTCATGTTCAGGTACAGACAAGTTAAAAAGGCGACCTTTAGGGAATTTACTACCTGGCACTAATTCAATAGCGCAGTCATAGCTCCTATGGGGAGGTAAGGATGCAGATTTACTTTCGCTAAACACATCAGAAAAATCAAACAAAAAGTCAGGAACATCCTCAGCCTGGGGGGAGGCAGAAAAAACAGGAGTGTTGGTATTAACACATTGGCAGCCCCAACTGGTTACAGACACAGATTTCCAATCCAAAACAGGATTATGAGACTGTAACCAAGGGAAACCCAGCACTATAATGTCATGCAGATTATATAGAACCAAAAATTTGCAGCACTCCTGGTGATCAGGTTCAACCCTCATTATCACCTGAGTAGAAAACTGGGGTTTATTCTCAGCCAAAGGGGTAGAATCGATCCCCAGTAAAGGAATAGACTTCTGTAGGGGTATCAAGGGAAACCCACAACGTTTAGCAAAATCATAATCCATCAGGTTAATAGCTGCTCCAGAATCAACGAAAGCCTGAGCAGAAAATGAGGACAGAGAGCATATCAGAGTGACAGTTAATAAAAACTTAGTCTGAACACTACCCAAGACAACTGAGCGTGCAAAATGTCTTCCCCGCTTAGGGCAGACTGAAATAGCATGAGAGGCATCACCACAGTAGAAACATAACCCATTGCGCTTTCGAAAATCATGACGCTGTGCCCCAGACACCACTCCATCACACTGCATGGGCTCAGCAGCTGGCTCACAAGGCAACACCACTCCACGCATACTTCTCCGCTCACGCAAACGTCTGTCAATTTGAATCGCTAATGACATAGAATCATTGAGACCAGAGGGGACAGGGAATCCCACCATAACATCCTTTACATTATCCGACAGACCCTTCCGGAAAAGGGCCGCCAAAGCGTCGTCATTCCATTTGGTCAGGACTGCCCACCTACGGAATCTCTGACAGTATAACTCAGCGTCATCAAGCCCCTGATTTAATGCCAACAAGGCTTTTTCAGCTTGATCAGTGACATTAGGCTCATCGTACAATAACCCCAAAGCCTGAAAAAATGCATCAACATCACTCAAAACAGGATCCCCAGGTATCAGGGAAAAAGCCCAATCCTGAGGATCGCCGCGCAGGAGAGAGATGATAATTTGAACCTGCTGCGCTGCGTTTCCTGAGGACTTAGATTTTAAGGCAAGAAACAATTTACAATTATTTTTGAAATTCTGAAACTTAGCTCGATCCCCTAAAAACAAATCTGGCATGGGGATCCTAGGTTCCACAACAGGCAACCTAGCAAGATATGCAGCAATACTCTGAACCTCAGTGGCAAGCTGATCCACACGGCCAGACAACTGTGCAAACTCCATTGGGAGAAAAGATCCTCCCCAGCACCCAGAGATACAGAGGGAAAAAGAAAAAAAAAAAAAAAAAAATGCAACAAACAGAAAAATATCTCTGACAACTTTTCTTCCTTCAAAATATTTTTTCCCTTCTGTGAGTACCATACAATTTTTATGGCCGGTGATACTGTTATGTTACGGTAGCTGAGGAGTGCAGGTAAAAAAGGAAATACACCAGAGCAGTTGGAATCTATGAGATTGCAGTACCCTGACTAACCACCACAACTAGAGGCAGCCGCGGAGCGTTCCTACGTTGGTCCTAGACGCCTCGTCACAGCCTGAGAAACTAACTACACCTAAAGATAGAAATAGGAAAGCTATCTGCCCCGGAGCAGAACCCCAAAGACAATAGAAAGCCCCCAAAAATGCAATGGCGGCCAGACAAGAGGAAATACTGACACAGAAAGAAAATAGTATGAGCAAACGCTGGGGCCCAAACTATCTAAATAGAAAAGGACAGGAAGGGTACTTACTGCAATCTCAGAAAACCCTGAAAAAACACCAACTCTACTAATTTCAAAATCACCTGAGATCACACGACCTCTACCACCTAAATTAGTTCTCTGGTGTAAAAAAAATCAAAACAGCAGCCACTGAAAAAAAACTGGAAAAAGCAAAAGTACAAAACACAGTGGCTGGACTAAACTGAGAGGGCAAAAGCCCCCGGAGGGGACCCAGAAGGCCCCCACAGAAGTGCAGGACAAAATGCAAAAATATAGCAAAAACACAAAATAAGAAATTGTCTTATCTGATAGCAGGAGATGCAGACACGACACAGCAGGCTACAAGGGAAACTGGAAAGAAGGATTCAGACCAGAACAATTGATCACCGGCAACCCTGATGGGAAAATGACTCCCTTATATAAGACCAATCAGTAACACCTGATTCCCAGTCCTCACAATCCTCACCAGTACCGCTTGCAACCACCAGAGGGAGCCTCTGCTCAGAACTCATCTCAAACCCATTCACAACAATCTCAGGTGTTTTTGCAATTAGTAGAGTTGGTATTTTTTAGGGTTTTTTGGATTGCAGTAAGTGTCCTTCCTATCCTTTTCTGTCTAGGAAGATTGGGCCCCAACGTTTGCTCATACTATTTTCTGTCTGTGTCTGTATTTCCTCTTGTCTAACCGCCATTACATGTTTGGGGGCTTCCTATGTTCTTTGGGGATCTGCTCCGGGGCAGATAGCTTTCCTCTTTCTATCTTTAGGTGTAGTTAACCTCTCAGGCTGTGACGAGGCATCTAGGACCAACGTGGAACGCTCCACGGCTGCCTTTAGTTGTGGTGGTTAGTCAGGGTACTGCAATCCAGTAGATTCCAACCTCTCTGGTGTATTGCCGTTTTTGCCTGCTCTCCTCAGCTACCAAATCACAACAGTATCACCGGCCAAACTGAAAATTATATGGTACTCAACAGAAGGGAAAAATAGTAAGAGGAAAAAGAAAAGAGAAAGTAGTCAGAAATTTTTTTTTTCTCTGTTTGTTGCATTTTTTCCCTCTTTTTCTCTGGGTGCTGAGGAGGATTTTTTTTTCTCTCAATGGAGTTTGCACAGTTGTCTGGCCGTGTGGATCAGCTTGCCACTGAAGTTCGGAGTATTGCTACCTATCTTGCAGGGTTGCCGGTTGTGGAACCTAGGATCCCCATGCCAGATTTATTCTTGGGGGATCGAGCTAAATTTCTGAATTTCAAAAATAACTGTAAGTTGCTTTTTGCCTTAAAACCTAAGTCCTCAGGGAACGCAGCACAGCAGGTTCAAATTGTCATCTCTCTCCTGCGCGGCGATCCTCAGGATTGGGCTTTTTCACTGACACTGGGGACCCTGTTTTGAGTAATGTTGATGCATTTTTTCTGGCTCTGGGGTTATTGTACGATGAACCTAATGTCACTGATCAAGCTGATAAAACCTTGTTGGCATTAAATCAGGGGCTTGAGGACGCTGAGTTGTACTGTCAGAAATTCTGAAAGTGGGCAGTCCTGACCAAATGGAATGACGATGCTTTGGCAGCCCTTTTTCAGAAGGGTCTGTCAGAGAAAGTAAAGGATGTTATGGTGGGTTTCCCTGCTCCCTCTGGTCTCAATGATTCTATGTCATTAGCGATTCAAATTGACAGACGTTTGCGTGAGCGTAGAGGTATGCGTGGAATAGTGTTGCCTTGTGAACCAGCTTCCGAACCCATGCAGTGTGATAAATTGGCTTCTGGGGCACAGCGTCATGAGTTTCGAAACGCAATGGGTTATGTTTCTACTGTGGTGACGCCTCTCATGCTATTTCAGTCTGCCCTAAGCGGGGAAGACGTTTTGCACGCTCAGTTGTCTTGGGTAGTGTTCAGACTAAATTTCTGTTGACTGTTACCCTGATTTGCTCCCTGTCCACATTTTTTGCTCAGGCTTTTGTTGATTCGGGAGCAGCTATTAACCTGATGGATTTTGATTTTGCTAAACATTGTGGGTTTCCCTTGATACCCCTACGGAAGTCTATTCCCCTACTGGGGATTGATTCTACCCCTTTGGCTGAGCATAAACCCCAGTTCTCTACTCAGGTGATAATGAGGGTAGAACCTGATCATCAGGAGAGTTGCAAATTTTTGGTGCTGTATAATCTGCATGACATTATTGTACTAGGTTTCCCTTGGTTACAGTCTCATAATCCTGTTTTAGATTGGAAATCTGTGTCTGTAACTAGTTGGGGCTGCCAATGTGTTAATGCCAACACTCCTGTTTTTTCTGCCTCTCCCCAGGCTCAGGATGTTCCTGACTTTTTGACTGATTTTTCTGATGTGTTTAGCGAAAGCAAATCTGCATCCTTGCCCCCCATAGGAGCTATGACTGCGCTATTGAATTAGTGCCTGGTAGTAAATTCCCTAAAGGTCGCCTTTTTAACTTGTCTGTACCTGAACATGACGCTATGCGGTCTTATATCAAGGAGTCATTGGAGAAGGGTCATATCAGACCATCCTCTTCACCCTTGGGTGCCGGTTTTTTCTTTGTGGCCAAAAAGGATGGTTCATTAAGGCCGTGTATTGATTATCGTCTCTTGAACAATATTACTGTGAAATATCAATATCCGTTACCCTTGATTTCTGACCTGTTTTCCACAGTGAAAAGTGCTAGTTGGTTTACCAAGCTTGACCTCAGGGGGGCGTATAACCTTATTCGCATTAAGCACGGGGATGAATGGAAGACAGCATTTAATACCCCAGAGGGGCATTTTGAGTACCTAGTGATGCCCTTTGGGCTCACAATGCTCCTTCCGTCTTCCAGTCCTTCATGAATGACATTTTCAGGGATTTTGTGGATAAATTTCTGATTGTTTATTTGGATGATATCTTGATTTTTTCCAATGACTGGGACTCTCATGTGAAACATGTTCGGACTGTGTTCCAGATTTTGGAGAGAATGCTCTGTATGTGAAGGGATCAAAGTGTATTTTTGGCATACAGAGGATCTCATTTCTGGGATTCATTTTGTCCCCATCTGTTATTGAAATGGACCCGGTCAAGGTTCAGGCCATCTGTGATTGGGTCCAACCTACTTCATTAAAGGCTCTTCAGAGATTCTTGGGTTTTGCCAATTTTTATCGTAAATTTGTTGGTAATTTCTCTGTTATTGTTAAACCATTGACTGATTTGACCAAAAAGGGTTCTGATGTGGTGAATTGGCCTCCTGAGGCAGTCTCTGCGTTTCAGGAACTTAAGCAGAGATTCACTTCTGCTCCTGTTCTATGGCAGCCTGATGTTTCTCTGCCATTTCAAGTGGAGGTTGATGCCTCTGAAATTGGGGCAGGTGCCGTTTTGTCCCAAAGAGATCCAGAGACCTCTAAAAGTAACCCTTGTGCCTTTTTCTCTCGAAAATTTTCTCCAACTGAACGTAATTATGACGTGGGTAATCGGGAGTTATTGGCCATGAAGTGGGCTTTTGAAGAGTGGAGACATTGGCTGGAGGGAGCCAAACATCAGGTGGTGGTCCTCACGGACCATAAGAATCTGGTTTATCTGGATTCAGCCAAGCGACTTAATCCTAGACAGGCCAAGTGGGCCTTGTTTTTCACACGTTTTAATTTTGTGGTTTCCTTTCTTCCTGGCACTAAGAATGTTAAGGCGGATGCCCTCTCGAGGAGTTTCCTTGCGGACTCTCCTGAGTTATCTGATCCTGCTGTTATTTTGAAAGAGGGTGTAGTTCTTTCCGCCATCTCGCCCAATTTGAGACTGGCTCTGGAAGGGTGTCAGGAGGATAAACTCGAGTGCTGCCCTATTGGGAAATTGTTTGTCCCAGACCGGTGGAAAAAGAGTGTGATGTCTGAGATTCATTATTCCGCGTTGGCCGGTCATCCCGGAATTTTTGGTACCAGAGACTTGGTTAGTCGGTCCTTTTGGTGGCCTACTTTGTCTCGTGACGTCAGGGAATTTGTGCAGTCCTGCGGGACTTGCTCTCTCTCCAAGTCTTGCTCTCGCTCTAGTGGTTTGTTGATGCCATTGCCTGTGCCCAAGAGACCATGGACCCATATCTCTATGGATTTCATTTCCGACCTCCCTGTTTCTCAGAGAATGACCGTTATCTGGGTGATTTGTGATAGGTTTTCCAAAATGATACATCTTGTGCCATTACCTAAGTTGCCTTCCTCCTCCGAATTGGTGCCTTTGTTCCTTCAGCACGTGGTTCGGTTACACGGCATTCCTGAGAACATTGTGTCTGACAGAGGAGTCCAGTTTGTTTCCAGATTTTGGAGGACTTTTTGTTCTAAACTTGGTGTTTAATTGTCTTTCTCCTCAGCTTTTCATCCTCAGACCAATGGACAAACTGAGAGAACAAACCAGACATCGGAGACTTATCTGAGATGCTTTGTGTCTGCTGATCAAGATTGACTGGGTCTCTTTTTTGCCTTTGGCTGAGTTTGCTCTTAATAATAGGGCTAGCTCTGCCACTTTGATGTCTCCATTTTTCTGCAATTTTGGGTTTCACCCTCGATTTTCTTCGGGACAGATGGAGGCTTCTGTCTGTCCAGGTGTTGACTCTGTTGTGGAGCGTATGCAACAGATTTGGGACCAGGTAGTGGAGAGGTTGTCCCTCTCTCATGAGAGGGCCCAGCGGTTTGCCAACCGGCATAGGACTGATGGTCCTCGGTTTGAAGTGGGGGACTTGGTTAGGTTGTCCTCAAGAAATATCCCTATGAGAGTTGCATCTCCTAAGTTTAAGCCTAGGTTCATTGGACCTTATAAGATCATGGAGATTCTTAATCCTGTTTCCTTTCGTTTACTTCTTCCAGGGACATTTAAGATCCATAACGTGTTCCACAAGTCCTTATTGAAGAGGTTTGTCGAGCCAGTGGTTCCTATGGCTGCGCCTCCTGACCCTGTTTTGGTTGAGGGCAATCTGGAGTATGTGGTTGAGAAAATATTGGATTCTGTTTTTCTAGACGGAAACTCCAGTATTTGGTTAAGTGGAGAGGTTATGGTCAGGAGGACAATTCTTGAGTGTTTGCTTCGGACATCCATGCTAGGAGACTGATCCTTGCGTATCACAGAGCTCATCCTGACCGACCTGGTTGCCCAAATGAGGGTTCGGTGACCCCTCCTCAAGGGGGGGTATTGTTGTGAGTGTGTTAGAAATGAATTCTGAGCAGAAACTCCCTCTGGTGGTTACAAACAGTACTGAACCATTCAATGAGGATTGGCAATCAGGAGTTACAGACTGGTCTTATATAAGGGAGGTTCCCTCCCATCATGGTTGCCGGTGATCAATTGTTCTTGTCTCAACTGTGGTTCCTGGTACACTTGGAAGCTTGCTGAGTCTTGCCTCTTCTCCTGCTCTCAGATAAGATATTTTCTGTTTTTTGTTCTTGTGCTGACCATTTGCATATTTCTCTGCATTTCTGTGAGGTTAGCCAGGTCTCCCCCCCCCCGGGGGGCTTGGGCTCCTCTCTGTTCTTCTGTAGCCACTGTTATTTGTTCATTTGCCTTTTCCATTTTTTTCAGTGGCTGCGGCTTAGTTTTGTTACACCAGAGAACTAATTTAGGTGGTAGAGGTGGTGTGATCTCAGTGTTTTTGCAATTAGTAGAGTTGGTATTTTTTAGGGTTTTTTGGATTGCAGTAAGTGTCCTTCCTATCCTTTTCTGTCTAGGAAGATTGGGCCCCAACGTTTGCTCATACTGTTTTCTGTCTGTGTCTGTATTTCCTCTTGTCTAACCGCCATTACATGTTTGGGGGCTTCCTATGTTCTTTGGGGATCTGCTCCGGGGCAGATAGCTTTCCTCCTATCTTTAGGTGTAGTTAACATCTCAGGCTGTGACGAGGCGTCTAGGACCAACGTAGGAACGCTCCACGGCTGCCTTTAGTTGTGGTGGTTAGTCAGGGTACTGCAATCCAGTAGATTCCAACCTCTCTGGTGTATTGCCGTTTTTGCCTGCTCTCCTCAGCTACCAAATCATAACACTTCTCCTTGTGCAAAGTGCGTTGTATAGTTGACCGATGCACAGTGCACCATCTGCAGCAAGTTGATGCTGCAGCTCTCTGGAGGTGGTCTGAGGATTGTCTTTGACTGATCTCACCATTCTTCTTCTCTGCCTTTCTGATGTTTTTCTTGGCCTGCCACTTCTGGCCTTAACAAGAACTGTCCCTGTGTTATTCCATTTCCTTACTATGTTCCTCACAGTGGAAACTGACAGGTTAAATCTCTGAGACAGCTTTTTGTATCCTTCCCCTGAACAGCTATGTTGAATAATCTTTGTTTTCAGATCATTTGACAGTTGTTTTGAGGAGCCCATGATGCCACTCTTCAGAGGAGATTCAAACAGAAGAACAACTTGCAAGTGGCCACTTTAAGTAGCTTTTCTCATGATTGCATACACCTGGCTATGAAGTTCAAAGCTCAATGAGGTTACATAACCAAAAAAAAGTGCTTTAGTAAGTCAGTAAAAAGTAGATAGGAGTATTTAAAACAAGAAAATGATAAGGGTGGCCATACTTATGCACCTGTCAAATTTTTTTGAATGCAGATTGCACATGTTCTGCTAGTACAATAAACCTCATTTCAAGGCAGAAACATTACTGTGTCCAATAGTTATTAGATATATCAAACTGAAATAGCTGTTGCAAAAACACAAATTTTTATAAAACATTAAGCTTAAGATTAATAGGGGTGCCCAACCTTTTTCAAAATAACTTATATATTTTTAATCTTGGGGTAAAAAAATTTTTTGTTTTGATAATAATTGGGTTAGGTTAGGTGTGAAGGTTGACTCCCGTACTAACTAAGGGCCCCGTCACACATAGCGACACACCAGCGATCCCGACAACGATATGCACTTGTCAGGATCGCTGGTGTGTCGCTACATGATCGCTACTGAGCTGCCAATCAAGCAGCTCAGGCAGCGATCAGGACAGCGACACTGCGGCTAACGTTGCTTAGTTACCCGCAGTGTACGTTGGATACCAGCCCGCTGGAGCAGGGAGCTGGTAACCAAGGTACACATCGGGTTTCCAGGCACCGCGCAGCGCCTGGAAACCCGATGTGTACCTTGGTTACCAGCTGATCACTGGTCTCCTGCCTGCCACACGCAGCGATGCGTGCTGGCCAGCAGGAGACTAACGATCAAAAAAAATGTCCAGGACATTCAGCGACGATCAGCGATACCCAGCAGGGGGGCTGATCGTCGCTGAATGTCACACACAGCGATATCGCTGGGGAGATCGCTGTTGCGTCACAAAACTAGTGACTCAGCAGCGATCTCGCTAGCGAGATCGCTGTGTGTGATGGGGGCTTAATGGTCCTAGAATTGATAACACCCATATTACAGAGTAATGCTTTTACACAGAGATTGCTCTTGATTGTTTTCTGGATGCCAATTGTATCTACAGCAGTTGTCACTGACTACTATTTGGACACCTTGCATTAATGGTGGATGGCTGATAGGTTAAATGATAGGTGAATAAGTACATAGACTGCACCGACTGGAAGGACCAGTTTTTTATGGTGACGTCACAGATCCCTTATCTTGTCCATGGCATTGTATGAATTCATGACATACCCTAACTCAAGGAATGTAGACATTTTTTAAACAGAATGTTGCCCTTTGTCATCTCATCACAGAAACTTTGGTTGTTCTTCTGGTTCTTTAGAAATGTTTAGAAGAGCCCTGAGCTCTACCCACAAAAACGGCCATTATAGACCCAAGCGATGGCTTTATATCTGTGATCTGTATATTAATTGTGTATATGATGTATATAAAAAACAGATACAAATTGCCCTGCTTAACATGTCCACACTGCTAGCCACCTGCATCAAGAAGTGGCCAGGACTTATTATTATGACTGGTCAGTATAATCAGTCGATGTAACGAATGGAAGTGGAGGCACAGGTTTTGCAGTGCACATTCGTTTATTGCTATTTTTGTGGAACCATGGGACCATGGACTGGGGGGCTCCGAAGGGGGCGTGACTATGCGAACCCAGACACTCGTAGTAAGACCCCTCGAACAGGGTCAGATTGGAATGCCCAGGGGATGCAGGTGCTACCTACAGTTAGACCCCGGACACATGGAAGCTGGCCCAGTGGAACAGGTGATCAGGCAGGGATAACAGGTAGTGTTGAACTTGGCTGACGGAAAGCGGGAGCACGGGATGGAGCTGGCACAGGCGGTACTGTCGTCATCCTGGGTAATGGAGTGTTGGACGGCTGAGCAGGATGGAACTTGTGCAGGCAGCACTGGTAACATCCTGGGTACAGAGTACAGAGCCACTGGTAGTCTGAGAAGACAAACAGTATTAGCTGGGTACTGGCAGAAAGCTGAGGGTGCACTACAGAACACAGTGTACAACGGAACACAGAACCGGAACTAGCTACAGGAAAAACACTTGTTGCTCCGGTGCCCTCTCTATGGCAGAGGGGCCAGAAATAGCACACACAGGAATACCACTGGTTACTAACATATTTTGAAAAATGCACGCTGTCCTTTTAAGAGACTGGGAGCGTGCGCACGACCTGAGCATCATCCCCGGAGATCTTTTCAAGCCCGCATAAAATCTCTCCAGTAGGAGAGGAGCCTGGATATTCTCTTTAGGCTCCTAAGACCTCTCCTCAGGACCGAAGCCTTTCCAATCCACCAAGAAATAGGTCTTACCCCTTACTTTCTTTGTGGCCAATATATTTTGTAACTCAAAGACATCCTCCTCACTGACGGGATCAGGAGTGATACCCGGGTCCTTAAGGAAGGAGCTTAAAACTACTGGTTTGAGGAGGGAAGCATGGCAGAGTACACGTAACAAAGCAGGCAATTTCAATTTATACGAGACTGCGTTAATTTGTTTCAAGATTTCAAAAGGACCGATGTAGCGAGGACCCAATTTGTAGGAGGGCATTTTCAGACTAGTGTACTTGGAGGAGAGCCACACCTTATCTCTGGGCCAAAAGATTGGAGCATCCAGGCGTCTTTTGTCCGCATGTCTCTTCATACGTTGTGAAGCTTTTTCCAGGGCGGACTTGGTATCACTCCATACTTTAGAAAATTCCTCTACAAAGGTGTCAGCTGCAGGAACGCCTGAAGGCCCAGAGATGGGAAGAGGAATTCTGGGTTGAAGTTCAAATACAATCTGGAAAGGAGACCTTCCAGAGGATTCACTTACTTGATTATTATGCGAAAATTTAGTCCAGGGCAGTAACTTGACCCAGTCATCATTATGCGCATAAAAACAAACAGAGAATCATAAGAACGGAGCAAAACTGAGTTTTTCATTCAGTCCTACAGGAGACATGGAGCCTAGCTCAACAATCCACTTTTTCTCGGATTGTGATATATCTCTTGTACCACCTCATATGTGATTTATTTTGCACAGTGTCCCTGTTCTAAAATATATATTGGCCTTACCTCAAGGGAGCTACGTATCAGAGTGAGGGAGCATGTAAGGGACATTCTTGCGGCAGGGGAGGTGGAGGACCTATCGCTGTTAACCCCTTAATCCCATTGGATGTACTATTCCGTCCATGTGACCTGGTACTTAATTCCCAGGGACGGAATAGTACGTCCAAGGCGATCAGCTGCGCTCCCGGGGAAGCGCAGCTGATCGCCGCCGGGTGTCAGCTAATTATCACAGCTGACACCCGGCACTATGTGTCAGGAGCGGTCACGGACCGCTCCCGGCACATTAACCTCTGGCACACCGCGATCAAACATGTACCGGGGGCTCCCGGCGCACTCCCCTGAGGCTCTCAGAAAAGTGCGATGTGTCGTGCTGTACCGAGGGACTCTCCTCACTGCAGGACCCCGGATCCAAGATGGCCGCCGGGTCCTGAGGAAGCGTCCTGCACTGCCTGTGAGAGCGCTGGTGAGACACTGTGAGACCAGCGATCTGACCCTATACTGTAATGTCCCACCTTGGGACAAAGTATAAAAGTTAAAAAAATAAAAAGTGTAAAAAAAAACTTTTTAGGTCCAATTTCTTCTGTTACCCTTGGGAACATAAAAAACTGGGGACTTAAAGATCATGTTTGTGGAAAAAATATGATTTTTTTATTTTCACGCCGGGGCGTTATAAAGTTCTGTGAAGCACTTGGGGGTTCAAAGCGCTCACCACACATCTAGATAAGATCCTTTGGGTGTCTAGTTTACAAAATGGGGTCACTTGTGGGGGGTTTCCACTGTTTAAGCACATCAGGGGCTCTCCAAACGCGACATGACACCCGCAGACCATTCCATCAAAGTCTGCATTACTAAACGTCACTACTTCTATTCCGAGCCCCGACGTACGCCCACACAGTAATTTACTCCCACATATAGGGTATCAGCGTACTCAGGACAAATTGGACAACAACTTTTGGGGTCCAATTTCTCCGGTTACCCTTGGAAAAATAAAAAGTTGGTGACTAAATGATCATTTTTGTGGGAAAAAATAGGATTTTTTATTTTCATGCCCGGGCATTATAAACTTGTGTGAAGCACTTGGGGGTTCAAAGTGCTCACCACAGATCTAGATAAGTTCCTTAGGGGGTCTAGTTTCCAAAATGGGGTCACTTGGGGACTCTGCAAACTGAACATGACACCCATCAAAGTCTGCATTCCAAAATGTCATTACTTCCTTTCCGAGCCCTGCCGTGTGCCCAAACAGTATTTACCCCCCACATATGGGGTATCAGTGTACTCAGGACAAATTGGATAACAACTTATGGGGTCCAATTTCCTTGGGAAAAATCAAAAATTGGAAAATTGGGGACTAAAATATCATTTTTTGTGGAATTTTTTTTTTTTCACACCAAGGCATTATAAACTTTAGTGAAACATTTGGGGGTTGAACGTGCTCACAAAAGATCTAGATAAGTTCCTTAAGGGTCTAGTTTCCAAAATGGTGTCACTTGTGGGGGGTTTCCACTGTTTAGGCACATCAGGGGCTCTCCAAACGCGACATGGCATACAGCCAATTCTGCGCTGAAAAAGTCAAACTGCGCTCCTTCCCTTCCGAGCTCTGCCATGCACCCAAACAGTGGTTTACCCCCACATATTGGGTATCAGCATACTCAGGACAAATTGCACAATAACTTTTGAGGTGTTGTTACCCTTGGGAAAATAAAAATTGGGGTGAAAAGATCATTTTTGTGGAAAAAATATGATTTTTTAATTTTACGGCTCTACATTATAAACTTGTGTGAAGCACTTGGGGGTTCAAAGTGCTCATCGCAGATCTAGATAAGTTCCTTAGGGGGTCTAGTTTCTAAAATGGGGTCACTTGTGGGGGATTCCCACTGTTTAGGCACATCAGGGGCTATCCAAATGAGATGGTGTCCAATCTCAATTCCAGCCAATTTTGGTTTGAAAAAGTCAAATGGCGCTCCTTCCCTTCCGAGCTCTGCCGTGCGCCCAAACAGTGGTTCCCCCCACATATGGAATATCGGCGTACTCATGACAAATTGGACAACAACTTTTATGGTCCAATTTCTCATGTTACCCTTGGGAAAATAAAAAATTGGTGACTTAAATATTACTTTTGTGGGAAAAAAATAGGATTTTTTATTTTCATGCCCAGGCATTATAAATTTGTGTGAAGCACTTGGGTTTCAAAGTGCTCACCACAGATCTAGATAATTTCCTTAGGGGGTCTAGTTTCCAAAATGGGGTCACTTGTGGGGGGTTTCCACTGTTTAGGCACATCAGGGACTCTGCAAACTGAACATGATACCCATCAAAGTCTGCATTCCAAAACGTCATTACTTCCTTTCCGAGCCCTGCGGTGCACCCAAACAGTATTTCTCCCCCACATAGGGGTTTCAGCGTACTCAAGAGAAATTAGACAACAACTTATGGGGTCCAATTTCCTTGGGAAAAATCAAAAATTGGGGACTAAAAAATCATTTTTGTGGAAAAAAATTTTTTTTCACACCCAGGCATTATAAACTTTAGTGAAACACTTGGGGGTTCAAAGTCCTCACTACAGATCTAGATAAGTTCCTTAGGAGGTCTAGTTTCCAAAATGGTGTCACATGTGGGGGGTTTCCACTGTTTAGGCACATCAGGGGCTCTCCAAATGCGACATGGAGTCCAATCTCAATTCCCGCCAATTTTGGTTTGAAAAAGTCAAACGGCGCTCCTTCCCTTCCAAGCCCTGCCGTGCGCCCAGACAGTGGTTTTCCCCACATATGGGGTATCGGCGTACTCAGGAGAAATTGCACAACTACATTTTCTGTCCATTTTCTCCTTTTACCCTTGTTACAATAAAGAAATTGTTTGCAAAAGATCATTTTTGTGACTAAAAAGTTAAATGTTCATTTTTTCCTTCCAAGTTGCTTCAGCTCCTGTGAAGCACCCTGAAGGGTTATAAACTTCTTGAATGTGGCTTTGAGTACCTTGAGGGGTGCAGTTTTTAGAATGGTGTCACTTTTGGGTATTTTCTGCCATGTAGGCCCCTCAAAGTGACTTCAAATGTGAGGTGGCCCCTAAAAAAAATGGTTTTGTACAATTTATTGTAAAAATGAGAAATCGCTGGTCAACTTTTAACCCTTACAACTTCGTAACTAAAAAAAAATTGGTTTCAAAATTGTGCTGATGTAAAGTAGACATGTGGGAAATGTTGTTTAGCAACTATTTTGTGTGACATATTTCTCTGTTTAAGGGAATAAAAATTCAAAGTTTGAAAATTGCAAAATTTTCTAAATTTTCCCCATATTTCCATTTTTTTCATAAATAACCGCAAATTATATCGAAGAAAATTTTACCACTATCATGAAGTACAATATGTCACGAGAAAACAATCTCAGAATCATGAAGATCCGTTGAAGCGTTCCAGAGTTATAGCCTCATAAAGAGACAGTGGTCAGAATTGTAAAAATTGGTACGGTCATTAACGTGCAAACCACCCTTGGGGTTAAGGGGTTAAAGACCTTACCTAGGCATTTCGGGCAACATCGTAATTCTGATCCTTGTGGTCTTAAAATTAAGGGTATAGATAGGATTCATGGAGGCATTAGAGGTGGTAATTTAAAACAGATGTTGGCACAATCCGAGACAAAGTGGATTGTTGAGCTAGGCTCCATGTCTCCGGTAGGTCTGAATGAAAAACTAAGTTTTGCTCTGTTCTTATGATTCACTGTTTGTTTTTATTAATTTTTTTCTAGGTTGTGTCTTGATTTTATTCTTATGTTCTTCTTTTTTTATTATCCCTGTACTCTAGTAAAAAAACCCTTTTCCATCATTGTCCTGGTGTAAGATGTGGTTCTCTCTACTCACATTTGAAGTTTATGCGGGCTCAAGAAAAGGATTCTCTTCAATCATATTGAACTTCCATTGTTTACTTCGGGACTCCATATCCGGAACCTTTTGAGTTCTTCAGGAGCCCATGTGGATCTTTTAGATGGTTCCATAATGCAAGCTGTCCAAACGGCAGGCGTTTTGCAGTTTTATTACAGGCACACGACAGACAGGCTGCAACATACTCCTGGATATCTTTGCCCATGGTAGGCCACTAGTAATAACGGGAGATAAGCTGCAAAGTCTTTTTCTGACTGGCATGACCGCCCAACTTGGAAGAGTGACCCCACTGAAGGACACGATTCCTGTCCGACGTGGGCACGAGAGTTTTTCCTGGGGGAAGCCGAGAGAGATTGACAGAGGCTACTGGCACTAACCTGGACGGTTCAATGATAAGTTGAGGTACTTCCTCTTAGTCTGGAAGCAGGAAAGCTCTGGAGAGGGCATCGGCCTTGACATTCTTGTCAGCTGGTCGAAAATGAAGAACAAAATTAAATTGAGTAAAAAACAAGGCCCACCTGGCCTGGCGGGGATTCAACCTCTGTGCAGACTGGAGATAAACAAGGTTTTTATGATCAGAGAGAGAGAACTGCTACAGCGCCTATGGAGGAAGCATCTACCTCGAGAAAAAATTGTTTATCAGAGTCTGGTCGATGGAGAACGGTCGCGGAAGAGTAGGCCTCCTTCAATGAAGTAAAGGCATCCTCCGCCTGTGGGGTCCAACTCTTGGGATTAACGCCTTTCCGAGTAAAAGCCGAGATGGGTGCCACTTATGTAGAGAAGTGTGGAATAAACTGGTGATAATATTTGTCAAATCCCAGGAACCGTTGTATCGCTTTAAGCCCGGATGGACGAAGCCACTTGAGGATAACGGATAACTTCTCCGGATCCATCTTTAGACCTGTGGATGAGACTATGTATCCGAGAAAAGGCAGGGAAGATTGCTCGAAGACGCATTTTTCAAACTTAGCATACAGTCTGTTCTCCCTGAGCCTTTGTAGGACCTGGCAGACATGCTTCCAATGATTAGCTAAGTCTACTGAGTAAATCAAGATGTCATCCAAGTAGACAACAACACATGAATAGAAGAGATCTTTAACCCCTTAGTGACAGAGCCATTTTGCAGCTTAATGACAGGGCCAATTTTTACAATTCTGACCACTGTCACTTTATGAGGTTATAACTCTGGAACGCATTAACGAATCCCGCTGATTCTGAGATTGTTTTTTCGTGACATATTGTACTTCACGTTAGTGGTAAAATTTCTTTGATATGACTTGTGTTTATTTATGAAAAAAACGGAAATATGGCGAAAATTTTGAAAATGTAACAATTTTCAAACTTTAAATTTTTATGCCCTTAAATCAGAGAGATATGTCACACAAATTTCTTAATAAATAACATTTCCCACATGTCTACTTTACAGGAGCGCAATTTTGGGAACAAAATTTTTTTTTGTTACGAAGTTATAAGGGTTAAAAGTTGACCAGCGATTTCTCATTTTTACAACACCATTTTTATTTTAGGGACCACATCACATTTTACTTCGGAACCAATTTTTTTTATTTTCACAACTGTTAAAAGAAAAAATGAACCACAAAATTTGTTGTGCAATTTCTCCTGAATAAGCCGATACCCCATATGTGGGGGTAAACCACTTTTTGGGCGCACGGCAGAGGTCGCAAGGGAAGGAGCGACATTTGACTTTTTCAACGCAGAATTGGCTGGACGCCATGTCGCGTTTGTAGAGGCCCTGATGTGTCTAAACAGTGGAAACCCATCACAAGTGACCCCATTTTGGAAACTAGACCCCTTAAGGAACTTATCTAGATGTGTGGTGAGCACTTTGAACCTCCAAGTGCTTCACAGAAGTTTATAACATAGAACAGTGAAAATAAAAAATCATATTTTTTCCACAAAAACAATTTTTTCACCCCAATATTTATTTTCCCAAGGGTAACAAGACCCCAAAAGTTTTTGTGCAATTTGTCCTGAGCATGCTGATACCCCATATGTGGGGGTAAACCACTGTTTGGGTGCATGGCAGAGCTTGGAAGGGAAGGAGCGCCGTTTGACTTTTTCAGCGCAGAATTGGCTGGACGTCATGTCGTGTTTGTAGAGGCCCTGATGTGTCTAAACAGTGGAAACCCCCCACAAGTGACCCCATTTTGGAAATTAGACCCCCTAAGGAACTTATCTAGATGAGTGGTGAGCACTTTGAACCTCCAAGTGCTTCACAGAAGTTTATAGAATAGAACCGTGAAAATAAAAAATCATATTTTTTCCACAAAAACGATCTGTTCACCCCAATTTTTATTTTCCCAAGGGTAACAAGACCCAAAAGTTTTTGTGCAATTTGTCCTGAGCATGCTGATACCCCATATGTGGGGGTAAACCACTGTTTGGGTGCATGGCAGAGCTTGGAAGGGAAGGAGCGCCGTTTGACTTTTTCAACTCAGAATTGGCTGGACGCCATGTCGCGTTTGTAGAGGCCCTAATGTGTCTAAACAGTTTAAACCCCCACAAGTGACACCATTTTGGAAACTAGACCCCCTACGGAACTTATATAGATGTGTGGTGAGCACTTTGAACACCCAAGTGCTTCACAGAAGTTTATAACTCCCGGGCATGAAAATAAAAAGTCATATTTTTTCCACAAACCTGATTGTTTAGTCCCCAATTTTTTATTTTCCCAAGGGTAACAGGAGAAATTAGACCACAAAAGTTGTTGTCCAATTTGTCCTGAGTACGCTGATACCCCATATGTGGGGTGTGACCACTGTTTGGGCGCACGGCAGGGTTTGGAAGGGAAGGAGCGCCGTTTGACTTTTTCAAACAAAAATTGGCTGGAATTGAAATTGGACGCCATGTCGCATTTGGAGAGCCCCTAATACGCCTAAACAGTAGAAACCCCCCACAAATGACACCATTTTGGAAACTAGACCCCTTAAGGAACTTATCTAGATGTGTGGTGAGCACTTTGAACCCCCAAGTGCTTCACAGAAATTTATAAACGTAGAGCCGTGAAAATAAAAAATCATTTTTTTTCCTCAAAAATATTCTTTAGCCCGCTATTTTTTTATTTTCCCAAGGGTAATAGGAGAAATTGGACCCAAAAAGTTGTTGTGCAATTTTTCCTGAGTACGCTGATGCCCCATATGTGGGGTGAAACCACTGTTTGGGCACATGGGAGTGCTTGCAAGGGAAGGAGCGCCATTTTGTAATGCAGACTTTGATGGAATTTCTGCGGGCGTCATGTTGTGTTTGCAGAGCCCTTGATGTGCCTAAACAGTAGAAACTCCCTGCAAGTGACACCATTTTGGAAACTAGACCCCCCAAGGAGCTTATCTAGATGTGTGGTGAGCATTTTGAACCCCCAAGTGCTTCACAGAAATTTATAAACGCAGAGCCGTGAAAATGAAAATTCATTTTTTTTCTCAAAAATGATTTTTTTAGCCAGCTATTTTTTATTTTCCCAAGGGTAACAGGAGAAATTAGAACCCCAAAATTGGTGTGCAATTTGTCCTGAGTACGCTGATACCCCATATGTTGGGGTAAACCACTGTTTGGGCGCACGGCAGGGCTCGGAAGGGAGCGCCATTTGACTTTTTGAAAGCCACGTCGTGTTTGGAGACCCCCTGATGTGTCTAAACAGTGGAAACCCCCCACAAGTGACCCCATTTTGGAAACTAGACCCCTTAAGGAACTTATCTAGATGTGTGGTGAGCACTTTGAACCCCAAAGTGTTTCACAGAAATTTATAAACGCAGAGCTGTGAAAATAAAAAATCATTTTTTTTCTCAAAAATGATTTTTTTAGCCAGCTACTTTTTATTTTCCAAAGGGTAACAGTAGAAATTAGAACCCCAAAATTGGTGTGCAATTTGTTGTGAGTACGATCATACCCCATATGTTGGGGTAAACCACTGTTTGTGCGCACGGCAGGGCTCGGAAGGGAGGGAGCGCCATTTGACTTTTTGAACGCCACGTCGTGTTTGGAGACCCCCTGATGTGCCTAAATAGTGGAAATCCCTCAATTCTAGCTCCAACCCTAACCCCAACACACCCCTAACCCTAATCCCAACCCTAATCCTAACCTAAATCCCAACCCTAATTCCAACCCTAATTGTAACCCTAACCTTAATTGTAACCCTAACTCTAATTGTAACCCTAACCCTAATTTTAACCCTAACCTAATTATAACCCTAATTATAACCCTAACCCTAAGGCTAGGTTCATTTTGCGTTTTACCAGCCCGTTCAACACATAGCGTTGACGGGCTGGTAACGGTATAGCATAACGCGATCGCGTTATGCTATACCCGCTAGCGCAGAGGAATCAGCAGATGATTCATCTGCGCTAGCGGTGACGGAGCCCAGACGCTGCAGCCCGCGTCCGAGGCTCCGTCACTGAATGATGGCACGTCGCAAACCCACGCCGCTTTACGGCATGCGTCGCGAATGCGCCCTCAAATGGCGGTGAATGGCAGCGTTAACGGACTGCATTACACCGCGTTATACCGCGGTGTAACGCAGTCCGTCTAACGGACTGCCATAACGCAGTATGAACCCAGCCTAATTATAACCCTAATGCTAACCCTAACCCTAATGATAACCCTAACCCTAATTATAACCCTAACCCTAATTATAACCCTAACCCTAACGGAAAAATTAAAATAAATATAATTTCTATTTTTTATTATATGTCCCTAACTAAGGGGGTGATAAATGGGGGGGTTATGTACTGTTTTTTTTATTTTGATCACTGTGATAGTTTATCACAGTGATCAAAATGTACTTTTAGAGAATGAATGAATATTTTTTTGAATTTGCCGCCAGGTAGATTCGGCGGGCGCACTGCGCATGCGCCCGCCATTTTTTTTTTACTGGATGAAGAAGCCGGCCTGAACGGAGGCCGGGGGAGGATGGGACCACGGAGGGGAGGATCGGAGGACACGGGACCCCTGCAGGTACAGGGGGGGGAGATCGGGGGTCCCGGGACACTATTTCTCTCCCCTCTGATGTGCGATCACATCAGAGGGCAGAGAAATTTACAGGCAGGATCGCGGCTGTGATTTCTCTTTTGCGATCGCCAGTATATGGCGATCGCAAAAGAGTGGTGACTGGGGGGGCCCCTATTATGTTCTCTGGGGTCTCGGCTAACCCAGGCAGCCGAGACCCCAGAGAAAATCGCCCATCCCCCCCGTCACCTCGCAGCTGGCGCACCACTCATGCGCCCGCCATTTTGCAGCATGGCGCCGGCATCGGGGGACACCGGAGGGCCCCGGGGCCATAAGGAGGGTTCAGGGGCCACAGTGGGGGTCCCGGGGACCCTTTTTCTCTGTCCTCTGATGTCCGATGACATCAGAGGACAGAGAAATTAAATGGCACATTGTTTTTTTTTTGTTGCGTTCGCCGTTATAGGGTTAATAACGGCGATCGCAACATCGGTGTCGGTAAAAACCGACCCGATTCATGTTCTCTGGGGTCTCGGCTACCCCTGGTAGCCGAGCCCCAGAGAAAATGCGCCTCTGGGGGACGCTATAGGCTTTTTCCACAGCGCCGTTAATTAACGGCGCTGTGGTTTAAGTACCCTTAATGACCGCCGTTAAAAGGCATATTGGCGGTCGTTAAGGGTTAAAAATGTTGTTTACAAACTCCTGGAAGACCGTGGGTGCATTACTGAGGCCAAATGGCATTACCCGGTATTCATAATGTCCATGTTGGTCCCTTTAAAAGACCGGGAGCGCGCGACCTCAGCATCATCCCCGGAGATCTGCTGGCCGCGTGCCAGGAAGCAAGAGCAGAGTGGCAGGCAGCAAGCTGAGAGCGAGAACCCCTATGAGGGCCCTGCGGAGGTACGGGCATCACAGTGGGAGGACGGGAACCCCGCCAGGAACCCCGCGCGGGCACGGGTGTTACAGTTAAAACCACAATGATGCCATGATTATGTCCCATTTCAATTAATATCAGCTGAACATACAATAAATACATCTGTATAGGTATCCCGAGCTCTGCTTCCTTCACCTCAGTCTGCTGCCCTGTTGTGCTCTACATAGTGTTTTGTTGGTTGCCCAGTGTGGCTCAGTAACATCAGCTCTATAATCCTATTTAAGGCCCATTAGGAAACCCACCTGCTTCTTAGTATTGAGATTTAAGACTTTAGTTTAGTGTACTCCACCTTCTGTTCACACCATGCTTGAAGCTGCTTCATTTGCTCCTAACTTCCACTTTAGGCCTCTTTCACACTTCCGGCGGGTGCCTGACGCCGCCCCCGGCATTTTGATGCGCCGCATGCGGCTTTTTTCGCATTGACATGCATTAGCGCCGGATGGCGCCGCATGTCAATGCGTTGCATGGGTTTTGTCCGGATGCGGCGCAAATGTACATTGCGGCGGCCGGACAAAACGCTGCATGTAACGTTTTTTGTTTTTGCCATATGGTTTCTGATGTCTCCAAGCATCAGAAACCATCCGGCAAAAAACCGCATGCGGCCGCCGGCGGTGCATCAGGTTTTCTGATGCGGCGCTGCGGCAAAATGCCGGGGGCGCCGTCAAGCGCCCGCCGGAAGTGTGAAAGAGGCCTTATCCATCCTTCTGTGCCATGTCCTCGCTTCCCATGTGTCATCTTGCCAGCTGCACCAATGCCCTGGGTCTATGTACCAACCCAGACCGAGGGCTCAATGCATCCTACTTCACAAGGTGAGCCTCACATTGACTGCCCGGCAAGGTTGACTTTATATTAGTTTTCTGTATATTAAATTCTGTTGCACCCCAATATGGTACACTGTTATACTGTATAGAAGTAACTATAGAATACAGTGCCAAATTTTCAGCAGCATAAAAAATACTTTGATGTACTAGCCACAAAACATGTCATTACCCTTGCCTTAAAAGTCTTATAAAGTATTGCTGCTATCTTAGATTGCCAAAATTATGTAAAAAATCGGAAATAACCGTGCTATACAATACACCATACTTTACTAAGATAATACCAAACATGACTAATGACATCTCCAGTCATAACTTAATCTACTCATGGTATACCATTTCTAAGAAACAATATCTACTATAACAATTAAGAATTGTGGTTCTCATAAGTCTTGGGTGTCAGGACATTTAATGACATAGCTTTTGGCAGTGGTAGCTCATGTCCTCTACACGACCACACAGGTTACAACACTTGAGCCAGTTATGCAGCACCGATCCCTATGATCTTTGTGCTGAATTATTCTTTCCATCACATCTGATGAATATGCGAGGAAGCCACCAGCCCAGAAGTGCACACTTCCTTTAGAAATGGGACATCTTTGATACTGCTCAGGTTTCTCCATAACTTTGAGACATTGACATCCTTGCACACAATTGCTCTGTCCACCCAATTTGCTGAGAAAATCAAAACAGACCCATTCATTATTCAGAGCCATATAGTACATACTTATACAGTGGATGACTGGAACATACGCAGAGAAACTGACACGTTTGATACAAACATTGGACCACTGGCATAGCTACATAGCTGAAGGCAAAATTCTTAGGGGTGCAAAAATTCAAAAGAAGAAAGTAAGATGCAGGAGTGTTGCCTGCTCTGAAGGTCTAGAGCATTGCACATGCTCACTATTTCTCCAGATACGTGCCACTTTGAACAGTTGGATCCTGTGGTAGAGCAGGAATACATAGGCTCCTCCATGCTCCATACTGTAGGATACATATGGCCAACAAGGCGTCCGCATCCCAGAGCAGGAAGGTCACTCTTGTCAACTTGGTAGCTCGGATAAGATGAGCATAAACTTTATTTCTATTTGAGGGTTGCATGAAGGTGGCATTATTCCTTTTTTTAGGGGGCATCATTACTTTTTAAGATGACACTAAAGAGGCAGTAATACATTGTAAAGTGTTCTATTAGGAGGCATTATTTCTTTAAAGGGCGCATTATTACTGGGTTAGGGAGCACAAATACCTGCATTTCCCTGAGTGCTGGCAACACCACTGAATATTATGAGAACTGTTTAAGGCAGTATTAGCTTAATACAATATCCCAGTATTCTGAGGGCTTTATAAAGCAATATTATCTTGGCAATATCAGGCAGAATTATGTGGGCCACATACGGCAGTATTAAAGGGGTGGTCCAAAGTCCAAAATAACTTTCATCCTAAATCCCTATCTATTTAATGCCATAATTTAAAGTATTTTCTAATATACTTGCATTAAAACATTCCCTACCCCTCCCTCATTACACTATCTAACTGCTTTTCTATTTATTTTTTCACTTCCTTTTTGATGACCTTCATTTTAAGAGTTGGGCTAGTCCCCTGCACGCTGTGACTGTGTGATGTGCATTATGACAGTGCGCTGTCTGTTGCTGGCTCAGATCAGTATTAACCAGCCTCCAACAGAGCAGTGTTAAGCACCCATCACACTAAGCGAGGTCGCTGAAGCGTCACCGATTTTGTGACGCAACAGCGACCTAGCCAGTGATCTCGCTTAGTGTGACACGCAACGACGATCAGCCCCCCTGCTGGGTGTCGCTGATCGTTGCTGAATGTCATGGACCATTTTTTCATCGTTGGTCTCCCGCTGGCCAGCGCGCATCGCTGCGTGTGACAGCGGGAGACCAACGATCAGTGAGCTGGTATCCAATATACATGTCGGGTAACTAAGCACCGCGCGGCACCTAGTTACCCGATATGTACCCTGGTTACCGGCTCCCAGCTTCTGCTGTAGAGCGCTGAGAGCCAGTATCTAGGGTACATATCGGGTAACTAGGTGCTGCGCGGTGCTTAGTTACCCGATGTGTACATTGGATACCAGTGTGCTCGCTGGTCCTGATCGCTGGTGAGTCTGCCCATGTGACAGCTCACCAGCGATCAGCTAACGATGTCCCAGCGATCCCATCCACGTCGTATCGTTGGTGGGATCGCTGGGACATTGAAGAGTGTGACGGGACCCTTAATACCCAGCAAGCTAAGACCAGTGAAGTCACTTGCAGGGGCTGTGCTGGTCTCTGCACCCTGGGCATTCTGACAACAGCTCTTTTGTCAGCTCGTTACTGCTGAACTGAGCCAGCAACACAGAGTGCACTGTCATTGTGCACTGCGCTTAGGGACTAGCCCAGCCCCTGAAACAAAGGTCACTGATGACGCTTCGTTTCAGGGAGGGGGCAGAGACAGCGGCAGTGACTGCAGCCGCTGCCCCTTGATGACACTTTGTTTGAATATCTCAGCAAGTATTGAGATTCTCAAACAAAACATAATAAAAAAGGAAGTAGGGAAGGATAAGAATTTTAATACAAGTATATTAGAAAATAGTTTAGATCATGGCATTAAATAAATAGGGATTTAAGATGAAAATTAATTTGTTGCTTGTCTTGAGTTAAATTTTTTTTTATATAAAATCAGCCCAGGGTATATCAATGAAAACCTAGAGAAATTGTAATTATTGTAAGCATACATTCAGTTTATATATGACAAAGCACATAGTCATATCAACCTGAATTAAAGCATTTATATATGTACTGTATAAAAAAAACTGTTTTGGTCCCTTCAGTTCTAAAGCGCTTGGATCCTGAGCATGTTAAAGTAATTTGAGAAGCATCTATCGGTTTATCAATATTTGACTACACGATGATGACATTTCTCTTATGACTTGGAAGGGTCTCTAATTACAGTCTTGTATGTAAACTGTTAAGTGTGAATGAAGCTGACTGGTTAGTCATTAGTGTCCCCAGTTGACATAGTGATATAGTACAGTATTGTTTGCTCCGCTCGCATCACAAGCCTCAGCTTCAGTTTGTCTTGCAAATAATCTCCAGTGTTTAGTCAATGCTGGCGGCTCTGGTATCACATGTAATCCACTTTGTTGGTCCCTTTTCCATTAGACAAAAATTGTTGAAAATCAATGACTTCAACCAAAACAACAGTTTGTTGGATAAAAACTTATGAACGAACGATCATTTGAGCTAACAGAAAGTCATCGAAATTAAGTCGTCTGTGATAGATTTGGATGCTGGATGACAGATCATTTGTTCACAGACAGATCGTTTATACTTGAACAGTCTTTCTTTGAAAGAATATTGTCAGAAAGATGGTTCATTTTTCACTAAACATTTATGGCTCGGTATAGCGACTATTACGGGCAAAATAAGCAATATAGACTAAAATGTGCATGGCTGTGTGTAACGCTGGCGAGTGTGGACCCACTGCGCCCCAGGCCGGGCTTACTCTGGAGGAACGTGACTGAGCAACTACCTGGTTTTTGCTAGAGCCTCTAGTGGTGAGGATAGGCTTGGTCACAGGTAGTCGCCAGGTGTCACTCCAGGGCAGTCTCCGGACCTGCAGCACCTGACTCACGAGTCAGAGCAGTTATGCGAAGTACAGGAGGGTAGACAGTAGAATAGTCAGACTGTCCGAGGTCGGGTGCAAACAGCACAGGTTCACTATAGAAAGCCGGAGTCAGAAATGGAGAGATCATAATAGACAAGCTGGGTCAATAACAGTGGAGACTAAACAGAGGTACACCTTGAAAGGAAGCTACAGACAAATACAAATGGAAACTAAGCTCAGGCAAAGGTGAGTAGGGAGGAGCTATTTAATATATCCCTTGTCTGGCAGGGGATTGGCTGGGGAAGACAAACCCTGCAGGAAACAGCAGCGTTAAATTCCTGTAGGATTTGGCCATGCCTCACTATAGCCAGGAAGAGACAGCAGGGATATGCAGTAGAGTTTGTAAGTGCTGCATGAGGACTCAGCACAGAGGGCTGACAAAGGGAGGAGCAGAGCGCCAACGCAGTGAGTAGGGTAGCCCTGAGTAGGCGTGAGAGTCTACGGCGTGACACTATGTTGGCATTACGATCGTTCATTAAACAACAGTTCTACTAGCAACATATTTTACAGTCTTTTTCCCTTGTCTGTTTTTCACATAATATATTTGAGTCGCCCTCCAGAGCAATGGGAACTTGGATCTGAGCCTATAGACTTCTATGGGGGATGTCACGGCAGCACAGCTCAGTCCATGGCTCTGGCGCTCACCCGTTAAATGTGGGATATTTACAGGGGAATTGAATGTTGGTATGAGGATTCGTGACGCCACCTGTGGTACCTGGTCAGGGTGACCAGCGCTGCGGTGCAGATCTACTGAAGGGTTGGTGTTGTGCAGCTATAGTGTTAAGCCTCCCACAGGTGAGGCTGAGTCCTTCAGGGCAGGTAGATATGTATGGATGCAGGACAGAGGGGATCCCGGCAGTAGGGGTAACAAGGTAGACACACACAAGTCACTTTGGTACCTTTACTGAAGATGTTGCAGGCACATCCCGGAGCACTGTAGGGTGAAGGGTGCACATCCAGAGTCTCCCACTGAGTAGGTGTGTGGCCTCCTGTTCCTTGCCTTTCTGTATGAAGTCCTGGCCGGCATGTAGCTGGGCCTAACTTAGTCTCTGTCCTGCACCTGGCTGACCTTGTGGTTGGACCTTCTCCTGAAGTACAGTCCCTACTTGCAGCGTCCCGCTTTCCGGACTTCTCCTGGCCCAGTTACGTATCAGCTCTGTGGTGGTCCTGGGACCTGTACTCCTCCAGGAACTCCGGTGTTCTCCTAATGGGTCATGGAGATCCCTATAGGCTCGGACCCCGGCGTCCGGTAAATACTTGTTGAGGTGAGCTATGAAGGTTCCTCTGCCTCTTTTCACTTCTCTTTCCACTCGCCTTCGGCCTACCCGGGCCCTCACACGACTACACGCACTGGCGGTTGGTGGGCCGCCTCTTCGCCGCTCTCTGAGCGTCGGCACGCTCTTGGCTCTCAACTTGAGCTCTGGAGTCCCTTACTGCGAACTCCACTTGTCTGCTCTGACTACTCGCTTGTTTCAGCTCTGACTAGACTGGAGTGGATTCACTTCCACTTTACTAGCCTCCACTTTGCTGAACTGAACTTCTCTGCAGCCTCTCTAATCTCAGCTCTGCAGACTGACCTCTCTCTTCAGACTGCTCCTTCAGACTGCTCTGACTGAGCTAACTGAGCCGACTGAGCTGACTGAACTGACTTTTCCTGTCTTCACCCTCCTTTTATATCACTATCGGATCTCCCTCTGGTGGTCCTAGGGATGGGTGAAGGTGTGTGCATGTATATTGAGACCTCTAGTGGTGAATTCCTTCTGTGCACCCTTCTGGGAGATGTGAATCCAGGCGCAACTGGGCTCCACATATTCTACGCATAATTTTCACAGATAATCATGTACCCACATGTCTGTGTTTGTAGTGAGCCATTTGTATGTGTAAGGGAGTGAAGCACAGGAAGAGTTGGAAGGGTGTTGCCTCCTTTGCTCCGTGTCCAGAACCTTCGTGCTGTACAGCAGGTTTCCTGGGGAGGACGTTTGGGGACGCAGACAGGAAGCGAGAGAGTCTCAGGGCGAGAGAGTTGGGCATGCTGACCAGAGAGGAGTGTGTGCAGCAGACAGAGATACAGAGAGCTGCACGTGAGGGAAGGGGGATTCCGCTCAGTGAGAAAGCCAAGACAGAGGAACGGAACAGACTGGCTGCTGACTGTGAGTACGTGAATGCAGAGTCCCCTGAGATTGAAACCAGACTCGCTCCTGACCGCACGGGGACGGAGACTCACTCGCATAATCGCCGCGACCACAGTGATGGGTCAGAGCCCCTGACCCCAGCAGAGCAGCTTAGCAAAAGACAGCCTTGTTCCAGCGGAGAGACTGTTAGTTCCGAAGCAGAGACTAAGAGCAGGGAACGCGTAGTTGTCCCAGTCTTCCCCTGCCTCTCACATTAACCCTTGAGGACCCAGTAACCAGTTCACAGAAACTACAGCGCTCCCAGATATGACAGCGCACACAGAGAGACTACAAGTGCCTCTGTTGTCGGCGCCTACGTTGGAGAGGGCAAGAATTCCTCAGACTGATAAGTTTCCTGAAACTCCCGTAAATTATCGTTATTCTGCTCAACTGTTTGATTACTCGTATATAGACTTCATATGCTGAAAATATACTGTTATAATAATCGCTTGATCCCCACTATTTTCTCCCTGCGAGGAGAATCTTATCCTTGTAAATAAATCCTTCACTGTAGATCTGCCTCTGTTCCGTGGTGACATAACCTGCACTTGCACATAATTACATATGCAAAAAAAATCCGAGAGACATGTTTTTTTTCAAAGCTGAAAACTAGCAATACAAGAGTATGGGTTCAAGAAAATCACGGGCAACATACTGATCACAACAGTCTGCCATCCATGCCATCCATGCGCTGACCATAATTAACACTGTAACGTACAGGAGAAGCTTGTAATTTATTTATCCGTACATGAAAATCACTGATGTAACCCTGATGGTAAAACATGACACAAGGACCAAACACTGATGAAAATCAAATCCAAAAAACTGATGACACTCAGGCCAATTTGTTGCATACGTGGAAAAACACAGAAGCTTGAATGAGCCTAAATGTGTACGACTATAAGAACCTTAAAGGGGTTGTCCACTGCTAGGTCCAACTCCTTCTCGATCTGAATGTTTGCCCCCATGAAAATAAAAACCTTCCTGTGCTGGTGCCGTTTCAATGGTGTCGGCACTTGCGACCCCGGGGATCACGTGAGGTTGTCATGACATCTGAGCCCTGCACCCAATCAGTGTTGTTGTTATAGCCCGTGCCTTCAGACGTTTTAGTACTCAAGAGGAAGTGAGCGTCAGGCCACAGCTCCCACTTCCTGTTGATTACTTTTACATTTCCATAACATTTTTATTTTTCTGCTGATAGGGCTGAGGAAGGGATTATTTTTTTGCTCGGTGACCTTAAGTTCTATCAATAACCGGTTTGTGTAGACATAAAGCTTTAATTGCTTATTACATTTTTTTAGGGAGGTGAAGTGACCAAAAAAATGAAATTCTGTTATTTTGATTTTTGTTTCTTTATTGAATTTACAGATCAGGGTGATTTATTTATGGTAATATCTGAATAGATTGGACTTTTACGAACGCTGCAATACCAAATATGTTTTTTTCATATGGGGTCCAGGATAAGGGACATATACCAGGATGGCTGATATATATATTAGGATTGGGCCCAAGATAAGGGACATATACCAGGATGCGGATATGTATACCAGGATGGGACCCAGGAAAAGGGACATATACTGTATACCAGGATACTGGATACATATATCAGGAATCAAGATGGGGCCCAGGATAAGGGACATATACTAGGATGGCAGATATACTGCTCTGGCAAAAATTAAGAGACCACTGCACAGTTTTATAAAAATCAGCTTCTCTACATGTCTGACAGCCATTCCATTCCAGTGTCATTTGAATTCCAACCAGAGTACACCTCATTCTACTTAATGTGCTTCTGATTAGGTGATCACCGGAACCAAATCTTATTTAACGAAGGAAAGTATAAAAAACACTGCTGTGGTGTTCACAATCATCTTGCAATAGGACAAGCTGGATGGCAAAACAAGTGCTAGTAATATCTTAAAA
>JARQOD010000001.1:937840924-937902035 GCA_033576555.1 Oophaga sylvatica
TGTCTTGCAAATAATCTCCAGTGTTTAGTCAATGCTGGCGGCTCTGGTATCACATGTAATCCACTTTGTTGGTCCCTTTTCCATTAGACAAAAAATTGTTGAAAATCAATGACTTCAACCAAAACAACAGTTTGTTGGATAAAAACTTATGAACGAACGATCATTTGAGCTAACAGAAAGTCATCGAAATTAAGTCGTCTGTGATAGATTTGGATGCTGGATGACAGATCATTTGTTCACAGACAGATCGTTTATACTTGAACAGTCTTTCTTTGAAAGAATATTGTCAGAAAGATGGTTCATTTTTCACTAAACATTTATGGCTCGGTATAGCGACTATTACGGGCAAAATAAGCAATATAGACTAAAATGTGCATGGCTGTGTGTAACGCTGGCGAGTGTGGACCCACTGCGCCCCAGGCCGGGCTTACTCTGGAGGAACGTGACTGAGCAACTACCTGGTTTTTGCTAGAGCCTCTAGTGGTGAGGATAGGCTTGGTCACAGGTAGTCGCCAGGTGTCACTCCAGGGCAGTCTCCGGACCTGCAGCACCTGACTCACGAGTCAGAGCAGTTATGCGAAGTACAGGAGGGTAGACAGTAGAATAGTCAGACTGTCCGAGGTCGGGTGCAAACAGCACAGGTTCACTATAGAAAGCCGGAGTCAGAAATGGAGAGATCATAATAGACAAGCTGGGTCAATAACAGTGGAGACTAAACAGAGGTACACCTTGAAAGGAAGCTACAGACAAATACAAATGGAAACTAAGCTCAGGCAAAGGTGAGTAGGGAGGAGCTATTTAATATATCCCTTGTCTGGCAGGGGATTGGCTGGGGAAGACAAACCCTGCAGGAAACAGCAGCGTTAAATTCCTGTAGGATTTGGCCATGCCTCACTATAGCCAGGAAGAGACAGCAGGGATATGCAGTAGAGTTTGTAAGTGCTGCATGAGGACTCAGCACAGAGGGCTGACAAAGGGAGGAGCAGAGCGGCCAACGCAGTGAGTAGGGTAGCCCTGAGTAGGCGTGAGAGTCTACGGCGTGACACTATGTTGGCATTACGATCGTTCATTAAACAACAGTTCTACTAGCAACATATTTTACAGTCTTTTTCCCTTGTCTGTTTTTCACATAATATATTTGAGTCGCCCTCCAGAGCAATGGGAACTTGGATCTGAGCCTATAGACTTCTATGGGGGATGTCACGGCAGCACAGCTCAGTCCATGGCTCTGGCGCTCACCCGTTAAATGTGGGATATTTACAGGGGAATTGAATGTTGGTATGGGATTCGTGACGCCACCTGTGGTACCTGGTCAGGGTGACCAGCGCTGCGGTGCAGATCTACTGAAGGGTTGGTGTTGTGCAGCTATAGGTGTTAAGCCTCCCACAGGTGAGGCTGAGTCCTTCAGGGCAGGTAGATATGTATGGATGCAGGACAGAGGGGATCCCGGCAGTAGGGGTAACAAGGTAGACACACACAAGTCACTTTGGTACCTTTACTGAAGATGTTGCAGGCACATCCCGGAGCACTGTAGGGTGAAGGGTGCACATCCAGAGTCTCCCACTGAGTAGGTGTGTGGCCTCCTGTTCCTTGCCTTTCTGTATGAAGTCCTGGCCGGCATGTAGCTGGGCCTAACTTAGTCTCTGTCCTGCACCTGGCTGACCTTGTGGTTGGACCTTCTCCTGAAGTACAGTCCCTACTTGCAGCGTCCCGCTTTCCGGACTTCTCCTGGCCCAGTTACGTATCAGCTCTGTGGTGGTCCTGGGACCTGTACTCCTCCAGGAACTCCGGTGTTCTCCTAATGGGTCATGGAGATCCCTATAGGCTCGGACCCCGGCGTCCGGTAAATACTTGTTGAGGTGAGCTATGAAGGTTCCTCTGCCTCTTTTCACTTCTCTTTCCACTCGCCTTCGGCCTACCCGGGCCCTCACACGACTACACGCACTGGCGGTTGGTGGGCCGCCTCTTCGCCGCTCTCTGAGCGTCGGCACGCTCTTGGCTCTCAACTTGAGCTCTGGAGTCCCTTACTGCGAACTCCACTTGTCTGCTCTGACTACTCGCTTGTTTCAGCTCTGACTAGACTGGAGTGGATTCACTTCCACTTTACTAGCCTCCACTTTGCTGAACTGAACTGCTCTGCAGCCTCTCTAATCTCAGCTCTGCAGACTGACCTCTCTCTTCAGACTGCTCCTTCAGACTGCTCTGACTGAGCTAACTGAGCCGACTGAGCTGACTGAACTGACTTTTCCTGTCTTCACCCTCCTTTTATATCACTATCGGATCTCCCTCTGGTGGTCCTAGGGATGGGTGAAGGTGTGTGCATGTATATTGAGACCTCTAGTGGTGAATTCCTTCTGTGCACCCTTCTGGGAGATGTGAATCCAGGCGCAACTGGGCTCCACATATTCTACGCATAATTTTCACAGATAATCATGTACCCACATGTCTGTGTTTGTAGTGAGCCATTTGTATGTGTAAGGGAGTGAAGCACAGGAAGAGTTGGAAGGGTGTTGCCTCCTTTGCTCCGTGTCCAGAACCTTCGTGCTGTACAGCAGGTTTCCTGGGGAGGACGTTTGGGGACGCAGACAGGAAGCGAGAGAGTCTCAGGGCGAGAGAGTTGGGCATGCTGACCAGAGAGGAGTGTGTGCAGCAGACAGAGATACAGAGAGCTGCACGTGAGGGAAGGGGGATTCCGCTCAGTGAGAAAGCCAAGACAGAGGAACGGAACAGACTGGCTGCTGACTGTGAGTACGTGAATGCAGAGTCCCTGAGATTGAAACCAGACTCGCTCCTGACCGCACGGGGACGGAGACTCACTCGCATAATCGCCGCGACCACAGTGATGGGTCAGAGCCCCTGACCCCAGCAGAGCAGCTTAGCAAAAGACAGCCTTGTTCCAGCGGAGAGACTGTTAGTTCCGAAGCAGAGACTAAGAGCAGGGAACGCGTAGTTGTCCCAGTCTTCCCCTGCCTCTCACATTAACCCTTGAGGACCCAGTAACCAGTTCACAGAAACTACAGCGCTCCCAGATATGACAGCGCACACAGAGAGACTACAAGTGCCTCTGTTGTCGGCGCCTACGTTGGAGAGGGCAAGAATTCCTCAGACTGATAAGTTTCCTGAAACTCCCGTAAATTATCGTTATTCTGCTCAACTGTTTGATTACTCGTATATAGACTTCATATGCTGAAAATATACTGTTATAATAATCGCTTGATCCCCACTATTTTCTCCCTGCGAGGAGAATCTTATCCTTGTAAATAAATCCTTCACTGTAGATCTGCCTCTGTTCCGTGGGACATAACCTGCACTTGCACATAATTACATATGCAAAAAAAATCCGAGAGACATGTTTTTTTTCAAAGCTGAAAACTAGCAATACAAGAGTATGGGTTCAAGAAAATCACGGGCAACATACTGATCACAACAGTCTGCCATCCATGCCATCCATGCGCTGACCATAATTAACACTGTAACGTACAGGAGAAGCTTGTAATTTATTTATCCGTACATGAAAATCACTGATGTAACCCTGATGGTAAAACATGACACAAGGACCAAACACTGATGAAATCAAATCCAAAAACTGATGACACTCAGGCCAATTTGTTGCATACGTGGAAAAACACAGAAGCTTGAATGAGCCTAAATGTGTACGACTATAAGAACCTTAAAGGGGTTGTCCACTGCTAGGTCCAACTCCTTCTCGATCTGAATGTTTGCCCCCATGAAAATAAAAACCTTCCTGTGCTGGTGCCGTTTCAATGGTGTCGGCACTTGCGACCCCGGGGATCACGTGAGGTTGTCATGACATCTGAGCCCTGCACCCAATCAGTGTTGTTGTTATAGCCCGTGCCTTCAGACGTTTTAGTACTCAAGAGGAAGTGAGCGTCAGGCCACAGCTCCCACTTCCTGTTGATTACTTTTACATTTCCATAACATTTTTATTTTTCTGCTGATAGGGCTGAGGAAGGGATTATTTTTTTGCTCGGTGACCTTAAGTTCTATCAATAACCGGTTTGTGTACACATAAAGCTTTAATTGCTTATTACATTTTTTTAGGGAGGTGAAGTGACCAAAAAAATGAAATTCTGTTATTTTGATTTTTGTTTCTTTATTGAATTTACAGATCAGGGTGATTTATTTATGGTAATATCTGAATAGATTGGACTTTTACGAACGCTGCAATACCAAATATGTTTTTTTCATATGGGGTTCAGGATAAGGGACATATACCAGGATGGCTGATATATATATTAGGATTGGGCCCAAGATAAGGGACATATACCAGGATGCGGATATGTATACCAGGATGGGACCCAGGAAAAGGGACATATACTGTATACCAGGATACTGGATACATATATCAGGAATCAAGATGGGGCCCAGGATAAGGGACATATACTAGGATGGCAGATATACTGCTCTGGCAAAAATTAAGAGACCACTGCACAGTTTTATAAAAATCAGCTTCTCTACATGTCTGACAGCTATTCCATTCCAGTGTCATTTGAATTCCAACCAGAGTACACCTCATTCTACTTAATGTGCTTCTGATTAGGTGATCACCGGAACCAAATCTTATTTAACGAAGGAAAGTATAAAAAACACTGCTGTGGTGTTCACAATCATCTTGCAATAGGACAAGCTGGATGGCAAAACAAGTGCTAGTAATATCTTAAAAGTAATAGGAATGAAAAAATAACTTTTAGCCATGCCACAGAAGTTGAAAAGAAAAGTCTTGAGTGAGGAAAAGAAGGGCTCAATTCTGGCTTTACTAGCAGAGGGATACAGTGAGCGTCATTTTGCCTCCATCCTTAAAATTTCGAAGACGGCAGTCCATTACAACAAGGTGAAGCAGCAGACACTGGGGACAACAAAGCTACAGACCGGCAGAGGGCGAAAATGACTATCCACTGACCGGGATGACCGTCATCTTATTCGAATGTCACTCAGCAACCGCAGGATGACATCAAGTGACCTACAAAAGGAATGGCAAATGGCAGCTGGAGTGAAGTGCATGACAAGAACAGTTCGTAACAGGCTCCTAGAGGCAGGGCTCAAGTCATGTAAAGCTAGAAAAAAGCCTTTCATCAATGAGAAGCAAAGTAGAGCCAGACTGAAGTTTGCTAAAGACCATAAGGATTGGACCATAGAGGACTGGAGTAAGGTAATCTTCTCTGATGAGTCTAACTGTCAGCTTTGCCCAACAACTGGTCGTCTAATGGTTAGATGGAGACCTGGAGAGGCGTACAAGCCACAGTGTCTTGCACCCACTGTGAAATTTGGTGGAGGATCGGTGATGATCTGGTGGTGCTTCAGCAAGTCTGGAATTGGGCAGGTTAATCTTTGTGAAAGACGTATGAATCAAGCGCATACAAGGTTATCCTGGAAAAACATTTGATTCCTTCTGCTCAGGCAATGTTCCCCAACTCTGAGGACTGTTTTTTCCAGCAGGACAATGTGCCATGCCACACAACTAGGTCAATCAATGGGTGGATGAAGGACCACCACATCAAATCCATGTCATGGCCAGCCTAATCTCCTGACCTGAAGCCCATTGAAAACCTCTGGAATGTGATCAAGAGGAAGATGGATAGTCACAAGCCATCAAACAAAGAACTGCTTAAATTTTTGTACCAGGAGTGGCATAAGGTTTCCCAAAAGCAGTGTGAAAGACTGGTGGAAAGCATGCCAAGACGCATGAAAGCTGTGATTAAAAATCATGGTTATTCCACAAAATATTGATTTCTGACCTCTTCCTGAGTTAAAACATTAGAGTTGTTGTTTCTAAATGATTATGAACTTGTTTTCTTAGCATTATTTGAGGTCTGCAAGCACTGCATTTTTTTTTGTTATTTTGACCATTTCTCATTTTCTGAAAATAAATACATAATTTATTGCTTGGAAATTCAGAGATATGTTGTCAGTAGTTTATAGAATAAAAGAGCAATTTACATTTTACTCAAATATACTTATAAAGAGAAAAATCAGACAACCTGAAAATTTTGCAGTGGTCTCTTAATTTTTGCCAGAGCTGTAGATTGAGCTTTCAGGAGCACAGATAGCTGGAGATGCGCCAAATGTATTAAGAGAAGAATGGGGTCCTGTGCTTACTCTTCCCGTCACGAAGTATGGAAGACCATGAGTCACAGAACCCCAATTCTTATGATAGGTGGGGGTGCCAGTGATTAGACGTTTCATGGATAGGGGAAAATTCTTGAGCCTTCATGAAAGGTTGATTGTAATGAAGATGTGGTATGGACTCACAGCAGGATATGGGAGCTTTATTTGAGAGCTGCATAAAGACTGAACATGGCCTTGTGCATAAAGCCTTACAGCTAATTAGAAAATGAAGGGGTTAATCCTATCCTAATAATCACATGGGCTTTTTTTTATTGACATTCCATTAGGGTGAATACATGTGCCCTAAAGTAGCTGTATCTTATAATGTGACTATAAGGCTCATCAGCGTTTCTCTGCAGATTGTGTAACCTCTAGTATCGGTCCTAGAGGAGTGTAATGTGTTTCTTTTGCTGTCAGGTGTTTGGCAGGTGTTGTCACCTGGGAGTTTTCCACAGTCACACCTCTCTGCATAAACCATCAGATTACAGATAACTTATTCAGGATCTGGGAGTATTACTATTCATGGTGTAGTAGAATGTCACCTCCGGTCATTTAAATCATCATAATCCAAGCATTCCTTATACTGTTACTGCACAGGACATGATCATGGGATCATATGAGAAATCCAGTGATATTCACTCTTTCAGTCAGAGGTACTGTATAGAGGAAAAAATCTTTTTTATATATACTTCTGACCAGCGTCGGACTGGAACACCTTGGGCCCACCAGAGAAAATCATTCTTGGGGCCCACTATGTAGCTACATAGAAATAAATACAAGACCACCAATTGTGCAGTGAAACACACTAATATCAGGGTATAATATAAGGTAGTACATGTCTTAATTATGTAGCAGGAGTTGGGGTAGCCTCCCTCATAGATTATAAAGAAGCCCCCTCATAGGGGATATTGCTGCCCCTCATAGGGGATAATGCTGCCCTCCTCATAGGGTATAATGCTATAATATATATATATATATATATAATATATATATATATATATATATATAAATATAGATAGATAATAGATAGATACCATATATACTCGAGTATAAGCCGACCCCCCTAATTTTGCTACAAAAAACTGGGAAAACTTATCGACTCGAGTATAAGCCTAGGGTGGAAAATGAGATTATGCCCCATATGCTGCCCCATGTATTATGCCCCACAAGATGCTCCATAGATTGTGCCCCATATGCTGCCCATGTATTATGCCCCCATAGATGCTCCATAGATTATGCCCCCATAGATGCTCCATAGATTATGCCCCCATAGATTGTGCCCCCATAGATTATGCCCCCATAGATGCTCCATAGATTATGCCCCCATAGTAGCTCCTTAGATTATGCCCCATAGAAGCTCCATAGATTGTGCCCCATAGATGCTCCTTAGATTATGCCCCCATAGAAGCTCCATAGATTGTGCCCCCATAGATGCTCCTTAGATTATGCCCACATACAAGCTCCATAGATTGTGCCCCCATAGATGCTCCATAGATTGTGCCCCATAGATGCTCCTTAGATTATGCCCCCATAGAGCTCCATAGATTATGCCCCATAGAAGCTCCATAGATTGTGCCCACATAGATGCTCCTTAGATTATGCCCCATAGATGCTCCATAGATTATGCCCCATAAAGCTCCTAGATTATGCCCCATAGACTCCATAATTGTGCCCCATAGATGCTCCTTAGATTATGCCCCATAGAGCTCCATAGATTATGCCCCCATAGATGCTCCATAGATTAGCCCCATAGATTATGCCCCCATAGATTATGCCCATAAGTCCATAGATTATGCCCCATAGATTATGCCCCCATAGATGCTCCATAGATTATGCCCCCATAGATGCTCCATAGATTATGCCCCCATAAATGCTCCTAGATTATGCCCCCATAGATCTATGCCCCATAGATGCTCCATAGATTATGCCCCCATAGATGCTCCACATGATTATGCCCCCATAGATTATGCCCCATAGCATTAATAGCCCCCATAGATGCTCCATAGATTATGCCCCCATAGATTATGCCCCCATAGATGCTCCACAGATTATGCCCCCATAGATTATGCCCCCATAGATGCTCCAAGATTATGCCCCATAGTAAGTTATGCCCCATAGATATGCCCCCATAGATTATGCCCCCATAGATTATGCCCCCATAGATTATGCCCCCATAGATGCTCCACAGATTATGCCCCCATAGATTATGCCCATAAATGCTCCACAGATTATGCCCCCATAGATTATGCCCCCATAGATGCTCCACAGATTATGCCCCCATAGATTATGCCCCATAATGCTCCATTATCCCATAGTAGCTCCCAGATTATGCCCCCATAGATATGCCCATAGATATGTCCCCCATAGATGCTCCTTAGATTATGCCCCCATAGAGCTCCATAGATTGTGCCCCATAGATGCTCCATTAGATATTATGCCCCCATAGAGCTCCATAGATTATGCCCCCATAGATAGCTGCCCATAGATTGTGCCCCCATAGATGCTCCTTAGATTATGCCCCCATAGAAGCTCCATAGATTATGCCTCCATAGAAGCTCCATAGATTGTGCCCCATAGAGCTCCTTAGATTATGCCCCATAGATGCTCCATAGATTATGCCCCCTGTGGTACACCAAAGGGGATCTTGCTGGATGGGAGATATATTTCTTCTGGCAGACTGAAGTTTGCTCAGGATTTTCCATGATCACAGGACCTGTGATGAGGTCATAGTCACGTGATCAGGTCAGCTGATGTGTACCTCACCTGAGGGTGTGGACTAGGCCTATTTAACAGGAAGCTGTGGGAGTATGAGGTGTGGAAGGAAGGAGTTTGGCTGGAGTCAGCCTGGAAGATTGTTTTCGTGACAGTGTGTCAGTGCACACCAGGAAGCGAGTACCAGACCACCCGGGAATGGCACCTGGCGGTCTCTGCTGACATTCCACCGCTTAGTTAAGCCTGTCCCAAGCAAGGGTGAGTCTGGGACCAGTGGTTCTTCAAACTGGAGTGATTTATGTTCTGTTTTTTTGATTTTGTTATCTGGACTTTTGTTAAACTTATCATTAAAACCACTGAACTTTGAACTGAACGCCTGTGTGTTTACCTCATTACTGCGGCCCGGCCCCTGCCTACCAGAGCGGATCCCTACAATTGGTGGCGTTAATGCGGGCATACGCAGTGAGGCCAGGCTGTTTTTTTTTGTGGATGTTTTTTTTTCCTCTGCATGACAGTAAATGTCCTGGGTGAAGAAAGTGACGCAAGACCCGGTGGATAACTGTCCGGAGATGGAGAGCACAGTAAAAATGCTGGTGGAGGCCATGCGACAGCAGCAGCAGGCTACACAGCAGCAACAGCAGGCTATGCAGCAGCAGCAGGCTACACAGCAGAAACAGCAGGCTATACAGCAGCAGGCTATGGAGCAGCAACAGCAGGCTATGCAGCAGCAGCTGGCTACACAGCAGCAACAGCAGGCTATACAGCAGCAGGCTATGGAGCAGCAGCAGATATTTAATCGTCAGCAACAGGAAACCAATAGTCTTCTGATGCAGCACATCGCAGCCCGCAGACAGCAGGAGCTGCCCAGGGATGCCAGGATGTCCGGAAAGCGGTGCGTACAGCGATCCCAAAGATGGAGCAATCAGATGACATCGAGGTGTACCTGGAGATGTTTGAAGGCGTGGCTAAGAGGGAGAGACTACCCCAGGACCAGTGGGCCGAGATCGTGGCTCCGTTTTGGCTCCAGGACCCGCGAAAGCCTATAGGGACCTACCCCCCGAGCATCAGACGGACTACGAGATCGTCAAGGGTGAGATACTCGCACGTCTTGGGGTAAATGTGTTAGTCCGGGCCCAGCGGGTACACCAGTGGAAGTTTTCCCCTTCCGAGCCAGCTCGGTCCCAGTATTATGACTTGATACACCTGATGGAAAAATGGTTGCAGCCGGAGGTGTTGTCACCCCGCGCTATGCTGGATCGTATAGTGACTGATAAATTCTGGAGAACTTTGCCCCACACCTGCAAACCTGGGTTGGACAGGTAACCCCTACTGATGGTCTCCAGATGGTAGACCTCATTGAAAGATATGGGGCTACCAAGGAGGTACAGGGAGAGACTACCCGGAAGGTAATAAGTAAATTCCCCAAACCTTCACCCGCCGTTCGGCGAGCAGAGACTCGGAAGGCCGCCCAAGACACGTCTGGGGACGAAAGAGGCCCCATAATCTGTTGGCGGTGCCAAGAACCAGGACATGTGAGAGCTGATTGCCCTCACCTGACTGAGCCCATGGACACAAACTATGGGTACTATCAGTCTCACTATGCCGAACACATGTGTGCAGTGGGCAAACCAGAGGGACCCGGTATGAACCATTTGTGTAAAGTGGAGGTGGAGGGTAACCCTGCTGTGGCTCTTCTGGACTCAGGGAGTCTTGTGACCCTAATACGAGCCAGCCACGTCCAAATCAGCGAGTATACTGGTCGGAAAATGGGTGTGTTGTGTATACATGGGGACTTAAAACATTATCCTACCGCACTGGTGATGATAAACACGCCAGCGGGGAGGAGGTGCCACGAGGTGGGAGTGGTGGTGAATTTGCATTATGATGTAATAATGGGGAGAGATTTTCCGTTATTTTCTGTGCTTTGGCCGGTAATTACCCCTCCCACAGAACAGTCATCGGCACCAGTGGCAACCAGGTTGCATTCTCCAGAAATCGGGCATGAACCTGGTGGCCCAGAGGAAGGTGTGCTGGCGGTAGGAGTACCTTTGCCTTCGGTGGAGGAGGAAAACCCCTCTCCTATAGAAGTGTTAGCTGGGGAGATGGAAGATTTGCCACCGGGACCAGAATTCTCAGACTTAAATGTGGCAGGTGACAATTTTGGTACGGCGCAACTCCGGGACCCTACGGTGACTCGAGCCCGGGAAAATGTACTGGTTGTCAATGGGGAACCCCAACACCCCGGGGCAGCTACAGTATTTCCCCGATTCGAGCTGAACCAAGATTTGCTGTATCGGGTTGAAAAAATACATGGGGAAATTGTCGAGCAATTGCTGGTACCGCAGTCATGTCGGAGGTTGGTAATGGACTTAGCGCATGCGCATGTACTAGGGGAACATTTGGGCCAAAAGAAAACCCTAGACAGAATTCTACAACGGTTTTACTGGCTAGGTGTGACGCTTCCCACGGCCGCGGGGCGTCGGGACATGGCATAGCTTGCCTAACTAGCCAATGCTCCCACGCCGCCAGTCCACGACGACGTGAGGCATGGGTCCCAGATGGTAAGAGAATGTGGACCCACTGGACCACGGAGGGAGACCCGGGCCTGCCCGAACTAGGGAAGGGCAGCGACCGGGATCCGTGGCAGCTGAGCATGTGGGCAAGGGTGGCGACCTGCAGGACTAGACAACACCGCACAACTTCAGGTAAGAAGAAACATAAAGTTTACTTAAAGAAACACAGTACATAAACAGAACATAAGACCGGGCTCCCGATTCCGCACATCAGAGAAGGGTACACGACTCAGGATCACAGACGAGTGCTGGAGGACATCACGGGTAGATGCAGTCCAGGGTTATCTGGCACGGGCATACTTGGACGGCCTCTCTCTCAGACCTTAGGCGTAGCACAGGCTCAGCGGGAGAACATCAGACACCGACCTCAGACAGACTTCAGACGATGGTGGGGTCATCACGGGTAGATGCAGTCCAGGATCATCTGGCACGGGCATACTAGTATGGCCTCACTCTCAGGCCTCGGGCGTAGCACAGGCTCAGCAGGAGAACATCAGACACCGGCCCAGGACGAACGTCAGACGATGGCGGGGTCATCACGGGTTGATGAAGTCCAGGGTCATCTGGCACGGGCATACTAGGACGGCCTCTCTCTCAGGCCTCAGGCGTAGCACAGGCTCAGCAGGAGAACATCAGACACTGACCCAGGACAGACGTCATCACAGGGTAGACCAAGGAGGAACCGGCAGGACATCGGAACATCAGGAACACAGACTGGATCTCAGGGACACAGGAACACGGACAGGACATCAGGAACACGGATTGGATCTCAGGGAGTCGGGAACACGGACAGGAACATCAGGAACACGGATTGGATCTCAGGGAGTCAGGAACACGGACTGGAACATCAGGAACACGGATTGGGTCTCAGGGAGTCAGGCATCGGACTCCGGACATCTGGCACCGATCAGCAGGCTCCGGACATCTGGCAACGATCGGCAGGATCCGGACATCAGGCAGGGAGGATAGGATCCGGACATCTGGAAGTGGTCGTCGGACATCGGATATCAGGCAGTGGTCATCAGGGAGGACACAGTCCTCGGACTCCGGACATCTAGTATCGATCTGAAAAGGAACCCCAGCGGTCTGGTGCAAGCCCCGCCAGGCTCAACGGGAGCTGGCCGGGAATTGCACAGAAGCTGAGCACAGAGTAACGGAAACTCAGCACACACAGGACTCCTCCTTCCAAGAGGAACTCAGGTTAACAGCAAGGATTCACAGTCACTGGCACTGGGTTCAGGACACAGCAGGATTTCAGGAACATAACACAGAGGACACAGTTCAGACAGTCAGGTACAGGATGCTATCCAGGATCAGGGGTTCAGGTAATTAAACACAACAGGAACAGGCCTGGATATACAGCCTCCAGGAACGGCGATCTGGGTAATCAGCCCCCAGCATAGGCGGAAACACAAGACACAGTTCAGACATTCAGGTACCGGGTTAGATCCAGGATCAGGGATTCAGGAAACAAGATACAACAGGAACAGGCCTGGATATACAGCCTCCAGGAACGGCGATCTGGGTAATCAGCCCCCAGCATAGGCGGAAATACAGAACACAGTTCAGACATTCAGGTACCGGGTTAGATCCAGGATCAGGTGTGTCGACCCGCCACCACAATTGTGGATTACCAGGGCAATGGGGTACTCAGAGCCGAGCCCATGGAAGTCTATGGGGATGTCACAAGTAGCGGTGGCTCGGTCTGTGGCCCTGGCGGTCTGGCGTATGTTGGGGGAATATTTACAGGGGATAGATATATTTACAGTTCGTGACGCCACCTGTAGTTCTCTGGTAATTTGTACCAGCGCTGCTGTAGAGCTCTGAGGGGATGGTGAGGCAGCTAGATGTCGGGTCCCCTACAGGTGGGACTCTTCCCTCAGGTCGATGGTTATGGTGGGGTTGTGCAGGCATGCGATTAAATAACTCAGTCTCACACCGTCAGCGTCTTTCCATACCTTTTTACTTGTTAGATGGTAAGGCAGGTCCCAGGGAGGCTGATGGGGTTGATGGAGGATGAGTTTTGAGGCAATGGTTGAGCAAGGCAGGGGCCTCCTTTACTTTCAAAATGATGATGAGTCCAACCAGCATAAAGCGTAGTTCCCTCTATGAACTCCAGCTTCTCCAAGCTGTACTGCCCGATCAGTTTTGTGGTGGAGCCTTCCAGTGATGAAACTAGGTTCTTCTATGCTTGGCCTAGCTCAAAGTTCCTATTCCACCTGACCCCTGTTACGTACTGACACTTCAAGGGCTGCTTTCTGTTACCTAAGGTCCAGTAAGCCTCTGGATCTTCTACCACTATGCGTGCAGCTATAGTGATGCTTCGGTCTCCAGTGACCGGTGACAACGTGCAGGATACTTCAATCCTAAAGCACTTCTGATTTCCTTCCACTGTGCCTTTCGACTTGCTCACACTCTCAATAGCTGTCTCAGTCCGTCTATCAGTGGGGCACAGCTCTGACCAGGCTGAGGTAATCTGGCTCACCTTTACTGGCCTCCACTTCTCTGAACTGCACAACAGTGAGATGACTCAGTCCTGAGCCACCCGAGCTAGACTCTGCTCCTTCCTCCTCACAGGTCCAGGCTAGACTCACTGACTGACTCTGAACACTCCCTGTGGGTGTGTCTAAGTGTATGTGATGTCATGTAGAGCCCTTAACCATTACCTCTCCACTCATCCTCCTGGTATTGTGTACCCAGGGCTACACATTCCCCCATGGTAAACGACAGCACTCCCGGGCTGTGAAATACAAAGAGACAATTTTTGTTTATGCATTAAACATTAACATTAACTCGTCCCATCCGGAAGGTAAGGATTTCTTGAACGTTGTAAACAAAACATTAAATATAGAAAAATACAAAATATTAAATAGACATGTTCATATAATAAACGGCAAGATTCTTGTGAAGGACCCGCACCAAACCTTCAACGTGGGTCCTGGGTGGGCTGCAGGACATATGAATGCAGACCTCACTCAGTGCCACACCACACGGGTTTTATGTTCAGAGGTAAGTCAAGGCTTCGTGTGAAACCATTATAAGGCACCTTAGTGCAACTATTTACAAGATAAGTTCTGGGCTGGCACAGTCCTCAGCCTCTCAGTCCATTATAAGACACATATATATATATACTTTTTACAATATTCACATTAATTTGTTATAATTACTGCTGGTATCGAATGGGTATCTTCCCTTTTGTGATTCGCTCTGATCTACGTGGAGTAGCTTCAGGTATATTAAGTTGTGATCTGTCTGCACTGCGTAACGGCAAACTATAGAACTGCCTCAATCTTTCTATGGATCTGGCAAGCGTACTGATGGCTGGGCGGTGTGAGTCAGCTTCACCAGGGGATCCCATAGTATGGGGCGCTGCTTCTGATGATCCTTCCTGAGATTCCGTAGGTTGAGGTGTTGCTGGAATGGGTAACTCCTGAACTGGCTCAACTGGCACCACGGGCACAACTGGAGGTAGAACTTCCTCTTGTGGCTGATAAAACTGCAACACCGGAACTATTACAGCATCTCCCAGTCGGGGCCAATCCGCAGGAAAATCTCCCAGATCCGTGTGTATGACCTCTTCCTTTCCTTCCTCTTGATTGATGACAGGGTTCTTTTCACAAAGCTTTAAGGGTACTGGACACAATTTCAAATGGTCTCTGGACACAGTGGTTATTGTTCTTCCTCCGTCCTTACTGATGATACAAACTTTTCTGTTGTCATATTTAGAATCTTGTACAACGTAGGGTTCTTGTTCCCACTGGTTATCCAATTTGTGCATTTTCCTTTTCCTTTTTAATACCACTTCTCCAGGCATCAAAGGCTTGGCAGGAGCATTTTTGTTGTAAATATCTTCCTGTTTCTCCCGTGCCTTGTTGAGACTTTCTTCTACACAGATTTGCACTCGTCTGTACTGCTCTTGCCGATTGATGTCCCAGTTTTCAATGGCGTCGTCTGCCTCCGGTTCTACCACTCCAAGTTCTAAATCCATTGGTAGTCTTCCGGGCCTTGCTCTCATAAGATAGGCTGGAGTGCAGTTAGTAGAACTTACAGGTATATGGTTATACAAGTCAACCAAATCAGGTAGTAAGTCCGGCCATCGATTTCTGTCTTCCAACGGTATGGATCTCAACAAGTCAAGGACAATATGGTTCATTTTTTCGCAAAGACCGTTGGTTTGAGGGTGGTATGGCGTTGTTCTAATTTTCTTGCACCCGTACATGTGACAGAATTCCTTGAATAAATCAGCTTCGAAAGCAGGTCCTTGATCGGTTAATACTTGCTCCGGATACCCATGCGGTCTGCAGAAGCTTGCTTGAAAGGTTTTCGCGGCCGTCACTGCGGTCTGATCCTTAACTGGAACAACCACCAGAAATCTGGAGTAATGGTCCACCATGGTCAGGGCGTATGAGTATCCAGATCTACTTGGCGACAGTTTGACGTGGTCCAGGGCCACAATCTCCAGGGGGCGAGTCGTCCGGATAGGTTGCAGGGGTGCCTTCTGACTACCGTAGTCCTTCCTTCTGAGACCACAGGGTCCACAGTTCCGACACCACCTCTCAATGGAGCTGCGCATCCCTACCCAGTAGAACCGGCATCTCAACAGGGTCTCCAGCTTTCTCCAGCCAAAGTGTCCTGCTTGATCGTGGTATGCTTCCAACACCATTGGGACGTCTGCCTTGGGGACCACGATTTGCCAGACCATCTCATGGGTTCTGGGGTTGACGTATCTCCTGCACAACTTCTCATGGTATAGGAACAACCTGCTTTTCTCGTTCCACAAGAGCTTGGCTGACATAGGTGCATCCTTTTCCAAAGAGGAGCCTTCCTGTCTTAACAATTCCTTGATGCGGCTGACCACTGGATCACTGTCCTGAGTCTCTTTCCAGCTGTGATGGGGTAAAGGATTTAATGTTGCACCATACTGCTTTCTGTTGACTCGATGCTCGTGGACTACCCCATTTCGATGGAACGCAGGTAGCTCAATTTCTTCCAGGTCGTCCGATTCTTCTTCCGTATCAGAGTCATGCGGCATTCGGGACAATGCGTCAGCATTAGCATTCTTTCGACCTGCCCGGTACTTGATAGTAAACTGGTAATTGGACAAACGAGCCATCCATCGCTGCTCCATGGCACCCAGCTTGGCGGTTTCCAGGTGCGTTAAGGGGTTGTTATCTGTAAACGCAGTGAACCGATTGGAGGCCAGATAATGCTTAAATCTTTCAGTAATGGCCCAGACCAGCGCCAGAAACTCCAGCTTGAAGCTGCTATAATTTTCCGGATTCCTTTCAGTTGGCCTAAGTTTTCTGCTGGCATATGCGATGACTTTTTCTTGGCCATTCTGCTTCTGACTGAGAACTGCTCCCAACCCTTCATTACTGGCGTCGGTGTACAACAGGAACGGTTGACTGTAATCAGGATAGGTTAAGATCTCATCACCTGTAAGGATCTCCTTCATCTTTTGGAATGCTTCAGCCTGTTCCTTACCCCAATTAAAGGGAGGGTTTCTGCTCTTTAGGGATTGTCCTACTAGGAGGTCCTGTAAAGGAGCTGCCTTCTTCGTGTAATCTTTCACGAATCTCCTGTAGTAACCCGTTAGTCCCAGGAACTGTCGCACTTCCTTAAGGTTCTTCGGCTCCGGCCACTTCTGGATGGCAGTGACTTTCTCTGGGTCCGGCGCTACTCCTTCCGAACTGACGATGTGCCCCAAGTATTGTACCTTCTGTTTGAGTAGATGGCATTTTGAGGGTTTTAATTTCATCCCGTACCTGGACAGGGACTCAAATACTTCTGCCAGGTGCTTCAGATGGTCCTCATATGTCTTGGAATACACAATGACGTCGTCTAGGTATAGCAGCACGGTTTCAAAATTGAGATGTCCCAGGCAGTTCTCCATCACTCTCTGAAATGTTCCTGGGCACTACTGAGCCCAAACGGCATTCTGTCGAACTCACAGAGCCCCATTGGGGTGGTGAAAGCCATTTTCTCACGATCCTCCTCAGCCACAGCCACTTGCCAGTAACCACTAGTCAGATCAAGGGTAGAAAAGTAGTTAGCCGTTTTCAGAGCAGCTAATGATTCCTCTATGCGTGGTAACGGGTATGCATCCTTGTGTGTTATGCGGTTCACCTGCCTGTAATCCACACACATTCTCATACTACCATCTTTCTTTTTAACCAGAACTAGAGGGGCTGCCCAGGGGCTACAACTATCCCTTATCACCCCGGCCTTCTTCATATCATGTAACATTTCTTTAGCCTTCTGATAATGGGCTGGGGGTATAGGCCTATACCGCTCCTTGATGGGAGGATGACTGCCTGTAGGGATATGATGTTGGACTCCCTTAATTACCCCAAAATCAAGTGGGTGCTTGCTAAACACTTGGGCATACTCTTGCACCACCCGTAGTACTCCTTGCTTCTGGTGAGCGGGAGTGGTGTCCGTCCCAACATGGAGTTGCTGACACCATTCCGCCACCTGAGTTGCTGGGTCATTGTCCTCCGCTATTTGACAGGAGTCTAAGGACTCAGCCGGAAGAATAGAATTATTGTCGACAGCATATAGTTTAGCAATGGTTGCATAACGGGGTAAGTTTACCTCATCATCTCCCCAATTGAGAAGCCGTACCGGTACTCTTCCATTCACCACTTCTACTACTCCCCTAGCAGTCATAAGTGTAGGTCTATGTTCTGAATGGTGGGGTTCTACTACAGCTTGGTAATTCTGTCCTCTCAGACCTATGGCTGCCCTGCACCAGATAATCATTTCACTCATTGGGGGTATCACAATAGGATCCGAGTCAGTGACCCGTACATTACCAATTTCGCCGTCTGTAAGCTTCGCTTGCTGCTGACACACCAGGGCTTGGATCTCTCTTTGGATTACTCCTTTCTGCCTTGGTCGGGCAATCTCAGCGAGCTGTTGGAGCAAGAACACAACTTCTCCCAAACAATTACCGATAATGTTAGTACCCAAAATTATATTTAAACCGTTCTCCTCATTTGCAGTCTTTACTACCAGAAGCCCCTGGTCTTTCAACTCCTCTCTGCCCACCTTTACATCTACACATTTTGTCCCGAGTACTTCTACAGGAAGACCATTAGAAGCATATACGGTAAAGTCAGGGCTCGGGGGTTTAAGACTGTCCATAGACCAGAACTTAGTATATAGGGCATCAGGTATTAGGGTCACTTGGGACCCAGTGTCTAACAATGCCGGAACTGCAATACCATCTAAGATGATGGACAGGTAGGGTCGCCCACCCACATACCTGCGGTTCCAGTCTAAGGGGCCTGACGGGTATTCTCCTAGGTGTTGGCCCTTGGACCCAGGTTCTGCCCGTTTAAAGGACACTGTGGAGACATATGACCTTTCCGGTTGCATCGATAACAGATGATCTCTCGACGAGGAGGGTGTTGATCGGAGGTCGCTGCTGGGGGTGGCGTTGTCCTCCTCCGGGGGGGCGACGTCTTCTTTCTTCTCCGGTGCATCCACGGGACGTCTTCTGGGCAGTCAGCTAACAAGATCTTTCCTTGCTCCTCTTTCCGCAGCTGCAGGGCACTCATTACAGCAGCCAGATTTTTAGTCAGCTGGCGCACCTCTGAGCGCAGACAATCCAATTCACTGGGAGGTGTCACCTGCGTTTTGGTTTCGGCCACTAACGGGGAACAGGGGGTTACTGCCGGTTCCGGAGTGACTTCACCCTGATGATGTTGGGTTGCCACCTCAGGTTTGCCCAGGGGCCGCAGCCCTTTTATTGCCATGTCTTTTAGGGCATCAAAGGTAGCATCCGGATGATCTAAGGACCACCAGTTTACAGTTCTGCGTTCCTCTTGGGATCTCAATCCCTGGATAAATTGTTCTTTCAGCATTTTATTCTCATCGATAGCATTTAAATTATTAATCTGCTTAAGAGCTCTCAGGGCTCCTTGTAGTCGGCAAGCGTAGTCCCGGATGCTGTCACCTGGCTGTTGTGAACAGTGAGAGAAGGCCATCCGGAGATCCGTTTCTGTGCGGTCTTCAAATATGGCATGCAGCTTAAGGAAGATCGCAGGTACCGACTCCTGATCAACGGTATCCCAAGTCTCCACTTCCCTCTCAGCAGCGCCAGTTAGCTGCCCTATTAGCACAGCAGCTTTTTGTCTCTCAGGCATGGAGTACATTTCTAGGATGCTGCATAACTTCCGCTTGAAGCCTGCTAATGTGCCTGGCTCACCGCTGTACTGGGGAAGCCATTTCGCCCCAGGCATATATGGGAGCGTTAGTGGCATGATCGGGACTACCGGACTGGGTGCTGGACCTGCACCCCCATCTGGCGCTACAATACCAGGCGGTGCGGGATTGGGGCCTCCGGCCGGGGCCGCACTGTCAGCCGGTTGTTGAGACATCTTAGCGCCCCCTTGGTTAAACGGAGCCTACCGGTTTCAGATGCTGCTACTTCACAGGCACAGCAGTGGGAACAGGACCTTCGTCGCAGGCGCTCTGATGTCAGAGCGTTCACTTCCTGTTGCAGGACCTGCCGATGAGTCAGAACCGGGGGCGTGTCCAAGACTCTGCGCGCTCTTTCAGGTACGCCCACCTTCTTCTCCAGCGCCTTAGGGCGCGAATCTGGCGGCAAATATGGCGGTATTTGGCGCCAAACAATAGCAACAGTCTTTTTCACCAAAACACTCCACAGGCACACAGGGCTCGCAATGCTGCAAGTTTCGTATCCTGTTCGTGACGCCAAAGTTTTTGTGTCAACCCGCCACCACAATTGTGGATTACCAGGGCAATGGGGTACTCAGAGCCGAGCCCATGGAAGTCTATGGGGATGTCACAAGTAGCGGTGGCTCGGTCTGTGGCCCTGGCGGTCTGGCGTATGTTGGGGGAATATTTACAGGGGATAGATATATTTACAGTTCGTGACGCCACCTGTAGTTCTCTGGTAATTTGTACCAGCGCTGCTGTAGAGCTCTGAGGGGATGGTGAGGCAGCTAGATGTCGGGTCCCCTACAGGTGGGACTCTTCCCTCAGGTCGATGGTTATGGTGGGGTTGTGCAGGCATGCAATTAAATAACTCAGTCTCACACCGTCAGCGTCTTTCCATACCTTTTTACTTGTTAGATGGTAAGGCAGGTCCCAGGGAGGCTGATGGGGTTGATGGAGGATGAGTTTTGAGGCAATGGTTGAGCAAGGCAGGGGCCTCCTTTACTTTCAAAATGATGATGAGTCCAACCAGCATAAAGCGTAGTTCCCTCTATGAACTCCAGCTTCTCCAAGCTGTACTGCCCGATCAGTTTTGTGGTGGAGCCTTCCAGTGATGAAACTAGGTTCTTCTATGCTTGGCCTAGCTCAAAGTTCCTATTCCACCTGACCCCTGTTACGTACTGACACTTCAAGGGCTGCTTTCTGTTACCTAAGGTCCAGTAAGCCTCTGGATCTTCTACCACTATGCGTGCAGCTATAGTGATGCTTCGGTCTCCAGTGACCGGTGACAACGTGCAGGATACTTCAATCCTAAAGCACTTCTGATTTCCTTCCACTGTGCCTTTCGACTTGCTCACACTCTCAATAGCTGTCTCAGTCCGTCTATCAGTGGGGCACAGCTCTGACCAGGCTGAGGTAATCTGGCTCACCTTTACTGGCCTCCACTTCTCTGAACTGCACAACAGTGAGATGACTCAGTCCTGAGCCACCCGAGCTAGACTCTGCTCCTTCCTCCTCACAGGTCCAGGCTAGACTCACTGACTGACTCTGAACACTCCCTGTGGGTGTGTCTAAGTGTATGTGATGTCATGTAGAGCCCTTAACCATTACCTCTCCACTCATCCTCCTGGTATTGTGTACCCAGGGCTACACACAGGGAACAAGACACAGCAGGAACAGGGAATCAGCTCTCCAGAGCTGATCAAATTCAGAGCAGGAGCTGAACACACAACCACATACGGCTAGGTTCAGGGATTCAATGTGAAGCTCTGGCAACGCCCATCAGGGCTGGGAACTTTATATATGAGCTGCTTCACAGCGATAGGCTGGAGCAGTAATTCTAGTACACACCCAATCCTCATAAAAGCAGGACAGGTGTGGGCCGCGCCCCCTATGCAGAGCCAGACAACTCATTACAGAGGAACAACTGACAGTGGCTGCTGCCACACACGTAGTAAATCATGCACCATTGCAGAGGACTTTGCAACCTACGGATGGTCTTCACAGCAGGCCAGGCGCCTGACAGAAGCTGCTGCCACACACGTAGTAAGTCATGCATCACTGCAGAGGACTTTGCAAGCTACGGATGGCTTCTGCAGCAGGTCAGGGACCGCACATGCGGGTGGTCATGCAACACAGCGGAGACACTCACGCAAGTACGGCCACGCAGCAGAGCTGGGAACTGAGCAGCATCCATACAGGTAACAGACAACAGTATCCCAGCTGGTTAGGGGGAAAGGAGCAAAAGGGTTAATGCAAAAGACATGCAGAGTAACGCTGGAAAACAAAGTACAGACAATACCAGCGTTACACTAGGGGTCTATGAAGAAGTTAAACGGTATTGTAACTCTTGTCCCGTGTGCCAGGTAGCCAGTCCGCAGCCTCATTTTCGGAGTCCCTTGGTGCCTTTACCAATTATAGAGGTCCCGTTTGAGAGAATAGCCATGGATCTCGTGGGGCCGGTTAATAAATCAGCAAGGGGTCATCAACACATCCTCGTAGTTCTAGATTACGCTACCAGGTATCCTGAGGCTATTCCCCTGCGACACACCTCGGCCAAACTAATCGCAAAAGAACTCATGGGTATGTTCTCTCGGGTGGGAATCCCTCAAGAAATCTTAACAGATCAGGGGACCCCCTTTATGTCAAAAATCATGAAGGAACTCTGCCACTGTTAAGTGTTAAACAGTTGCACACATCGGTCTATCATCCCCAAACAGACGGTTTGGTAGAAAGGTTCAATAAAACCCTGAAGAATATGTTGAAAAAAGCAGTCTCTAAAGATGGTAAGGACTGGGATCTCTTGTTGCCATACCTGATGTTTGCAGTGCGGGAGGTGCCCCAGGCATCTACGAGGTTCTCGCCCTTTGAACTATTATATGGCAGACATCCCCGTGGCTTACTCGATATAGCTAAAGAGGCCTGGGAAAACCAACCAACTCCCCACAAAAGTGTGATAGAACATGTGGCCAAAATGCAAGAGAGAATGGAGACAGTCCTACAATTAGTCCGAGAACATATGGAAGCAGCACAAAGGTCACAGAGGCAGGTCTATAACCGGGAGGCACGGGTAAGGTCCTTTAACCCTGGGGATCGGGTGTTGGTACTTGTGCCTACAGTGGATAGTAAGCTCCTTGCAAGGTGGCAGGGACCCTATGAGGTTATGGAGAAGGTGGGTCCTGTAAACTATAAAGTACACCAACCAGGGCAAAGAAAGCCAGAACAGGTATACCATGTGAATCTGCTCAAACCGTGGAAAGACAGAGACCCTCTTGGTGAGGATTGTCCACGGCCTGCATTTCCAGTAGAGAGGGCTCCCTTGCCTCAGGAGAAGGCAAGAGAAGTCCTCTCCGCCGTCAAAATAGCAGACACGTTGTCTCCTAGACAAGTTCAGGAGGTCCGAGAGTTTGTTAGCCGAAATACCGATGTTTTTTCAGAGCTCCCTGGCCGTACCTCCCTAATCCAACATGACATTGTCACGGAGCCGCAGGCCAAAGTCCGATTAAAGCCATATCGGGTGCCTGAGGCCCGGCGACAAGCCATCTCAGAAGAGGTAAAGAAGATGCTGCAGTTAGGGGTTATTGAAGAGTCCCAGAGTGAGTGGGCCAGCCCAATAGTCCTAATACCAAAACCAGACGGGACACTAAGGTTCTGTAATGACTTCAGAAAACTGAATGAAATTTCTAAATTTGATGCCTACCCCATGCCCCGGGTCGATGAGTTAATAGAGCGGTTTGGGCAGGCCGGTATTTTTTAGTCATTGACCTCACAAAAGGGTATTGGCAGGTGCCCCTAACCAAAGCAGCGAGAGAGAAAACGGCTTTTGTAACACCCGAGGGACTGTTCCAGCATATAGTCCTACCCTTCGGGTTGCATGGCGCTCCAGCGACTTTCCAGAGGTTAATGGATGTTGTTCTTCGTCCTCATCGCCGATAAGCCACGGCCTATCTGGACGATATTGTGATATACTGTACAGTACAGACTGGGAAAGTCACTTGGCCAAGGTACAGGCGGTGATTGATTCTCTGCGACAAGCAGGGCTAACTGCCAACCCAAAGAAGTGTTCCATAGGGTTGGAGGAAGCTCGGTACCTGGGGTATGTGATTGGGAGAGGAGTTATCAAACCCCAAATAAACAAAGTGGAGGCAATCCAAAACTGCCCCGTCCCCTCACCACAAAACAAGTGAAAGGGTTTTTGGGGTTAGTGGGATACTACCGGCGGTTTATTCCCAATTTTGCAACCCTGTCGGCGCCGTTAACTGACTGCCTAAAAGGCAGGAAGTCAGTAATGGTGCGATGGAATGATCAGCTTGAAGAAGCGTTTGTAAAACTAAAAGGGGCACTGTGCGGGTCACCAGTTTTGATCACACCCGACTTCAAAAGAGAATTTATTGTCCAGACTGATGCGTCAGAGGTAGGTCTGGGTGCCGTATTGACTCAGGAGGTTAACGGGGAGGAGCATCCCATTAGTTTCTTGAGTCGAAAGCTTACTCCAGCTGAAACCAGATACAGCATTGTAGAGAGAGAGTGCCTGGCCATCAAGTGGGCACTGGAGTCATTGCGCTACTATCTGTTGGGGAGAACATTTCGGTTGGTAACTGATCATTCCCCTCTGACTTGGATGAGTCAAGCCAAAGAGAGAAATGCACGAGTCACCAGGTTGTTTCTGTCTCTACAAAATTTCAAATTTTCAGTAGAACATCGGGCAGGCAAATTACAGGGGAACGCAGATGCACTGTCCAGAGTTCACTGTATGTCATGTGTCCACCCTCCTAAGGTTGAACAAAGGGGGGAGGTATGTGGTACACCAAAGGGGATCTTGCTGGATGGGAGATATATTTCTTCTGGCAGACTGAAGTTTGCTCAGGATTTTCCATGATCACAGGACCTGTGATGAGGTCATAGTCACGTGATCAGGTCAGCTGATGTGTACCTCACCTGAGGGTGTGGACTAGGCCTATTTAACAGGAAGCTGTGGGAGTATGAGGTGTGGAAGGAAGGAGTTTGGCTGGAGTCAGCCTGGAAGATTGTTTTCGTGACAGTGTGTCAGTGGACACCAGGAAGCGAGTACCAGACCACCCGGGAATGGCACCTGGCGGTCTCTGCTGACATTCCACCGCTTAGTTAAGCCTGTCCCAAGCAAGGGTGAGTCTGGGACCAGTGGTTCTCCAAACTGGAGTGATTTATGTTCTGTTTTTTTGATTTTGTTATCTGGACTTTTGTTAAACTTATCATTAAAACCACTGAACTTTGAACTGAACGCCTGTGTGTTTACCTCATTATTGCGGCCCGGCCCCTGCCTACCAGAGCGGATCCCTACACCCCATAAATGCTCCTTAGATTATGCCCCCTTAGATGCTCCTTAGATTATGCCCCCATAGAAGCTCCATAGATTATGCCCCCATAGATGCTCCATAGATTAAGCCCCCATAGATTATGCCCCCATAGATTATGCCCCATAGATGCTCCATAGATTATGCCCCCATAGATTATGCCCCCATAGATGCTCCATAGATTATGCCCCCATAGATTATGCCCCATAGATGCTCCATAGATTATGCCCCCATAAATGCTCCTTAGATTATGCCCCCATAGATTATGCCCCATAGATGCTCCATCTATTATGCCCCCATAGATGCTGCACAGATTATGCCCCATAGATTATGCCCCCATAGATTATGCCCCATAGATTATGCCCCCATAGATGCTCCACAGATTATGCCCCCACAGATTATGCCCCCATAGATTATGCCCCCATAGATTATGCCCCCATAGATTATGCCCCCATAGATGCTCCACAGATTATGCCCCCATAGATTATGCCCCATAAATGCTCCACAGATTATGCCCCATAGATGCTCCACAGACTGTGCCCCCATAGATGCTGCATTTTATAGGCCCCTTTATGCTGCCGCAGCTGCTGCAACAAAAAATAAAATAAAGACATACTCACCTCTCGTCGCTGGGGGCCAGGTGCCGGTGTCCTGAGCAGGCGGGGACACCGGCGCGCTATGGGGGACAGGTGCCGGTGTCACCGCTAGCTCAGGGCCCCGGCACCTGCGATATTTACCTGTCACTCGCTCCACCGCTGAGCGCCGCTGTCTTCGGGTCCTCCGGCAGTGAATGCTCAGGCAGAGAGTGCGGCGCACACTAAACACGTCATCGCGCCCTCTGCCTGAACATCGCAGCCAGAGGACCCGAGGACACAGCAGCGAGCAGCGGTGGAACGGGACAGGTAAGTAATGATATTCACTGCTTCCCACGCCCATGTGGGCGTGGGAAGCAGTGAATAGTAATTTCTCTTTAGCAGCGGGGACAGGGGCTCCTGCCTCCTGTCACCCGCTGCTGCTCCTCTGGCACGGGGCCCCCATGGCAGCTGCGTGGTGTGCCGCTATTAGCGACACGCCACCGGCTGGGGGCCCCTGGAGCAGCGGGGGCCCTAGGTAACTGGCCCCTGTATGCCAGCAGGTGCCAGGGCCCCTCAGATGCCAGGGCCCACCGGAGAATCACAGTCATAAACACTCTACAGGACAGCAGCCAGGGCATCATGGCTCCATCACAAGGGACACAGATTTGACATTCTACAGGATGCCAGCTTAATGGACCATGGGTCCTGCTGAAAGAATACAGATCTGCTCTATTGGCTATCACTGAACCCATGGAGAAGTTCCGAGAAGCCAGGTTGTGACTCTCCGGTCACCTGGTCATGTACCGCAATGGACTGTCAGCTTCCTAAGTTTGTCATTACCTCCTCTCAGTGGGTGTCACAGGTGGGGGTAGTTGGCCCTGAAAGCCCAAAGTCACAGTTGCTCTAATCCCAGCGAGTCATCGGAGGGGTGAAACTCTGTAATTTGCACCATCTTGGGTATTTTGCTCTGACTATTCTATATGTTATTGTCTGTTTTGTGGTTCAATAAATTATTGCCACACTGTTTTACCCTCATCCTGTGTTGTCTGCGTAGTATTGTGCTCACGGAAAAAGGAGAGTGGGCGTTGAGCCCTGGTCCATGTGGTCTCAAGCCAGGGGACTAGAGTACCCACTGACCCCCGTGTCTCCACAGAAGCATGAACAAAACATAAAAAAGTCAGTTTATGCTGCCCAAATTGTAGAGTGAATGTGGCTCCATACAAAAAAGACCTTGGTACTTCGATAAAGCACCGTATTAAAGTGTTCATACCAAATTTTGAAATTATCTTCTCAAAAGCTGTGCCTGACTGCTGGGACCATCACAGATCCTGAGAACAGGACTTGAGAGTCCCATTTAAATGGAGTGGAGCGGTGCTCTACCACCTCGCTGCAGTGCCCTGTTCACAGCATCAGTGGGTGTTGAAGTGTCGGACCTCCAGCGTTAGGCAATTATTTCCTTATCCTTTAGATAGAGACTTAATTCAAAACTTGGTACAAACCCTTTAATTACACTATTTTCAAAATTATTAGGCAAGTGAATATTTTGACTATATCATCATTTCTATGCAGATTTTCCATTTCCATACTGTATAAACATGATGGATATCAGTTCAGCTGATATGTATTTGCGTATTGATGGGGGTGAGATTTAAGGATACAACACTGACCATCAAGGTGTACAGAATTATTAGGCAGCTTGTTTTCCTCATGCAAAATGGGTCGAAAAAGAGAATTAACTCTGAAAAGTCAAAAATTGTTACCAGTTTTACAGAAGGATACAGCACTCTTGAATTTGCTAAGATATTGGGGCAAGATCACAGAACCATCAACAGTTTTGTAGCAAATAGTCAACAGGGTAGCAAAAGACGTTGTTGAGAAAAAAAGACCATTAACTGCTAAAGATTTGAAGAGAATCAAATGTGAAGCGACCAGTGGCCCATTATTCTTCAGAGCCGTCATATTTCAGAACTGCAGCCTCCCTGGTGGCCCAGAAGTACAGGGTGTTCAGTGCTCAGAGACATGCCCGAGGTAAGGGAGAGTGAAATCCAACCACCGCTGAACAGGACACAGAAGAGAAACGTCAAGACTGGGCCAAGAAACATCTGAAGACAGATTGTTCAAAGGTTTTATGGACGGTTTTATGGACTGATGAGATAAGAGTGACTCTTCTCACTGATGGGAGAGTGAATCCCGATGGGAGGGTCCGCGGCTGAATCAGTAATGGGCACAGACCTCCGTAACACAAGTTGGAGTTTGGGTACTGCTATGGGCTGGTATTATTAATGATGAGCTAGTTGGACCTTTTGAAGATGGTCTCAAAATTAACACCCAAACATATTGATAGTTTTTAGAAGACATTTTCTTCAAGCAGTGGTAAAAGAAAAAGTCTGCACCTTTCAAGAAAACCCTAGTTGTTATGCAGGACAATGTTCAATCGCTGCATCGACGTCTCCTCTGATCGGCCGCCAGTAAAAGCCTTAAAGGTGAAAGAATAATGACATGGCCCCTTCCTCACCTAACAAACCCGATTGACAACTTGTGAGCCATTCTTAAACAACAGATTTACTTTGAAGAAGAGTCATCTCTCTGAGCCTCTGAGCAGTGTCTGGAGGTTGTGGTTGGTGCTGTCCAAAAAAGTTGATGTCAAAGAGGGCGACAGACTCCATGGATGAAGCTTATGACGGTTATTGAAAAGAAGAGCGGTCATATTGGTCACTTAAATGTCAGAAATGTATTTTTGTACATTTTGAGCTGTATGGTTATTATTCTCACCTGCAATCAGAGAAACATATACCGCATGATATATGCTTCTTTGCAGTGGCCTGTACAGGAAGGTGAAATCTGCTGCGTCTCTTGTACAGTTAAACAAATGTTATGCAGTCCCATACCTGCTTGGCAGAGACTGGAAAAAGAACATTTTTGGGACCGACTGGTGAAAGGACGCCTATGGCAATGTGACAGTGTACGTCAGGCGAAGCTCCAGAAATACTGTATGCTAGTGCACAGACGACGTTTGCCTTTGATGTACAGCCCTTTGGCTGTCCTTGTCCACTGACCGGACAAGAACAGACAAAGGGCCGGATGTGGCTCATGGGCCACAATTTGCCCATTTTTGATATCCCGAAGGTCTTTAGTGAATACAAGATCTCATTAGAAAATGCAAATCTAATTTCTGCCGTCACTTTTTTTCCTCCGCGCCTCTTCACACAATAACCTCCTATGAGTGTCACTCATTAACCCTTCCTGTCTTTTGGTTTGTACATTCCAACAGTAAAGAATGAAGCACAGGCGGCGCCTGTCAGCTTCTCCTACATCTCAGGCTCTTGATGTAGCAGCCACTCCCTGTAGGCAAGAAAAATGTGAGAAGGGAGGTGTCTGACTCATTGCCCCATCCTGTGTGCAGCACTACAGGTCTCCTCTGTCCAGGCAGTGGGACAGGTGCTGCCAGTCCTGGCAGGTAAGGAAATCTCTATTGATTGTGCTCTTATCTACTGCATCTATATTGTACCTGTCATGCTTAACCCTCCCAGTGCACGTAGTGGTGTGACTACTGCTGCCCTGAATATTCCGCTCTTCTATTGCAACTTTGTAACATAGAAAGGTATGTGCTACCTATTTGTACAACATTTACATATATGTTGCAGATTGTTTTCTTTGGCTACAGTTAATGTAACAGATGTGTTTTAAAACTTCTCTAGACATTGTCTGATTGTGATGTATTTGGTGGGTCATTATCACTTAGTTTTTGGATGTTTTGTACAATGCTGTGTAAGAACATGTCCAAGATGGACAATCTCTTCTCTTATGACCTGGACTTTGTGAGACCAATGAAAGGGACGGACGCCAATCAATGTCAGCCTGTGTGAGGCTGTGACTCCATAGTGATATAGTAGATGTGAAATAGTAGCAAGGTGAGCTTGTGTGATTTTTAATTACATGGTGGCTCAGTGGTTAGCATTGTTGCCTTGCAGCGCTGGGGTCCTGGGTTCAAATCCTACCATGAACAACATCTGCAAGGAGGTTGTATGTTCTCCCCGTGTTTGTGTGGGTTTCCTCCAGGTCCTCAGATTTCCTCCCACATTCCAAAGACATACTGATAGGGAATGTAGATTGTGAGCTCCAATGGGGACAGTGACGATGTCTGTAAAGTGCTGTGGAATATGATGGTGCCATATAAGCAAAGTATAATAAATAATTGGACTTGTGTGGCACAAAAAACATGCTTTTATTGTAATGTTTAATTGTTTAATTCCATATCAAACCAAGCCATGTGTATGGTCACATGGAGGTTTAGGAAGTGGCATTTACCCCAAAATCCTCATTAAAAACTACTTTAAATACTTTGAGTAGGATTTCATTGGGAGATGTTCACAATTAATGTGGCAAAAAACCCTGCACTATATATAGGAGCTGCTTCCAATTAATAGGAAGAGTTTTGAAAGTGAATTTTGGAGAAGAATCTGCTTCCAAATCTCCATGAAAAACTCTGTATGAACGAACCTTAAAGATAGTTACATATCCTGTGCCACCTGAAGATCACAATGTCACATTGCAACATCCCATCTAGTGATGTATAACTTTTTTTTCTTTCTAAATAGGGATGGTTAAGGCCACGTTCACATGTTCAGTATTTGGTCAGTATTTTACATCAGTGTAAGCTAATATCAGGAGGAAAAGTATAATAGAAACACCTCACCAGTCACCACTTCTGTATTTTTCACCCACTCCTGGTTTTGGTTCACAAATACTGAGGTAAAAAACTCACCAAATACTGAACGTGTGAACATGGCTTTGATATGAGGTTAGCTGAAGTGATATGCACCTCTCTGGCGGACGCCTGGTCCTCTGCTTGCCAGAAAGTCAGTTCTACACCACCTATACTTAGAGTAGATTTTGCTGTGTAATTTTCACCTTTCTGCTGCACAATATAGTAATTTGTCAGTCTGCTGGAGACCACGGCAATCCCTGCTGACTTTCCTAAAAAAAAAAAAAAAAATAGATTTGATTGTGTTTGTAAAAATTTGAGACTTTCTGCCAGAAGACCCAAAAAATGTGTTACAAAAGGCTGAAAAAGCCTTTTTATGTGTTTGAAGGCGCCCAATGAAAGTAAAAAATAAATATGCTTGCGATGACTCAAGTATTACATGCAGAAGGTGTGTCCTGGCTGTGCTCTCTGAATGGACAGGTATGGTGAGCGATTCATGGCTTCTCCTCCCATACCACACTAACTACTAGGAGTATTTTTACTCATCGTTCATGATACACGGTGCAGAGAACATATCTTATTGTGTCAGAACTGGCATCATTGTGGACTCCTGGTTCACGGCTCAGTATAATTCATAGACAAGAGCTGACCTGCGTTAGTAAAATATCACTGGTTCGCCTCGGAGCCCGACGGGATTTTCTTACCAACAAGTTTGAATTTTAAATGACGTCTGGTCTGATTTGAATAAAAATTTTACTGGATCTTTTTATTTGCCTACTTGGACACAAAGTACATTACTTGCCGGCCTTTAAGATCAGGAGCTCGCCCAACAGAAATTACATTTGTATGATTTCTTATAGTGGGGTTGTTTTGTAATTTAGTGACATTTTCTCCCATAGCGATTTTTTTTTTATTTTTTTTTTTTTCCTGCAATATAACTCCTACTTGGAATTACGTAATCAATGAATGAAAAAAAAATTGCTGGCACTAAACACAATATTTTGTGTATTGAAGAAAAAGAAATACAACAGGAAAAAAAAATAAAGTATTGCAACAATACTATTGTGAGAGATTAATTACTTTAGGTTAAGTTATCACGATGCGTCTCTGCATTTTTTCGATGGTTTGGATTTTTAGAGAGATTTCTGCACTTGTTTATTTTGTTTACTTGCTTTTTTTTTCTTTAAAGTGACATCTATTTGTATTTTCTGTGTATTATATATAGTTTGCATTATTTTAGCAACTCCCAAATCTGCGGGACTCATTATTCCCAGACACCAGATATCACACTGGTATTTCAGTACACCTTCCTATCTAAATTCCCTAATTTTGGCTCTTTATTGTTATGAGGATTGTAAATGTGCATCCTCACGCTGTTTGCATGTGATGTCTGGGTGTAATTGTTTCCCTAGGGACATTTTAGCACAAGTGTACAACCTGGTAATTTCCCTGCACGCATGTAAAGGTTTATTTCTGGGCACTATGGCTGAACAGGGATAACACCATGATTCATGTTTAGCTATGTGTAAGCTTTTTTTAATACCTTTTTTTATTTTTGTGTGTGTTTTTAACACTTTTTTTGTTATTTTATTAGGTCATGTTTGAAATCTAAAACTAGTTTCGGAACCTTTCTCCTTGCTCAGGACCAAGATTTATAAAACTTTACTGATAAAGTCATATTGCGGATCAAATGCACTTTTGCTGTTTCTGATGTGGAAACACATAGAAAACACGTGCGTTTTTTGATCTGTGGAATTTATGCACCTCATTCAGGTTTATGGAGATTGAAAAAAAAATATATAGTGTACTTGAGATTTATAAAATTCTCATCCACTTCACTTTAACTGAAAAGCTGCAGCTTAAGCATAGGAGCTGACTTTAGTTTCTAGATCCACTCTTGGTTTAGGCTAAAGGGTAGTTTGGCCTTATGCTTTAAAAATCTGCAGTCACTGAATGTGACTGCAGACTTGTGAATCCTCACATCCGTGCACTGCATGCTGTCAGGATTCTCCAATGCAGCAAGCGGGCGGTCATGTGACTGCAAGTTTGTGGTTTGCACACTACCTACTAGACTTGTTCAGCCTTGCAGTTGCACTGAGCTGCGCATGTCTAGTCAGCTTGTGACCACACGTATGCAAATTGAAGTCATACAACCGACGCAGGAGAATCCACACAGCGTGCAGTGAGCGCGATATGAGGATTCCAAGTCTACAGACGCATAGGGTTAAGAGAGTCTCTTTAAAGGGAACTTGCCCTTAGTGATGAGATAACGTGTTATCTGAGCATGCTCATGTGCTGATAGAGAATATTCAACCACACCGAAGTCAATGTTCGAGTCGCCACGGCTGCATGTTCACATCTATTCAACAGCCGTAACACATGCAGGGATTGCCTAACAAACAGGTAATCCCTGCATGTGTTGCTGCTGTCGATCGGCCGCGGGGACTCAACATATTTTTCGAGTACGCCAAAGTCACTCGGTCAGCACCCGAGCATGCTCAGATAACACCTTAATGCAGTGCAAAATAACACAACGTGATCGGGTATTGCTAAAGACTGACTTGTTAAGATTGCCTTACTGCCTGTCTCAAGAAAATACCTTGCTAGCAAAATTGCAAGATGGCATCTACACAAGGTGGAAGTTGTACAGCAGGGGCAGCCTTTGAACATACGTATGCCCACTAAAGTCTATGGGCACATCGGCATATATTTTGAGATGCTTGTATGTGCATTTAGCCCAATCCTTGCCAATGGTGGAAAATATCTGTTTGGTCTAGAGGAATAAACTACACATAGGCTTCACTTGTTGGTGCGGTGGCCTCAAATGGAAATCACAGGAGCTGATGAACCAGGGTGTAAGGAGTTGTATGTTGGAAATTGCATCCTCCTGAGACGACTTCCAAAAGCCTTTTTTCCATTACTGTAATGTCATTTGTTCTGTATCCTCTCTGGTGATGCCAGGATTATGGCGTTTTGCATTACCTGGGATAATTTGTATTGTAACTTAGAATTATCCTTCGTCAACACTATACTATGACCGTAGCCCCTGATATTGGCAATATTGTGCAATGTATAGATTTATTTTCCAATGCATCTCTCCATCCCACAAAAAAAAACCTCTGATGTGATGGCGGCTCTGGAGGGAAGTGGAATATAATTTATTGGCAATATTATTTTTGCATTATTATTCTGCATTTACCCAATGCTTGTGCTACTGAATGGACGGAGGTCTTGGGGTAAGTTCACGCATGGATATTTCGTTCACATTTCTCTGTAGTAACGTCTGCATGTGTTACATGTGGATTTAGCAGCAGATTTAACATTTCATTGCAAAGGGTGAAATCTGTGCTGAATCCGGACAAAGAACTGACGTGCTGCAGATTTATACGTTTGTGCCGCAGGTCAATTTACGTGTAGAATATATCTGTAATATGTAGATGAGATTTGTTGAAATCTGGTGTGGAATTACACTGTGGGTGATCTGCCAGCACATTTGTGAAGGTAACATTAAGGTGACCATACACAATACATGAATGTTGGCAGAGCTGGCTAATCATTACATGTGTACGGGTGGTGTCCTATATTTTCTCAGTCACAGATGTTGGAGGGAGGAGCAGCCATGTTGAATTGTAACATGCAGATTAGTGAGGTCCCTGGAAACAGGTCAAATAGCACAGAATACATCAAATGACAGTGATTCATCTAATCCTATACTGTTATGAGAGTCTGAACAGGTTTTTGTACATTTTGTTCCTGTATGTACACAATGAATGGGTTTACAATAGCACAAGTTTAACACTAGGGGGAGCAAACTGAGAATTAATTTTTACACTTGCATAAACCTTTTTACAGCTTGCTCCCCCTAGTGGCAGCCTTGTCCAGAAGAAGTGTAAGGCTGTGGTTTCACGGTCTGGAACCACAGCGCTTTGGACGGAGCGGAAAGTCCGCTCCGCCCAAACCCCCCCCTTGTGAACGCGCGGTGAATCAGGATGTGCTCATTGAACACATCGGGAATGACCGTAGCGCTAGATAGCCCTGTGTTATTTCCCTTGCGGAGACGGAGCGTCGCCGCAAGGGAAAAGGACGTGCTACGATCTGAAAAGATGCGCCCTATGTCTGTTAACGCAGGTCTGCCGCCTGCGTGTTTTTTGACGCATAGTGGAGACGGGATTTCTTGAAATCCCCTCCACTATGCTGTAACATCTGGACGCTGCGTGTTTGACGCTGTGGCTGTACACAGCGTCAAACACGCAGCATTTACTGACCGTGGAAACACAGCCTAACAGATCGGCGTTACAGAATAACTACTATAGAGACAATTCCACAATTTTATGTCTTTAGTCAATAATAATAACGTATTTTTCCACTAACCCTGTAGAATGATGGTGCTAGCCGTGACTGCCATGATTTTATCGGGGGTCTTTTCTGAATGTGCTAATAATTTTGATATTTCGGATGATAAATCTTTCTGCTCCTCAGTGAGATCCGTTATTTATTCTGTGGATATAATAATAGTATTTTATACGTGGTCCTTATATAAGATGAGGTCTCGGCAGAATGTCTCCTCTGGTGTGTGTGCGCAGGCTGCTTACACTTGGGTGTTGGCCTTGTTACTCGGCACAACATGAAGTGGCTACTGTGATGTTACTAAGGTGTGAGACGTCAGACCACAACGCATAACAATGCCGGAGTACGTTCTGTACTGAGATCCAATAATCTGTCTTTAATTAATATTTACAGCCGTGACAACAGTGTGAGGAGGCTCGTATGCCTGGCATCGTGGGGATATTATCTAGAGGGCAGTTTCCCTTCTGTAGATGCGCACGTTGCTAATCCTTCTGGCATATTAACGACAGTCACGTGTGGTCGGTGCCCAAGTAATACAGACCTTGCGGCACCAGAGATGGTTGTTAATGTTTCATCTTTTTACCATATTTTACTTAAAGGGGTTGTCCGGCCTTGTGCCACAGGTCTGCATTAATGTGTGCGACTGCAGACTTGTGAGTCATCACATTGCATACATTGCGCGCGGTGAGGATTCTCTGGTGCCGGCAGCGGGTGCGTGACTAAGTATGCGATTTGCATACATGTGGTCACTTGCCGACTAGACGGAAGTGTATTGAGCAAAGCCGGGCACGTCTAGTCGAAATGTGGCCGAAAGTATGCAAATCATATGTGTAGCCCAGCTGCGCTTGGTGCCACATGTTACCCTGGAGGATGCATGAAAGGTAAACCACAATCACCTGATATTCATTCACACTTCACAATTTCCCTGGTGCCACCAGAGGGAGCCCTTGGAGAGTACGCAGGTATATAAGGGTGTGGAGAGATAGAGCAGTGAGATGAAGGCAATCGAGCTGGGAGTTAGCTAGTCGTTGGTTTTACCTCAGAACGGCAGTTACCTCAGATCTGTTTTAGCCGGAGGGCTGAGACAGACAGTCTGGTTACCTCAGACGAGCTGAGAGGGAAAGACTAGCTAGAGAACGACTTATTTGAAAGCCTGAAGACTTCAGCATTTACTCAGCTTATATCGTGGAGTCCAGTAGTAGTGGGACGGATTGCCACTTAGTCTGGTCAAAGTTGAGTCCACTGAGAGTACCTTCAGTGAGTATTTCATTAAGTAAGCGTGCCGACGCTTGGAGAGCCGTGAAGACAAAGAAAGCTGACATCTACTGCTGGTTGTGCTTATGTTAAAGGTGTGAGTAGGACGACAGGCAAGTGGAAAAAGGGAAAATAGAGTGACAGAGGTCGACAGCATTGATAGCTTACCTCCACTCTGCACTACCGGACACCGGGTCCGAGCTTACTAGCTTCTTCAGGACTAGTAGGAAAAACCGGAGACCCTGTGGGACTATAGGTTGCAGGGGCCCAACAGTGCTGATACATAATCCGGGGTCAGGAAGAACAGGAGTCTGGCCTGATCAGCCATATAGAGACTTAGTTCTGTCCAAAAGAAGGCTCCACCACAAGATCAGCCGGGCGTAGCAAAGAAGACAGAGTTAGGCTTTGTTTTATACAAGTCAGAAACTCACACACATAAAGAAGGAAGGAGGCCCTACACCTACTCAGTGGATTACTGGACATGCATCCTCCACCCTGACAGCTTCCCGGGACGTGCCTGAATCTACCACCAGTAAAGGTACAGAAAGAGACTCTTTGTGTGTGTCTGCCTTATTGATCCTGCACCCCTACACCGCCATATACCCTGAGGGATCAGTCTCGCCTGTGGGAGACTTAACACCTTGCTGCCCCAAACCCTCAAAGGATCTACCCTGCAGCGCTGGTCACCCTGACCAGGAACCACAGGTGGCGTCATGAACATTTCTACAAACCTATAATCCCTGTAAATATCCCCCTTTTAGTGAGCGCCCAGGGCAACGGACCGAGCTGCGCTACCCGTGACATCCCCCATTGAAGTGAACGGGCTCGGTGCCGAGTACCCCACAAGCCCTGGCAGAGTGACTCACATATACTTGTGGTCAAATAACCACCTGCTCCTGGTGCTGGAGGATTCACACAGCGCACGGAGGATTCGGTGGTCTGCAATCACATATGGTGGAATTGTACCCCAAGGCCAGAAAACCCCTTTAATTCATCAATATTTTCTTAAAGGGAATCTGTCACTAGGTAGTTGCCATGTAATCTGAGAGCATCATAATGTACAGGCAGACACACTCATTTCAGCATTGTCACTAACTGGGCTGTTAGCTGTTGTTTTGATAATCTACTGCTGATAAAACTGATTTCATATCTAGAGAACTGCCAGGTAGTCCTTCATATTCATGAGAGCTCTACTGTATAACCCTGAAAAAAAAATGATAGCTTTCTGCCTATGCACAGTGTACACATAATGTTGCTAATCAGTGGTGTGGGCGGGGTTATACAGAGCTCAGCATCCAGAGAACTGCTAGATCTGCAGCAGAGAAAACGGATTTTATCAGAACTGCAGCAAGCAGCCCAATAAGCGATGCATCACTGGAATTAGGGTATCTCCTCCACATCATGCTGCTCTTAGGGTAGCAAAAAGATTTCTTTTAAAGGGCATGTATACAGAAATGGAGTTTTTATTATTATTTAGAGGCTGTATATGTGCATAAGAAGTGGAGTAATTGTAGATCAGTTAAGTGATTTATCTCCTATTGGTTTTAAGCTACAGCTCAGAGCTCCATTCCTATTATTATTATTCTGCTGGCTATCATTGGAAGTGGTTAACAAGCTTGTCTTCAGACGTTTCAGTTTTGCTTACTCACCTTAAGGGCGACGATGTCACCAAGTCACGTAAATTAGATAATCTATTAGGAGTGAACCCCAACGTTAACTTTACCAGCTGCTGAAACGCTCACTTGGCAGCGATCTCTACTGATTCCCCCGTGCACAGGAGCGCTCGACTGATAGCGAGGAGAAAGTCTAAGCACCTGTACACAACACACGGTCAACCGGCAGGTTCGGACGACCCTCGTGTGTGTGTCGTAAGACTCTGAGGCTTCGTTCCCACAATGAGTATTTTTGATGTTGCAGATTTTCTGCAGCATTTTTGCACCCATTACCTAAATTAGGTTACTTGCGCTTTTATTTCTTTGCATTTTTTATGCTCCGTTCTTTTTTTTCTTATTGGTATGACATTGTTTATATAAAGCTACCTTGTTTGTGACATACTCTGGTGTTTGGCAATTTACAAAACTTTATTGATAGTCATTATATGTGTTTTTTTTAGTGCATTTCTGCAGCATGTGTGTTTTTTACCTGGGGATTTTACGCATCTAATGCAAATCTATGGGGAGAATTATACTATGGGGAGTGCATTGCACTATATCGAGGACTATGGGGAGTGTATTATACTATATGGAGGACTATGGGGTGCCTTATACTGTATGAAGTATTATGGGGTCTGCATTATACTATGGGGAGTGCATTGATCTACTAGCGATCATTTTGTGCCAGAGGTGTAGCTAGGGTTTTGGTTCAGGGGGGACAAAACTTCTGAGTGGGCCCCTAACCAGGTAACCCTGATTACAACTGGGTGGCGCATCCTAATAGTGGAGGAGAACCTCGGCAGATGACTGCGCTGTTAGTGAAAATAATCTCTATATAAAGACCAACATGGATATTACCGCCATTTGGTCAGTGGTAAATAATACCAGTCCTGCAGAACATAAGAGATTGTGTGTGGCCCAGCTGCGCTTGGTACACATGTCTCCAGGAGGATGCACAGAAAGGTAATTGTGAAACCTGATATTCATTCACAACACACATTTCCCAGTATTACCACTAGAGGGACCTTAGACTATTTAAGGGTGTGTTAGGTAGCATTAGCCATTCTAGTCTTGGGTGATTCAGGAGTGAGTCATTCAGTAGTGAGTTAGTTATGTTCTGGTCTTGGAGGGAGAGGAGAGAAGACTGATTCCTGACAGAGCTTGGGTAGCTCATCTTGAACTGAAGTGGAGGCTAGTATGAGTAGAAAGGAAATTACTCTAGCCTAGTCAGAGCTATAACTGAATCTGTTATCTCAGAACAAGTGGCCTGTGTTCTTTAGAACGTGGAAAGTGACTCTCGGAGCTACAGCGTGTATACAGACTGACAGAACGTCCTGTGAGCTGCTCTGGAGTTTTGAAGGGAAAGAAGGAAGGGGACTACAGTTGTTAAGAACATTGAGCTAACTGAGAGCAGGTCAGTGAGCTTGGAAGAAAAGCTGACTACTACACCTACTGCTACCCGTGCTTATGTTAAGGGTGAGAGCAGGGCGACAGGCGAGTGGAGAAAGAAGGAAGAGTGTTTTCGGTGACAGATCACCTTCACTCGACTTAACCGGACACCGGGTCCGAAGCATTGCTAGTACTTCACGGCTAGTGATAGAAAAACCGGAATCCTTGCTGGACTTCAAGTCACAGAAGGTAGCCCTAAGTGTTGATACGTAACTGGAGTCAGGGAGGACAGGAACTTTGAGCAGGACGCTGCAATAGAAGGACTTCGTTCTTGCCAACATCTGATTATCAGAGACAGAAAATGCTCTACCACAATGTCGACCGGGCGTAGCTGTTGCATCTGGAGTTGAACTTGACTTTATGCAGGTTAAGACTCATACACATAAAGGTAAAGGAGGCTTCAAACCTGCTCAGCGATTACCTGTATGTGCATTCTCCACCCTGACCAGCTTCCTGGGACATACCTGCAACCATCTACAGTAAAGGTATGGAAAGAGAACAACTTGTGTGTGACTGACTTATTGCCTGCACCACCATAGACTTTGGAGGGAACAGTCCCACCTGTGGGGGACTTAACATCTAGCTGCCTAATAACATCCCCTCAGAAGATTCACCCTGCAGCGCTGGTCTATCTGATCAGAAACCACAGGTGGCGTCACGAACTATTCCTAAAACCCCCTGTAAATATCCCCCATTGAATGAGCGCCCAGGGCAACGGACCGAGCTCTGCTGCCAGTGACATTCCCCATAGACTTCCATGGGCTCTGTGCCGAGTACCCCATAAGGCCTGGAACCCAGTGTTGTGCGACTCAATTGCAGTAGAGTTACAGATATTGACTTACCGCTGATGTTCTTTCTGATGAAATCGTTCACTTTTCCCGTCTTTTCCATCTGGCCCAGACCGACATGACAACTCCTTCCAGCCAGGACTCGGCTGTAGAGATTACAACACAGACACATTTCACGTCTCACATTTTCAGCACTGTCCCCACCTATTCCGAACCTGCACAAACTCCTCATCCTGCTGATACCCCAATGCTGAGCTGCTGCTGCCATATGTGACCCTATTACTGCCTCTGCTGTGTGGTTCTGTGCGCCCCTTAAATTCTAAAGCAATACTAGAATATAATAATGCCGTGTGTAAGTGCCCTAGTAAATAATGCCCACATTTTGTCCTCTAGAAAGTAATCTGCCATTTGTGTGCCCCTTTGACAGTCACAGAAACCTGAGTTCCCCTATAACAATAAGTGCCCACTTTACATTTAATGTCCGAGTCTCTCCCTGTACTGCTCCCCTATACACAGTATAATGCCCCCTCACTGTATATATATATATATATATATATATATATATATATATATATATATATATATATATATACTGACCTTAGTATCCCCCAAACTGATGGATCCAACACTGTATGATGGCACCGTCACTGTAATCTCAACACGATATGACGGCCCTCTAGATGGCCTCCATATAGTATAATGCACCAGATAGTCCTCAATATAGTATATTACACTCCCCACAGGCCTCCATACTGTATGACGCATTCCCCATAGCTAGATTCTATATAGTATAATGCAGCCCCCATAGGCAGGCCCTGATATAATGGAGCCCCCCATAGGCAGCCTCTATAGTATAATGCACATCCTTAAAAAATAAATAAATGCAATGCTCACATCTCCTCCTCATTCCTCTGCTGCTCCAACCGCCCACACATCTCTTGACAGCGGGCGCCAAATAGTGATGTCACTGTGCCCGCTGTCAGTGTCTGCGTCAGGGATGTCAGACACTGACGGATGATGGGAGAGGGAGTGTAACGCTCCTTCTCTTATTAATGTGGTAAGCTGTATCGGCATCTAGCTGATACAGTTGAATCTGCCATGACGGACGGGGTGGACCCACTGCTAGCATCGGGCCCTCCTGCCTGCTCAGGGCGCGCCGATACAGTTACAGTAGCCTAGCTATGGGTGGGCCCCCTCAGGGCCCGGGGCGACCGCCCCCTCAGCCCCCCGCTACACTACTGTTCTGTGCCCATCGTTCTTCAGCCGCTGCAAAGAGGATGGAAAACAAGCCCCAAAAGACTTCAATATTGTCAACTCAGTGCATGTAAATACAACCAAAATGTTTGTGTTTGATAGTGCAATAGTTTAGCTTGTGGGGCCCCACTTCAAAATTTTGCCCAGGGCCCCACTTTGTTTAAAACTGGCACTGTCTAAGGGGGAAAAAACACAACACAGTGAGCGTGAGATCTCTATAAATCCCATCCACTTTGCTGGAACTGTAAAACGTTGCATTTTTGACACAATGAAAATATGCAGCGTCACAATCTCGCCAAAAACTCATCTTGGAGATCGGCTGCAATCTGTGCAGGAGCCAAGCAGCCAGTGTTCCGTTCCCCTGCAGCGCCACTACAGGCTACACGAGTCATCGCACCACTCTTGAATGTACAAATGTTTCAGGTCATCCAGAGAGGTGATCTGTACAGTTTATTTCTGCTCAGGCTAATATGAGGGTCCTGAGCTGGTGACCCTCCCTCTTTTAAAGTGACATTTATATTGGGGCATTTAAGAAATACTTTAGTAAATGAGGCGACCATTCAGTGGGGTATTACAGGTATCATCATGGTAGGGATAATATAATGGTTACATTATGTAGCCTTTATACAAGCACCGCAGGTTTTACCATATGTTCCACTGCTCTATCTAATTCCATGGTGTATATAGTCACATAGTTACTAGCTGGTTAGAAACTGTCAATGGAAAGTGTCAGTAAACCACAACTGCATTTCTACCATTGTTTATATAATGACAGGAGATCGCCGCCAGAAAATGTCCACACAGCCCAAACCTGCTCAACCCGACCAACCGCTTCTCTACACATTTTACTGCCTCCATTGTCCTTCGTTGTTTTTCCTGAAAAGTTTCTTTACCTTGCAAACTTTAAAAAAAATTGTCAAAGCCAAAAATGAATTATCGAGTTAAGTAAGTGCTGAAATTTTACAAATATAACAGTTTCATTTGTATCACGTGTTACCTCTCTACCTCCTGTAGTTGATGTAGATTACTTAGCAGAAGGATCTCAAGGCCTCCTCTGTCACATACGAACACATTAGTAGAAATGGCCTGGTGCACATTTTGCATTGGAGCCAAGTAGCTTCAATGTACTGATTACGCCAGAAAATTGGCATACTTGGGAAAAAAATAGCAAAAATGCATCGCTATCATTTTCTCGACCATTTTTGAGCAGCTCTGGCAAAATGGATAAAGCTAGTGATGAGCCAAGGTGGGATGGGAACCCCTCTAATTCATCAATAGTGATGGTATCCAGTATCTGACTGGAGCAGCACTTCTAGCTAACTGAGTGCCACTGATAAGATGCATGAAATCCATTGAGTGGAGAGTCTGCCTCTTATTGAATTCGGGGCGTCCTACTCCAGAATACTCTTTCATTAATGAATCGTGGACCGCAGAAGTACATAAACTGCTCACAATAGTAGAACTGTCCATCTGTTTTTTTTTCTCAGTATAAAAGTCTCTGTAATAAACCTGCTATCTACAGAAATGTATCGCCATACCAATGTCCGAGCACGCAGAGGAAGGGTTAATGTAACCATGCACTTCTAGGAACTGCACCAATGGTCTGCTGTCAGATGCGGGGGTTGTCCATGGAGGGCCGACCTGCTGTCATAGGGGTCCATGGAGGGCTGACCATGGAGCGCTTGCCTGCTGTTGTTGGAGAGGGGGGTCCATGGAGGGCCGACCTGCTGTCGTCTGGGGGAGGTCCATGGAGATCCGACTTGCTTTCGTGGGGGGTCTTTGGAGGGCCGGCCTGCTGCAGTGGGAAGGTGTCCATAGAGGGCCAACCTGCTGTTGTGGGGGGGTCCATGGAGGGCTGACCATGGAGCGCCGGCCTGCTGTTGTTGGGGAGGGGGGTCCATGGAGGGCCGACCTTCTGTCATCTGGGGGAGGTCCATGGAGCTCCGACTTGCTTTCGTGGAGGGGGTGGGAGGGTCTTTGGAGGGCCGGCCTGCTGCAGTGGTAAGGTGTCCATAGAGGGCCAGCCTGCTGTTGTGGGGGGTCCATGGAGGGCTGACCATGGGACGCCGGCCTGCTGTTGTTGGGGAGGGGGGTCCATGGAGGGCCGACCTGCTGTCGTCTGGGGAGGTCCATGGAGCTCCGAATTGCTTTCGTGGAGGGGGTGGGAGGGTCTTTGGAGGGCTGGCCTGCTGCAGTGGGAAGGTGTCTATAGAGGGCCAGCCTGCTGTTGTGGGGGGTCCATGGAGGGCTGACCATGGAGTGTCGGCCTGCTGTTGTTTGGGAGGGGGTCCATGGAGGGCCGACCTGCTGTCGTCTGGGGGAGGTCCATGGAGCTCCGACTTGTTTTCGTGGGGGGGTCTTTGAAGGGCCCGCCTGCTGCAGTGGGAGTGTGTCCATAGAGGGCCAGCCTGCTGTCGTGGGGGCTCCATGGAGGGCCGACCTGCTGTTGTGGGGTGGTCATCTGTCCCTTCAAGTATTAAACCCTTATACTCCAAGCACATGTATTGGATCTTAAGAAAATACTGATGTAATATAGTTAGCCATTTGGTCCTCTGTTTTTTTTTTTTCTCATGTTTTTGCTGACATACAACATAAAATAAAACTTAAAATATTATTACAGTGAGGGTCTCTGGCTGGATTTCATTGCAGGGTGATGCACAAATGGCATCATGCTGGGTTCACTAATCAGGAGAGGCACCAGAGATCCGAGTAGGTGGGTACAGATTCACCGGACTTGGATCCACTTGCCAGGACTATGGACATGAACAGGGTTCTTCAAATTTTTAGCACTTGATAATTAGGGTAAGTGCGCATGACGTCTGTATCAGGCGGATTTTGGAAAGGCTAAGAAAACGCTCAGATAATGAACATATACATTTCTGTGTGATAACGACTTGCTGTTTATATGTTCAGACTTTTGAGCATCTTTAAACCTCTTCTTTAACCCCTTCACCTCCCAGCTTATTTTCACCTTCATGACCAGGCCAATTTATGTGGTAATAACTCTGGAACGCTTCAATGGATGATCCCACTGATTCTGAGATTTTTTTTTTTTTTCTTCATGACATATTGAACTTTATGTCAGTGGTACGTTTTTGGTAGATATGATTTGCATTTATTTATGGAAATATAAAAAAAAAATAATTTTTTAAATTTTGATATCGTTAAACCAGATTGTAATACCATACAAATTTAGTTAATAAATAGCATTTCCCACATGTTTACTTCCCATCAGCATCATTTTTGAAACATCATTTCTTTTTTGTTAGGAAGTTAGAAGGTTAAAAGTTTAGCAGCAATTTCTAATTTTTCCAGCAAAATTTACAAAACCATTTTTTTAGGGACCACTTCACATTTGAAGTGACTTTGAGGGGCTTATATGACAGAAAATACCCAAAAGTGACACTTTAGCCTTTGTACTACCAGTAACGTGGAAGCACCCTATGTTTCTATTGAAAGATGACGGACCTGAGTGGGGACATTTTTATGGATTGATTTGAAACTTTTATTGGGAACATTTTACATAAAGTTTGGGATGACAGTTATAACCGGCGCTGTACGCTGAGCAATTACTTTGGGGTTTACATCTAAATCTCTGAATGACATGATTTAGATGAAACCCCCGAGGGATCCATTCACTATAATGAGGCAGCAGAGTTACTCTGGAATCCGTCTGGCCTCTGTTCAGCGGTGTCCTTTTCAGTAGTTCACAAAACTGTGGCCAACGGCGCTTTTATGCAATCCTAAAAAGGCGGACACTGTCGGATCACAGATCAGACGGCGTCCACAGCGCCTCCATCTGCCTCATTATAGGGACTCTTTCGCTGGCGTTCCGTCTGAATCACGTATTTCAGAGATTTACTCAGAAAACCCTGTGTAAGCGCTCAGCGCAGAGTGCAGGATAAATGTGTACCGAGCCTTACTGAGATCTTTGGGAGGCATAATGAACAAAACAGGTGAAGTAATAGTTTTATTTATTTTTTACTCTGTTCCTCATGCGGTATAATTGATTAGATGACTTTATTCTTCGGGTCGTTGCGATTACAGCGATACCAGATTTCTATAGTTTTTGTTTGTTTGTTTTGCTGCTATCAGACACTGAAAGATGCTTTTTTTCCAAAAAACAGTTTTTGTATCACCATATTTGAGAGCTAAACGTTTTCTGTATTTCTGCTGACAGTCATGTGAGGGCTTGCTTTTTGCAGGATGAGTTGACGTTTTTATTGGTACCATTTTTGGGCACATAATGTTTTTTAATTGCTTTCTATTCCAATTTTTGGGAGGCTGAATTAACAAAAAACAGCAATTCAGGAATTATATTTTTTTATGCCGTTCCACGTGTGGTAAAAGTGATGATAAAACAACTTTATTCTTTAGGTCAGTACTATTACAGCAATACCACATTTATATTTATTTTATTTGTTTTTACAAATAAAAACTATTTTCTAGAAAAAAAAGAATTGATTTTGCATCGCTTTATTCTGAGAGTTACAGCTTTATTTCTCCGTTGATGTTGTATGGCAGCTTGTTTTTTGTGGGACAAAATGACCTTTTCAGTGATTACGTTTTTATCTCCATTTGACTTTTTGATCGCATTTTATTCCACTTTTTGTTCAACAGTACGATGAAAAAGCATAGTTTTTTGCTTTTTTGCTATATATATATATATATATATATATATATATATATATATATATATATATATATATATATATATACTGCTCAAAAAAATAAAGGTAACACTTAAATAACACATCCTAGATCTAAATGAATGAAATATTCTCATTGAATACTTTGTTGTGTACAAAGTTGTATGTGCTGTCAACATAATCACACAAAAATCATCAATGGAAATCAAATTTTTGAACCAATCAAGGCCTGGATTTGGAGAGACCCCCAAAATGAAAGTGGAAACAAGTCAAAATGATGCTCAGTATTGTGTGTGGCCTCCACGTGCCTGTATGACCTCCCTACAACGCCTGGGCATGCTCCTGATGAGGCGGCGGATGGCCTCCTGAGGGATCTCCTCCCAGACCTGGACTAAAGCCTCCATCAACTCCTGAACAGTCTGTGGTGCAACGTGACGTTGGTGGATGGAGCGAGACATGCTGTCCCAGATGTGCTCAATCGGATTCAGGTCTGGGGAACGGGCAGGCCAGTCCATAGCTTCAATGCCTTTATCTTGCAGGAACTGCTGACACACTCCAGCCACATGAGGTCTGGCATTGTCCTGCATTAGGAGGAACCCAGAGCCAACCGCACCAGCATATGGTCTCACAAGGGGTCTGAGGATCTCGCCTAATGGCAGTCAGGCTACCTCTGGCGAGCACATGGAGGGCTGTGCGGCCTTCCAAAGAAATGCCACCCCACACCATTACTGACCCATTGCCAAACCGGTCATGCTGAAGGATGCTGCAGGCAGCAGGTTCAAACTCAGCACGTGTAACAGAGTCTGGAGACGCCGTGGAGAGCAATCTGCTGCCTGCAACATCCTTCAGCATGACCGGTTTTTCAGTGGGTCAGTAATGGTGTGGGGTGGCATTTGCGGGTCAGGAGAACCATGGCCTGTCTATGCATTAGCGGTCTGAGATCCCCAGACGTCTAAATGAGCCCTTAGAGGGGTATTAGTTTCTGGAGGAAAGGGAACATAGCCAGAGGCCCATAAACATTTTGTAGCAATTTTCTATAGCTGTATAAGTTATAACATTCCTCCAACTCGCACAGTGGGACAGAGATGTAAGCACAGGATCCCAAGAATAGAGCATTCATGTGTTTTCCTAGAAAGCTCCTGGTACTACCGGTCTTTGTTTTTTATCTAGACATGTTTTTGATACTTTAGTGTTAAACTATGTAACGTTACTCTGCTAGTTTCAGCTCACTTGTCACTTTGTGAGTAAGCTTTTATGACCACAGTATACTGGGGGAAGGAATGGAAGAATGTAAACTATTTACTTGTGGGAAGATTCCATTATAAAGAATGTCAGAAATATTCTACATTTGGTGTGGTCACATTATAGATGAAGAAAGGACAATTTTCTTATCCTCAATGGCAGACACACCATATAGTCAAGTGCACAGGGCCCCCGTGGGAAAAGGGGCTCTCTGCTTTGTACAACCAAGTATTGTGTGGCTCAGTACTGTTTATATCAATGCATGTGAGAGATTTTCTGAGGAGGTTCCCTATGACCTGCACCTCTCTAGCATCTAATTTACACCTGGAAAGCATAGGATTCATCTCCTTAGGCTGTGTTTCCACGGTCCGGAACCACAGCGCATTTGACGGAGCGGTAATTCAGCTCCGTCCTAAGCCCCGCCCCCTTTTTGACGCGCGTTCTTTCAGGATGTGTTCCGGACACCTCCGGAACACATCCGGAAAGAACGCAGGGCTGCATAGCCCTGTGTTAAATTCCGTTGCAGCGACGCAGCGTCGCCGCAATACGCTAGGACATGCTGCGGTCTGAAAAGACGCGCCGCATGTCCGTAAACGCAGGTCTTCCGCCTGCGTGTTGTTACGCATAGTGGAGGTGGGATTTCTTGAAATCCCCTCCACTATGCTGTAACATCTGGACGCTGCGTGTTTGGCGCTGCGCCAACGCACAGCACCAAACACGCAGCATTTCCTGAAGGAATCCTGACCGTGGAAACTCACCCTTACATGCACATTCCCGATCGCCTTCACCTTCTGTGGCGCCCTGAGGGTCCAGTCGCCACAGAGATGTTGCATCGCACCCAGCGGTGTGACACCTGACTCTCAGGTAAGGAGGGAACACCCCATTGACTCCAACCACTGCACTCAACACTACATCATGCCAGCTGAGTGTAGGGCGACCCAATGGGATGGTCTAGCTCAGTCTGGTTAGAACAGGGTGTAGCTAGTGAGATGTGAGGGGTTGAGGCAGCCTCATGCTGCGTGTGAGATTAGAGTTCAGTTGGAGTCAGGCAGCCAGCGTGGGTACTGGGCTGGCCTGCAGCTCTTCTGAGTTTACCTCAGAGAGCCTTGCTGAGAAGAACGGAAGGGTCCGGGGTCGGTACAGCACTGACGCTGTCCCCCATCCTCAGTGGAGGAAGGACCAGGCAAAACATCGGGGAGACGGTTCCCAGGCTGGTGGGTCAGTTCAGCGCCATCAGCAAACACCGCATCTAGTGGGACTCTTCAAGAGCCACTAGCTACCATAATCTCGTCCGGAAGCAGCTCAGTGGTCAAGTACGTCCAGGTTTCCGACGGTGTCTCGGTCTCCTTAGCTCTCAGGAGATGATCACCCGGGGCATCGGGTCGCACCTGAAAAACTGAAAAGGCCTAATACTGCTTCGCTGAGGGCTCTGTGGTAGGGAGGTGCAGGTAGAAGTAAGGAGTATTGCACAAGAAGCCGGAAAGGAACATAAAAGGGAGTCATTGGAAGTGTGACCAATTTACCTGAGGGTTGCTGGACTACTCACTGGAAGGACACAGTGCCCGGCTGGACTCTGTAAAGCGCTTAACAGACTGTGAGTAAACCCTTGAAACTGCATAAGAACTGTCTCCTGCATTATTACTCCGTCGCATACTCCACTCTGGTACATCACTCTGCACCATTGCACTATCTCACATCTATCTGCCCTGGGAGGACACAGTCTTACCTGTAGAAGACTCACCATCAAGCTGCACAACACCATCCCTCCCAGAGGACCTGCACAGCAGCGCTGGTCACCCTGACCAGATACTACAGGTGGCGTCACGACAAACTAAACGAACAATTATTTCCCCTGTAAATATCCCCATTACAGTGAGCGCCCAGGGCACGGACCGAGCTGTGCTACCCGTGACATCCCCCATAGACATCAACGGGCTTGGTGCCGAGTACCCCAAAACCCTGGCACGTGCGGCTCACTTCCATGCATCCTTCCCTGTTTATACTCTTACACTATAATTAAAAATGTTTATGGCCAAACCAAAAAGGCTGATTCCAAATATTATGATACACCGGGGTATAATTTATTGCATCACCCTGTCATGTTTTAAATTAATTTATTATCATACAATGTCTGTAAGAAGCCTGGCACATTTATATGACCTATTTGTACTAGTTTGCTGTGTAACTATGACAAACCGAGTTTAGTTGTACCTCAGTCTAAGGCAGTGATGGCGAACCTTTCTGAGACAGAGTGCCCAAACTGCAACCTAAAACCCAATTATTTATGACGAAGTGCCAAATTCCCCATCATTATCCCCTTCATGTAGTAATATGCCCCATCATGATCCCCTTCATGCAGAAATATGCCCCATCATGATCCCCTTCATGTAGAAATATGTCCCATCATGATCCCCTTCATGCAGAAATATGCCCCATCATGATCCCCTTCATGCAGAAATATGCCCCATCATGATCCCCTTCATGTAGAAATATGTCCCATCATGATCCCCTTCATGTAGAAATATGCCCCATCATGATCCCCTTCTTGTAGAAATATACCCCATCATGATCCCTTTCATGTAGAAATATGTCCCATCATGATCCCCTTCATGTAGAAATATGCCCCATCATGATCTCCTTCATGCAGAAATATGCCCCATCATGATCCCCTTCATGTAGAAATATGCCCCGTCATGATCCCCTTCATGTAGAAATATGCCCCGTCATGATCCCCTTCATGTAGAAATATGCCCCGTCATGATCCCCTTCATGTAGAAATATGCCCCATCATGATCCCCTTCATGTAGAAATATGCCCCATCATGATCCCCTTCATGTAGAAATATGCCCCATCATGATCCCCTTCATGTAGAAATATGCCCCATCATGATCCCCTTCATGTAGAAATATGTCCCATCATGATTCCCTTCATGTAGAAATATGCCCCGTCATGATCCACTTCATGTAAGAAATGCCCCGTCATGATCCCCTTCATGTAGAAATATGCCCCGTCATGATCCCCTTCATGTAGAAATATGCCCCGTCATGATCCCCTTCATGTAGAAATATGCCCGTCATGATCCCCTTCATGTAGAAATATGCCCGTCATGATCCCCTTCATGTAGAAATATGCCTCGTCATGATCCCCTTCATGTAGAAATATGCCCCGTCATGATCCCCTTCATGTAGAAATATGCCCCGTCATGATCCCCTTCATGTAGAAATATGCCCCGTCATGATCCCCTTCATGTAGAAATATGCCCCGTCATGATCCCCTTCATGTAGAAATATGCCCCGTCATGATTCCCTTCATGTAGAAATATGCCCCGTCATGATCCCCTTCATGTAGAAATATGCCCCATCATGATCCCCTTCATGTAGAAATATGCCCCATCATGATCTCCTTCATGCAGAAATATGCCCCGTCATGATCCCCTTCATGTAGAAATATGCCCCATCATGATCCCCTTCATGTAGAAATATGCCCCGTCATGATCCCCTTCATGTAGAAATATGCCCCGTCATGATCCCCTTCATGTAGAAATATGCCCCGTCATGATCCCCTTCATGTAGAAATATGCCCCGTCATGATCCCCTTCATGTAGAAATATGCCCCATCATGATCCCCTTCATGTAGAAATATGCCCCATCATGATCTCCTTCATGCAGAAATATGCCCCGTCATGATCCCCTTGAGGCATGAATCAATAAATGGTCAACTGCGTTTTAGAGCCCCCTCAAATATATAGCCATAAATTATGTCCAACAGAGTACACAGTCTGCATCATTACTCAATGGCCCCATCAGCACACACACCCAAAACCCATTTTCCAGGCTTCAAACTTAAAATCCAATGGGACTGCTGACTGTAAGTTAAAATGATATTAATAATAATTTATTTCTATAGCGCCAACATATTTCGCCGCACTTTACAATTAAACAGGATATGTACAGACAATTAAAACCATACAAAGCAACACAGTTCACCAGTTACAGGAGTGATTGCCGTGCTCCAAGCTATAGAATGTGATGTGTCCATATAGCCTGATATCCATCAGAAAAGTTCTGTAGATCTTCCAGATAGATGTGCTATGTTCGGTTGTCCAATAAACCTTAAATAATGACCTGCAACTGTAAGCCTCGTGATTTTTATACCCAGTACAGAATTATTTTCTGTCTTTGTAACCAAGCCTAAGTAAACCTATATGATTTGTTTTACAGAACACAAGAACATGGCCTTCAAGGACCTAACATCAAGAGCAGTACTGCTTTATGACGAGTGGATTAAAGATGCTGGTAAGTGACAGACCATAAACTCCATATATTACTTAATGACAGAATTTATCTTAATTTGGTTAGTTTCTGAAGGTGTAGAACATGAAAGTAAAAGATTCCGACTTTTCAGGTCCATTGGTCTTTTTGAAGGAAACCGACTAATGTGATCATCTGCTCTACCGTGAAGCTCCGCGGGTTACAGAATTGTGCAATAAACTTAGATTACGCTGTAAAACCCTTGTTTATCCCGGAAAACTGTGGTTATCAGTGTGGCGTCTCTTACAGAAGTTGTCTCACTCAGGAAAGTTTTTTGGAAATCAAAATCAAGATAGATAGGTTGTTTGGTAGCCAAAACTAACTTCTTCAAAGCAGCCCACTATGGCATGGTCAAGTGTCTTAAAAGTAAGCTATCATCAAAAAAGTACATGTTGTAGGTGTTTGTTTTTTTTATTTGTTTTTACAACTTTTTGCAATTTATTTTTCACACCATGTTTGTTATAAAAAAAAAATAAAATGTTAATATTGCTATCTTCACAATGGCCTCCTGGTCTTTTAAGGGTATGCCACACTAAGCGAGATCGCTAACGAGATCGCTAACGAGATCGCTAAAACGTCACTATTTAGCAATCTCGTTAGCAACGTCATTGTGTGTGGCATGTAGCAGCAATGTGGCCTTTGCTGTGATGTCGCTGATCGTTCACTAGCGTTCTGGACCGTTTTTTGATCGTTGGCGTCCCGCTGGTGAGCCTATATCGCTGTGTTTGGCACCTTTTGCGAACGACGAGCGACCTCGTTTGTGACGCATATGACAGCGGCGCAGGCGGGACTAGGGTTTTCTAGCATCACGGAGTGGATCGCAATATCTGTAGAAGCAGGCAGGTGGGACTAGGTTCTCTTTTGCGTCACAGAGAGGATCGCAGAAGTTGCAAAGCAGGCTAGCAGGACGCAGAGAGCAGGAGCGATGCTGGAAATTCCTATGAATCAGAAGCGCTCGAGAACAATGAAAGGGAGCGCTATACACCATCTTTCATGACGCGGTCAAAACATAAATTATTGCACATATATAGCATATATCTGTGCTGAGGGGCGTGGAAAAGGTTGCGCTCAGTACATGCTAATGACAGATCCTAACGACCGCCAAAGTTGTTAAAGAGATCGCTGACCGCTGATGTGTCGTTTATGAGATCTCCTGTTTGGCAGCTACTAGCGACCTAAAAGCGATCACACCAACGATCTCGTTAGCTTGCGTCGTTATCGTGATCGCTAACGAGATCGCTTAGTGTGGCAGTACCATTAGACCAACTGTCCTTTCAGGATGAGTTTTTAGCAGGTTTATTATCATTAGGGGCATCAGAGACCGGGTTATGATGACAGGTAACACCTCTATACATGGCTTATAACACTGGATCAATCATTCGCAGTACTCCAAGTACACCTTAACGTCGTCAAGCTCCCTGCGCATGATGTCAAAGATGTCAACGCAAACTGGCGCGATCAATCAAAGGGAAGGATATGTTGTCAAAAGATGAAGTGGCCAGGATCTCTTTTGACCCCAATGACTCGGGTAACCGTTTTGCACACAGAAGTTTTTTTTATTTTTTTTATTTTTTTATTTTATAGCTATAACAAAACCACAAAACGTATAACTCAAAACACCAATTATGATGTAATTGCTTACAAAAGTCTGAGGTCAGGATAATAAGATTTTCTGTTATCCGCTTCCTTTTAAATCAGGTTTTTATGTTGCACATATACAGTGTGTATATGGATTATCTTATAAAAAAAAGAGAAATCTTGCAGTTTTCACATTGGATGCTAATATGGATGAGCAATTTAATTCTCAAGGACTCTGGTCCAGCAGCCACTTTTGTAGTCTGTTGCCGCCAGATGGAAACCCGCAAATCTCCTACCTGTCTGCATTATCAGGGGCAAAGTCACGTGTGCATGACACCACAAAAATAACATCACGTTAGGCCTATAAATCATAAAAAGTTCCAGGAATTCTGGCAGTTTCGTGGAAGTTCTCTTGGCTCCCCGATAGCCATGGACTACTCACGTGGACACAGGGGGTCCTTATGAATTGATTCTATCATCTGTATCCACTAGGCCTTATACTAGACTCCTACTTTGTGTTCTGTACAGATAACTTTTCAGCAGTCATATGATCATCACAGGAAGGCTTACAATGAAAGGTTACACCTCTATATACAGTGCATAACACAGAATCCGCCTTTCACAATAAGTGATGTCCCATCTCCTCTCCTCGCCCTTCCTTCACAATGATGTTTGTTCAGATTGGAGCATGCTCAGAAAATTCTCCTGTACAAACAAATAGGGTCCGAGTCCATCTACTGCTGCTAATCTTCATGTAAAGAGGATGACCTAACAGTAGGGTTGAGCATTCCGATACTGCAAATATCGGGTATCGGCCGATATTGGCTGTATCGGAATTCCGATTCCGAGTTCCGATATTTTCGTCTTATCGGATACCGGAATCGGGATTGTCACTGTCACTGTCAGTGTCCGTCGGTCGGGTCTGTCAGGAGTCAGCGGCACTTACCTGGCAGAAGATCTCCGGCGGTCACGTCCTGGACTGCTTGATGGCCGCAATCTTCTTTCCCCGGCGGTCACATGCAGTATCTCGCGATAACTGCAGTGACTGCTGGGTAATCCCGGCCGTAAAGCAGTCAGTCCGATGACGTCACCGCCGGGGAAGCAGGTAATCAGCTGTGCTGCGTTGCGATGACAGGCTCTGCCTGTCATTGCGATGTAGCAGAGTTGGATCGTCGTGGGACTGTCGTTATGGACTGCGTCGGACAGGTGGTATACTGTTGGTTTGTTTTTTTTATTTTTTTACAGGAGATCGATGGCGTCGCAGGAATGAGAGAGTAATAAAAAAAAATGAAAACTGTGTTGTCTCTTTTATTTCATTAAAATACTTTTTTCTTGCTGTGTTTTTTTTTTTACACATTTAATAACTTTGGGATTAATAATGGATCGGTGTCTTATTGACACCTCTCCATTATTAACCGGGCTTATTGTCACCGTGCAATCAACGGTGACATTAACCCCTTATTACCCCGCTTGCCACCGCTACAGGGCAAGTGGGAAGAGCCGGGTAAAGTGCCACAATTGGCACATCTTTTGATGCGCCAAATGTGGGGCTGCTGTAGCCTGGTATTATCAGGCTGTTGAGGGCCAAAATCCATGGGCCTTGACAGTCTTTTAATACCAGGCCGCAGCAGTCTGCATTTTACTTGGCTGGTTAACAAAAATAGGGGGACCCCTACGCCGTTTTTTTTTTTGAGGGGATCCCCTATTTTTGTTAACCAGCCAAGCTAAGCAGACTGCTGTGGCCTGGTATTATCAGGCTGGCAAGGTCCATGGATATTGGATCCTTACCAGCCTGAAAAACCAGGCCTCAGCGGTCTGCTTCATCTGGCTGGTTAACAAAAATAGGGGGGACCCCATGCCAATTTTTTTCGAGGGGATCCCCTATTTTTGTTAATCAGCCAAGATATGCAGACTGCTGTGGCCTGGTATTATCAGGCTGGCAAGGTCCATGGATCTTGGCTCCTTAACAGCCTGAAAATCCAGGCCTCAGCGGTCTGCTTCATCTGGCTGGTTACAAAAATAGGGGGGACCCCACGCCAATTTTTTTCGAGGGATCCCCTATTTTTGTTAATCAGCCAAGATATGCAGACTGCTGTGGCCTAGTATTATCAGGCTGGCAAGGTCCATGGATCTTGGCTCCTTAACAGCCTGAAAATCCAGGCCTCAGCGGTCTGCTTCATCTGGCTGGTTAACAAAAATAGGGGGGACCCCACGCCATTTTTTTTTCGAAGGGAACCCCTATTTTTGTTAATCAGTTCCCTCTGATGTCACTGATTGTGTCCCTGGCTGACCTGAAGTGAAAGTGGAAAGCAATCAATTAAGCTTTCCACTTAAGGGCCCGTCTCACATAGCGATATCGCTACCGAGATCGCTGCTGAGTCACTAGTTTTGTGACGCAGCAGCGAGCTCACCAGCGATATCGCTGTGTGTGACATTCAGCGACGATCAGCCCCCCTGCCGGGTATCGCTGATCGTCGCTGAAATGTCAGGACCTTTTTTTGATCGCTGGTTTCCCGCTGACAGGCACACATCGCTGCGTGTGACAGGCGGGAGACCAGCGATCCGCTGGTAACCAAGGTACACAGCGGGTTTCCAGGCGCGGGGCTGTGCCTAGAAACCCGCTGTGTACCTTGGATACCAGCGCCCTGATGCAGGGAGCTGGTATCCAAGGTACACAGCGGGTTTCCAAGCGCTGCGCGGTGCCTGGAAACCCGCTGTGTACCTTGGTTACCAGCGGATCGCTGGTCTCCCGCCTGTCACACGCAGCGATGCGTGCCTGTCAGCGGGAGACCAGCGATCAAAAAAAGGTCCTGACATTTCTGCGACGATCAGCGATACCGGCAGGGGGGCTGATCGTCGCTGAATGTCACACACAGCGATATCGCTGGTGAGCTCGCTGCTGCTGCGTCACAAAACTAGTGACTCAGCAGCGATCTGGGTAGCGATATCGCTATGTGAGACGGGCCCTTAAGCGATGTTACCCGCAGTGTCGCTGTCCCAGATCGCTGCCTGAGCTGCCTGTTTGGCAGCTCAGCAGCGATCATGTAACGATACACCAGCGATCCTGACAAGTGCATATCGTTGTCGGGATCGCTGGTGTATCGTTATGTGACACCCAGCCTTTACTCTCCTGTCAGGCAGGAGAGGAACTCATTCATTTGGGGTTTACTGTGAGGCTGCAGCATTAGCTGCGGTCCCTGCAGTAAACATTAACCCTTTCTGAAGGATTACACCGTGGGACCTGACTGTGCATGGGATAGGTAAGAATAATTTTGCTTTTTTATTTTATTTTTATTACAGGAAATGGTTTTTGCAGTAAAATAAAAGATGGTCAAAAACATGTGTCTTTATTTCATTAAAATGATTTTTAATTAAAGTGTGTGTGTTTTATTTTTATTTCATGCAATAGGATTAATAATTGATAGTTGTCTAATTGACAGCTCTCAATTATTAACCTGGCTTAAGGTCACCTTTCAATAGCAAGGTGGCTATAACCCCATATTAACCCATTCGCCACCGCTACAGGGCAATGGGAATAGACGGGCAAAGTGCCAGAAAGGGCGAATCTAATTATAGATTTGTCTTTCCTGGGGTGTCTGGGGCAGATGTTAGTAGCCGGGGGGGGGGCAAAAATAATGGTCCCTCTCTGGGCTATTATTATCTGCCCCCACTCACTGGCTTTGTCTGTCTGGTTGCGAAAATAGGGCGGGAGCCCACGCATTTTTTTTCAGCAATTTTACACCTCATATATATATATATATATATACATGTCATTGAATTTGTGACACATATATATATATATATTTATATTTGTAGTTCATACACTTCTACATAGTATAATAGCCGCTAATTCAATTGCCGGCTTTTGTGAAAATGCAGAACCCGACATGAAATGACACTTGGTGTACATAGGGTTAACCATGTCTTTTCATGTCCTTTGCAATCTAATTTGCACAAACAATTAAATCAGTCTATGTGTGCAAAATTTCACACCTGTAGGGGTTAATTAAAGGTGTAAATTCGTAACAAAAAAGTCCGTTTTTTTTTACAACGAATTTACACCTTTAATTAACCCCTACAGGTGTGAAATTTTGCACACATAGACTGATTTAATTGTTTGTGCAAATTAGATAGCAAAGGACATGAAAAGACATGGTTAACCCTATGTACACCAAGTGTCATTTCATGTCGGGTGCTTCTGTCTTTTCACTGAAGCCGGCTTTACCCGGCAATTGAATCAGAGGATATTTTACTATGTAGAAGTGTATAAACTATACATATATGTGTATATATATATATGTCACAATGACATGTATATATATATATATATATATGTATTCTATGTGTGTATATTTAGTGTTTACAAGGAAAGAATGGGTTTTTTTTAGTTGCGATATTTTGTTCCCATAGACTTACATGGGACTTCCGGTATCGGTATCGGGTATCGCCGATATTTTAGTGATATCGGCGATACCATTCCGATTCCGATACTTTAGGATATCGGAAAGTATCGCTCAACTCTACCTAACAGTCTAATATTAAGACTTCTGGCCAGTATGAAAATTGCAATTTTTTTGTCTTTTTTATTTTTTTTTTAATCGTGAATAATGATATAAAAAAAACTAAATTAAAAAAAAAAAACATTTAACACAAAATCTTAATATAATCAATCCATTGTTTTTTCAAGGTAAATTCCCTAGTGTAGAATCACAGAATCATAGAATGGTAGAGTTGGAAGGGACCTCCTGGGCCTTCTGGTCCAACCCCTGCTCAAAGCAGGATTCTCTAAATCATCCCAGACAGATGTCTATCCAGCCTCTGTTTGAAGACTTCCATTGAAGGAGAACTCACCACCTCTTGTGGCAGCCTGTTCCACTCATTGATCACCCTAACTGTCAAAAAGTTTTTTCTAATATCTAATCTGTGTCTCCTCCCATTCAGTTTCATCCCATTGATTCTAGTCTTTCCTTGTGCAAATGAGAATAAAGATGATCCTTCTACAATGTGACAGCCCTTGAGATATTTGTAGACAGCTATTAAGTCTCCTCTCAGTCTTCTTTTTTGCAAGCTAAACATTCCCAAATCCTGCAACCGTTCCTCATAGGACATGGTTTGCAGACCGGTCACCATTCTGGTGGCTCTTCTCTGAACTTGCTCCAGTTTGTTGATGTCTTTTTTAAAATGTGGTGCCCAAAACTGGACACAGTATTCCAGATGAGGTCTGACCAAAGAGGAGTAGAGGGCAATAATGACCTCACGTGATCTAGACTGTATGCTTCTGTTGATACCTCCTAGAATTGCATTTGCCTTTTTTGCTGCTGCATCACACTGTTGACTCATGTTAAGTCTGTGATCAATTAGTATACCCAAGTCTTTTTCACATGTGCTGTTACTTAGCCCTATTCCTCCCATTTTGTATATGCTTTTTTCATTTTTATTGCCCAGATGTAGTACTTTGCATTTTTCCCTGTTAAAATCCATTCTGTTAGTTGCTGCCCACTGCTCCAGTTTATGTATATCTTTTTGAATCCTCTCTCTCTCTTTCTCTAGTATTAGCTACCCTCCTAGCTTTGTGTCATCAGCAAATTTGATCAGTTTACCCTCAATTCCTTCATCTAAATCATTGATAAAGATGTTGAACAATACAGGGCCCAAAACAGAGCCTTGTGGTACCCCACTTGAGACATTCTTCCAACTGGATGTGCAGCCATTTACAACCACTCTTTGGGTCCGATCACTAAGCCAGTTATGAATCCACCTAACAGTTGCCTTGTCCATTCCATACTTAGTCATTTTTTCAATAAGGATTGTGTGAGATACTTTGTCAAATGCTTTGCTGAAGTCAAGATATACTATATCTACAGCATTTCCCTGATCCACCCAGTCAGTGATTCTGTCATAGAAGGAAATTAAGTTAGTCTGACATGACTTAATAAGTTACAAACCCATGCTGACTCTGTTTAATCACTTCATTCTTATCCAGGTACTTGCATACATGTTCTTTAATAATTTGTTCAAAGATCTTTCCTGGTATAGAAGTCAGACTCACCGGCCTGTAGTTCCCTGGGTCCACCTTCTTCCCCTTTTTGAAAATAGGAACAACATTTGCTCTTCTCCAGTCTTCTGGGACTTCTCCTGTTCTCCAAGAATTTTCAAAGATTATGGACAGTGGTTCAAGAATTTCTTCTGCTATCTCCTTCAGTACCCTGGGGTGTAATTCATCTGGACCTGGAGACTTGGATTCATTTAGGTTAGCTAAGTGTTTCCTCACTGTCTTTCTGTTTATAGATATCCTGGATTCTTCTATTCCTTTAATAGGACAGTGAAGATCAGTTGATGTTACATTTCCTTTCTGAGAGAAAACAGATGCAAAATAGGAATTTAAAAGTTCAGCCTTCTCAACATCCTGACTTACCATTTCATCATTTTCATCCTGTAAAAATCCTATAGCATCTTTGACTTTTCTTTTACTTTTGACGTATCCCCAAAATCCTTTTTGTTGCTTTTGACGTCACTTGCAAGCCTTAATTCATTGTCAGCTTTAGATAATCTGATTTGTGCCCTGCAGGTTCTGCAGACGGCATTATATTCTTCTTTAGATATGCCTCCCTCTTTCCATTTGATAAACATTTCTTTCTTCCTTTTTAGCATGTGTTTAAGTTCTATGTTCATCCATCCTGGTTTCCTTAAATGCTTCCCATTCTTCCCTCTTTTCGGAATTGTTAACGATTGTGCTTTGAGAATCTCATTTTTCAAGATTTTCCATCCTTCCTGGACATTTTTGTCCTTAAGGATATCCAGCCATTGGATCCCTCCAATTCTCTTTCTGAGTTCTTTAAAATCTGCCTTTCTGAAATCTAACCTTGATGTCTGAGTCTTCACAGGTCTTCCTCCTCTTGTTATCCAAAATTCTAAAATAGCATGGTCACTACCTCCTAGAGTCCCAGCCACTCTTACCTCCTCCACCATTTCCTCCCTGTTTATGAGGATTAGATCCAAGGTAGCAGATCCCCTTGTTTTCTCCATTACCTTTTGGAAGATAAAGTTGTCAGCAAGAGAGGATAAGAATTTCCTGGACCTGTTAGTTTTGCCTGAGAGAGATTCCCAACAAATGTCTGGATAGTTGAAATCTCCCATGACCACTATGTCATATTTTTTGGAGAACTTGGCCATTTGATGCATAAAGAGTTCATCCATATCTTCAGCTTGCACAGGCGGCCTGTAGTAAATGCCTACAATGGTGTCCTTTCCATTGTTCTGTCCTTGTATTCTTACCCAAACAGTTTCCACAGAACTCCCAGTCTCTGAAGCGTCAATCTCTGTGCAGATATACGCTTTTCTAACATACAATGCAACACCTCCTCCTCGTTTATCAAGTCTGTTTCTTGCAAATAAGTTGTATCCTTCTAGCCTTGTATTCCAATCATGTGTATCGTCCCACCAAGTCTCAGTGATTCCAATGACATCATATTTCTTCTCCTGCGTTAGTAGCTCCAGTTCTCCTTGTTTGTTGCCCATGCTTTGTGCATTCGTATAGAACACACGACCTCCAATAATGGAAGCCGAGATGGCTCCAGGTGATGTGAAGGAAATCAGCCTTCCATAGGAATGTAGGAGTCCAGGCAGCTAAGTACAGGAAGGCAGAAAGGCGAAAGTCACGCCAGGCCGGCAAGTGCGCTCGCAAGAAGCCAACTGCTATTTATGAATAACAGGGTGGATTAATAATTGTAGCTTGGATCCGTACCTTGCTGGCTGAGGTTCAGGAGCAATGTCAAAGCCAATGTCATTGGGAGAATACGCACTCACAAGACCTTATACTGGACTTTGTTCCCACCTGTACAGTATCTGGTGTTTATACGGCCACTATTAGGATATTTTCTGAGTATTTCAAAGAGCTAATGCCCATTTCATAGGGTACTTCTGGGCAGAATCTTACAGGGACGTGTCCCCTCTTCAACTATTCCTGGCAGAACTCCCGGTTGTGTGAATGATACATCTTACTTGGCTGTGATGTATGAGTGATAAGCATGTAATATTGCACTAAGAAGTACAAGGCAATGCCAACCTCCTCCTCCCGCGTCACTACCAGGGGGGGAAGTATCGCTGCCCCGCTAAATACGTCCCTCCAGTCAGGGAGCACAGGGCACTTTTGTGCTTGTGAAAGAATAATGTGTCCATGTGTAACGAGCGGCTAAACACCTACAATGTGTAGAATTGTCAGCGCGGGGCTGATCTAATTTTGAGGACTTTAATGTTTGCTGCATTGTGACACGGAGCACAAAGATGCTGATGGAGCAATGTTAATTCTGTTATGATTATACACAATTTACACAGTTAATTCACAAATGATTATAATATGGTTTTACATAGGACTGCATAA
>JARQOD010000001.1:937902135-938005762 GCA_033576555.1 Oophaga sylvatica
CAATACATATACATGGCAACACTTGGGCCAGTGATTGACTGCAGCAGTCATGTGAATTATGTCCAGCATGTGAGCAGCTAGACTGTGAGCCTCTATGAACATTTGTGCCTTTGGGTTCTTCTTACTGGTACTTTTTTCACATTAATTTTCAGGGCAATTCTTCAATTATGACGTGTAGTTATTTTTGGCAGAATATATTTTGACCGTGGATTCCATGTGACTGGGCCTCAAAGTTCTTTGTTGCCGATAGCAACCAATCAGAGCTCTGCTTTCATTTTTTTAAACCACTCCGGTAAATTTAAAGGTAGATTGTGATTGGTTGCTATGGGCAACATACTATTTCAAGTAATGTCCACAGCATGTCTAAAACAGACCACCATTCATACACTGGTATTAATCAGGCGGACACTTAAGGAAGATGCACCAAATCCATTATGAGGCACACGTTTCAATAGATTTGGTGTATCTTGAGCTTTTCGTGCTCCCAAACCAAAATCGACAACTGCTATGGCCCTGTCCTTCCTTATACTAAGCCCTACCACTTTTTATAAGTGTTGAGGGTGGTGTAAAAGGTGTAAAATATTGCTAATTTTTGTACAAGCAACATGTGTCTGGCCCCAACACTGAGAGCCCCACTGCCAGGAGGAAAAGTCTGCAGCATTTTTGTTCCAGTGACGCCGATGAGGCTTCAGTCACTACTCCGTATATAGAGAGCGGCGGCTGTAATCAACTCCCGGCACTGACTGACAGCAGCTCAGCAATAGGGCCGGCTGTCAGTCAGTGCCGGGGGGAGTGATTACAGCTGCCGCTGTATATACACAGACCGGTGACTGAAGCCGCACCGATACACTCCTACGACTGAATCTGGAACGCTGCCGAGAGAGGCATCAAGGTAATTTCCTCCCGGCAGCAGGGCTCTAAGTGCCAGCATCGGGAGGTTCAGAACGCTATTAGCCTGCAGGTTAATCCCATATCTGCAGTTTAATGGTGTTTTTTTTTTTTTTTTCCCAAGTGACCGGTTCTCTTTTAAATCCGAAACGATGCTGATACGTGGTATTAACTTTTCCTCATTTTTTTTTCTCCCCTAAGACACAGTTTCTCATGGTCACCTTCCATATTGGGCAGTTCTTCTTCATGAAAGATTGTCCGTATCAGTTTCCGGTCTTCCTATACATCATCTGGCTGTATGGAGTCATCTTCTTGGTCCTGTTCCTCAACTTCTGGTTTCATGCATACATTAAGGGGCAAAGGCTTCCGAAAGCCCGTCAGAATGGGAAAGTCCTTCAGAATGGGAAAGTCCTTCAGAATGGGAAAGTCCTTCAGAATGGGAGAAGCCCATCAGAATGGGAAAGCCCATCAGAACTGGATATGCAAAAGACAAGCACCATTGACCACAGAAGAAGCTCCCCAGCTGTACCAGGCCGTGGTACTGTGAATTACTTGACAATCAAGCATACACTGGCTACCAATAAAAACAATATTTTTGCACTTATTTTTTTTTTTTTTCAACAAGATGTCAGACCTGTATTTTTACTGTAATTTATTTAGGATTGTATGCTGATGATGACAGAAAACGACAAATGTACATATATTTATCTGTTAGTCGCCCATGAAACTGAATACTTGACCTTTTGTACACACGGATAGATATGAGAAGTATTGTTTTTACTTTGAGAAATCCTTATGAACCACAAACCAAAGCGATGCGAATGTCTGAGGCATCCGCCTTGAATGAATGACCATGAATGATTGCCCCATTTCTGAGACATGACAAAGGCTGGAATAAATGCATCAAATGCTGCAAGTCAGCACCAAATATTCAATTTTGTATGAATTGTGCCAAAATAAAAAAAAAAATTATAAATCTGCCTGGAATCTTGTTTTACACCCACAAATATATCTGACATTGCACAACAGAACATGGAAATTCCAAATGGCACAATCTATTACACCATATAAATGCACACAATGGTTCAGAATAAAGCATGGTGAGATCAACACATGCAAAAAAGAATACACGTGCAGGGACATCAAAATATTATAAGACTGTGTTCACACGTTGCATTTTTTTTTTTAATCTGCAGGCAAAACCTTCTCTTTTGGCAGGAGAAACTGCTTAAAAAAGCAAGTTACTGCTCCTACAGTTTAGTATCTGTTGTTACGGAGTTGTTCTTCATCAAAAATGCAGCAAAACCCGATACCTGCGTTTTTGCATTTTTTACAGGCACCTCATCTCCCCCTAGTAAATATGTTTACTTGTATACCTCATTAATATGAATTCACCATATTTGTGCCATGTTGCTACCCTATTCGAATTTTATTTGATGATCGGTTTCGAACATGTTCATTCATTTCTTCTCTCATTGACTCCAATGACGTTCGGCGAATGTTGCAAAAAACAGTATTCACCAACAATCGTGATCGGAACCGAATTTTGAAAAATTTGCTCAACTCTGGTAACTCCACTTCTTGAACCAGGGCCCTTTTATACATGTCAGTTTGCGTGTTGAAGTGGCTCTAATTGGAATACTATGTCCAAGTCCTTCCAAGCGTTCATGTATATACATTTTTAAATTGTTTTAATCGTAATAGCTGTTGTTTTTGCCTTTTCATTTTGCTTAATAAAAAAAAAATCTATATCTGTGTGCACATATTTTCTGCCCTGCTGCTTTTTCTTGTTTGCATGACTTTTTGCAGGGTTGATGTAGCACCCCTTTTAGCGCTATTTGCTGTGCCCACTCTTTCTATTTACTGAGATTTCTGAAATCTCATAGCTTTCACTGGTTACTGTAAAACTTATACCTCAAATTTTATTAAATTCTATTAAAAGAAGAAAAAAAAATTCTTGATTTAGTAGGAGAAAAGTACATATACAAAATATGTTGGTGAGCCAAAACGGGACCCAATAGTTCGAAGCCACAAATAATCTAAAAGTCCAGATGCTATATATGCAGGGTAAGCTATCCCCTTTCCTAGCTGCTCTCATGCTGTACCTGAAACCACGCTCGGATCCAGGTATATGCAGACACTTGGGCGACACAGTACCAGTGGGCGTCTTTGATTTTTATTTTTTTCCTCCTTGCCTTCCGAGACCTATAATTTTGTATAATCTCTTTTGGGGTCCATACAACTTTCTTGTCTGCTATTTATTCTTTCTGGAAAGAAAAGTGTAAAATATATATGGATTTTGCTGTTTATATAGTTTCTCTTTATTTATTGTAGCAATTTATTTTTTTTTATTACAGGCCCATAATTTTTATTTTTTTTGTAGGGGGGGAAAAACATTTACTCCAAGACTTTTGTACAAAGTTAAAAAAAATATGCAATTTGTATGAAGAATATGGTTGATGCATTAAAAAACCCTACGTAAGATTTGTACTGAAAAAATGTTCAACAGTGCCGGCTTCTATTTCACTTTTACTTTTTAAATCTCCAGCAATGTCCAAGTTGAGCTCTCATTCATAACTCCGATTATGTCTGAATCCGATTTTGTGCTTTTTTGGGCAAACTGTCTAGGCCCTGGCCCCAATAGAGGAAAACAGAAAATACTATTTCTCGGTTGACTCATAGGGTTACAAAGGAACCATGGATTAATATGCTGCCACCTGGAGGCAGTCACTACAAAAACATCTTAAAGGAACTAGCCTTTATTTATTTCTTTTAATTTTTTTTCCCAGGAGCCCAGATTTCATGGTTAGTTTATTATTCCATTACTGAGAAATCGGCATTTGAATTGATATGCAGATGAGGCTTAACATCTGAAGCCTCTGTCACTCCAGCTCTAATCTCCACCCAGCCCAACATCCTCCTGCTTGATTGACAGCCTCTATGCTGTTTGACTTCATGCAAAGGAGCCGTCAGTCAAGCAGGAGGAGGCAAAACTGGGCAGGAGAATAGAGCTGGAGTGACCGAGGCTTCAGATCTACCATAGTTCTTAAACCTCATTTGCATATCGGTTTCAAACACTGATTTTTCAGAAAGAAAGGAATAAACTACACATTTAAAGGTATTGCTGGACTTTTGAAAGCGCTCCATGCACATATAAATAGTTTGGGGTGTGAAATCTTGCTGACAGATTCCTGTAAATTCTCACTCTGCAAGAGCAGTAGCAGTCTCTTGACCTGAGAGGTCTTCAGATTTCCCCAGCAGGGACATGGTCACATCCTCACAGAAGCTGACTGCTGATTTATGCAGCCCAAACTAAACGCACCATGAGTTTGAGTGTGACTCAATCATTTTAGGTAGGTATATTTTACTTTTAAAGTCAGCAGAATTCCACATAAGACATACATTTATAAGCTTGCCGGGAACCATAAAGCTAGGGTGACTATTCCAAGAGGTTGGTCCTTGGTGGCTTTTTCCCTACCCTGTTCCACTTAAGTGACAGGTCACTCCCTATTTGTGTGTACGAGAAGGAGAGACCTGTCACTCAGGGAAATGTGGGCAGGAGAAGTCGGTGGGGAGCAGCATGGCAACAACATCCTTCGTCCTCTCATGATGACTTTGATAGCTGATGCACTTTAGGCCGGGATCACACATGCGAGAAATTTGCACGATACTTGTGCGAGTCTGTCGCATGAACACCCGGCGCTGCCGCCGGTGCACGGACCAGAGCGTGCGGCTGCATAGAAATACATGCAGCTGCACGCTCCAGTCCGAGTGCAGGCGGCAGCGCCAGGTGTTCATTCGACAGACTCGCACGAGAATCGTGTGATCCCGGACTTAAACAGACTTAATGAGAAATTAGCTCTTGTGTGATCACCATTCACACTAGTCAGGTTCTGGTGCAAATGGTGATGATTAGGGATGAGTGAACGTGACCGGTGATACTCGGATATTACTGGAGTATCTGGGAGTTTGGATGTGCACGGCACTCGACGAGCATTAACTGGTGTTCGTATTTGAAGCTCGAATCCCTGCCCTAAATGTTTGGCGCCCATTACACAGCTAATAATCAAGAAGGCAAGCGCAGCTGTTGGCCTCCATCTTGACTCTTTTGAGGAGGTATTGGAGGATAGAATTCAGAAGAAGTGTAGGGCTATAATGAACAATAATACACACCCACTATACGAGCTGTTCTTGAATCAGAAGAGCACATTCAGCAGCCGTCTAATCCTACTAAGGTGCAAGAAGGAGAAATTCAGGAAATCGTTTGTACCTACTGCTATGGGGATGTATAATAATTTCCTAAGGGTGGTAGAAAATAATGACTGATGGCTGGTGTACTAATGTCAATTAACATTATCTTATATATACCTGAACTACACACTTTTATTTATTATGTAATGTTGGTACACCTGTGCAAGATTTGTGTCCTATTTTATGTATTTTGTGTCCTATTTTATGTAATATTTTATGTACTGCTGTTTGTATTGCTGCTGTAATACTGTAATTTCCCCCTGGGATCAATAAAGTGTATCGTATCGTAATAAGCATGCGGGAATTGCCTGCCAGTCACTGTAATGCCAGAGCCATCTTGGTAGTGGCATTACTCTGATTGGATGGCTGCATTTACCTCATCAGAGGTTATAAAAGGACAGACACCGCCATGTTCGGTTCATTGACGCCATTGCACAGCTCAGGAATAGTTCTGATTAAAGGGACAGAGCAGTTATTCAGACGTGTGCACAGTTTAATCTGAGTCCTCTATTGTTGCTACTGAAGCTGATGCTGATCCCCCTCCAAGGGCTAATCATGTGCTTTGCTGTTTTTATCAGATAAATTCTGCATTTAGTCTAGGGTCAGTTGCAGGAGCAGGGAGAGTGGTGGAATACAGCCTCTAGGCAGAGGTTAGGGCTTTTGCAGTTTGCTGCACATGACCACATTATTTATTTATTTTTCCATAGTTTAACGTGGTTAGTGTTACATTACGGTGGTATATAAAACTCAAAAAAGAAAGTTCAAAAATATTTTCCGGATTCAGTTAGTCATCCATACAGTTTAACGTGCTCTGTGCAAAATTACTGTCATTTAAAATTTTTAAAAACTGCTTGGCCTGCTACAGTACATCAAATTTTGTTAAAAAGTTTGTTAAAAAAAATGTTGGTTCAATTAATGAAGGAAACTTGGTTTATAGAGACCTAGCAATTAGAAAATGTGTAAGACGTGTGGTAAGGGACAGGGAAGTGGAAGTGCTGATGATGGTGCACGCAAATGCCGAGGATGTGAGAACAAGAAACACGCCCATCCACAGCACATAGTTTCCTGTCCCACTTTGCAGGGAGGCACAGGGCACCATTTCTCAAGCCACTCCAGTGCAAACAGATGGTTTGTTGCATACCAGATAATGCTTCCAGCATGCTTGCCACTACCACCCAGTCTTCCACACAGTGCAGTCTCACCAGCCAACAGTCTGGATCACTTAAACCCCACCCTGATCCTCCTTCCTCCCACCATGTTGAGTCCCAGAAGATCAGTGATCCCACACTAGGACAGTCCGAGGAGCTCTTTACAACATAAACTCTTGATTGTGGACTCTTACCCAGCATATTCCAAAAGGGACAGAAGGAGATTCTGTGTAGTGATGCACAAAACTTAGAGCAGCCACTTTCAGAAGAAGATGATGTTGAGGAAAGGCAAATTTTGTCCCAGGATATAGATGATGAGGAGACACAGTTGCCGATAAGTCAGGTTGTTGTTAAGTCACCAAGTCAGGAGGACCAGGATGCGGTGGTGGAAGATGAGATTTTGGATGACTAAGTCACCAACCCATCCTTAGGAGCTGGCATGTAGGGCGAGGCCATCAACTCTACACCAAAACATGCAGGAAGAGGCAGGGGGTTCACCAGAGGGAGAAGGCGGGCAACTGTTCCGCAGAGCACAGACACTCCGGGAATTTCTCCATCAAAAAGTTAGGTGTTCTCCAGTCTGAGACTAATTTTAAGAGCGTTCTGGTAATTTGTAACCTGTGCCATGTCAACATCAGCATGGGCCTGACCACTACGAGCCTAAATACCACCAGCATGATCAGGAATGTCTTCTAAGCACCCGACTCAGTAGGCCAAACATCTAGGTCCACAATTTGTGCCAGCGGGTGACACCACTGCCTGTTCCCATGTGCTAGGTGCTTCCCAATCTCCTGTCTATGACATTGGCTCAGATGCCTCCCACCTTGCACCTGTCCTTGCACATACTAGCACAATCATCAGGCACTTCCAAGAAACTTGTCCCAGCACAGCGTTCAGCTGTCCCTACCCCAAGACTTGGAGTGAAAAGAAGTCGGCTACAGCTGCCGCCGCTCTGGCAGTGCTGCAGCAGCACATGCAAGTGCCAGCTCACTGACTGGTGTGCGATGTCACCACACTCTGGAACTCCACACTGTAAATGCTGGCAAGGCTTTGTTAGCAGCAGAGGCCAGTTGTTGAATACCAGCTCCAATGCACCCATTGGTATTCTGAGCAGGTTCCGCAAAAAACAACTGAAGAGTGGAAAATGTCTGACATTTGTTCGGTTCTCCAAAACTTTGAGGACTGAACAAAGATTGAGCTGTGATGCTTCTGTGCCTACTTAAACAGTTGCTGATCACAATTGAAGCTGAAGCTTTTCATGCGTACCAGATGGAGATGGAGGAAGATATGAGACCGGGAAATCCTACTCAGTCCAGCCTCATCTCAGCTGCTCAATGTGGACTGAGTAACAATGAGGAGGTGGAGGCTGAGGTGGAGGAACAGGAGTTGGTTGCTGGCGCAACAGAGGCTAGTACCCACACAAGCTTTGTCCCATCTCTCTTAGGCCAGTTTCACACGTCCAGATATTTCCGGTACTGCTAAACATGGTGTCCATGTCCGTGTAAATACACTGTATATCCGTGTGGCACACGTGTGCCACATCAGGACCACAGGGACGGCACGGATAGCTACAGTAAGCGCTGTCCTCTGCCTGTGGTGCTGAAGCTGGTTGTCATTATTCTCCCTGCACTGCCGGCAACAGCGAGCAGGGAGGATAAATGAAAAACCTGACGTGGGGTCCCCCTTAGTTTTGGAACCAACCCGGCAAAACTATACAGCTGTGGGCTGCTATTCTCAGGCTGAAAAACAGCAGCCCACAGCTGCCCAGAAAAGGTGCATTTATTAGATGTGCCTATTCTGGAGCTTTGTTGGGTTCTTCCCACTAGCCCTGTAATGGTGGAAAGTGGGGTTAATAAAGGGTTAATGCCACCTTGCTATTGTAAGGTGACATTAAGCCAGGCTTAGTAATGAATAGGTGTCTATAAGACACCTATTCATTACTAATCCTATAGTAAATAAAGGGTTAAATAAGCACACACAATAAGAATGAAGTCTTTTAATGAATGAATACACTACACAGCGCACAGGTTCAGTGACTGGGGGTGATGTCACTGACTCTGCTCCCTGCTTCCATTCATTCTCCAGTAGTTTACAGTTGGAGCGGCTGCATTAGCAGAGCTTCGGCTGTAAATTGATTAACCCCCAAGATGGATTTACGCCGTGGGACTTGACTGTACGCCGGACAAGTATGGGATATTGTTGTTTTTTTATTTTATATTTTTTACAGGAAATCGAGGGCTTCGATAATGGAATGGCATTATAATAAAGATTTAAAAACTGTGTAGTGTATTCATTCATTAAAGACTTTATTCTTACTGTGTGTGCTTATTTAACCCTTTATTTACTTTAGGATTAGTAATGAATAGGTGTCTTATTGACACCTATTCATTGCTAAGCCTGGCTTAATGTCACCTTACAATAGCAAGGTGGCATTAACCCTTTAATAACCCCACTTGCCACCACTACAGGGCAAGTGGGAAGAACACGACAAAGCTCCAGAATAGGCGCATCAAATAGATGCACCTATTCAGGGCAGCTGTGGGCTGCTGTGTTTAGGCTGGGGGGGCCCATAATCATGGCCCCTTTCCAGCCTGAGAATAGCCGCTGTATAGTTTTGCCGGGTTGGTTCCAAAACTAAGGGGGACCCTACGTCGGGTTTTTCATTTATTCTCTCTGCTCGCTGTTACCGGCAGAGCACGGAGAATAATGACAAGTGTGTATGGATGACCCTGCTTGTAATTTTTGGCAGGCTTTGCACTTTATGAATCTAGGAGTATCACTACATGACAATTTGAACAGAATTTGTATGAGGCCCTCCTTTATGCCTAACACAGGGTGTATCTGAGTCCATCTTCCATCAATTTTTTTGGCAGTTCTTGCTTACTTCAGAAATTACACTAAATTTACACTTTAATAAAGATTTCAATTATGGCTTACTTAAATTATTATTTTTTTAAAATAATTTTTAAATGTTGCCTTATATACAAGTCATTACACCGGAAAGAATGTTTCTTAACATTTTCTTTACTGTAAACTCCATTTTCTCGTCTGTTTTGAATGTTTTGTCAGTCCTTAAAGTGGAGAAAAGTGTGACACCATTGTTCTCAGCAGGGATCTGGCAGTCACAGATGCTCACAGGGGTCTTCCCCATGCTGTTCTCCTTCCAGTGAGCACATTTTACATCCATTTCAACATTATTACTTCCCCCAGACCTGTCACGCTGTATAGCAGATATATATATGTGATGTCAGTAATCTATATCAAAAGGGCAACATACTATATAACATGCGCATAGATATATGATAACATAGATTTACCTGACAGAATGTCCAGTGGGTCAAAACGGAATCCGTTATACGCTGTCTCCGGCTAGAGGGTGACCGGGGTCTAAGCTGACCCTAAACTGGGGTCCTAACTAATCCCTCAACCTGGAGGTACTGTTAAAGGTACAGAGGTCCAGGCCACCAGCGTAAACCCTGTCTCCTATCAATCCCTGCCAACTGTATTCTAGTCCTAAGAAGGACCCTGAATACCACCAAAGGGAATGAACAGGTAACGGTTAATGAACAGAAAGACATACAAGAAAGACAAGAAATAAAGTAAATAAAGTCTTACATACAACACTCACACACAGTAGGAACACCTAAGGTCTCAGAGATAAACTATAAGCTATAAGAGTAAAAACAACTAAGGAGCTCTTAGCTTAAGTATTCTCAGAACCGCTCCAGTCTGCTAGACTACATGAATGCTTTCACCGGCGTCTAACACCCAGACTGGCAGAAATATAAAGGAAACTAATTAGAACATAATCAAAAGCAGCCGGGCGAGGCTGCACTTAGCCTTAGCAAAGAGCTAGGAAAAATTAACTCTCTCATTGCCAAAAAACAAAGAAACAGCAGCTCAGCTGTGAGAAGTCAGAATGTGCAATCGCGACGATCTTCATGGCGATGCACCCATGACAGTACCCCCCCTTCTACGAGGGGCCTCCGGACCCTCATGACCAGGTCTGTCCGGGTAAATTGTGTGAAAGGTCCGAACCAATCGATCTGCGTTATCATCAGACGCAGGGACCCACGTCCTCTCCTCAGGACCATACCCCCTCCAATGAACTTCCACGTTATCATTGACTACCACTGAAGGAGGAGGTAGAGGTGACGGTATGACTGGTGCCACATACTTTTTAAGTAATGACTTGTGAAACACATTATGAATTTTAAATGTAGGAGGGAGGTCCAGACGAAATGCCACAGGATTAATTATGGAACTGATCCTGTATGGCCCGATGAATCTGGGACCCAACCTCCAGGAGGGAACTTTAAGTTTTATATTCCTGGTAGACAACCACACCAGATCGTTCACCCTCAGATCTAGACCAGAAACTCTCCTCCTATCAGCCATCCGTTTGTAAGGGTTCTCCGTAACCTTCAGTCTTAAGCGATCTGGAACTATCAGTCTCCCTGGAAGTCCCACAGGGGCGTCCCCCTGAGCCCCCAATACCTCCCCCTCAAGCTCAGAGCATACAGCTGACACTACAACTCCCTCCTGAGGAATAGGAACCGGATCATCCGTCTTCCCGGTCCTTGGGAAAGTACGAGATAAGGCATCAGGAAGCAACTTTATTGAGCAGTCATATGCGCGATAAGGAGGAAACTCTTTACACCCCTCCTCTGAGAACATCTCCCAAAGTCCTCCAGAAAAGGAGACAAAGTCCTAGGCACAACCGCACCGATGACCGTGCTCATGCAGTTATTCTTGCAAAATTCACCCCACTGGCTTATCTTTCTGGATTGCCAATCAATCACTGGGTTATGTTTAGCCAACCAAGGAAGTCCCAACACAATAGGAGTAGGTAGACCCTCCAACACATAACAAGACAATTGCTCTTTATGTATTGCCCCTACTCGAAGATCTATGTTATGAACAGCTTGTACCAAGCTACCTTGACCAAGAGGTCTAGAATCAATAGAGAGTATAGGGACCGGTTTGGCCAATACACTCAGTTGCATACCATGCACCTGGGCAAACCGAGAGTCCACCAAATTAGCCCCGGACCCACTATCAAGAAAAACAGAAATCCTCTCAGTTCTAGTACCAATCACCACCTCCGCAGGCACGAGAAACTGAGAGGGATTTGGGGACGAAATACACACTCCCAGGTTAACTCCTTGGTTCAAAGAGGTCCGGGATGGACACCCCCCAACAAAATGTCCCTCTCTCCCGCAAAAGAAACACCTTCTAGTCTTGCGGCGCACCACTGATTCCCTCCTACAAAATGATGTCCCTCCCAACTGCATGGGTTCCTCAGAACAGACCAGGGGAACCTCAGTATAAGGGACTTTAGTAGTAGGTGGAGTCATCACGGGGGGCGGAGTTACCTCGCGTCTTCCCCGAAGACGTCTATCAATGCGAATAGCGAGGGCCATAGCAGCCTCCAGTGATGGAGGAGAATCATACTGAGCCAACACATCCTTTAATTTGTCAGACAACCCTTGACAAAACTGGCTCCTAAGAGATGGGTCATTCCACTGAGTATCTGTTGCCCATCTACGGAACTCAGAAGAATATTCCTCCGCTGGACGATTTCCTTGCCGTATTTTACGTAACCTTGTTTCAGCAAGGGAGACTCGATCCGGATCATCATATACCAGACCCAGGGCAGTAAAAAATCGATCCACTGACTGGAGATCTGGGAGCCTGGAGGAATAGAGAATGCCCAAGATTGAGGATCCCCTTGTAAGAGCGAGATAACAATTCCCACCCTCTGCTCTTCACTCCCAGATGACCGAGGCCGCAGCCGAAAGTACAATTTACATGCCTCCCGGAAAGTAAAAAATTTGTCCCGCCCACCAGTGAACCTGTCCGGGAGAGCAACCTTAGGTTCAGATCTGGTTTGCTCCGGGGGGACAAAACCTTGGACTTAATGTCTGCCAACTCCATGGACAATCCCTGCAACTGCCGGGCCAGCTGGGCTACTGGATCCATGATAGCTGGGGAGAATCTTTAGTATGGGCCGGTGAAAATGTCACGCTGTATAGCAGATATATATATGTGATGTCAGTAATCTATATCAAAAGGGCAACATACTATATAACATGCGCATAGATATATGATAACATAGATTTACCTGACAGAATGTCCAGTGGGTCAAAACGGAATCCGTTATACGCTGTCTCCGGCTAGAGGGTGACCGGGGTCTAAGCTGACCCTAAACTGGGGTCCTAACTAATCCCTCAACCTGGAGGTACTGTTAAAGGTACAGAGGTCCAGGCCACCAGCGTAAACCCTGTCTCCTATCAATCCCTGCCAACTGTATTCTAGTCCTAAGAAGGACCCTGAATACCACCAAAGGGAATGAACAGGTAACGGTTAATGAACAGAAAGACATACAAGAAAGACAAGAAATAAAGTAAATAAAGTCTTACATACAACACTCACACACAGTAGGAACACCTAAGGTCTCAGAGATAAACTATAAGCTATAAGAGTAAAAACAACTAAGGAGCTCTTAGCTTAAGTATTCTCAGAACCGCTCCAGTCTGCTAGACTACATGAATGCTTTCACCGGCATCTAACAAGCAGACTGGCAGAAATAAAAAGGAAACTAATTAGAACATAATCAAAAGCAGCCGGGCGAGGCTGCACCTAGCCTTAGCAAAGAGCTAGGAAAAATTAACTCTCTCATTACCAAAAAACAAAGAAACAGCAGCTCAGCTGTGAGAAGTCAGAATGTGCAATCGCGACGATCTTCATGGCGATGCACCCATGACAAGACCTCCTTGTAGTGCTTGCCTGAAAAATGCTTGTTTTTTTCATTGACTCCCATTATACTCGTTACTTGAAACGATAATCCAAGCATTAGGAATTGCACCCACGCATTTTAGTGCTCACTCATCCATAGTGACAATCTCTTGCTGATAAGCAACAGAAATTAATATTTACATATTTGTTATGTTGAATAATGTGCCTCAAAAAAGTCATTTTTAGAGGGCCTTGGATTTTTAAGTGAATTATGAAACCTTTGAACAAACTGATTTACTTGACACACCGCATGTGCAGCCGGTGCAACGACACCGGGGCCCAGAGGCTCCAGGGGGCCCCTGCAGAGTGGCTAATAAAGAGGGCAATCTGGCCTGTTCATCCGGCCTCGAGGCTCTGGGGGCTCCTGGCCAGATTGCCCTCATGAGCAGCGGGCAGGGAGCGATCCCTGCAGCTCTGTTGCCTACAAGAGAAAATGGCAGCGGAGCTGCAGTGATCCGTCCTGCTTCCTGCCTGTGCTTCCTGTCTCTCACAGCTGTCAGCGGTGTAGCTGGATGACATCATTCAGCACTGCAGCTGTACCAGAGAGAGGAAGCTGCTGACGAAGGTGATGCTGCGGCTGCAGGAGAGCGTGCGGAGAGGTGAGAGGTGCTGTGTGTGTGTACGTATGTGTGTGTGTAGAGATGAGTGGTGGTGGTGTGTGTGTGTGTGTGTGTGCTTGTGTGCGTAGCACTGATGGGGAACTTTCAGAGAGGTGAATGGTGCTGTGTGTGTCGGTGGAGGAGAGGGGAATGATTGGGTGACGGAGAGGGCAATGATGGTGGTGGTGGGGGAGAAAGTAATGATGGAGGTGGTGGAAATGACAATGATGGGGTGGTGGGGGGGAGGAGGAAATGATGGAACTGGTGGAATGGGCAATTATGGTGGTGGGGGAGAAGGCAATGATGGAGATGGTGGAAAGGACAATGATGTTGGTGGTCAAAGGGGCAATAATGGGGAGGTGGGAAGGAGGAAATGATGAGGTGGTGGAATGGGCAATGATGGGGGTGGTGGTGGAATGGGCAATGTTGGGGATGGTGGGGGAGGAGGAAATGATGGAGGTGGTGGAATGGGCAATAATGGGGGTGGTGGGGGAGAAGACAATGATGTGGCAGTGGAAAAAACAATGATGGTGGTGGGGAAGGAGGCAATGATGGAAGTGGTGGGGAAGAAGGCATTGATGGGGTGGTGGAAGAGAGGGCAATGATGGTGTGGAGGTGAGAAAGCAATGATAGAGGTGGTGGAAAGGGCAATGATGGGGTTGTGGGGAGAAAACAATGATGGAGGTGGTGGAAAGGACAATGATGGTCATGGTGGAAAGGGCAATAATGGGGGTGGTGGGGAGGAGGAAATGATGGAGGTGGTGGAATGGGCAATGATAGGATGGTGGGAGAAAGCAATGATGGAGGTGGTGGAAAGGACAATGATGGGGTGGTGGAGAGAAAGCAATGATGGAGGTGGTGGAATGAGCAATGATAAGGTGGTGAGGGAGAAAGCAATGATGGAGGTGGTGAAAAGGACAATGATGGGGTTGTGGGGGAGAAAGCAATGATGGAGGTGGTGGAATGGGCAATGATGGGGTGGTGGGGAAAAGGCAATGATGGTGCTGGTGGAAAGGGCAATAATGGGGGTGGTAATGAGGAGGCAATGATAGAGGTGGTGAAATGGGCAATGATGAGGTGGTGGGGAAAAGGCAATGATGGTGGTACTGGAAAGGACAATGATGGTGGAAAGAGCAATGATGGGGGTGATAGTGGAGGAGGAAATGATGGAGGTGGTGTATTGGGCAATGATGGGGTGGTGGGGGAGAAAACAATGATAGATGTGGTGGAAAGGGCTATGATGGGGGTGCTGGGGAGAAGGCAATGATGGGGTCTGGAGAGGACAATAATGAGATATGGCGGGAGGAGGACAATGAGGGGTGTGGGGGATTGGAAAGGGAGGAAGGGGGATTTATAATGGATTTAGGAACAGGGGAGGTGAAGGAAGATGTTATTAACGCTTATTATATTTAACACAGTCCCTTAGTATATAGTGTACTCAGTATACATAGCACAGCCTCTTAGTATATAGTGTATTCACTTATTATGTACAGCACTGTCCTTTAGTATATAGTGTACTCATTTATTATGTATAGCGCCATCCCTCAGTATATAGTGTAGTCACTTTTTATGTATAGCACAGTCCCTTAGTATATAGTATAGTAGAATATAGTATTCTATGATTCTATGATTCTACTCACTTATTATGTATAACACCATCCTTAGTTTCATAGTTTCCTTAGTTTCTTCAGAGAAGAGCCACCAGAATGGTGACCGGTCTGCAAACCATGTCCTATGAGGAACGGTTGCAGGATTTGGGAATGTTTAGCTTGCAAAAAAGAAGACTGAGAGGAGACTTAATAGCTGTCTACAAATATCTCAAGGGCTGTCACATTGTAGAAGGATCATCTTTATTCTCATTTGCACAAGGAAAGACTAGAAGCAATGGGATGAAACTGAATGGGAGGAGACACAGATTAGATATTAGAAAAAACTTTTTGACAGTTAGGGTGATCAAGGAGTGGAACAGGCTGCCACAAGAGGTGGTGAGTTCTCCTTCAATGGAAGTCTTCAAACAGAGGCTGGATAGACATCTGTCTGGGATGATTTAGAGAATCCTGCTTTGAGCAGGGGGTTGGACCAGAAGGCCCAGGAGGTCCCTTCCAACTCTACCATTCTATGATTCTATGATTCTATAGTTTCCTCTTTTGTTATGTATAACATCGTCCCTTATTCCGTACCATCCTCTCTAGTTATATATGGTGCCGTCTCTTATTATATGGCTTCCTCTGCTGTTATATACAGTGCTGTCTCTTACATAGTGTATTCTTGTTATTTTTGTTATTCACAGCGCCCTCTTTAATTACATAGTCAGCTCTCTTTTTAGATATAAAGTGACTGCTGATGGAGGAGCTGGTGACCAGACTACCAGTCCATTATCTTCTCCATTAGAAAAGAAGCTTTCCCATGCTCCATCAGCCATCATTACATTATACAACTAACAAGACAGGACGGTATGTAATAATAAAAAACAGGGCTCTATACAATCCAATATGTAAGGGACGGTGCTGTACATAGCAAGAGAAGGCACTTTATAAGGGACGGCAATATACATAATAAAGGAGAATATGTAATATATTCATGTATGTGTGTGTGGCTATATATATATATATATATATATATATATATATATAACTGCTCAAAAAAATAAAGGGAACACTCAAATAACACATCCTAGATCTAAATGAATGAAATATTGTCATTGAATACTTTGTACTGTACAAAGTTGAATGTGCTGTCAACATAATCACACAAAAATCATCAATGGAAATCAAATTTTTGAACCATTGGAGGCCTGGATTTGGAGAGACCCCCAAAATGAAAGTGGAAACAAGTCAAAATGAAAATCAAAACAAGAAAAAATTAAAGTGGAAACAAGTCAAAATGATGCTCAGTATTGTGGGTGGCCTCCACGTGCCTGTATGACCTTCCTACAACACATGGGCATGCTTCTGATAAGGTTGCGGATGTTCTCCTGAGGGATATCCTCCCAGACCTGGACTAAAGCATCTGTCAACTCCTGGACAGTCTGTAGTGCAACGTGACATTGGTGAATGGAGCGAGACATGCTGTCCCAGATGTGCTCAATCGGATTCAGGTCTGGGGAATGGGCGGGCCAGTCCATAGCTTCAGCACCTTCATCTTGCAGGAACTGCTGACACACTCCAGCCACATGAGGTCTGGCATTGTCCTGCATTAGGAGGAACCCAGGGCCAACCGCACTAGCATATGGTCTCACAAGGGGTCTGAGGATCTCATCTCGGTACCTAATGGCAGTCAGGCTACCTCTGGTGAGCACATGGAGGACTGTGCGACCCACCAAAGAAATGCCACCCTACACCATTACTGACCCACTGCCAAACCGGTCATGCTGAAGGATGTTCCATGCAGCAGATCACTCTCCACGGAGTCTCCAGACTCATGTGCTGAGTGTGAACATGCTCTCATCTGTGAACAGCACAGGGCGCCAGTGGCGAATTTGCCAATCCTGGTGTTCTCTGGCACATGCCAAGCGTCCTGCACGGTGTTGGGCTGTGAGTACAACCCCTATCTGTGGACGTCGGGTGCTCAGGCCACCCTCATGGAGTCAGTTTCTAACCGTTTGTGCAGACATATGCACATTTGCGGCCTGCTGGAGGTAATTTTGCAGGGCTCTGGCAGTGCTCCTCCTGTTCCTTCTTGCACAAAGGTGGAAGTAGTGGGCCTGATCCTGGGTTGTTGCCCTCCTACGGCCCCCTCCACATCCCCTGGTGTACTGGCCTGTCTCCTGGTAGCGCCTCCAGCATCTGGACACTACGCTGACAGACACAGCTACCCTTCTTGCCACAACTTGCATTGATGTGCCATCCTGGATGATCTGCACTACCTGAGCAACTTCTGTGGGTTGTCGAAAATGCCTCATGCTACTGTACAGTACCTCTAAGGATGAGAGCAATAACAAAATGCAAAAGTGACCAAAGCAACAGCCAAAAAGGATGAGAAAAGAGAAATGGTCTGTGGTCACTCCCTGCAGAACCACTCCTTTATATGGGGGTGTCTTCCTAATTGCCGATCATTTCTACCTGTCGTCTGTTCAATTTGCAAAACAGCAGGAAAAATTGATTCGCAATCGGTGTTGCTTCATAACAGGACAGGTAGATTTCACAGAAGTGTAATTGACTTGGAGTTATATCGTGTTGTTTAAGTGTTCCCTTTATTTTTTTTGAGCAGTGTATATATATATATATATATATATATATATCCAAAAAATAGGCAGCACTCCAATAGAAAGATAGAAAACGTGGATATTTATTGCACCCACATAGTATGGCAACGTTTCGGCTCCATGAGCCTTCCTAAATATATATATGTAGCTTTGTCGCCATAAAAGGAGGGGGGCCCAGACACATTTCTTGCACAGGGGCCCCAAGATGTCAGTGTCCGCCCCTGACTTGAACCCTACAGCTTCACAGTATTGTAACACATGCCGACCATGTCCTGGTGCAATCATGATGAACTCCACTTATTGTCTTCTTTCTATTCTTAGGTCTCCTGAGACCTCTAGTGGTCTCTGATAATTACTACATCTTAATTTTCTTTACAATGTTCTCTTTTTGTTCTGGTTCTTTCATTTTTAAGCGCAGACATGCGGTATATTTTCCGCCACAGTCTGGCATGTTGAAAACTCACAAAAATTTTACAAAATCTCATCCACACAGACAAAAAGAAATGGAACGTAAATTGACCTGCTGTGCAGATACCAATGCAGAGATTGAAATCTGCATAAAATCTGTAGCATTTTTGCCAGAAAAAGCAACACAAGCCTCTATAGCTGTTACTCATTTGATAGGAATGGAAAAGTGTGTTTTTTTCACGTTCGTTTTTATTGCGTTTTTGACACTTTGTTTTGTCTCTTGTTGGTGTGTTATGTTTTAACCGTTCGCGCCGGAGCCCATTTTCGTTTTTGCATTTCTGTTTTTCTCTTTTCTTCCCAGAGCCATAACTTTCTTATTTTTCCATCAATATGGTCATACGAGGGCTTGTTTTTTGCGGGACAAGTTGTACTTTTGAACTACACCATTCGTTTTACCATAACGTGTATTCAAAAACGGGAAAAAAAATTCTAAGTGTGGTGAAATTGCAAAAAAAAGTGCAATTCCACAATGTTTTTTGGATTTTTTTTTACCATGTTCACCAAATGCTAAAACTGACCTGCCATTATGATTCTCTAGGTCATTATGAGTTCATAGACACCAAACATGCCTAGGTTTTTATTTAAGTGGTGAAAAAAAATCCAAAATTTGTTAAAAAAAAATTTGCGCCATTTTCCGAGTTAGGTGAGGGCTTATTTTTTGCGTGCCGAGCTGACATTTTTATTCATATCATTTTGGTGCAGATACGATCTTTTGATCTCCTATTATTGCATTTTAATGCAATGTCGTGGAGACCAAATAACGTAATTCTGGCGTTTTGACTTTTTTCTCGCTATGCCATTTAACGATCAGGTTAATCCTTTTTTTAATTCATAGATCGGGCAATTCTGAAAGCGGCGATACCAAATATGTGCACGTTTGATTTTTTTTTATTGTTTTATTTTGAATGGGGAGATAGGTTGGTGATTTTAACTTTTATTTTTTTTATATTTTTAAAAACTTTTTTTTTACTTTTGGCATGCTTCAATAGCCTCCATGGGAGACTAGAAGCTCCCATAACCTGATCGGCTCTGCTACATACAGGCGATGATCAGATCACCTATATGTGGCAGAATACCTCACTTGCTATAAGCGCCGACCACCGGATGGCGCTCATAACAATCTGGCAGTCTGCTGGAGACCTCTGGTTGTCGTGACAACCCATCAGTGACCTGAGATCATGTGACGGGGTCACCGATGGGCGGATTTCCAGCCTGTTGTCCGGAAGCGCACATTAAATGCCGCTGTCAAACTTTGACAGCAGCATTTAACGGGTTATGTAATAGCCGCAGGTGGATCGCGATTCCACCCGCGGACGTCTCGGGCACATGTCAGCTGTTCAAAACAGCTGACATGTTCCGGGAAAGATGTGGGTTCACTACTGGAGTGGCCATGAGATCATGAGATTTCCAGATGTCCATTCACTTTGATGGAACTGTAAGACTCTATGTTTTTTTGAGCAGCAAAAATATGCAGCGTAAAAATCCACCCAAAAGTCATTGTGGGAACTTAGCCTTAGACCATCAGCTCGCCACGGTAAAAATAAAAAACCCTGGCACTATTCAAACGACAGAAAAATAAAAACTTTACGGGTCTCGAAAATTAGCGACAAGCTGATTTTTAAAATTTTTTTTACAAGTTTATGAGTTTTTTTCACACACAATTTATATATATAATTTCTATGCAAGCTTGAAATCGTCGTAATTGCACTAATCTGGAGAATAATGTTTTTTTACGATACAGTGAACGCCTTAAAATCAAAACTCAAAAAAACATGTAGGAATTGTGTGGTAAAATAAATGGCGTCAGTTAAAACTACAACTTGTCCTGCAAAAAAAACTAACCCTCACACGAACCTGTTGATGGAAAAATCAAAAAGTTATGCGTCTTGGAAGAAGGACAGGAAAAAAAGGGAAGTGCAAAAACTAAAAATTACCCCTCGTCTAAGGCGTTAAATGGGCACTATAAGGGCATAGTTACTTTTACGAGCGAATTAAAAGGAACCTATCAACAGAAATAATGCTGTTAACCTAAAGATATGGGGTTAATCTGCAGGTTAGCAGCGTTATTTTGCTGCAGTGGGTAGAAAATTAACTTTATTCTCCCCACTAGCATTTGGTTTCAGTCATGGAGGCGGAGGCGGAGGTTCAGTCACGCTCTGAGAATACAGACTGGCCGCTGTAACCGCACCCGCGGACCTGACTGACAGCTGATCCCAATGCAAAGGGAGTGTCAGTCAGGGCTGGTGGCACAATTACAGCAGCCAGTCTGTATTCTCAGAGCGTGACTGAACCGCCGCCTCCGCCTCCATGACTGAAACCAAATTTTGACGGGAACAGTAAAGTAAATTTTGTCCTTGATGGATTTGGCTACGTGCCGGCGTCAACCATCATCATAACTCTGTTAACCTGCAGATTGACCGCATATCTGCAGGTCAACAGTGTTATTTCTGGTGACAGGTTCCCTTGAAGAGGAATTACTATTTTTTACAGTTGATTTGCTGTTAGGAGGGCACTGTGGCAGCAAAAAGTCCATTTTTAGCATGTTAAGCACTAGTACGGTTTAGGGTCGTTAAGGTTAAATATTATATTTCGAGGCACTATCTGCATAACACTCTTGTTTACGTATTATCTGTTTAGAAATATACAGCTCTGGCAAAAATTAAGAGGCCGCTGTAAAATTTTCAGTTTGTCTGATTTTTCTCTTTATAGGTATATTTTTGAGTAACATGTAAATTGCTCTTTCATTCTATAAACTACTGACAACATATCTCTGAATTTCCAAGCAATACATTTTGTATTTATTTTCAGAAAATGAGAAATGGTCAAAATAACAGAAAAATGTAGTGCTTTCAGACCTCAAATAATGCTAAGAAAACAAGTTCATAATCATTTAGAAACAGGAAGAGCTCAGAAATCAATATTTTGTGGGATAACCATGATCTTTAATCACAGCTTTCATGCGTCTTGGCATGCTTTCCACCAGTCTTTCACACTGCTTTTGGGAAACCTTATGCCACTCCTGGTACAAAAATGTAAGCAGTTCTTCTTTGTTTGATGGCTTGTGACTATCCATCTTTCTCTTGATTACATTCCAGAGGTTTTCAATAGGATTCAGGTCTGGAGATTGGGCGGCCTTGACAGGAATTTGATGTGGTGGTCCTTCATCCACACATTGACTGACCTAGCTGTGTGGTTTGGTGCATTGTCCTGCTGGAGAAACCAGTCCTCAGAGTTGGGGAACATTGCCTGAGCAGAAGGAATCAACCATTTTTCCAGGATAACCTTGTATGCGGCTTGATTCATACGTCTTTCACAAAGAGTAACCTGCCCAATTCCAGCCTAGCTTAAGCATCTCCAGATCATCACCGATCCTCCACCAAATTTCACAATGGGTGCAAGACACTGTGGCTTGTACGCCTCTCCAGGTCTCTGTCTAACCATTAGACGACCAGGTGTTGGACAAAGCTGAAAATTAGACTCATCAGAGAAGATTACTTTACTCCAGGCATCTATGGTCCAATCCTTATGGTCTTTGGCAAACTTCATCCTAGCTCTCCTTTACTTCTCATTGATGAAAGGCTTTTTCCTAGCTTTACATGACTTGAACCCTGCCTCTAGGAGCCTGTTACGAACTGTTCTTGCCGTGCACTTCACCCCAGCTGCCATTTGCCATTCCTTTTGTAGGTCACTTGATATCCTGCGGTTGCTGAGTGACATTCTAAAAGATGACGGTCATCCCGGTCAGTGGAGAGTCGTTTTCGCCCTCTGTCGGTCTGTAGCTTTATTGTTCCCAATGTCTGCTGCTTTACCTTGTTGTAATGGACTGCCGTCTTAGAAATTTTAAGGATGAAGGTGTGATCGCTGAACCAGCATTTTTTCTTAGAGCTAGCATTTTTCTAAAGTTCAGGCTGACGTGTACCAGGAGACAAGATAAGATGTTCCTCATTTTAGTCAATACAATACATTCCCCCTCGCCTGAGAAGAGACGCTCTGTGCTAAACAGGGCCAAAAGGCAAGAATGAAGTTTTTTTAAAGTGAAACTAGCATTTTATGTTTATGTTGTATTAACTGCCATATATGGTAATTCCGCTTCCTGCTTCAGGGGTGTATATAAATCCCTTTATTAGCAATAAACCGCAGAGCTTATTGACGCATCCTTTGGTCTGTGTCTTATTCTCTCTGGTACCACATTCCGAGGAGGAAAGGGTTAACAAGATAACAGCGACGACAACTGGCGCCCGAACAGGGGACTGAGTTATTCTATTCTGAGGAAGCCCGACCGGTCCGGAAGACGTGGGATGAGCGGAGGTCTCTGTTGGTGATATACACAGCACTGGGGTAAGAATGCTTATTATATTCTACCTAAAATCTATATCACTGTATAGTGGACTCCCTCTTCCCCGAGCGGTCGGCTTTCCAGGTAAATCACAGGTATTCCTGGCTCAGGTCCCTTTGAACCAGTAGACCTTCAGATTAATAGTCAGTCCTGCCTTTCCTCCTTTGAAAAATGACAGTATGGATCCAATGATTGTGTTGTGGTTTTGTCTTGGTGTGTGTGTGATCGGATTGTTCATTTGGTTGGCGTACAAATCTTGGAAAGCGAGCAGTGGAATGGTTCAGAAACCTTTGTGGCCCATTGTCTAAGTGACGCAACTGTCTTGGTGACAGAGTCTTGGTGACATAGTCTAAGTGACGCAATTGTCTTGGTGACAAACTTGTCTTGGTGACAAGAGAATTTCTTCTAGGTGAGGAGATACAAAAATGGGGAACCAAAACACCAAGGAAGGTGTTTCTGCTAAAGATTTAGTTGTGCGCAGAGAGAGTGAAAGCAGGCATGAATGAAAACGGAGAATTGAACAGTGATAAATGGAAAAGGTTCTTTTAACTCACATCATGGATGGTTGAGAGAAAAAGGTCTGTTGAAAACAGTGAACCTGTGGATGAGTGCGTGTGATTACTTAGAGGGAAAGACTGAAGAATTGGGAGACGGACGTTACAGACTGACAAAAACAGGGATGACTGATTTACCCTCCTGTTTGCCCCCTACGTTACCTCCACCCCAGTATCAGACCTTCCCACAGACTTCCCATGAACCGAACTGTTGGGTCTGCCCCAGGTGTGGACAGCAGAATCCCCTGACGGTAGATGTCTGTGTAGGTTGCGGTGGACCCAGACCTCCCCCGGCCAATTTATTTCCAATGAGGACAGTAATGGTACCTGGTACCCCGGGTGCTGCGGGAGGTGAGGTGGACAGACTAGCTCCAGACGCCCCCCGGACAGCAGTGTTGTACAGACCATGGAGCCCTACAGAGCAGTTGGCTCTAATGAAGCAACTAGACAGGATCTGGAAGCACTTATAAAAGGGAAAATTGGCAGATGAAGCTAGATACAATAGACTGATAGATGAGACATACAAGTGTTATGTTGGTAGGACCGGACCTGACAATGCAGAAGTCAGTGACAGCAAGCAGAGAAATAAGGGAGGGGGGAAGTGCTGGCAGCAGCAAGATGGCATTTTGCTTTAGACCAAGGTCACTCTACAGATAAGCAAACTGCAGGCTGAGGGAGAGCACACACACAAACCACGCAGCGGCACGACTTACTCCTCCCATCAGGCATTCAGATTAGAGACGCAGAGCCAGAGTGCAGCAGTTTTCAGATTTTTAATCACCTTTGTTGAATAGGTTTTTGGAATAGACACAGTACGTAAGAATCGAAGGGCTAGGCATGTGAATAGAAGGTCAGAGTACGTGAGAAGCAAATAGACAGGCAGCCTTTACGCTGCATAATGCGTTTTTGTTATTTGAAAGGCAACGGGGAAGTTTGTTAATAGATTACCATCTGCTATAAAAGAGCAGTGGTGCATCGTGTAGAAGGTACAGCAAGTTAATTTGAACGGACCAGGAAGTGATTTTTTTATGTGAATAAGATTGAAAAGGTGTTAAATCGTCTGTGAGAAAAAGATCACTGACATGTCACAAGAGCAGAATTCAGAGTCACACACATCACATGTCCACCATGTGGAGACTCGGGACAGGTATCTGTTTCCTGGTTTTGATCTTTTTAAGCTAGTTTTTTTTTTTTTTTAGCTACGAGCTGTAGCGTGAAAGTTCTCAGGCATTCAGACTGAACTATATTCATTTTTTTTTTTGGTACGTGATTTCAGTGCCTGTAGAGACTGCCAGTCTGCAAGAGATACTGGAAAGATGGAAAATGCCAAAAGTAGTTGTTCTGCAATATGTTGTTGACTTACTGATTTGTGCCCCCTCCAGGAAACAGTGTCGCACTGCAACGATATCACTCATGTTGTTTCTGTACCAAGCTGGATGTAAAGTGTCAAAGGATAAACTGCAATTTTGTAAATCTTCAGTTATCTTTTTGGGACATTGCATTACACCAGGGGCTTGACATCTGACCAGCGCTCGCAAAGAAGCTGTACAGAATTGTCCTATTCCTGTTAATGTTGCCGCTCTTAGGACATTTCTTGGACTGGTTTCCTACTGCAGACAGTGGATACATGCTGTGTCAATCCTCATGCAGCCTCTCTATGACTGTATCACCATTGTGCCTTTTAAACTAACTCCTGAAGGTATAGACTGTTTTTTTATTCTCTCAAAAACAGGATTGTGGCAGCTCCAGCGCTAGGAACCCCCAACTATGAACTACCATTCACCCTGTATCTCCATGAACAGCAGGGACACGCAGCAGGAGTATTGACTCAGGTACATTGTGACAATCAAAGGCCTGTAGCCTATTTCAGTGGAAGACTAGATGCAGTGGCTAGAGGTGCCCCGTCCTGTGTACGGGCAGTACATGCTGTAGGACTATTGCTCCACAAATCGTCAGACATTGTTTTTGATCACCCATTGACAGTACTTACACCTCATGATGTATATACCATACTGAACCAGGTGCAACCGGCACACCTTTCAGCTGCACGTCACCTTCAATTGCAATGTGCACTTTAATGCCTCCAAATGTTTCTTTGCAGAGATGTACCACACTTAATCCTGCCACATTGTTACCTCTCTCGGATCTAAAGGAGGGGTCAGGTACGGTATTGTACAAGGAAGATCCAAGAGAGGAGATTCCTCATGATTGTGTTCAGCTTATGGCACAGGAAACAGCAGGCCTACCCACAGTGTTTGAAACTGAAAGACTTAATGCTGATTTTGAATTTTTTGTAGATGGATCTCGCCACCAAGATGACTCAGGTACCTTCCACACCGGGTATGCCATCGTCTCCCTGAATGCAGTAATCAAAGCAGAACCAATGCTCCCACATCAGTCAGCCCAGGAGGCTGAACTTAAGGCTCTGACCGAGGCCTGTAAGATAGCTGAAGGTAAAATTGTTAACATCTACACAGATTCTAGATACGCATTCGGTATAGCTCATGATTTTGGTCCAATTTGGAAATCTAGAGGATTCCTGACGGCAGCAGGACATCCCATTAAAAATGCTGACACAGTCCAGCAGTTAATTGATGCATTACAATTACCAAAAGAGGTAGCTGTCATAAAAGTTAAAGCACATACCAGATGCACTGATCAGGTGAGAAAAGGAAATGCAATGGCCGATGCAGCAGCAAAAACAGCAGCCAGTAGACCACTCCAAGGGGTAACGATGCACCAGGTAAGCGCTCCCAAAAATCCCTTTGTGTCGGAGGATGCCTTATCCCAGATGCAGGCTCAGGTGCGCCAGGAGGAAGTAGAAAAGTGGGAAAAAGAAGGTGCATGTCTGAATGAAGCAAATGGGGTATGGGGAAGAGGGATGCGTCGATGCCTTCCAAGGGCGTTCTACCCTGCGGTTGCCCAGATGATACATGGGCCAACCCACCAGTCCAAAACTGCTGTAATGAGCGTCATGCAGAAGCATTGGGTGGCACCAGGCTTTTCCACCTGTATAGAAGGCTTGATCCAGGGATGCATGGTATGTGCTACACATAATCAGGGAAGGGTAGTAAAGACACCACCCAAACACGCCCCTCGGCCCCTCTATCCTTTCCAGAGACTGCAGATTGATTATATTCAGCTGCCAAAAATCAGGGTCATGGGAGTACGTGTTGGTGTGTTTTTGATTTATTCTCAGGTTGGCCGGAGGCTTTCCCGATTGCCAAGGCTACGGCTGCGGCAACCGCAAAGAAGCTGCTTGCGGAGGTGGTGTGCAGGTATGGAGTACCAGAGGTGATCGAAAGTGACAGAGGTACACATTTCACAGGTGAAATAATGAATGAAGTCTTGACAGCTCTGGGAATTCAACAAGCTTTCCACACCCCATATCACCCACAAAGCAGTGGGAAAGTAGAAAGACTAAATGGGACATTGAAGTTAAAAATCCAAAAGGCCATGGCTGAAACAGGGAAATCTTGGCCTGAATGTTTACCATTAGCCCTATACTCAGTAAGGTACACTCCAAATAGAAAAACTGGACTTTCTCCGTATGAAGTACTATTTGGCAAAGTGCCTAGCTTAGGATGTTTCTTTCCCCAAGCACTGGAGATGAGTAACCATGTATTAAGCTCATATGTAAGGGATTTGCATAAAAGACTTAAGAAAGTACATGATAATGTCTTCAGTTCTCTTCCAGATCCGAACCAGGATCCTGGGAGTCACAGCCTGCAGCACGGAGACTGGGTAGTCATTAAAAGACACGTGAGAAAGAGTCTGGATCCGAGATTTGATGGACCTTTTCAAGTTCTACTGACAACAAGTACCGCAGTCAAGCTACAAGGCAAGGAAACTTGGATCCACGCATCGCATTGTAAGAAGATCCTTGGAGAGCCTCAAGAAGAGGAATGATGCTACTAATGACATTTGCTTGCATCCTTGCAGTAACGGATGCTTGGAACAGACTTAGCCGAGTAGATGGAGATGATAACAGATTCATTAGACACCACTTAGATTTAGTGGATGGACTGAAAGAACAAAACCAAACTGTTGCAAACTGTTGGATTTGTACACATGCGCCAGTGACATCCACCAGTCTACCATTTCTTGCAGTCCCAGTCTCATGGGAAGAAATTAACTCTTGGGGATACTGTTCCCCACTAGGACAAAAGCCCGGATGGTGTATGATGAGTAATATTTCAAAGTTTATAGATTTGGCACACCGATTAGTATTACAGCATTCAGCTATATGGAACCTTCCACCATCAATGTATTGGGTATGTGGGGACAAGGCATTTAAGTGGCTTCCAGTAGGAGTCACCGGGAAATGCACCCTAGCTAGATTGACACCAGCCACCTATCTCATCACTCCAGATAGATTAAATCCATTGTCTATTCCAAAACATACACTACATAAACGATCTGCAGACAATAGACCTCGCCCAAATGGGAGACCACACATAGTGGAGATGGGGATAGCAAATAAATTTTTCAGTGCATTATTCATCTACCCTATGATAACTCAGACATGGGATAAGTTGGTAGAATCCACAGATTACCTAGATGATCAAATATGGGATATTTTAGATATCATCAATGGGTCCCTTGCAGTACAGAACCAGTTAATTATTGTTACTAACCAACATACCCTCGTGTTAGATTACCTGACTGCAGCTCAAGGAGGGATGTGCCAGATTATTGGACCTGCATGTTGTCATTATATTGATAATTCTAGTGTTTTAACCCTTAAACATAAGCTAGAGGATGTCATAAATTTAAGGAAACTATATGATGAGGCAAATCTGAAGAATCAAGATTCATGGTGGGCAAATACTTTCTCCTTTCTTAACCCCGCAAATTGGTTCAAAGGCATAGGGGGGTGGCTGACTGGGATAATACAAGCTGGCCTACAGGTTTTATTAATATGTCTTGCCATCTATTTAGTGTTTAAAATTTGTTTGATGTGTATTAAACGATGTACTAGGACACAGAGGAGGTATGAAGATGTGTATTGATCAAATGAAGGAACAAAAGGAGGGAAATGTGATCGCTGAACCAGCATTTTTTCTTAGAGCTAGCATTTTTCTAAAGTTCAGGCTGACGTGTACCAGGAGACAAGATAAGATGTTCCTCATTTTAGTCAATACAATACATTCCCCCTCGCCTGAGAAGAGACGCTCTGTGCTAAACAGGGCCAAAAGGCAAGAATGAAGTTTTTTTAAAGTGAAACTAGCATTTTATGTTTATGTTGTATTAACTGCCATATATGGTAATTCCGCTTCCTGCTTCAGGGGTGTATATAAATCCCTTTATTAGCAATAAACCGCAGAGCTTATTGACGCATCCTTTGGTCTGTGTCTTATTCTCTCTGGTACCACATTCCGAGGAGGAAAGGGTTAACAAGATAACAGCGACGACAACGGCAACATGATGCTCACTGTATTGAGCCCTTCTTTTCCTCACTCAAGACTTCTCTTCAACTCCTTTGGCAAGGTTAAAAGTTATTTTTTCATTCCTATAACTTTTTGGATATTACCAGCACTTGTTTTGCCATCCAGTTTGTCCTATTGCAAGAGGATTGTGTACACCACAGCAGTGATTTTTATACTTTCCTCTGTTAAATAAGATTTGGTTCAGGTGATCACCTAATCAAAAGCACATTAAGTAGAATGAGTTGTACTCTGGCTGGAATTCAACTGACACTGGAATGGAATGGCTGTCAGACATGTAGAGAAGCTGATTTTTATAAAACTGTGCAGTGGTCTCTTAATTTTTGCCAGAGCTGTATTTTGTAGATAATGAACTCAATATTCATGAAGTAATTGTGGGGCACTGTACCATAGAGCAAGTGCAGGAAATCGAGAATCAACAGGCTACAAGTTGGAGCGTGAAACAAGATGGGGAGTTTGTGTAGGTTGGGAATTAATGGGGGAAATGTGAGTAGTCAAATTTGTCTGGTGAAACAAACTGTACAGAAGAGTTGTGGCTGGACGAAACTGTCATGGAGGTCCAGGGCCGGACTGGGACTGAAAATCAGCACTGGCACACAAACCAAAGCAGCCCACATGCAAATCTTTCTTGGCTGTAGGGACAACCAGACTGTATAAGGAGGGGATTACTTTGGATGCCATTATACTGTGTTGGGGAACAGTAGGGGCCATCATACAGTGTTGGGGGCACTGGAGATCTTAATGTGTGTACATGGGTGGGGACTGTGGGGTCATCACTGTGTGTGGGCACTGAATGGGAATCATGCTGTGCATGTACTTAAAGGGATTGGATATGGCTTTAAAGAAGGTGATTAATTTTATTATAATTAAATGATTACAGAAAACAGGAAAAGTGTGATATTGCATACACTTTTGCATAATATAAATCACAAAGGTAAAGTACGCACATTACATACTACACAAGAAAAACTTCACCAGGAATAGCAACATCATCTGTCCGGAAAAATCAACCATGAGAAGCAGAATGGCGAAGACAGAGAAATTCCTGGGATATCCACACTGTGGACCCACACGGGCCTCCCCTCCAGTCCACAGGTTAACAGGCTTCTACACTGTGTTCCAAATTATTATGCAAATAATATTTTCTCAGATTTTCCCAAATTACCTATATGAATTTCAGTCATTGTAATTTTCCAGTCAAATAACTATTAGCGTACAATTGAAAGGTTTTTGTACAAACTGCCTATGATAACAGTATATTTTTTAAAAAATAAAACACTCAAACTGCACTCAAAATGCATGTTCCAAATTATTATGCACAGCAGAGTTTTCAACCTTTTCATTTTAATAAAGAACAAAAAAATGGTAATTTTTGAAATTATAAGTATTAGCAGGTTCTTACAAACTGAAATCAAACAGTTTTCAACTCAAAACTTTATTCTAGGTGATGTTACATTTGCACATAGGACCCATTGTTCGAAAGGAGCTTCTGAACTCTCTCGTCCATTGAATTTGTCAGGTTTTGGATGGTTTCTGCTTCAATTGTTTTGCATGAGGACAGAATACCCTCCCAGATCTGTTGCTTAGATGTGAACTGCCTCCCGCCATCATAGACACTCCTTTTGATGATGCTCCAGAGGTTCTCAATAGGGTTGAGGTCAGGGGAGCATGGGGGCCACACCATAAGTTTGTCCCCTTTTATGCCCATAGCAGCCAGAGATGCAGATGTGTTATGTGCAGTATGAGACGGTGCATTATCATGCATGAAAATGATCTTGCTGCGGAATGCACGGTTCTTCTTCTTGAACGATGGCAGGAAGTGCTGTTTGAGAAACTCAACATACACTATGGAGTTCATCTTTACCCCTTCAGGGATCCTAAAGGGGCCGACAATCTCTCTCCCCATGATTCCAGCCCAAAACATTACTCCACCTCCTCCTTGTTGGCACCGTAGCCGTGTTTGCATGGGGTGTCCATCAACCAGCCATCCTCTACTCCATCCATCTGGACCATCGAGCGTTGCACGACACTCATTGGTGAACAAAACAGTTTAGAAGTCAGTCTTCATGTAATGTTTGGCCCACTGGAGCCGTTTCTGCTTGTGTGCAGTGGATAGAGGAGGTCAACAGGATGGCTTACGCACAGCTGCAAACCTCTGAAGGACCCTGCATCTTGTTGTTCGGGGGACGTTGGAGGCACCAGCAGCTTCAAAAACTTGTCTGCTGCTATGACAAGGCTTTTTTGCCGCTGCTCTTTTAACCTGACGTAATTGCCTGTTGGTAAGAGTCCTCAATTTTCCCTTATCAGCACGCACACGTGTGTACTGTGAATCAGCTACTTACTTCTTGATTGTGCGATGATCACGATGAAGTGTCTTGGCAATGTTGATTGTAGTCATGCCTTGACCTAAACACTCCACAATTTGTTGCTTCTCAGCAGCCGACACATCCTTTTTCTTTCCCATTTTGGCAGAAAATGTAGGCTGCTTAATAATGTGGGACAGCCTTCTTAAGTAGTCTTGCCTTTCATTGGACACACCTGCCAAACTAATTAGCACAGGTGTCTGCAATTGTTTACAGTGATATAAAGAGCCCTGACACACATCACCATCAATGAGTTTAACTGACAAACAAAAAAATTTTTACCTTATCACTCCTAAACAATTATTGCATAATAATTTGGAACACAGTGTATCTTAGCTGAAATCTTCCCCAGCTTATGTATTGTTTAGAAAACAAATGCTTGTGTAAACAAGTGTTGCACAAACTCTAACAAATTCTATTTGTCCAATATAGTATCTCTTCTGAGTGGCCAGCTCTTCAGATGTCAATCTACACTGGACAAATACATCATCGAATATGACAAGCCAAAAAGTCACTTAAGCCTGGGTCTCACATAGCGATACACCAGCGATCCCGACAACGATATGCACTTGTCAGGATCGCTGGTGTATCGCTACATGATCGCTGCTGAGCTGCCAAACAGGCAGCTCAGGGCAGTGATCAGCACAGCGACACTGCGGGTAACATCGCTTAGTTACCTGCAGTGTACCTTGGATACCAGCGCCCTGATGCAGGGAGCTGGTAACCAAGGTACACATCGGGTTTCCAGGCGCTGGGCGGTGCCTGGAAACCCGCTGTGTACCTTGGTTACCAGCACTGTGCATCAGGGCGCTGGTATCCAACGTACACATCGGGTTTCCAGGCACAGCCCCGCGCCTGGAAACCCGCTGTGTACCTTGGTTACCAGCAGATCGCTGGTCTCCCGCCTGTCACACGCAGCGATGCGTGCCTGTCAGCGGGAGACCAGCGATCAAAAAAATGTCCAGGACATTCAGCGACGATCAGCGATACCCAGCAGGGGGCTGATCGTCGCTGAATGTCACACACAGCGATATCGCTGGGGAGATCGCTGCTGCGTCACAAAACTAGCTGTGTGAGACGGGGGCTTTAGTACCGGATGTTCTACCATATACACTTGACATTTCTCACCAAACATTAATAGCGAAACTATGCAGCAATTATAAACATACACTTTCCCACTAAAGAACTAAGCGGTAATATAAACATACACCATTCTCACCAGTGAAAAAAGAACTATGTGGTAATTGGGTGAATACTATAAACATGATTGATGGAGTTATACAGTCTCCATGTGCTTAGGAAAATTACAGAAAATACAAGGATGAACAAATTTCCTACTATAGTAAGCATCTAATGTGTCTTTCTTATTATTCCAAATGTAATCTTGCCTGAAGAAGGAGCCTCTGCGCTCTGAAAGCTTGCGAACATATAATTTTCTGGTTAGCCAATAAAGGTATCACCTTAAGAATGCTCTTGTCATAATTGGATGGAAAAGTATTCACATCGATTTTTCTGGCTAACACGGTACCACAATATTATTTATTATTGTACACCAAGAAAATACAAGGCTAATATGAGCTGAACTGTTATTGTCTAATATCTTAAAGGTTCCTTAAAGATAGACTACCAATATGGGTTCCCGATGGTCATTAACATCTTAGCACTACAATCCACACTTGACCATTGGGAAACCATATTCATTTACATACAATACCATATCCCAAGGGAATAGCTTCAGCTGATAAACGACACATTGATATGAGGAGGATACAGCAGCATAAGGCAATACAAGCACAGATTATAGCAAAAATTACTCCTAAAATATAGTGCCTTGAGAAAGGCACTTACGCCGAAACCGCGTCGGGAGGACGCACTGGGTGGTCCTCTTTGATTACTCATCAGGTAAATACTACAATTGTATGCTATGAATTTATAGGCCAATGAGTGATATCGTGAGGGACCATGTAGCATGTGCAATATATAATATTGTTGGATTTGCACTTGTAGGTTATCCCCTTTTCTAATAGATGGATTATATGTGACCTTTTGCACATGCTATATACAACTCAGATACGTATCTGTAGTTGCAAATTATTTGCATTTTGTATTATATCTTATCCCATGTGTGCCCTATTTTTTCCCCACATGTGTTCATTGGCAAGGGTCCTGTTTCCCATGCTCCTTTGTACCTTATATTCAATAAAGATTTTTGTATTGTAACAATATTTCTTTGGGATTTCTTTGATCGTTTTTTGTTTCCTGGTAGTATTTATTGATCTAGCTACAAAACAAGATAATCTTCCTACTGCCTTAGCAACATATGCGGCTATGGCGGGAGATCCTACAATTGTAAGGGATAACCCTAGGATTTCTGATTCAGTTAAAAGGTTTACATTATAATTACGATTTTCAGCTAAACGGGAAAATCCCCTTTTAGGATGTTTAACTTTATGGGATGGAGACAAAGGATACATCATTAGGGCCAATCTAAAAATAACACATGGCCCACATGTTATATTAGCTGAAATATAATTAAAAGTGGTATTCCCACAAGAAAACATCCACCCCCTAGGGCAATTTTACATGTTGTGTATGTGAGGGAGAGGTTACTGTTTTGTTATACTTCATGTTTTTTTACCTCCCTCATTCTCTTACAATTTTTATCTGAACGTGAACCGCACATGATATTATCTTCATTGTGCCTTTTTTACCTTCTTTTTTCATTTGCTGACATTTACCTATTTTATTTTTATTACAAGTCATTTGATAACATAACTCAGCAAATGCAATATTTTGAGTCTTTATAGTTATCATGTCTTCAGTAAGAAAATCCTCTCCAGATCAGTTTATACAAGCATAATATGGGTTGTATGTATAATTCTGGATCACATCTCCTTCTTCAGTCTCTTCATCTTGGACAAACCCCCCTCTCAATTTTGTCCACAGTTGTAAGGGGGTTGGTACAGCTACCATGCAAGTTTCTAGTATATTGCGCGACTCTAGAACCGCCGTGCTCGCAGATTTAAAGGCTGGCGGACGGATAAAGGGGCCGATGGCCGGATCAGCGGGTGTGCGAGCGGGCTTGGCCAGATGAGCGGGCGCCGCCGGCCCGCGGCCCACTGTGAATGGAAACATCGCGGGCCAGCGGGAAAATGCCCGGTGGGGCAGATTATCAATCTGGGCCTGTGGACGTCTGAGCCAGAAGGAAAAGAAGACTTTAGAGGCTGTGCTGTGCTGGGAAGGAAAACAACCTCAAGAAGCAATGGATCCTTAAGTGCGCTGTAACGTCCAGAGGACTTAACACATCATTTTCATATAAATTAAAAATTTACAGCGTGGGCACGTGCCTAGGGCGGGACTCTGCGGGGGGGGGGCACCTGAGCAAGAATTTTATTTTTTCCCCTTTTTTTTGTCTGGGGGGGCTGGCCTTCCTCTTGCTTCCCTCCCCCCATCATCATACTCACCTCCTCCGGCTGCTGCAGCTCCGATGGTCCAGCGCCGATATCGTCTTCCTGTACTGAGCGAGCGGTCACTCTGTCCTAGTACCGCTCATTAAGCTCATGAATATGGATGCCACTCCACTCTCATAGGCGTGGCATCCATATTCATGAGCTTAATGAGGGGTACCACCTGACTTGTGGCCGCGCGCTCATACAGGAACAAGATGTCGGCACTGGACCATCGGAGCTGCAGCAGCCGGAGGAGGTGAGTATATGATGGAGGAATGAGCGCTGTGGGGGCCAGTGGGGGGGGAGAATGTGCGCTGTGGGGCTGATGGGGGGAAGAATGAGCGCTGTGGGGGCCGGTGGGGGGAAAAATGAGCACTGTGGGGGCTGGTGGGGCGGAAAGAATGAGCGCTGTGGGGCCCGGGGGGGAGAATGAGCGCTGTGGGGGCCAGTGGGGGGCAAGAATAAGCGCTGTGGGGGCCGGGGGGGAGAGGAATGAGCGCTGTGGGCCGGGGGGAGAGGAATGAGCGCTGTGGGCTGGGGGGAGAGGAATGAGCACTGTGGGCTGGGGGGGAGAGGAATGAGTGCTGTGGGCTGGGGGAATGAGTGCAGGGGTTAGTAATGAGCGCAGGGGGTAGTAATGAGTGCAGGGGGGAGAATGAGCACAGGGGGGTAATGAGCGCAGGGGGGAGGAATGAGCGCAGGGGGAGGAATGAGCGCAGGGGGAGGAATGAGCGCTGGGGAGGAATGAGTGCTGGTGGAGGAATGAGCGCTGGTGGAGGAATGAGCGCTGGGGGAGCAATGAGCGCTGGGGGAGGAATGAGCGCTGTCGCTGGGGAGGAATGAGCGCTGGCGCTGGGGAGGAATGAGCGCTCGGGAGGAATGAGCGCTGAGGTGGGGAATGAGCGCTGTGCTGGGGAGAATGAGCACTGGGAAGGAATAAGCGCTGGCGCTGGGGAGGAATGAGCGCTGGGGAGGAATGAGCGCTGGGGAGGAATGAGCGCTGGGGAGGAATGAGCGCTGGGGAGGGGAATGAGCGCTGTGCTGGGGAGAATGAGCACTGGGGAGGAATGAGCACTGGGGAGGGATGAGCGCTGAGGTGGGGAATGATCGCTGGGGAGGAATGAGCGCTGAGGTGAGGAATGAGCACTGGGGAGGAATGAGCGCTGGGGAGGAATGAGCGCTGAGGTGGGGAATGAGCGCTGCGCTGGGGGAGAATGAGCGCTGGGGAGGAATGAGCACTGGGGAGGAATGAGTGCTGGGGAGGAATGAGCGCTGAGGTGGGGAATGAGCGCTGTGCTGGGGGAGAATGAGCGCTGGGGAGGAATGAGTGCTGGGGAGGAATGAGCGCTGAGGTGGGGAATGAGCGCTGTGCTGGGGAGAATGAGCGCTGGGAGGAATGAGCACTGGGGAGGAATGAGTGCTGGGGAGGAATGAGTGCTGAGGTGGGGAATGAGCGCTGAGGTGGGGAATGAGCGCTGCGCTGGGGGAGAATGAGCGCTGGGGAGGAATAAGCACTGGGGAGCAATGAGTGCTGAGGTGATGAATGAGCGCTGCCCTGTGGGAGAATGAGCGCTGGGGAGGAATGAGCGCTGAGGTGGGGAATGAGCGCTAGGGAGGAATGAGCACTGGGGAGGAATGAGCGCTGAGGTGATGAATGAGCACTGCCCTGGGGGAGAATGAGCGCTGGGGAGGAATGAGCGCTGGGGAGGAATGAGCGCTGAGGTGATGAATGAGCACTGCCCTGGGGGAGAATGAGCGCTGAGGTGGGGAATGAGCGCTGCCCTGGGGGAGAATGAGCACTGAGGTGGGGAATGAGCGCTGAGGTGGGGAATGAGCGCTGAGGTGGGGAATGAGCGCTGAGGTGAAGAATGAGCGCTGAGGTGAAGAATGAGCGCTGAGGGGGGGAATGAGCGCTCGGGGGGATTGAGCTCTGAGGTGGGGAATGAGCGCTCGGGGGAATGAGTGCTGGACTAATGTAAAAGAGGCGGTTAGACAGAAATGACATCACAAATCTCTTTTTTTTGTTAAATAACATCTTTATTTAGCTTACAAAAAGGCATACAAATCCGCATGTGAAAAACGCATCAAATACGAACCTGGATTTTCTGCCAAGAGATGCGGATTATGTACGGAAACTTCTGCAGACAAATCTGCATTGTGTGCACATACCCTAAGGCTATGTTTCCACGTTCAGGAAACGCTGCAGAGAGGACACAGCTCCGTCCAAGCTTTGCCGGCTTTTGTACGCGCGGTGATTCCGCATGTGTCATTGAACCGTGTGGAATCACCGCATCCTATACATAGGACGGTGTTATTTATCATGCGTAGACTGAGCGTCTCCGCGAGATAAATAGACATGCTGCGGTCTAGAAAGACGCGCCGCATGTGCATATACGCAGGTCTGCCACCTGCATCTTTGTCCGCATAGTGGATATGGGATTTCATAAAATCCCCTCCACTATGCTGTAACATTTGGACTCTGCGGATTGGACTCTGCGGCTGTTCTCAGCATCCAACCCACAGCGTTTCCTGACCGTGGAAACATACCCTAAATATATCTCTGCCTCTGGACATTATATAGTATAGATTTGCCTGGACTGTACATTATTATAAATCTACTACCTGAGTATTATATATTATAGATCACCCTGGACATTATATATAATAGATTGTACGTCATATATTACAGATAATTCTGGACATTTTATACTATAGGTCTCCTTGTACATTATATATTATAGATCTATAATAAATAATATACCGGGAGATCTATAAGATAAATTGTCCAGATTTATATGTAAGTATCTGTTTAAACCCAGACATATGAATAAGGCCTTAGTCAGAGACTGGGCAGTAATAGAATAATAAAATCCATCTAGTAATCCTCCAATGTCTGCTGGACATGGTGTGGTGTTATGTTTCGGTAACTGAGGAGTGCAGGTAAAAAAGGCAATACACCAGAGCAGTTGGAATCTATGAGATTGCAGTACCCTGACTAACCACCACAACTAGAGGCAGCCGTGGAGCGTTCCTACGTTGGTCCTAGACGCCTCGTCACAGCCTGAGAAACTAACTACACCTAAAGATAGAAAGAGGAAAGCTATCTGCCCCGGAGCAGATCCCCAAAGAACATAGAAAGCCCCCAAACATGTAATGGCGGTTAGACAAGAAGAAAATACTGACACAGACAGAAAATAGTATGAGCAAACGTTGGGGCCCAAACTACCTAAATAGAAAAGGATAGGAAGGGCACTTACTGCAATCCCAAAAAACCCTGAAAAGCACCAACTCTACTAATTTCAAAATCACCTGAGATCACACGACCTCTACCACCTAAATTAGTTCTCTGGTGTAAAAAAATCAAAACAGCAGCCACTGAAAAAACTGGAAAAAGCAAAAGTACAAACATCAGTGGCTGAACTAAACTGAGAGGGCAAAAGCCCCCGGAGGGGACCCTGAAGGCCCCCACAGAAGTGCAGGACAAAATGCAAAAATCAAGCACAAAAACAAAAAGAAGAAAATGTCTTATCTGTTAGCAGGAGATGCAGACACGACACAGCAGGCTACAAAGGAAACAGGACTCAAGGATTGAGACCAGAACAATTGATCACCGGCAACCCTGATGGGAAGGCGACTCCCTTATATAAGACCAGTCAGTAACACCTGATTCCCACTCCTCACAATCTTCACTGGACAGTCCAGTACCGCTTGTAACCACCAGAGGGAGCCTCTGCTCAGAACTCATTTCAAGTCCATTCACAACAGTGTGGGGAGAGTTTCTAGTTCAGGTAGTACACAGACACCAGACTTCTTGCTGTTAACCGGTTAATGTTTTCTTGTCCACCACACTGCAGTGTCAAAAGAGGAAGACAGCGAGACAGGCAGCAACATCGCATCAGAGAGCTCTTGACCTCGAAACAGAAAATCCTCAGATCCTGGTGTTGTAACATAATATTAGGAATAATATTTATTCATAGATATTGCGCTATTAACTCCACAGCACTTTACATACATCATCAACACTGTCCCCATTGGGGCTCACAATCTAAACATCCTATTTGTATGTCTTTTGAGTGTGGTAGGAAACCACTGTCTTTGAAAGAGCTACATGGGCATACACACAGATTCGGCCTCATTCATTTCTTATGGGACTTGCAAACATGTGCGGCACTTGTGGTGAGATAAAAAAACACTGCTAGTAGCGTTTTTTTTCCGTTGCTGCAAGTATCGGATTTGCGGGATCGCGTCAAAACCGCAAGTGTCGCACATGTCTGCAAGTCGCATAGGGAATGAATGAGGCCGAATGCAGTGTTGCCATAAGTGATCCGTTACGTGGCAGATGCGGAAAAACTGCCGAATCTGCCGCGAAAGGCAAAAATCGCTGATGTGCAAGTAGCCTAAGTCACTGCCGACAGTGTCTGCATTAGTCATACTCACCAATGGGGGAGGCAGAACGAAAAGTGCCTAGGGCAGCAGAAACTCTAAATACGGCCCTGGATTTTATTACAGATTTTATTTATTTTATTCACTTAAGTTATACTGCTTGAGAAAACAATCGCAGCATGCTGCAAGTGCATTCGAAAATTGGATTGCACTCACCAATACAAGTCTATGAGTACCTGCGAAACACTGGACTGCACTCGGATGTCATCCGAGTGCCATGCGATTACCACAGATGCTGGCAATGGAACAGATAGAGAAATTACTTTCTCATCTCCTCTGCAACTGTGCTGCGATCCTCTCATGCGAGAGAATTGGAGCACACTGCAATAACATTCGGCTCACGCTCGCAGCAGAGTTTAAGCAGAGTGTGATTAGCATATTGCATCATATGCTAAACACCAGGGGCCTCAAATACATGGCCCACGGGACGCATGTGGTCTCTGAGGCTGCTTCATGCGGTCCGCAGGCACCAGAGCTCCCGTGATGATCACCATGTGGTGGTTATATGTGGTCTGGTCATGGTGTGGAGGTATCTGTGCCCTGTATGTGGTATTATAGGTCACTATGTGGTATTAATATGTGGTTTGGTCATGGTGTGGAGGTATCTGTGCCCTGTATGTGGTATTATAGGTAACTATGTGGTGTTAATATGTGGTTTGGTCACGGTGTGGAGGTATCTGTGCCCTGTATGTGGTATTATAGGTCACTATATTTTGGTAATATGTGGTTCGGCCATGATGTGACGGTATTTGTCTCTGTATATGGTATTATTCGGTCGCTATGTGGTGGCAATATGTGGTCTGGTCATGGTGTTATAGTATTTGTTCCTTGTATGCGGTATTATTCAGTCACTACGTGGTGGTAATATGTGGTCTGGCCATGGTGTGACAGTATTTGTCTCTGTATGTGAAATTATTCTGTCAATATGTGGTGGTAATATGTAGTCCTGCCATGGTGTGACATTATTAGTCCCTTGCTTTTGGTATTATTGGTCACTAACATGTGGTGGAAATATGTGGTCCGTGCATGGTGTGACGGTATTTGTCCCTTGTATTTGGTATTATTGGTGATTTTACAAAATGTATGTGACACATTTCCTTAAAGAAAAATATACCTAAAAAGAGTATTGGATATTTTAAGAAATGTTTAATAGGTTAGAGTAGAGTAGGGCCCTGCCAAAAGAGTCTATCTTGTCGTGGTAATGGCTTAAAAAAATCTTATGGCCAAAACAGAAGCTGATGGCTATGTATGTGATATGGTGTTCGATGGGACCTGTTAATGTGTGATTGGTGAAGACGTGGTGCAGAAGTGGAGCTTTTCCGAGAGCGGTAAGACTTTGAAAGGTTCGAGGGATGGAGGCGGAGCTGGGGTGGAGCCTGGGCGAAGTCTCAAGGTGGACCGAAAATTTTGCCAGTATGGGGCCCTGAAATTCCTAGTGGCAGCCCTGTGCACCACACATGGATGCCATTAGTGTTGCATCTGTTTACTGTTCACATGGTCGTCTGAATTAGGCCTAAAAAGTGTCCAGTTTCCTCAGTAAAATATTTAGACTTGAGAGTCCTCAGTGGTTGATACCTTGATACGGTACGAAGATACACATCTTTCCAGTTTCCTCAGTGTCACTTTTATTTCTTCTACAGAAAAAATGTTACAGTTGGAAAGTTTTATGCAATTACAAGGTATTGTGCAATCTAATATATAAAGCTGAATGTATGTATGTGTGTATGTATGTGGGTATGTTTGTCCGGGATTGGAATCCGCACCGTCGCACTTACGGGCATGAAATTTTGCACGCCCGCACGTCTCGACCCCGAAAGAGTCCTAGGCTATGTTTTGAATCGAAATTTTAACCCCGCGCGTTCCAAATCGCCAAACAATTTTGGCCCTATCTACATAATGGGGAGAAAGCTGAATGCTTGTGTGTATGTCCGGCATAGGAATCTGCATTTACGGGCATGAAATTTTGCACACCCGCACGTCTCGACTCCGGGAGCGTCATAGGCTAGGTTTTGAGTAGAAATTTTAACCCGCGCATTCCAAATCGGCAAATAATTTTGGCTTGGGATAGGAATCTGCACCGTTGTACTTACGGGCATGAAATTTTGCATGCCCGCACATCTCAACCCCAGGAGCATTATAGGCTATGTGTTGAATGGAAATTTTAACCCCCGCACGTTCCAAATCGCCAAACAATTTTGGCCCTATCTACATAATGGGGAGAAAGCTGAATGCTTGTGTGTATGTCCGGCATAGGAATCTGCATTTACGGGCATGAAATTTTGCACACCCGCACGTCTCGACCCCGGGAGCGTCATAGGCTAGGTTTTTAGTCGAAATTTTAACCCCGCGCATTCCAAATCGGCAAATAATTTTGGCCCGGGATAGGAATCTGCACCGTTGTACTTACGGGCATGAAATTTTGCATGCCCGCACATCTCAACCCCAGGAGCATCATAGGCTATGTGTTGAATGGAAATTTTAACCCCCGCACGTTCCAAATCGCCAAACAATTTTGGCCCTATCTACATAATGGGGAGAAAGCTGAATGCTTGTATATAGATATAATCATTACAATTTGTTATAACTAACCGTAGTTAGGTACTATGCCCAGGCAGCGCCGGGCTCTTCAGCTAGTATACAATATAATGCTTTAAGTCAGCACTTCTCAAAAGTAGGCAGGAAACAAATTGTTGAGAAATATATGCTGACATGGCAGGGAACTTATCACATGTACAAGCTAAAGGCACTGTCACACTTAGCGATCGCACTAGCGATCACGACAACGACACGGCCTGGCGAGATCATTGGTGCGATCGCTATGTGGTCGCTAGTTAGCTTCCAAACACATCTCATCAGCGATCTGTACAACGACCTCTGCGGTCGTTGGGAAAACCTAGTCCCACCTGCGACGCTGGTGAAGTTGTTCATAAAGGGTGTCACACTCAGCGATTCAGGCTCACCAGCGGGACACCAACGACCAAAAAATGGCTCAGAACGTTCATAAGCGATCAGCGACATCTCAGCAGGGGCCACATCGCTGCTACATGTCACACACACAGCTAAGTCGCTAACGAGATCGCTACTGTGTCAAAAAATCGCTGATCGCAGTAGCGATCTCGTTAGCGATCTCGCTTAGTGTGACAGTGCCTTTAATGAAGGCATCTTCTTTTTTTCCAAAATCAGTTGCTTTAGCAAAATAATAATAATAATAATCTTTATTTATATAGCACCAACATATTCCGCAGCGCTTTACAGTTTAACAGTTTCAAAACATAAGTCATAAGTAACAACGTTAACCATACAATAATTAAAGCAAAATAAGCCGCCCCTGCTCGTGAGAGCTTACAATCTACAATGAGGTGGGGGAGATACAAAGTACAGGTGTGTATATACAATGGTGCATTTACAATGATGGTCCAGCCATCGTGAGGGAGTGAGGGATGGATGGAGATAGTGAATGGGCTACACATACACACTTAAACATAGAACGACTTTGATTAGTGAATGTGATAGGCCACTCTGAACAAATATGTTTTGAGGGAGCGCCTGAAACCATGCAAATTGTGGATAGTCCTAATTTCTTGGGGTAGAGCATTCCAGAGGATTGGCGCAGCGCGGGAGAAGTCTTGGAGTCGGGAGTGGGAGGTACGGATTAGTGCAGAGTTTAGTCGAAAGTCGTTTGCAGAGCGCAGCAGTCGGTTAGGCCGATAGATAGAAATGAGGGAGGAGATGTAGGGGGGTGCTGCACTGTGGAGAGCTTTGTAGGTGAGAACAAGTACTTTGAATTGGATCCTATAATGAATGGGCAGCCAGTGTAAGGACTGGCGAAGAGCGGACGCGTCCGAGTACCGATTAGCCAGATGGATGACCCTGGCTGCTGCATTAAGGATGGACTGGAGAGGGGATAGTTGTCATGGGTGCATCGCCACGAAGATTGTCGCGATTGCACATTCTGACTTCTCGCAGCTGAGTTGCTGTTTCTTTGTGTTTGGTAATGAGGGAGTTAATTTTACCTAGATCTTTGCTAAGACTAGGTCCAGCCTCGCCCGGCTGCTTTTGATTATGTTCTAATTAGCTTCCTTTATATAGCTGCCAGTCTGCTGGTTAGATGCCGGTGAAAGCATTCATACAGACTGCAGATAGGATCGGTTCTGAGAAGACTTAAGCTAAGAGCTCTTTTGTTGTTTCTCCTCACCTTGCTTATAGTTTATCTCCTAGACCTTTGGTGTTCCCTCTGTGTTTTAATGTTGTATGCAAGACAGTATTTACTTTATCCCCTGTCTGTCTCGTTTGTCTATACTGTTTGTTAACCTTTACCTGTCCATTCCCTATGGTGGTAATCAGGGTCCTTCTAAGGACTAGATTACAGTGGTCAGGGGAGGAGTCCCGAGGAGATAATTTGCATATTCCCAGTGCCTTCTGGGATAAGTGAAGAGTCTCCGCGAGCTCAAGGAACACTGAGTTTTGGCTTATATTTCACCGCTTGATTATCTCTTGAACAATAAGAACATGGAAGAGGCTAGGAGCCATGTGGTGAGCTGCATTTCTTGCTACATGTTCATAGACTTACCAGTGGAAAAGCCAAACTTCACATGCCAGAAATGCAAGCTTGTGTCCCTGTTGGAGGAAAAGTTGCAAAATCTGGAAGAGAGGTTATCTACATTGAAGACCATTAAGGAAGGTGAAGAGTTCTTAGACAGAGCAGAATTATCTCTTCATGGTACAGAAAGAGAAGAAATTCGAAGTGCAACTGAAGAAACAGAGGAATGGAAGCATGTGACCCAGAGAAGCAGGAGGATCAGGAGGCAGTCAGCACCCATACTGCTCAGGAACCAGTACCAGGCTCTCACACAGGAGAACGATGAAGAAATACATCAGGATAAGACTTTGCCCACAAACAACCTTGTACGCCCTCAGAGTCCTCCTGAATGGAGAAAGAAAACTGTTGTGAAGAAGAAACGGAGAGTTGTTGTCATGGGCGATTCCCTGTTGAGAGGAACAGAGGCCGCTATCTGCAGACCAGATATAACCTCAAGAGAAATGTGCTGTCTTCCAGGTGCAAAAATTAAAGATGTGTCTGACAGGATATCAGGACTCTTCAGACCTAAAGATGACTACCCATTCCTGCTAATACATGTGGGGACAAATGACACCGTTAGAAACGACCTGGAAACAATCTGCAGTGACTTTGAAAACTTATGTAAGAAAGTGAAAGAACTGGGAGCGCAGGTGGTCTTCTCTTCCATCCTTCCAGTGGATGGCCATGGAACAAGGAGGTGGAATAAGATTCTGCAGGTGAACAACTGGCTACGTCGATGGTGCCGTCAGCAAGGATTTGGATTTCTGGATCACGGAGTGAATTACCTATACGATGGACTACTTGCTAGAGATGGGGTGCACCTTACGAAGACTGGAAAACATGTATTTGGAAGTCGCCTTGCTACACTCATCAGGAGAGCTTTAAACTAGAACAATGTGGGAAGGGAAGCAAAACGCCAGCAAAAGCCATACACTTGACAAATACTATTGAGATTTCTGCTATTAGAAGTGAAGGGGAAGAACAAAGACAAAAAAATTTACATAATAAAAATATTGAAGGAAGAGAAACCAATCACAAACTAAAGTGTTTCTATACGAATGCACAAAGCATGGGCAACAAACAAGGAGAACTGGAGCTACTAACGCAGGAGAAGAAATATGATGTCATTGGAATCACTGAGACTTGGTGGGACGATACACATGATTGGAATACAAGGCTAGAAGGATACAACTTATTTGCAAGAAACAGACTTGATAAACGAGGAGGAGGTGTTGCATTGTATGTTAGAAAAGCGTATATCTGCACAGAGATTGATGCTTCAGAGACTGGTAGTTCTGTGGAAACTGTTTGGGTAAGAATACAAGGACAGAACAATGGAAAGGACACCATTGTAGGCATTTACTACAGGCCGCCTGTGCAAGCTGAAGATATGGATGAACTCTTTATGCATCAAATGGCCAAGTTCTCCAAAAAATATGACATAGTGGTCATGGGAGATTTCAACTATCCAGACATTTGTTGGGAATCTCTCTCAGGCAAAACTAACAGGTCCAGGAAATTCTTATCCTCTCTTGCTGACAACTTTATCTTCCAAAAGGTAATGGAGAAAACAAGGGGATCTGCTACCTTGGATCTAATCCTCATAAACAGGGAGGAAATGGTGGAGGAGGTAAGAGTGGCTGGGACTCTAGGAGGTAGTGACCATGCTATTTTAGAATTTTGGATAACAAGAGGAGGAATATGTAATATAATCTCGGCACACACCATATGATTCAGTGATAGTAATTTAATAAAGTTCAAAAGGGCCAGTACATACAGACGTTTCGGTCTGAAACAAGACCTTCCTCAATGTACTGTAATATAGAACAACATATAGAGAAAATGAGACAAAAAGGGGGGGATGGGCATAAACAAAGTATATACAGATATATGTAATATATGAACATATTGCATATTGATGAGCAAAAGTAGATAACCATTAACATATAATGTTTGGAAACATCCATTATTATCTCTTCGGATAATGATATAAGAAAATATGCACTGAGAGGTGTATACCAACCCCTATGTGGAGACCAGAACTTATGGGCAACAAAAATATACGTACCAGTAACTGGCAATAATAGACCAGGTGATGATTATGTGAAAATCTGGGAATAATATTGTGACATGAAAAGCATTAATTATGTGGAAAGTAAAATGGTGTCAAGAGATATTGTTATCATATACATACCACATATAAAGCTCTAAGAGGTGCACTGCAGACTGTTGTCTGTAGGAAGAAAGGTGACTAGATGATATAGGTCACGAAAGTTATCCGCTGTTGTGATAAAGGATTGGTTCAAAAACAGTATCGCTGATGAAGGTAAGTGCTTACCGTTAGAATGAACTCAGGAAGTGCAGCGGCTGAGACGCGGTATACCACCGCTTGTCATGGAGCGCTGAGGTGAGTGAGCTGCTGGTATAAGAAGCCAGAGCAGCGTGGAGACCGGACCGGAAGTCCGGTACCGGAAGTGACGAGGCGTGCGTGTCATCATGCGTTCTGGCACAGGAACCAGTATGGTGGTTGGCAAAAATTATTACTTGTGTGACACAGGCGCCATATTGTGATTGGAAAAACGCAGATGAGTGTTAGTGACAATCCATAACAGCGGAAAAGGTGGATAGATCATCCTGACTCTGGATGGTGAAAAGAATTCGTGTTCCCAGTTTCGTGCACATAGAGAGGGGTGCTCACAATGGTAGATTCTGTAATAAAAACAAATAATCAGTATCCAATATATCAGGCTTATAACAATTATGCGACGTTAAGGAATAACAAAACCGAGTTATGCGGTAAATGACATAATGTCATATTCTCTATTAAGTCCATGAGGGTGTAGTGTATTGAGTTCATGGATCCAGAAAGCCTCTCTTTTCTTGAGGAGGCTGATACGGTCGCCCCCCTCCTGGGTGCTTGTATGTGTTCAATAACCTGGTATTTAAGTTGCGCGATGTTATGGCCAGAAGATATGAAATGATTCGGAATTGGAAGAAGCAGATTTTTGCATCTAATCGTGGACTTGTGCTTAGATATACGGTCTTTAATGACTTGTGTAGTCTCACCCACATACATTAATCCACAGGGGCATTTTAACAGGTAAATGACAAAGCTGGAATTGCAGGTAAAATATCCCTTAATTTCATATTTTTTGCCTGTCTGAGGATGGAAAAATGCATTGCCTTTAGTAATGTTGTTGCATTGCATGCATTGTAGGCATGGAAATGTCCCAAATTTTGGATTCGTGATGAAACGCTGTTGTTTTGGTGGGTGAGAGGAACCAATGTCCGCTCTGACTAGATGATCTCTGATGTTCCGAGGTCGGCGAAAACAAGGGAGAAACGGTTTAGTGAATTCCTTAATATTGGGATGTGCTGTATTAAGTAGATGCCAATGTCGACGTATACTCGAGTGAAGTCGATAGGCTATGGGGTGGTAGTCATGCACAAATGGAATTCTGTCCTGGGTGTCAGATCTAGCAGTAGTGGGATTATCTATGTTGTTGAGAGTGTGTTCGGGATAGCCCCTTATCCGAAATTTGGAACGCATTTCTTCGCTGCGTATGTCTCTTGTAGATATATCTGAAACGATTCTTTGAACCCTTTTGAGTTGGGATCTTGGAATTGAATTTTTCATTTTGGTAGGGTGAAAACTCTCATAATGTAGAAGGCTATTGCGGTCTGTTGGTTTGGTGTATATATCTGTTGACAATTTGTTGTTAGTTGATCTTAAGATATGAACGTCTAGAAAATTGGCACTGTTCATATCAGAAGTCATGGTAAAATCTAGGCCAGGCCAAGATGTGCGTAAAAAGGAGAAGAAGTTATTGAGGGAATTTAGTGAGCCATTCCAAATGCAGAAAACATCATCGATGTATCTTTTCCACATTATTGCATATGTGCGGAAAAGATCATTGGTGTATATTAAGCTCTCCTCATAATGGGCCACGTAGCAATTAGCGTACGGAGGTGCTGTATTCGAGCCCATTGCGGTCCCTTTAGTCTGTAAGTAAAAAGTATCACCAAATAAGAAATAGTTCTTGGATAGTATGGTGGTGAGTAACTCACAGCACATGTTAATTTGGTCTGGATTGAATGTCGAGGATTCGAGAAGCCTTCGTACAGAGAGAATACCTTCTTTGTGTGGTATGGATGTATAGAGGTCCTTAATGTCAAAAGTGACAAGTAGGGCTTCCTCAGGGATACTGTCAAGATTGTGTATAATGTTGAGGAATTCACCCGTGTCTAGGATGAAAGAGGCAGTTTGTTTGATGAGTGGTGTGAGAATTTTTTCTAAATATTTCGCTATTGGAGAAAAAATAGAGTCCGTGGAGGCAAACTATGGGCCTCCCCGGTGGGTTAGTTAGGCTTTTGTGCACTTTAGGTAGAACATAGAAGACTGGAATGATGGGAAATTTCTTTTGGAGATAATCACCAGTCTTGGTGTCTATGGTGCCCTTCATAACATATTTAGTAATGATGGCCTGGATATCAGACTTGATCTCATTAGTGGGATCACGGTCTAGTTTTTTATAGATTGTGATATCATTCAGTTGTCTGTATATTTCTTCTAGGTACATAGTTTTGTCGAGTACGACAATTGCTCCCCCTTTGTCTGCTGGTTTGACTATGATGTTTTTATCTTCCTGTAGGTTCCGTAGAGCCTGTTGATCTAATGGGGTCATGTTGGATGGAAAAAATAGTTTTTTTCTGTTCATTTCTACTTTGAGTGACATGAATGTATTTTGGATGAAGGAGATAAATGTCTCCAAAGCGTGGGAACCTAGGGGGGGTCTGAAAGTGCTTTTGTTTTTAAGGCCCAATCTTTGGGCTGATAGCAATGTGCTAGTTGTGCTAATGGGGGTGTTGCAGGATGTGTTATTAGCAAAGTACAACTTTAGTCTGAGGGATCTAAAAAAACGTTGTAGATCCATGTCGAGTTTAAAGGTGTTTGGTACTTATAACTGGGGCAAAAGGAGAGGCCCTTTTGTAGCAACCGATGTTCTGCTATACCCAGACTCCTAGAAGAAATATTTATCACCAGGGGATTGTTACCTGGGAGCGGGTCACACGGTTGAAGTCTTTCCGAGTGTCTCTGTCCTCGGCGGGTCCTCTTCTTCTTGTGGACCGCCTCCTTTGTCCTAAAAAACGGTTTGACGTGTAGGGTCTTTCTCTGTCTGAACCAGACGTGGATGCATCTGTGGAGGATCTGTAGTAAGAACGTGAAAAGTTCCCAGACGTAGGCGATACTTGCCATTTGTAGACTCTTTGTTGTTCGTAATCCTCAGTGTCACGGGCGAATTTGTTTCTCTTTCTTGTTTCGGTCTCTCGGCGATGTAGATTGATCGTTTCGTTGATCTTGCTTTTGAGGTTGGTAAATTCCTCTGTAGACGTAGATGCAGTGAGTTGTCTCTCGATGTTAGTGATTTCTTCTTTACTTTTGGTGATGGCTCGATGAAGGTGTTCCAGCGTGAGGGTCATGAGATCGAAGGAAACATTTGTTAATAATTTGTTCAAATCTAGTACAAAATTTCTGTTGAATCACTAAACAAGGTAGGACGCAATGGTACGCGTAACCCTCTCGGAATCCTCTGTACTTTGAGGTATTCCGTTAGGGTTGCGCAGTGTAGTTCAAAATTGGTGAATCTTCGGAGTTCTCTTTCCAAATCACGGCCCCTTGTTTCTTTGGGGGAACTCGCAAAAAATCGGTGGATAGAGTGGATTGCTGCTATGATGTTGGATGTTTTCATCCGCATTATATAGAACGATGAGGGATGTATGATGATAATTGCCCAAGATAACTTTATTAATTATTACTATCACTGAATCATATGGTGTGTGCCGAGATTATATTACATATCACTATACGGATTGGGATCCTTCTCTGGCACCATCTTTCCTACAGTAGTGCCAAAGATATTATTCACATGTCTTAACCCTTTCTTTGAGCACACTGTTATCTTGGGCAATGTTATCATCATCATCCCTCACGTTCTCATATAATGCGGATGAAACATCCAACATCATAGCACAATCCACTCTATCCACCGATTTTTTGCGAGTTCCCCCCAAAGAAACAAGGGGCCGTGATTTGGAAAGAGAACTCCGAAGATTCACCAATTTTGAACTACACTGCGCAACCCTAACGGAATACCTCAAAGTACAGAGGATTCCGAGAGGGTTACGCGTACCATTGCGTCCTACCTTGTTTAGTGATTCAACAGAATTTTGTACTAGATTTGAACAAATTATTAACAAATGTTCCTTCGATCTCATGACCCTCACGCTGGAACACCTTCATCGAGCCATCACCAAAAGTAAAGAAGAAATCACTAACATCGAGAGACAACTCACTGCATCTACGTCTACAGAGGAATTTACCAACCTCAAAAGCAAGATCAACGAAACGATCAATCTACATCGCCGAGAGACCGAAACAAGAAAGAGAAACAAATTCGCCCGTGACACTGAGGATTACGAACAACAAAGAGTCTACAAATGGCAAGTATCGCCTACGTCTGGGAACTTTTCACGTTCTTACTACAGATCCTCCACAGATGCATCCACGTCTGGTTCAGACAGAGAAAGACCCTACACGTCAAACCGTTTTTTAGGACAAAGGAGGCGGTCCACAAGAAGAAGAGGACCCGCCGAGGACAGAGACACTCGGAAAGACTTCAACCGTGTGACCCGCTCCCAGGTAACAATCCCCTGGTGATAAATATTTCTTCTAGGAGTCTGGGTATAGCAGAACATCGGTTGCTACAAAAGGGCCTCTCCTTTTGCCCCAGTTATAAGTACACACCTTTAAACTCGACATGGATCTACAACGTTTTTTTAGATCCCTCAGACTAAAGTTGTACTTTGCTAATAACACATCCTGCAACACCCCCATTAGCACAACTAGCACATTGCTATCACCCCAAAGATTGGGCCTTAAAAACAAAAGCACTTTCAGACCCCCCCTAGGTTCCCACGCTTTGGAGACATTTATCTCCTTCATCCAAAATACATTCATGTCACTCAAAGTAGAAATGAACAGAAAAAAACTATTTTTTCCATCCAACATGACCCCATTAGATCAACAGGCTCTACGGAACCTACAGGAAGATAAAAACATCATAGTCAAACCAGCAGACAAAGGGGGAGCAATTGTCGTACTCGACAAAACTATGTACCTAGAAGAAATATACAAGACAACTGAATGATATCACAATCTATAAAAAACTAGACCGTGATCCCACTAATGAGATCAAGTCTGATATCCAGGCCATCATTACTAAATATGTTATGAAGGGCACCATAGACACCAAGACTGGTGATTATCTCCAAAAGAAATTTCCCATCATTCCAGTCTTCTATGTTCTACCTAAAGTGCACAAAAGCCTAACTAACCCACCGGGGAGGCCCATAGTTGCCTCCACGGACTCTATTTTTTCTCCAATAGCGAAATATTTAGAAAAAATTCTCACACCACTCATCAAACAAACTGCCTCTTTCATCCTAGACACGGGTGAATTCCTCAACATTATACACAATCTTGACAGTATCCCTGAGGAAGCCCTACTTGTCACTTTTGACATTAAGGACCTCTATACATCCATACCACACAAAGAAGGTATTCTCTCTGTACGAAGGCTTCTCGAATCCTCGACATTCAATCCAGACCAAATTAACATGTGCTGTGAGTTACTCACCACCATACTATCCAAGAACTATTTCTTATTTGGTGATACTTTTTACTTACAGACTAAAGGGACCGCAATGGGCTCGAATACAGCACCTCCGTACGCTAATTGCTACGTGGCCCATTATGAGGAGAGCTTAATATACACCAATGATCTTTTCCGCACATATGCATAATGTGGAAAAGATACATCGATGATGTTTTCTGCATTTGGAATGGCTCACTAAATTCCCTCAATAACTTCTTCTCCTTTTTACGCACATCTTGGCCTGGCCTAGATTTTACCATGACTTCTGATATGAACAGTGCCAATTTTCTAGACGTTCATATCTTAAGATCAACTAACAACAAATTGTCAACAGATATATACACCAAACCAACAGACCGCAATAGCCTTCTACATTATGAGAGTTTTCACCCTACCAAAATGAAAAATTCAATTCCAAGATCCCAACTCAAAAGGGTTCAAAGAATCGTTTCAGATATATCTACAAGAGACATACGCAGCGAAGAAATGCGTTCCAAATTTCGGATAAGGGGCTATCCCGAACACACTCTCAACAACATAGATAATCCCACTACTGCTAGATCTGACACCCAGGACAGAATTCCATTTGTGCATGACTACCACCCCATAGCCTATCGACTTCACTCGAGTATACGTCGACATTGGCATCTACTTAATACAGCACATCCCAATATTAAGGAATTCACTAAACCGTTTCTCCCTTGTTTTCGCCGACCTCGGAACATCAGAGATCATCTAGTCAGAGCGGACATTGGTTCCTCTCACCCACCAAAACAACAGCGTTTCATCACGAATCCAAAATTTGGGACATTTCCATGCCTACAATGCATGCAATGCAACAACATTACTAAAGGCAATGCATTTTTCCATCCTCAGACAGGCAAAAAATATGAAATTAAGGGATATTTTACCTGCAATTCCAGCTTTGTCATTTACCTGTTAAAATGCCCCTGTGGATTAATGTATGTGGGTGAGACTACACAAGTCATTAAAGACCGTATATCTAAGCACAAGTCCACGATTAGATGCAAAAATCTGCTTCTTCCAATTCCGAATCATTTCATATCTTCTGGCCATAACATCGCGCAACTTAAATACCAGGTTATTGAACACATACAAGCACCCAGGAGGGGGGGCGACCGTATCAGCCTCCTCAAGAAAAGAGAGGCTTTCTGGATCCATGAACTCAATACACTACACCCTCATGGACTTAATAGAGAATATGACATTATGTCATTTACCGATAACTCGGTTTTGTTATTCCTTAACGTCGCATAATTGTTATAAGCCTGATATATTGGATACTGATTATTTGTTTTTATTACAGAATCTACCATTGTGAGCACCCCTCTCTATGTGCACGAAACTGGGAACACGAATTCTTTTCACCATCCAGAGTCAGGATGATCTATCCACCTTTTCCGCTGTTATGGATTGTCACTAACACTCATCTGCGTTTTTCCAATCACAATATGGCGCCTGTGTCACACAAGTAATAATTTTTGCCAACCACCATACTGGTTCCTGTGCCAGAACGCATGATGACACGCACGCCTCGTCACTTCCGGTACCGGACTTCCGGTCCGGTCTCCACGCTGCTCTGGCTTCTTATACCAGCAGCTCACTCACCTCAGCGCTCCATGACAAGCGGTGGTATACCGCGTCTCAGCCGCTGCACTTCCTGAGTTCATTCTAACGGTAAGCACTTACCTTCATCAGCGATACTGTTTTTGAACCAATCCTTTATCACAACAGCGGATAACTTTCGTGACCTATATCATCTAGTCACCTTTCTTCCTACAGACAACAGTCTGCAGTGCACCTCTTAGAGCTTTATATGTGGTATGTATATGATAACAATATCTCTTGACACCATTTTACTTTCCACATAATTAATGCTTTTCATGTCACAATATTATTCCCAGATTTTCACATAATCATCACCTGGTCTATTATTGCCAGTTACTGGTACGTATATTTTTGTTGCCCATAAGTTCTGGTCTCCACATAGGGGTTGGTATACACCTCTCAGTGCATATTTTCTTATATCATTATCCGAAGAGATAATAATGGATGTTTCCAAACATTATATGTTAATGGTTATCTACTTTTGCTCATCAATATGCAATATGTTCATATATTACATATATCTGTATATACTTTGTTTATGCCCATCCCCCCCTTTTTGTCTCATTTTCTCTATATGTTGTTCTATATTACAGTACATTGAGGAAGGTCTTGTTTCAGACCGAAACGTCTGTATGTACTGGCCCTTTTGAACTTTATTAAATTACTATCACTGAATCATATGGTATGTGCCGAGATTATATTACATATCACTATACGGATTGGGATCCTTCTCTGGCACCATCTTTCCTACAGTAGTGCCAAAGATATTATTAACAAGAGGAGGAAGACCTGTGAAGACTCAGACGTCAAGGTTAGATTTCAGAAAGGCAGATTTTAAGGAACTCAGAAAGAGAATTGGAGGGATCCAATGGCTGGATATCCTTAAGGACAAAAATGTCCAGGAAGGATGGAAAATCTTGAAAAATGAGATTCTCAAAGCACAATCGTTAACAATTCCGAAAAGAGGGAAGAATGGGAAGCATTTAAGGAAACCAGGATGGATGAACATAGAACTTAAACACATGCTAAAAAGGAAGAAAGAAATGTTTATCAAATGGAAAGAGGGAGACATATCTAAAGAAGAATATAATGCCGTCTGCAGAACCTGCAGGGCACAAATTAGATTATCTAAAGCTGACAATGAATTAAGGCTTGCAAGTGACGTCAAAAGCAACAAAAAAGGATTTTGGGGATACGTCAAAAGTAAAAGAAAAGTCAAAGATGCCATAGGATTTTTACAGGATGAAAATGATGAAATGGTAAGTCAGGATGTTGAGAAGGCTGAACTTTTAAATTCCTATTTTGCATCTGTTTTCTCTCAGAAAGGAAATGTAACATCAACTGATCTTCACTGTCCTATTAAAGGAATAGAAGAATCCAGGATATCTATAAACAGAAAGACAGTGAGGAAACACTTAGCTAACATAAATGAATTCAAGTCTCCAGGTCCAGATGAATTACACCCCAGGGTTCTGAAGGAGATAGCAGAAGAAATTCTTGAACCACTGTCCATAATCTTTGAAAATTCTTGGAGAACAGGAGAAGTCCCAGAAGACTGGAGAAGAGCAAATGTTGTTCCTATCTTCAAAAAGGGGAAGAAGGTGGACCCAAGGAACTACAGGCCGGTGAGTCTGACTTCTATACCAGGAAAGATCTTTGAACAAATTATTAAAGAACATGTATGCAAGTACCTGGATAAGAATGAAGTGATTAAACAGAGTCAGCATGGGTTTGTAACTAATAAGTCATGTCAGACTAACTTAATTTCCTTCTATGACAGAATCACTGACTGGGTGGATCAGGGAAATGCTGTATAGTATATCTTGACTTCAGCAAAGCATTTGACAAAGTATCTCACACAATCCTTATTGAAAAAAATGACTAAGTATGGAATGGACAAGGCAACTGTTAGGTGGATTCATAACTGGCTTAGTGATCGGACCCAAAGAGTGGTTGTAAATGGCTGCACATCCAGTTGGAAGAATGTCTCAAGTGGGGTACCACAAGGCTCTGTTTTGGGCCCTGTATTGTTCAATATCTTTATCAATGATTTAGATGAAGGAATTGAGGGTAAACTGATCAAATTTGCTGATGACACAAAGCTAGGAGGGGTAGCTAATACTAGAGAAGAGAGAGAGAGGATTCAAAAAGATATACATAAACTGGAGCAGTGGGCAGCAACTAACAGAATGGATTTTAACAGGGAAAAATGCAAAGTACTACATCTGGGCAATAAAAATGAAAAAAGCATATACAAAATGGGAGGAATAGGGCTAAGTAACAGCACATGTGAAAAAGACTTGGGTATACTAATTGATCACAGACTTAACATGAGTCAACAGTGTGATGCAGCAGCAAAAAAGGCAAATGCAATTCTAGGATGTATCAACAGAAGCATACAGTCTAGATCACGTGAGGTCATTATTGCCCTCTACTCCTCTTTGGTCAGACCTCATCTGGAATACTGTGTCCAGTTTTGGGCACCACATTTTAAAAAAGACATCAACAAACTGGAGCAAGTTCAGAGAAGAGCCACCAGAATGGTGACCGGTCTGCAAACCATGTCCTATGAGGAACGGTTGCAGGATTTGGGAATGTTTAGCTTGCAAAAAAGAAGACTGAGAGGAGACTTAATAGCTGTCTACAAATATCTCAAGGGCTGTCACATTGTAGAAGGATCATCTTTATTCTCATTTGCACAAGGAAAGACTAGAAGCAATGGGATGAAACTGAATGGGAGGAGACACAGATTAGATATTAGAAAAAACTTTTTGACAGTTAGGGTGATCAATGAGTGGAACAGGCTGCCACAAGAGGTGGTGAGTTCTCCTTCAATGGAAGTCTTCAAACAGAGGCTGGATAGACATCTGTCTGGGATGATTTAGAGAATCCTGCTTTGAGCAGGGGGTTGGACCAGAAGGCCCAGGAGGTCCCTTCCAACTCTACCATTCTATGATTCTATGATTCTATGATTCTATAGGAGACAGGGTTTACGCTGGTGGCCTGGACCTCTGTACCATTAACAGTACCTCCAGGTAGAGGGACTAGTCAGGACCCCAGTTTAGGGTCAGCATAGACCCCGGTCCACCTCTAGCCAGAGACAGCGTGAAAAGGATTCAGTATTGACCCACAGGATATTATGTCAGGTAATACTATGCTATATATACATGTTAATGTTACCTATTTATATGTTATATAGAATGTTGTCCCACTTGATAGATTACTGACATTATATATTTATACATCTGCTAGACAGCGTGACAATAGTCGAGTAATGGGGAGGCCAAGTAATAGAGCGTTGCAGTAGTCCAGGCGGGAGTGGATCAATGCTACAGTGAGGGTTTTTGTTTCCATGGTGAGAAAAGGGCGGATTCTAGAGATGTTCTTTAGGTGTAGATGGCAAGAGCGGGCAAGAGATTGTATATGGAAGGTGAAGGAGAGATTGGTGTCAAGCATAACACCCAGACAGCGAGCCTGCTGCCGGGGTGTTATTATGGTGCTGCCCACAGAGAGGGAAATGTCAGATTTAGGGAGGTTAGTAGACGGAGGGAGCAGAAGGAGTTTAGTTTTGGAGAGGTTAAGTTTCAGATAGAGAGCGGACATGATGTTGGAGACTGCGGACAGACAGTCGGTGGCGTTCTGTAGAACAGCGGGGGTAAGGTCGGGGGATGACGTGTATAGTTGTGTGTCATCAGCATAAAGATGGTACTGAAAGCCAAATCTGCTGATGGTCTGTCCAATTGGGGCCGTGTAGAGAGAGAAGAGAAGGGGGCCAAGGACTGAGCCCTGGGGTACACCGACAATGAGAGGAAGAGTAGATGACGTGGAGCCAGAGAACGAAACACTGAAGGAGCGGTCAGAAAGATAGGAGGAGAACCAGGAGAGAACAGTGTCCTTAATACCTAGTGAGCCTAGACAGTAGGAGACAGTGGTCAACAGTGTCGAAAGCTGCAGAAAGGTCGAGAAGAATGAGCAGAGAGTGGTCGCCGTTACGTTTTGCTGTCAGAAGGTCATTGGTCACTTTGATGAGTGCAGTTTCAGTCGAATGTAGGGGGCGGAAGCCGGACTGTGAAGGGTCTAGGAGGGAGTGAGTGGAGAGGTAACGGGTAAGGCGGGAGTAGACTAGGCGCTCCAAAAGTTTAGAGATGAAGGGGAGATTGGAGACCGGTCTGTAGTTGTTTGTGCAGGAAGGGTCGAGAGCGGGTTTCTTTAGTAGCGGAGTAATGATGGAGTGTTTGAAGGAGGATGGGAAAATGCCAGAGGAGAGTGAGAGATTAAAGATTGTAGTTAGGTGAGTTGTGACAACTGGAGAGAGAGACTGGAGGAGATGTGAGGGAATGGGGTCGGTAGTGCATGTAGTCGGACGAGAGGAAGAGAGGAGTCTGGGGACTTCTTCTTCTGTGATGGGATCAAATGAGGAAAGTGAGCCAGGGGAAATGCAGGGAGGGATGGGAGTCACAGCACTTGGTGGTTGAGAGCAGATTTCCTGATGGATAGTATCCATTTTTTCTATAAAGTGGGAGGCCAGGTCGTCAGCACAAATGTCTGTGATAGGGGCTTGTGCTTTTGGCCTGAGGAGGGAGTGAAAAGTGTCAAAAAGTTTCTTGGGGTTGTTGGCTAGTGAGGAGATCAGGGTGGTGAAGTAGGTCTGTTTGGCGAGGTGAAGGGCAGCGTTATAAGTTCTTAGCATAAATTTAAAGTGGATGAAGTCTTCTAGTGTGCGGGTTTTTCTCCAGAGGCGTTCAGCACTCCTAGAGCATCGCTGAAGAAGTCGAGTTTGCAATGTGAGCCAGGGCTGTTTTACTGTGTGTTTGGAGGTTCTGAGGGTGAGCGGTGCTACTTGGTCAAGGGTGCTTCTAAGAATGTCATTGTCGTGATGAACAGCCAGATCAGGACAGGAAAAAGAGGAGATTGGGGACAGCGATGAGTGTAGGGAGTCTGAAAGTGTCTGAGGGTTAATGGCTTGTAGATTTCTGAATGTGTGGTAGGTAGGAGTGCGCTGGGGTGGTCGAGGATTTGTGAGGATGAAGGAGAGAATGTTGTGGTCAGAGAGTGGAAGCGGTGAGTTATTTAGATGGGAGATTGAACAGAGGCGGACAAAGACCAGGTCAAGGGTGTTGCCATCCTTGTGTGTCTCAGAGGTTGAAAGCTGTGAGAGGCCTAGAGAAGTGGTTAGTGATAGAAGCTGAGATGCAGATGTGGAAGTAGGGCTGTTAATGGGGATGTTGAAGTCTCCAAGGATAAGGGTTGGTAGTTCTGAGGACATGAAGTGCAGCAGCCAGGCTGAGAAGTGGTCAAGGAACGGGGTGGGCGAGCCTGGGGGCCGATATATGACCGCTACTCTGAGGGAGAGGGGATGGAAGAGGCTGATGGTGTGGACCTCAAAAGAAGGGAATGAGAGTGATGGAATTGGGAGGATGACCTGGAAATTGCATTGTGGGGACAGGAGTATGCCAACTCCACCACCATGTCTGTTTGCGGGTCTTGGGGAATGGGAGAACTGTAAGCCACCATGGGAAATGGCAGCAGGGGAGACAGTGTCAGAATCCTGAATCCAGGTTCCAGTGAGGGCCAACAGATTAAGAGAGTGGTTCAGAAAGTAGTTGTGGTGGAAGGATAGCTTGTTGCATGCAGACCGTGGATTCCAGAGAGCACAATTGAAAGAAGGAGATGAGGGAGTGCAAGTAAATACACTTTATTTCAAACCAATTTGTACTTAGCCATTACTACTTTGGCCTAATTCAAATGTCTATGATTTCTGTACGTTGTCCATGTTTTTATGAATAGATTAAATGTTCAATATAGTCTAGGTAGCGGTTTATATTTCCATATTTTTTGCAGACCATGTTAATTTTGGATCCAAGTTTTAAATCAAAATCGTCAATACAAGTTTAGGGGTCCATGAAAATCATTGACAACAGTCAGATGACATCCGGGTGCTGTCCATTTTTTACACTGCAATGGGTAGCAGAAGCTTTACAATTTTTGTTTTTTGGTTACAAGAAAATAATTTATTGTAAGAATGGATACACTGATCAGACATAGAAGAAAATCAAATCCAGCGCACTGATAAAAATCTTTCCCTTTTTTTCACTTTCAAGAAAAAAAATGGACGCCTGTATATTCTTACAAAATTGGACAAATTCCAAAAAGTTTAGGCAACTGCTTACCCATAAGTGTATCAAGGAGGGGAGAGGGCAAGTGGGGCATGTGTGCTGGGTGCAACCGTCAGGGGGCGCTCTCAGGGTGTCTGATGCTGCCGTCTGAGGTGTCTCCCCGGTGGCTGCATTTTGTCACCCCCCAGACTGGGAGTTGACTGTTATCTGAGCCTGCTTACAAGCTGACAGCCGGCTCAGAGAAGGTGCAGCACGCCGACTCCCAGTGATCAATTGAAGCCCTGACCGCCATAGAAATATATGCAGCCGCGCACTCCACTCCTGAGTGCCGGCGCCAGAGCTGGGATTTCACATGGGAGCGTCGGACATTTTCGTCGCCAGTGAGTATGTACCCCAAGGGTGAGTGCACACGTTCCGGATTCAACTGCGGATTTTTCCCCGCGGATTTTGCTAAATCCGCAAGTAAAATGTCCTGCGTTTTAAGCGGCGGATTTAGTGCAGATTTACTACGGATTTTCTGCGGCTTTTGTGCGGATTTCCCCTGCGGTTTTACACCTGCGGATTCCTATAATGGAGCAAGTGTAAAACCGCTGAGGATTCCACACAAAGAATTGATATGCTGCGGATTCAAATCCGCAGCAAATCCGCACGGAAAAATCCACAGCATGTGCACAGCATTTTTTTTTACATAGGTTATAATGGTACTGTACAACGCAGCAGAAACTGCTGCGGATCCGCAGGGCCAAATCCGCTGCGGGTACGCAGCAGAATCCGCAACGTATGCACAGACCCTAAGAGAAAAATGTATACTGTGCCCAATTGACTAAAAAGACTGGGTTTACATATAGGCATGAGAGGACCATATCTCAGAAATGGAGGGGTGCAAGAACAAAACAAAAAGAACGACAAATTCAGAAGAACAGCGTCATTGACACCAGTATAAAACTACATATTTAGTCCATGTTCAATATTTGGTCAGTATTTTACATCGGTATCTGTAAGCCAAAACCAGGAGTGGGTGATAAATGCAGAAGCGGTGACGTGTTTCTAGTATATGTTTTCCTTTAATTGTTCCTCACTTGGTTTTGGCTACAAATACTGATGTAACATACCGACCAAATACTGAGTGTGTCAACGTGGCCTTATTATGGAAAGTGACGGGTCCTGTTTAAGATCAATGTGATAAATTACTCTATTTGAGAACAATAAAGGCAACACAAAGTCACTGCATGCGGTTAATGGAACAAAAAAGATCTAAAAAAAGTACTAGGAAGGAATTATATTACTCTTTTAGATTATTTACATACATGTAAATACAAAGGCTACAAGTACTAATACAGCAGCAGTAAAGTAAGTACCGTGTGTATCTACCATTTGTAGGAAAGGTACAAGATCATGTAGCGTACAAGGAATTATATATTTGGCACAATTGTATCCATGTTAAACACTTTATTTTATTTTTTTACACCGAAACTAATTCCCACCCATACTTAGTAATTAGGCAAACTTATGTTGGAGGGAGCCCTGTATTCAGAGACCCCTAACTGGGCAAGGAAAAAAATGTGAGTTAAACCAAAAAATATGTTTCAGTCCCCACTATTTGGTTTAATGCAGCTTCGCTAATAAGTTGAGAAAGCTGATGAGCAGAGGAGGACTCGGGACAATCTGATCTTCATGACTTCAATAAGGCAGTCTGATTGCTTTCCGGATTACTATCAGATAACCTGAGGAACAACAGTAAAACGTGTCCAACCACGACTGTGCTGCATTAAACTCTATGACCTTGACAATAACTCAAGGTCATAGAGGTATATATATAACATTATATATATGTACACTCCAAATTGTCTCACAATAGAAATGTAACAATTGCACACTATACTGATTAAATCCAAAATTCCTTACCGAAAAGTAGTGAGGATTTTGTAAAAATCTTCTGGTATTTATTGAGATTTTTGGAGAATTAGAAAACTTGAGCCCAGAGCATAAAAATAAGACAGTTTTCAATATACGCTTGTCAACATTAGAATTTCAACACAAAGAAGGAAAGTCACAGAATTATGGAAATCATAGTGTGGATAATGATATGCAAATAAATAGATAAATGTTTTTTATTCAGCATCGAGTTTAATTGCCACAGGCAAAAATCCCAGTGCATACATTGGCTGCTATCAATGAGGTATTAATGGTTAATAATTGGGATTAATGGTTGTCTGAGAGATGTTCTGCCACCCAGAATGCACTTGGACACACACATCATCAATATCTGCGGCTGGCAGCTCCCTTTGCAATTGCTGAACAATGACATCTCAGATGAGAGATAAGTCAGGAAATGCTGCAAAGCCATGGTAGCACATTTAGGCCACATAAGCTACAGTACTTACAGTAGCACATAGGACTGGTGTGACGTTCACTCATGAAGACCTCTTCATGGTATTGCCTACGTGGTGTCCAGATCAATCTCTGGCTGTTATTGTGTCCAAGACAAATGTTGGACTCATCGCTTAAAAGGATAGACCTACATTCCAGTCTCTAGTCTCCAGCTGGAGACCACATGGCAATGTGGTATTCGCAGGTACGCGGGTTGCAGTGATGAGTCGGAGACGGAGCAAGCTTTGACTGAACATTTATATGGGGGTTATAGAAGTTACTAGGAAGCTGACAGTAATTCTCCTCGCAGGGAAAGCATAAAACAATACACAATTAACTGAACAAACGGCTATTAGGCAGGTGCCAATGACTATAGGGCAGTGCTAGGGCCATCTAGATGTCCTAGAACTATAACTAACAGGTAACGGAGTGTCACTTATCCTTTTCTGACGTCCTGCAGAGCTGTGGTCCGGAAGGTGTACGTTCGGCGTCTCAGCCGCTGGGCCCAGCTGACGAGGAGCTGTTGTAGGCTTTGGGCGTCCTTACACCCAGGTGCAGCTGGGGCACAACAGGCCCTGGAGGAATTCCTTGACATGGAGACCGGCCCTCTCTGAGGCTGGAGACCGGCAGCTGCGGACCCTGTCGTGCAGGCCACAGCCAAGGGCTGGAGTGGGACAGTAGCGACCGCGGATGGCAGCGCACAAGTCGCGGCCGCAGACTGGAATGGGGCGGTGGCGGCCGTGGATGGCGGAGCACGGGCCGACACCGCGGGCTGGAGTGAGGCAGGGGCGGTCGCAGCTTGAGGTGTACAGGCCGCAGCCGGTCGCGGCGGGAGGCGGACAGGCCGCGGGTGGCAGAGTTCTCCTGCCGGATCGTCCTCTCCCTGAGTCACGTGAGTCTGCACTTCCTCATGCGTGGCCGCTGGCCCTGTCTTGCTCTGCAATCCCCGTCAGGTTTCTCCTTCTTGCCTCTCGTCAGCCTCTGTGTCAAGTGCCCCCTGCTGGTCCCCTGTCCTCCTTTTATAGTTGCCCCGCCCCTGTACCTTCCAGAACCGTCTCTGGTTCGTCTTGCAGTCTCTTCCCCCGGGAACCTTTCCCTTAGGAACTTAAGTGACAGCCCCCTTGGTTCCGGCCCGGCCACACAGCGGGGCCTCTCTCTCCTACAGCAATGCAATGAAGAGGCCGTCACGAGGGAACATCACACTGGTCGTATTCCTGGGATTATGGTGTATGGTGGCATAATGTACAGCTGCTGAATGCCTCTAGTCTTCATTCCAGGTACACTAACAGCTCGGCCTTTCAGTGATTTGGTCATGGAACCAGTGGTATAGCCATTTCTCCAAAAAGTCCCAGGAGCCATATGTCAATATCACAATGCCAGGCCGCACGTTGCTTGTGCTTCTGTCTTTATAGTCAGAGAATCCAGTTATACATTTCCTCCATTGTCACTTTCTTCAAATCCCATGATGTGACATGACTTCCATGCGACACCTGTGCCTGGCATGCCAACACCAGCTGCCAGCCTCTGATTGGCCAGTGGCGTGTATTGCAGCGCAGTGAGCTAGAGCATCTTATTGCTGTAATACACTTCAGCTGAATGTGCATCCTTGTTACACCCCTGGGTACCTCCATTCAATGTGTAGCTGCCACTGATCGATACTGCAGAATAGCTCTTATTCTCCTGTGTAAATCTGGCTACCGCCAGAGCTGATAATGACTGCATGGTAGCCATGCTGGGTGTCGGACTATAGATAGATCATCAATATGTTGTCACTCGACAACCCTTTAAAGTCAGCCACTCCCGCCAACTGATACAGGACCAACTGACCATTTGATGTCTATTGAGACATCAGACTCCTCTGTATCATGCTCATATGCTCGTTCCATTGCATATTGGGAGATAAGACCGGAAGTGTCTAGTAGAGATGAGCAGGTTGATTTGTGGGACTCTGTTCCAGTGTCTAGGTCAGCGGTACCTGGCAGCTAGATGGAAGTCCTGCAAATTTCCTTAGGCATCCCCGTCCCAGCTATTGATTAGCCACGATCTGTACAGATGATGTAGCATCAGCCCTAAATAATCAAATGCTGCACTGGGGACGCAGGAAGGTAAGAGATTTTTGGGCCTTCTATCTAGCTGTCAGGTACCACTGGCCTGGACATTGGACTGAAGTGTCGCAAATCAATCTGCTCATTTTTAGTGTCAAGCAATGACTTTCCTTATTGACTACACATAAACACTCAGTCATACTGATCATTGTAATATAGGGGGGAGTCGTAAGAGATATGTGTTGGCAGGACAAGAGTCATGTCTATGGCCACCTTAGCATCCAAAAAGCCATTCTACATCCTACCATAAAAATGCAGCATAGGAAAAGGCTTTTATAGCCCAAGCTAAGCCTCACTGAAAAGAATTCATGTAAGAGACATTTTAAAACAGTAATGTGAATAAGACCCAAATCCAGACACAAGTCATTTTCCAAAACTTTGGTTAGCATTGACTTGGAAAATTAAAATAATTAAAATATAAACTCCATTTTAAATTAAAAAAAAACTGCAGGGGCAACAGTTTCTCTTCTGAGACTCCTTTGTGGTTAAGTTGTTCTGCTGTCAAAGGCCATGATTGTTCTCGGACATTGTGCAAATTCTGAAGACCAGGATTGCTCCTTGGGGTCATGCTTTTTTGACTAGCCGTGAGGTCAGAATGCCATGGAGATCTGTAGCCCTCAGTATAGGAAGCCAGGAGGGGTATAGGATGAATGTGATGTAGTGACAAGACAGAGCTAAAAAACAATACATATGAAATGTGACACTGCAGGCTGCAGAAAAATAGGGCCACAATAACCAAAGTGCAGCAGCATTAAAGAGCCTACAAAATGCATGACTGAAACAGAAGCTGTCATTTGCCATAAAAATGTCACCTGTTTTACCAAAACAACAGGGGAACAAAAGCATTTAGACCAGGTAAAGTATTCACATATTTATGGCAAGTGACAGATCCTCTTTAAAGAAAAACTCCTGGCAAAAATTGTATCCCTTAAACCTTTCTAGTTCTCCATTACCCACAGGTACAGCCCCCCACACACAGTTACTGTCCCACATTACTGCTTTACCCACACATGCAAGACACCTACCCCCTAGTTCTGCAATATCCACTGTGTAAGTCTCCTGCACACAGCCCTGCCCCCCCATACTGCATTACCCACAGGTACAAGTCCCCTGCACACAGCCCTTGCCCCTCAGTTCTGCATTTCCCACAAGTACAAGCCCCCTGCACACAGCCCTTGCCCCCCAGTTCTGCATTTCCCACAGGTACAAGCCCCCTGCACACAGCCCCCGCCTCCAAATTCTGCATTACCCACAGATGCAAGCCCCCTGGCCGTGGCTCTTCCCCCTATTCTTCATTAACTACAGGTACAAGCCCCCTGCACAGTTTTGCATTCTCCACAGGTGTAATGATTTGTAATCGTCCCCCCAGTCCCCAATTATCCGCAGGTAGAAGCCCCCCGCATACAGCCTCCTCCCCTGTACAAGTGTGACAGGCACTACCGCATCCCTCCCCTGGGACGTCACGTGGTGTCACCACAGCCAATAGGCGGCCTCCGTCCTTCAGGTACGAGATTCAAACTGCTCTCGTCTCCTGGAGACACAGCAGCACCGGGGAGACGCGGCCGGGCCGCACCGGGGACATGGAGCACCGCATCATAGGCCCGGGCCCGTACAGAGCGACCAAGCTGGTGAGAGCCGCGTCATCTCCGGGCACTGCCGGTGTGACTGATGGAGTCCGCTCCTCGGGAGGCTGCATGGGAATGTCCGCTGTTATAGTGCGCGTACCTATGCAGCGTCCTGACGACTGTACACTGAGCTGTGGTGATGTCATAGTAGTCATATATATATAGAGGAATGCGTTATCCCCCTGTGGTCAGGAGCAGATCTGGGGACGCAGGAACAGATCTGGGGGACGCAGGAGCAGATGGGGGGACGGGACGCAAGAGCAGATGGGGAGGGGACGCAAGAGCAGATGTGGGGGGCAGGAACAGATGGGGAGGGGACGCAAGAGCAGATGGGGGTGCAGGAGCAGATGTGGGGGGACGCAAGAGCAGATGTGGGGTGCAGGAGCAGATGGGAGGGACCAAGAGCAGATGTGGGGGCAGAACGATGGGAGGGACGCAAGAGCAGATGGGGGTGCAGGAGCAGATGTGGGGGACGCAAGAGCAGATGTGGGGGTGCAGGAGCAGATGGGGGAGGGACGCAAGAGCAATGTGGGGGCAGGAACAGATGGGAGGGACGCAAGAGCAGATGGGGTGCAGGAGCAGATGTGGGGGGACGCAAGAGCAGATGTGGGGGTGCAGGAGCAGATGGGGAGGGGACGCAAGAGCAGATGTGGGGGGCAGGAACAGATGGGGAGGGGACGCAAGAGCAGATGGGGTGCAGGAGCAGATGTGGGGGGACGCAAGAGCAGATGTGGGGGTGCAGGAGCAGATGGGGGAGTGGACGCAAGAGCAGATGTGGGGGTGCAGAGCAGATGGGGAGGGGTTGCAAGAGCAGATGTGGGGGTACAGGAGCAGATGGGGAGGGGACGCAAGATCAGATGTGGGGGTACAGGAGCAGATGTGGGGGTGCAGGAGCAGATGGGGAGGGGACGCAAGAGCAGATGTGGGGGTGCAGGAGCAGATGGGGAGGGGACGCAAGAGCAGATGTGGGGGTACAGGAGCAGATGTAGGGGTGCAGGAGCAGATGGGGATGGGATGCAAGAGCAGATGTGGGGGGGTGCAGGAGCAGATATGGGGACGCAAGAGCAGATGTGTGGGTGCAGGAGCAGATGGGAAGGGGACGCAAGAGCAGATGTGGGGGGACGCAAGAGCAGATGTGGGGGGACGCAAGAGCAGATGTGGGGGGACGCAAGAGCAGATGTGGGGGTGCAGGAGCAGATGGGGAGGGGACGCAAGAGCAGATGTGGGGGTGCAGGAGCAGATGTGTGGGGAGGGGACGCAAGAGCTGATGTGGGGGTGCAGGAGCAGATATGGGGGTGCAGGAGCAGATGTGGGGGGGACGCAGGATTGTGGCACACTGTGCAGTGTGAATATGACACTTAGGGCTCATACTCACTTGCTGGAAAAAAATCGGTCAGTTTTCAGAATGGTCCGATTATGTGCAATTGTCATGCGATTTGCATGCGATTTTTTTCTAGCACCATCTATTGCATTAGCGATTATCGTGCCAAAATTGCATCAAATCGCAGCATGTTGCGATTTTTTTCTCACACTGATTTCGGCTGAGAAAAAAAAATCGCAAATGAGATGTCACCTATTGAATGACATTGGTCCGATTTCAATCCGATTTTTTATCGGCTGAAAATCATACGTTTTCGGCTCAAGTGAGTATGATCCCTTAGGCCCAGATTCATCATTTGCAATTTCTTTACTTTACTACTTTTTAAATGTTATTTTTGTCTTGTGGGGTTTAATGACCTTTTGCACTTTAATTCTTTAAATTGGTGCACGCGGTTCATGAATTTGGCACTACCAATTTCATTTCTAAAGGTGGTCTCACACATTAGTAATGGTGCAATAAATGGACGATGAAGGCCTCTTTCACATTTCAGTTGTTTGGCGTCAGTTAAAATCCGCCAAAGTGTGAAAATAGCGGATCCGCCAGAAAAGGTGACAAACGGATGCAAATAGATCCGTTTTTTGACGGATCCGCCATTAACTTTCAACCCGGAAACGGAGGAGAGAGAGAGAGACAGACCCCGGACAGTGTTTTCAGCATTTTGTATAGATTTTCTATGGGAGCAGGCGGATTCCGTCAAAAACGGATGCCCGCGGATCCGCCACCCATAGACGACCATTATACAAAATGGCGGACGCGGCAGATCCGCCATAGTCCACCATTTTGGCGCAAACAAAAAAACATTGCATTGAACGTTTTCCAAATATGGCGGATCCGCCAAAAAACGGATCAAACGGACGACCATCCGTCAAAATCTGCCACTAATGCAAGTCAATGAGAAAAAAAGCGGATCCACAAAAAAAAAAAAAAATGGCGGATCCGCTTTTTTCACACTTTGGCGGATTTTGATTGATGTCGCACGACTGAAGTGTGAAAGAAGCCTTAAACAATACAAATGTTTGCTGGGGGAATGTGACAAGTAATAGGCCGCGATCACACATGCGACGAAGTCTCCGACACTCGCATGTGAAATCCCAGCTCTGGCGCCGGCACTCGGGAGTGGAGCGAGCGGCTGCATAGAACTACATGCAGCCGCGCACTCCACTCCCGAGTGCCGGCGCCAGAGCTGGGATTTCACATGCGAGTGTTAGACGACTTCGTCGCATGTGTGATCCCGGCCATATATTGTCATCTGGAAGGAGTGGGTAGATGTATGATTGACTATCAGCTATAATGTGGATGGCCTCATTTTTGTAGTGTTTTCTGAAGCAGCAGCGTATGTCTGTGTGATGTGTACGGCCACTGGTTTTTATTATTGGGCTATGTGCCCTTCCTGTGATGCCAGAGATAGGAGTCATGCCATTATTTCCCTCCATGGTTGTAAAACATTGTTGTATAACTGCAGAAAGTCAGTGAACATCACATGGACAGGTCCTTTAGTTTATACTGCAAGGTGGTCACTGTGAGGTGCACGCATTTTCGTGTGTGAGAGGGGAAATATATGTATTATTAAAAAAAAATGCTCCCGTTACAATCTTTCACTCAGTTTTGCAGCTGAAAGAACTGCTCTGCATTCACATTCATTGCTGCAAACATAGTAAAAAAATATATATATACTTTAAACATGTAAACACATCAGTTTAAGGGGAAACAACTTTATGCAGCTGCTTTTTCTCAGGATGTGGAGTCGGTAAGCCAAACCTCCGACTCCTCAATTTCCAGGACACCGACTCCGACTCTGACTCCACAGCCCTGGTTTTCTGACCATGTTGTGGTTGTTCTGTCTGGCCGTGCCTCTGTGGTCAGCTCATTCATGCAGTCCTGTATCTGCAATCTCTACTTTCAACTATTCCTACTAGACAGGTTCCCTTTTTAAGGTAATCTGCAGGTTTTTGTTATGTAATCTGAGAGCAGCATAATGTAGGGACAGAGACTCGGATTCCAGTGATGTTACCGGGCTGCTTCTTGCAGTTTCCATAAAATCAGTGTTTTATCAGCAGTAGATTATCGCTAGAGGACTGGTTGTCTAGTGCCACTTAAGGCTGGGTCTCACATAACGATACACCAGCGATCCCGACAACGATATGCACTTGTCAGGATCGCTGGTGTATCGCTACATGATCGCTGCTGAGCTGCCAAACAGGCAGCTCAGGCAGCGATCTGGGACAGCGACACTGCGGGTAACATCGCTTAGTTACCCGCAGTGTACATTGGATACCAGCGCGCTGATGCAGGGAGCTGGTTTCCAAGGTACACATCGGGTTTCCAAGCGCTGTGCGGTGCCTGGAAACCCGCTGTGTACCTTGGATACCAGCTCCCTGCATCAGGGCGCTGGTATCCAAGGTACACAGCGGGTTTCTAGGCACAGCCCCGCGCCTGGAAAACCGCTGTGTACCTTGGTTACCAGCGGATCGCTGGTCTCCCGCCTGTTCACACGCAGCGATGCGTGCCTGTCAGCGGGAGACCAGCGATCAAAAAAATGTCCTGACATTTCAGCGACGATCAGCGATACCCAGCAGGGGGGCTGATTGTCGCTGAATGTCACACACAGCGATATCGCTGGTGAGCTCGGTGCTGCGTCACAAAACTAGTGACTCAGCACCGATCTCGCTAGCGATATCGCTATGTGAGACGGGCCCTTTTGTCCTCCTGTCCTGTGTAACCCCCACTCCCCACCAATGATTGGCAGCTTAATTTCAATGTACACAGAACGTTATCAATTTTTCCAAAGCTGTGTGAAAGCTGCAAATCTTTTGCGCAAAAAAAAATCAGACTTTTCATAGCATTTTACTCCAGATTTCTGCCATAACTGCTGTGATGAATCTGGGCTGTTGTGTTTACATCCAGCGCAGCTGGAGCTGAAAACTGCTGCTCAGTGGGGGTGCGATGTGTCGGCCCTCTGATCAGATATTGATGACCAGTTTGAAGGATAGATCATCATCTTAAAGGGGTTGTCTCATGTTATTAAATGGACAAAATTGGAAGCAATATGCAATTTACCTCTTATTAATAATTCTCTCCAATTGCACAACTTTATAGTTTATTGCTTATTTCCTAGGCAAGGAGCTCCTGATTACAAGCTGTATAGCTTGCAAGCAACACTGAAGCTGGCTGGATTGCTGGATGTGGGCAGCTTCAGTCATCTGAGACCACATAGTGCGGACCGGCAGCACAACCATGTCTCCGGCCTGAAGTTTTACACTTGTCGTATAAGTTGGAGCAATTTTGTTAGATGTGTGTATGGGCCTTCTGATCACAGGTGTTGATAGAAAGGATTGGGAATGTTGGATTTAAATTTGCCTAATCCTTTGTTTCTGCGGGAAATAATCCCCTGGCAGAAGTGTCTAGGAGCAGTTTATCCCCCCTCTTGCCATTAAAAACTCATACAGGCTGTGGGGATTGCAGGGAAAAAGCTGTGAGTGAACAGGATGTATGGACAATCGTGTCATATGCCCTATTGACAGTAAGGTAGTGGGGTGGTCTTGCACCTATTAAATTCCCCAAGATCATAGGATCAATTCCCGTCAGTTGTGTGGCTCATACAATCATCTGCTGGCTGTTCTATGTAGATGACATGTTTGGGGGGTGGAGGACTCCTCTCTAGACCAGTTGTGGTTTGGTGATTTCCTGTCACTAATTGTACACTGGTGTCTCTGCAGATTCTTGATTGTTCTCCTGCTGTGAATCTTCCACTTCCATTACAAGTTTCTGCACGTTTCTAGTGTTTCATGTATTGTGTAGAGGAATGTTTTATGCCTCTTACATGTATAGGCTGATTGACCCGCTTATGTGTCGCATTGTAAAAATACCCCCCAAAAAATTTTTAGCATGATGATTTTGCTTAAATCTCTGATAATGCCACAAGTGCCGTGCCCTAAATTCACTTCCTGTTCTAATGTAAGCAGGTTGCAAGATTCAATGACACAAGGCAGGCAGAGCAAGGGTTAACAGTTTAAGGCAGGGTTCACATTGCGCTAGGGCAGTCCGTTAGACGGACTGCATTACATCGTGGTATAACGCGGTGTAGCGCAGTCAGTTAACGCTGCCATTGACCCCCATTGACGGGCGCATCGTGACGCATGATGTAAAGCGGCATGCGTTTGCGATGTGCCGTCATTTAGTGACGAAGCCTCAGACGCGGGCTGCTGCGTCTGAGGCTCCGTCACCACTAGCACAGATAATTGCGATTGCGTTATGCTATATACCGTTACCAGCCCGTCAACGCTATGCATTGAACGGGCTAGTTTTATCGCAATGTGAACCTAGCCTTACAGTAAAGGAACTACTTGCAGGGGATAAAACGGTTGACTGGGGATATACAAAAGATAATGGTAAAATTTATCAACAGTTCACTCAGCAAACTTATCATTTGTCTTCAGCCACAAATGATCTGATGAGGGTTGTAGTCCCACAATTGTGGATACCAGGGCTATGGGGTACTCGGAGCCGAGCCCATTGATTTCTATGGGAGTTGTCACTGGCAGCGGGACTCGGTCCGTGGCCCTGGCAGTCAAGCGATGGGGAATATTTACAGGGGATTATTAGGATAGGTAGTTCGTGACGCCACCTGTGGTATCTGGTCAATTGGACCAGCGCTGCTATTAGGATCTTCACAGGGGATGTTATGGGGGCAGCTGGGTGGTAAGTCTCCCACAGGTGAGACGGGTCCCTGGAAGTCTATGGTGATGATGCAGGGTGTAGTAAGAATTCAGTCACACACAATGCAGCTTCTTTTCATACCTTTTACTTGAAGATGGTTCAAGCAGATCCCGGGGAGCTGATCGGGGTGGAGAGTGCACATTCGGGTAACCGCTGAGCAGGTTAGAGGCCTCCTTTACTTCAAATGTAGGTGAGTCCAACTTGCCTGAAGCGAAGTTAACTCTGAATCTCCAGCTTTCTCATTAGCTGTACTGCCCGGCCAACATTGTGGTGGAGCCTTCTAAGTGGTGAGAACTAAGTTCTTACTTTTGTCTGCGCTTGACTCAAAGTCCCCGTTCTCCCTGACTCCGGTTACGTATTGACACTTTGGGCTGCACTCTGCGACCTGTAGTCCAGATGCCTCCGGTTTTCTTGTTACTATGCTTGAAACACTAGCAACGCTTCGGACCCCGGTGTCCGGCAATTTAGTGCAGGTAATCCAATACCTGTTGCACTTCTCTAACTTCTCCACTGCGCCCTTCGCCCTGCTTCACGCTCTTAACATAAGCACTTGTAACTTTCAATGGCGAGGCCAGCTTTCTTCTAGGGCTCGCTGAGCAGCCCTCAGTATCCTCTAAGTCCCGACTGGACTGACACTGAACTGATCCGTCCGAAGACAGGAACCAGATTCCACTGCTCTCCCTCCTAGGTTGGCTGACTGACTGACCACTTCTGATACGTGTCACTCCCCCTTATGCCTCAGATGGGTGTGTCTGAAAGTGTGAGTGACAGTGAATGCATATCAAGCGTTGCGATTACCTTCCTGTGCACTCTCCTGGATTTTTATGTGTGCCTGCGTAGCTGGGCCACACATCCAGTTCCCAATCCAGCTTCTGGCGGCAATGGGCGGTCTCTAGTCTCACCCGTTGGGCTCCTAGTCCATAAGCACGGGCAGCCAAATTCACAGGTGCTGCCGAAGTTCCAGTATCAGATGAGGTCTCTGGTACTCTGGTCAGCATGGGGGACCGCAGTGCTGGGTCCCATACACAGCCAACGCCTTTAAGCACGAGCGCGGCCCTCTACTTAAAGGGAATCTGTCACCCCATTTTAGCCATATGAGATAAAGATATCATTGCATAGTGCGTCCCATAACTAATCTATGGGTACCTATGATATCTCCTGACATCCCAGTTTTCATGTAAAAATACCTTTGTAAAGTTCGTTTTCTAGTATGCAAATCCCTGCGGTCCGGTCCGATGGGCGGCGTTTCTTCACATTCCCCCACCGCCTCCATTCTTGCCCTACGCATTTTTTTTTTCTTTATCGTCGGCTTGCCGCGCTTGCGCTTTTCAAAATCCCCTCGCGCATGCGCAGTGTGCTTTGCCCAACAGTGGGCAAAGCATAAAATCATTACAGCGCATGCGCAACTATTTTCCTTCACTTTCCTTGCCTCGGAAGTTGTCCAAGGCAAGCAGTCATTTCCGGGGCAAGGAAAGTGAAGGAAAATAGTTGCGCATGCGCTGTAATGATTTTATGCTTTGTTCACTGTTGAGCAAAGCACACTGCGCATGCGCGAGGGGATTTTGAAAAGCGCAATCGCTGAAACACTACGCCGTCTGTGCTATTCACAGACGAACATACGCAAGAGAAGCAGAGGAGCGGGGGGAAACGCCGCCCATCGGACCGGACCGCAGGGATTTGCATACTAGAAAACTGACTTTACAAAGGTATTTTTACATGAAAACTGGGTGTCAGGAGATATCATAGGTACCCATAGATTAGTTATGGGACGCACTATGCAATGATATCTTTATCTCATATGGCTAAAATGGGGTGACAGATTCCCTTTAACGGAGCACATGGGCCTGCCTCTGCTCACAGTCCCGATGCTGCGCCCGTGGGGTATCAGCTGCAGTCCGCCGCGCCTCTGCTCTCTGACAGCCAGAGCACGCTGCACACGCACACCCTCTGCTTCTATCGGTGGGAAACCTCTGAAGCTGCGCACACTTTTGCTTTTGACACGCCCCTCCTTCCTGGGTCATTGGGTCCGTCTGGTCTCCTATTTCTTACCCCAGGCAACATGGGACGCAGCCTCAAAATTTCCGGACCCGTCTGGGTACAGGTACCCACAGCCCGGTCTTCCTCCTTAAGCCTGGGTCTCACATAGCGATACACCAGCGATCCCGACAACGATATGCACCTGTCAGGATCGCTGGTGTATCGCTACATGATCGCTGCTGAGCTGCCAAACAGGCAGCTCAGGGCAGCGATCAGCACAGCGACACTGCGGGTAACATCGCTTAGTTACCCGCAGTGTACCTTGGATACCAGCGCCCTGATGCAGGGAGCTGGTAACCAAGGTACACATCGGGTTTCCAGGCGCTGGGCGGTGCCTGGAAACCCGCTGTGTACCTTGGTTACCAGCTCCCTGCATCAGGGCGCTGGTATCCAACGTACACATCGGGTTTCTAGGTACAGCCCCGCGCCTGGAAACCCGCTGTGTACCTTGGTTACCAGCGGATCGCTGGGCTCCGGCCTGTCACACGCAGCGATGCGTGCCTGTCAGTGGGAGACCAGCGATCAAAAAAATGTCCAGGACATTCAGCGACGATCAGCGATACCCAGCAGGGGGGCTGATCGTCGCTGAATGTCACACACAGCGATATCGCTGGGGAGATTGCTGTTGCGTCACAAAACTAGTGACTCAGCAGCGATCTCGCTAGCGAGATCGCTGTGTGAGACGGGGGCTTTACACTAACGAGAACAAGGTCTGTAGTGATTTTCATTCTCTGGCTGTAAACATGACTAACCCCATTCACTGACAGCAAAAGGAGATCTTAGAAAAAAGTGAGACTTTTTAATTTGTGCAAAGATTAACTCCTTAATGACCAATATGCCTTTTTACTAACCTAATGAAACACAGAATAGCCCCCCCTACATGTACAAAAATGCAGCTGATGTGGGATGTATTGTATAGCTGACATCCTGCTGTATCAGCCGTGATCAGTGTAGCATTAATCATGGCCCTTTAACCCCCTTGATGCTGCTGTGAATAGCGACAATGACATCTAGATGGGTTGACAGGTGGAGTAGGCTTCGTTTTTAAAGACCGTGGGTCCCAATGGTTACCAAATATATAATCCCCTCAAAGTCACTACAAAACTGAATGTCCTTTAAAAAAATACTGTATATTTTCTGCAAAAAGAGGAAAAAAAAAACTGGTGCAAAACTTTTAACACCTTTAACATCTAATCAAAACAAAGGAACTGTCTGGTTTAAAAACAATCAGAGTTGGCATGTTGCAAAATGTTTCACATTTTTTGTCAAGTTTACAATATTTTTTATAAATAAACAAAAAGCATTAACTTAAAGTTACTGCATAACAAAATATAACATAAACTAAAATGTGTCCTGAAAAATCTAACTCTGAATCACTGGGACATGTTGAAATATTACAGACAGGTCAGATTTGAAAAGTGCATGAGTTGGTGACTCTAGGTTTAGCACCTGTTCACATTGGGTCTATTTTTTGATGAGATTTGAAAAATTGGGCTGGATTAAAGTGGTTCCCCTGTCTAAAGTGACTGCATACTTGAGATTCCTCCCAGCGCACGTGACTCGCACCACATATGTGGGTACCAGGGCTATGGGGTACTCGGAGCCGAGCCCATTGATTTCTATGGGAGTTGTCACTGGCAGCGGGACTCGGTCCGTGGCCCTGGCGGTCATGCAATGGGGAATATTTACAGGGGATTTTAAGGATAGGTAGTTCGTGACGCCACCTGTGGTATCTGGTCAATTGAACCAGCGCTGCTATAAGAATCTTCACAGGGGATGTTATGGGGGCAGCTGGGTGGTAAGTCTCCCACAGGTGAGACGGGTCCCTGGAAGTCTATGGTGATGATGCAGGGTGTAGATAAGAATTCAATCACACACAATGCAGCTTAGAATCATAGAATCATAGAATGGTAGAGTTGGAAGGGACCTCCTGGGCCTTCTGGTCCAACCCCCTGCTCAAAGCAGGATTCTCTAAATCATCCCAGACAGATGTCTATCCAGCCTCTGTTTGAAGACTTCCATTGAAGGAGAAACTCACCACCTCTTGTGGCAGCCTGTTCCACTCATTGATCACCCTAACTGTCAAAAAGTTTTTTCTAATATCTAATCTGTGTCTCCTCCCATTCAGTTTCATCCCATTGCTTCTAGTCTTTCCTTGTGCAAATGAGAATAAAGATGATCCTTCTACAATGTGACAGCCCTTGAGATATTTGTAGACAGCTATTAAGTCTCCTCTCAGTCTTCTTTTTTGCAAGCTAAACATTCCCAAATCCTGCAACCGTTCCTCATAGGACATGGTTTGCAGACCGGTCACCATTCTGGTGGCTCTTCTCTGAACTTGCTCCAGTTTGTTGATGTCTTTTTTAAAATGTGGTGCCCAAAACTGGACACAGTATTCCAGATGAGGTCTGACCAAAGAGGAGTAGAGGGCAATAATGACCTCACGTGATCTAGACTGTATGCTTCTGTTGATACATCCTAGAATTGCATTTGCCTTTTTTGCTGCTGCATCACACTGTTGACTCATGTTAAGTCTGTGATCAATTAGTATACCCAAGTCTTTTTCACATGTGCTGTTACTTAGCCCTATTCCTCCCATTTTGTATATGCTTTTTTCATTTTTATTGCCCAGATGTAGTACTTTGCATTTTTCCCTGTTAAAATCCATTCTGTTAGTTGCTGCCCACTGCTCCAGTTTATGTATATCTTTTTGAATCCTCTCTCTCTCTTCTCTAGTATTAGCTACCCCTCTTAGCTTTGTGTCATCAGCAAATTTGATCAGTTTACCCTTAATTCCTTCATCTAAATCATTGATAAAGATGTTGAACAATACAGGCCCCAAAACAGGCCTTGTGGTACCCCACTTGAGACATTCTTCCAACTGGATGTGCAGCCATTTACAACCACTCTTTGGGTCCGATCACTAAGCCAGTTATGAATCCACCTAACAGTTGCCTTGTCCATTCCATACTTAGTCATTTTTCAATAAGGATTGTGTGAGATACTTTGTCAAATGCTTTGCTGAAGTCAAGATATACTATATCTACAGCATTTCCCTGATCCACCCAGTCAGTGATTCTGTCATAGAAGGAAATTAAGTTAGTCTGACATGACTTATTAGTTACAAACCCATGCTGACTCTGTTTAATCACTTCATTGTTATCCAGGTACTTGCATACATGTTCTTTAATAATTTGTTCAAAGATCTTTCCTGGTATAGAAGTCAGACTCACCGGCCTGTAGTTCCCTGGGTCCACCTTTTTCCCCTTTTTGAAGATAGGAACAACATTTGCTCTTCTCCAGTCTTCTGGGACTTCTCCTGTTCTCCAAGAATTTTCAAAGATTATGGACAGTGGTTCAAGAATTTCTTCTGCTATCTCCTTCAGTACCCTGGGGTGTAATTCATCTGGACCTGGAGACTTGAATTCATTTATGTTAGCTAAGTGTTTCCTCACTGTCTTTCTGTTTATAGATATCCTGGATTTCTTCTATTCCTTTAATAGGACAGTGAAGATCAGTTGATGTTACATTTCCTTTCTGAGAGAAAACAGATGCAAAATAGGAATTTAAAAGTTCAGCCTTCTCAACATCCTGACTTACCATTTCATCATTTTCATCCTGTAAAAATCCTATAGCATCTTTGACTTTTCTTTTACTTTTGACGTATCCCCAAAATCCTTTTTTGTTGCTTTTGACGTCACTTGCAAGCCTTAATTCATTGTCGCTTTAGATAATCTGATTTGTGCCCTGCAGGTTCTGCAGACGGCATTATATTCTTCTTTAGATATGCCTCCCTCTTTCCATTTGATAAACATTTCTTTCTTCCTTTTTAGCATGTGTTTAAGTTCTATGTTCATCCATCCTGGTTTCCTTAAATGCTTCCCATTCTTCCCTCTTTTCGGAATTGTTAACGATTGTGCTTTGAGAATCTCGTTTTTCAAGATTTTCCATCCTTCCTGGACATTTTTGTCCTTAAGAATATCCAGCCATTGGATCCCTCCAATTCTCTTTCTGAGTTCCTTAAAATCTGCCTTTCTGAAATCTAACCTTGACGTCTGAGTCTTCACAGGTCTTCCTCCTCTTGTTATCCAAAATTCTAAAATAGCATGGTCACTACCTCCTAGAGTCCCAGCCACTCTTACCTCCTCCACCATTTCCTCCCTGTTTATGAGGATTAGATCCAAGGTAGCAGATCCCCTTGTTTTCTCCATTACCTTTTGGAAGATAAAGTTGTCAGCAAGAGAGGATAAGAATTTCCTGGACCTGTTAGTTTTGCCTGAGAGAGATTCCCAACAAATGTCTGGATAGTTGAAATCTCCCATGACCACTATGTCATATTTTTTGGAGAACTTGGCCATTTGATGCATAAAGAGTTCATCCATATCTTCAGCTTGCACAGGCGGCCTGTAGTAAATGCCTACAATGGTGTCCTTTCCATTGTTCTGTCCTTGTATTCTTACCCAAACAGTTTCCACAGAACTCCCAGTCTCTGAAGCGTCAATCTCTGTGCAGATATACGCTTTTCTAACATACAATGCAACACCTCCTCCTCGTTTATCAAGTCTGTTTCTTGCAAATAAGTTGTATCCTTCTAGCCTTGTATTCCAATCATGTGTATCGTCCCACCAAGTCTCAGTGATTCCAATGACATCATATTTCTTCTCCTGCGTTAGTAGCTCCAGTTCTCCTTGTTTGTTGCCCATGCTTTGTGCATTCGTATAGAAACACTTTAGTTTGTGATTGGTTTCTCTTCCTTCAATATTTTTATTATGTAAATTTTTTTGTCTTTGTTCTTCCCCTTCACTTCTAATAGCAGAAATCTCAATAGTATTTGTCAAGTGTATGGCTTTTGCTGGCGTTTTGCTTCCCTTCCCACATTGTTCTAGTTTAAAGCTCTCCTGATGAGTGTAGCAAGGCGACTTCCAAATACATGTTTTCCAGTCTTCGTAAGGTGCACCCCATCTCTAGCAAGTAGTCCATCGTATAGGTAATTCACTCCGTGATCCAGAAATCCAAATCCTTGCTGACGGCACCATCGACGTAGCCAGTTGTTCACCTGCAGAATCTTATTCCACCTCCTTGTTCCATGGCCATCCACTGGGAGGATGGAAGAGAAGACCACCTGCGCTCCCAGTTCTTTCACTTTCTTACCTAAGTTTTCAAAGTCACTGCAGATGGTTTCCAGGTCGTTTCTAGCGGTGTCATTTGTCCCCACATGTATTAGCAGGAATGGGTAGTCATCTTTAGGTCTGAAGAGTCCTGATATCCTGTCAGACACATCTTTAATTTTTGCACCTGGAAGACAGCACATTTCTCTTGAGGTTATATCCGGTCTGCAGATAGCGGCCTCTGTTCCTCTCAACAGGGAATCGCCCATGACAACAACTCTCCATTTCTTCTTCACAACAGTTTTCTTTCTCCATTCAGGAGGACTCTGAGGGCGTACAAGGTTGTTTGTGGGCAAAGTCTTATCCTGATGTATTTCTTCATCGTTCTCCTGTGTAAGAGCCTGGTATTGGTTCCTGAGCAGAATTGGTGCTGACTGCCTCCTGATCCTCCTGCTTCTCTGGGTCACATGCTTCCATTCCTCTGTTTCTTCAGTTGCACTTCGAATTTCTTCTCTTTCTGTACCATGAAGAGATAATTCTGCTCTGTCTAAGAACTCTTCACCTTCCTTAATGGTCTTCAATGTAGATAACCTCTCTTCCAGATTTTGCAACTTTTCCTCCAACAGGGACACAAGCTTGCATTTCTGGCATGTGAAGTTTGGCTTTTCCACTGGTAAGTCTATGAACATGTAGCAAGAAATGCAGCTCACCACATGGCTCCTAGCCTCTTCCATGTTCTTATTGTTCAAGAGATAATCAAGCGGTGAAATATAAGCCAAAACTTATAAGGTTTACTGATGTCCTCCTTTCAGCTGCAACAGCCAAAATCCAGTGTTCCTTGAGCTCGCGGAGACTCTTCACTTATCCCAGAAGGCACTGGGAATATGCAAATTATCTCCTCGGGACTCCTCCCCTGGTTTACTGATGTCCTCCTTTCAGCTGCACAGCCAAAATCCAGTGTTCCTTGAGCTCGCGGAGACTCTTCACTTATCCCAGAAGGCACTGGGAATATGCAAATTATCTCCTCGGACTCCTCCCCTGGTTTACTGATGTCCTCCTTTCAGCTGCAACAGCCAAAATCCAGTGTTCCTTGAGCTCGCAGAGACTCTTCACTTATCCCAGAAGGTCACTGGGAATATGCAAATTATCTCCTCGGGACTCCTCCCCTGGTTTACCGATGTCCTCCTTTCAGCTGCAACAGCCAAAATCCAGTGTTCCTTGAGCTCGCGGAGACTCTTCACTTATCCCAGAAGGCACTGGGAATATGCAAATTATCTCCTCGGGACTCCTCCCCTGGTTTACCGATGTCCTCCTTTCAGCTGCAACAGCCAAAATCCAGTGTTCCTTGAGCTCGCGGAGACTCTTCACTTATCCCAGAAGGCACTGGGAATATGCAAATTATCTCCTCGGGACTCCTCCCCTGGCTTCTTTTCATACCTTTACTGGTAGATGGTTCAAGCAGATCCCGGGGAGCTGGTCGGGGTGGAGAAATGCACATTCAGGCAACCGCTGAGCAGGTTAGAGGCCTCCTTTACTTCATATATATCTGAGTCCAAACTTGCATGAAGCGAAGTTAACTCTGCAATCTCCAGCTTTCTCAATAGCTGTCTAGCCCGGCTGACGTTGTGGTGGAGCCTTCTATGTCTCTGAATCTCAGATGTTGAGAGAACTAAGTCTATATTTGCTGATCAGGCTAGACTCCTGTTTTCCCTGACTCCGGTTACGTATCAGCGCTTTGGGCTGCTCTCTGCGACCTGCAGTCCAGATAGCCTCCGGGTATCTTGTTACTATGCTTGAAACTCTAGCAACGCTTCGGACCCCGGTGTCCGGTGATTTAGTGCAGGTAACCAATACCTAAAGCACTTCTCTCTGTCTTCTCCACTGCGCCCTTCGCCCTGCTTTTGCTCTTAGCATAAGCACTTGTAGCTTTTGATGGAAATGTCAGCTTTCTCCTAGAGCTTACTGAGCAGCTCTCAGTATCCTCCAAGTCCAGACTGGACTGAGACTGAACTGCACTGTCCTAAGACAGGAAACTGACTCATCTGAGCTCTTCTCAGACAGGAAACTATCTGACTCTGCTACGTGTCACTACCTCCTACACCCCTGGTGGGTGTGTCTGAAAGTGTGAGTGAAGTGAATGGATAGCAAGCTTTTGCGGTTACCTTCCTGTGCATTCTCCTGGATTTTATGTGTGCCTTACATAGCTGGGCCACACATCCGCAATGCACGTGTTGAGGATTCGCCGGCACCAGGAATGGTGGTCACGTGACTGCAGCTATGCAATCTGCAGACTCCCGGCCAGAACCTGAATAGACATTTTCTGGCGCGCTCAGCACAAGTGCATTGTGCGAAGCTGGAAACAGTCTAGTCGGGTTCTGGACGGGGTCTGCAGTTCCTACACTTACACTCACGTGATCGCTGACATCGTCAAATCCTCACAGCTCACACTGGGTGCACTCGAGGATTCACAAGTCTGCAGTCACATAGAGTGACTCCAGACTTGTCATTTTAGACAGGACAACCCCTCTGAAGGGGTTTGTCGCAGAGGGGGTTTTCCACAATTTTTTCTTAGCATAGCTGTGTGATTTCTGGTTGTGCATCTGTTGGGGGCCCACACTGATTCTGAATGTATGGGTCCTGAAGTCCCTTTGTGTGAATGAAGTTTTTTTTTTTTTTTCAATCAATATTATCTGATGCTCCATTTAATTTCTTAAACTCTTGAAAAACTTTTAAACTCTATTTTAGGTAAAAAAAAATTTGTTTTAAAAGGAATGGTAAACTTTTTTTTCTTCCCATTTACCAATAGGCACATGTTGATTAGTCTGACATATAATTGATAAGTTCATCCTTCTTATCTTTACAGGGCACCCACTATATAAACCATAGTGACCCTTGCCTCAAACAATATGTGCTCTATGACCTTCTGACGTCTGTGTATACATGGCTCAACAAGCATTGTATACATTGAATATTCTTTGTGTATGCAGTTTATACACTAATCCGGCAAACTATATTTTATTAAAAGCTGACGATTACCTTTCTAAGGACGGGCTCTCCAAATGAAGCAATCATTTCCCAGAGTAACGTCCATGTACTGTATATGAGATTGCTGTATGCAAATAGTCTTTTCAGAGAGAAAAAGAAAGAGGACAGGAACACTAGTGCCACCTATTGGAAGTAAAGAATCTTTAAAAGACAGTATTGACTGTTTAAAAGGGCATTGTCACATGAATTCAGATAAGAAGCCAGACCAGAAACTCCATTGGCAGACACATGTTTCGGGATGTTGGCCCCTCATCAGTGCACAGCATGAAAACTGGTTTTTAATGTGAGGTCTAAGGGGTAAAGTTTCTCCTTTATGGAGAGTGCCATGTTGGCGTAGGGAGACTTTCCAGTATATGCCAAGCAATGCTCTCCTGGTAATGTAAATATGAAAACTTGTATTTGCTGCCATAGTGGTAATTTTCTGTGAGCAGTGAGACTCTCTACCCACTGAGCGCTCTGTAATCGCATCCACCACTTGCTGACTGCACACGTGCTGCACAATAACTTAATGCTTACCGAGTATAGAGCACTGACTGTTCACAGCCCTGGTGCCGTCCTGATGACTGTAAGCGAGCGGCTGCAGGGAGAATAACACTTTTTATTCGAAGCACATGACAGCACCCAACGAGAGAGGGGATCCGCCCTTCAGGAACAGGAAACCTACAGATACATAAGGGCGGCACCTCTCCCACGCATCAGTTGGTTTCCTGTTCCTGGAGGATGGAAATCCTACAGAATGAAGAATCTTCCTTTTTCCCAGGCCAGCCGGTCGACCCAGGTAGCGAGTGGTCTCCTACCTCGACCTGGTGCGGGGACCCCTGGAAGGCGCAACGGTGGGTCTGGGCAGGGCTCCACGGCAGTGTGCGGAGCAGCAGGTAGCGGTGTCCGGAGGATCCCGTCTTCTAGCCAGCGTGGGAGGTAAGTATGGCTCCATCCCCTCCTGGGTGCTCGATCCTCCTTAGCAGCCAGACGTCCTGCACCGCCTGGCCGGCTGTCCGGCATGAAGTAGACGCGGGTGGCAGGCTTCGGGGGGTCTCCGGGCCTGGTTCGGCGCCTCTGCGTTCTCCCCGTCGCGTCCCTGCGATCTTCCGGTGGGGCGGAGGTGACGCGTCACGGGGGGCGGGGCTTGAGACGCTGGACCGGAAGTCAGGAGCCGGCCGGCGTTTTTCTCACCTGCGCCGCTGGGTGTCAGGGCCCGACTCCGGTATACGGAGCGGTTAGGCCGGCGGGCGCTGGGAGCAGGGATGCTGCGTCGCAGGGGGCGGGTTAGACCAGGGGGAGGGGCGGACCCCTGGCCTTGAGGCTGCTCGTCCGGATATCCGGGGATAAAAGGGGCCTGACCTGCTGCACAGACGCTTCTGATCCACTATGGAGGGGTCAGAAGCTCCCGCAGAGCAGCAGGGTCTGCATGACGAGCAGGAGACTAGCACAAGGCCGCAGCTGAAGACCAAAGGACATGGTCAGTCCAACCGTAAAGGTTCCTCCAGAGCGGTGGAGGCATCATCATCACCTGGTCCCCCCTGTGATCCGGTACCTATTGCTGCTAGCGGGTAAGAGATCTCTGTGAAAGTACACCCGATGATGCAGTTTTTTCCTCCCTTGTGTTTCCATTTATCAGGGAAAGAAGTGTGCAGGAAAATCGAAGCATAGGGAGTGTGCCCTCTGCGGTCAGCCCCTGCCTGACGCCTACCCTAAAAGGTTGTGTCAGCCTTGTGTTCAGCAGACGGTAGGGGTCGGAAAAATGGGGGGGCGTTGGTCCCTGATTGAAACAGGGCAGTGCCTTACAAATCTTCCCCGCACTCCCTACAGGTAGCTGAAGAAACCCCTGATTTTACTTCGAACCTGAGGGATATGACTAGGACAGAGATGAAAGCCATTTCTCAAGGAGAATCGTCTAGGTCAAAACGGGGATTAAGGGTTTCGGACTCAGATTCCCCAACTAGACCTAGGAGAGGTGAAGATTCACTGAGGTCCACTTCTTCATCGTCTCCTTCCCACTCATCTTCCTCGTCGGAAGAGGATTCTACCAGATTTTGCTTTCCCCTAGATCAGATGGATAGATTGGTCAGGGCAATCAGATCCACCATGGGGATAGAAGACTCGAGGCCTGAGCGTTCTGTGCAGGACTTTATGTTCAGGGGGTTAGACCCAAATAAACGTAGGTCTTTTCCCTTAAATAGTACGATTCAGAATCTGATAGATAAAGAATAGAAAAAGCCAGAGAAAAGGGGTTCATTTGCTTCGGCATTCAAGCGTAGATACCCCTTTGAAGATCCAGCTGTGGATAAATGGGACAAAGCTCCAAAACTAGACGCTGCGGTAGCTAAAGCCTCCAAGAAGTCCTCCATACCCTTTGAGGACATGGGGAGCTTAAAAGATCCGCTGGATAAAAAAGCAGACTCTTTTCTAAAGGGTACTTGGGAGATGACAGCAAGAGCCTTGAGACCAGCGGTGGCTGCCACTTGTACGGCTAGATCCGTGATGGTCTGGCTAGATCAGCTAAAATCGCAGTTGGAAGAAGGTGCCTCCCGAGAGTCCATGCTAAGGTCCCTTCCAATAATTCAAAGTGCAGCAGCTTTTTTGGCAGATTCTTCGGCCGACTCTGTAAGGATGGCCGCCAGGGCTGCGGGACTATCAAATGCAGCGCGAAAAGCGCTATGGCTCAAATGTTGGCCGGGTGATATTCAGGCCAGATCCCATCTCTGTTCTATCCCTTGTGAGGGCGAATACTTGTTTGGCCCTGTCCTAGACGAACTCTTGGAAAAGGCAGGGGATGATAAGAAAAAATTCCCCAGTATTCCGAATCCCTCATATAGACGTCCCTTCGGCAGGAAGAGATTTAACCGTAGAAGGTCGTCCAGGGAACGAGGCACATGGGACGATAGAAAGAGGAAAGGTACGGGATACATGTTCAGGGGCCCGTCTCGAGATTCCAAGAAGACTTCCAAATGACTAGCGGCTCCGGTGGGAGGTAGATTGTCAGCCTTCTGCCCGGCCTAGACCAGAATATCCAACAGCAGATGGATTTTGGACCTAATGGCTTCAGGACTCCGGTTAGTTTTCTTAGCTACCCCGATATACCTTTAAGATTACTCCTACCCGGTCTTCATCAGAGCAGGCGGTACTGGAGGCAGAAATTCTTGATTTATGCTATAAGGGGGTCCTGGTGCAGGTACCTGCAATGGAAAGGGGTAGAGGCTTTTACTCCCCTCTATTTTTAGTCCAGAAGCCAGACGGCTCCTTCAGGACGATAATTAATTTAAAAGCCTTGAACAGATTCCTGGTAATACGGCCGTTTAAAATGGGGACCATCAATTCCACAATAAAATTATTGTTTGAAAACTGTTTCATGGTGGTATTGGACTTGAATGTCCCTATCCATGTAACCCATAAGCGCTTTCTTAGAGTTGCAGTTTGGCTGAAAGGTTCGCTGCAACATTTTCAATATAAAGCCCTTCCGTTTGGTCTTGCAGTTGCCCCTCGGGTATTCACAAAGGTTATAGCAGAAGTGATGGCCCACCTGCGAGAATTTCAAACCCTGATAATTCCCTACCTCGATGAGTTCCTAATAATAGGTAGAACAGCGGAGCATTGTCGGGAACAGTTAAATAAAACAATATCTGTCCTAGAACAGTTGGGGTGGCTACTAAATGTCGCGAAGTCTCGATTGCAGCCTATCAGAGTACAACAGTTTTTGGGCCTAACCTTAGATTCCCAAAAGCAAGAATGCCGGCTTCCACCCGACAAACTAATACGCCTGCGCTATCAGATCCTAAATGCTTCCAATAACCCCACCATGTCTCTCAGGAAAGCCATGTCCTTGTTGGGCTCTCTTTCTTCCTGCATCCCTGCGGTGCAATGGGCACGGTTTCATGCTAGGACTTTACAAGCTGAAGTCTTGCGATATGATAAGAGTCTGGGAGGCCGCCTGGAAAGCCGACTAACTTTATCCCAGGCCACAATAAGATCCCTAGAATGGTGGCTGTATAATTGTAACCTATCCAAAGGGGTGCCCTGGGAGTATAATATAACCAGAGTGGTCTAGTCCCACTGGTTGGGAGGCTCATATGGGTGATTCTGTAGTGCAGGGCTTATGGCAACATCATCAGATAGACATGTCCTCTAACATGAAGGAACTTACAGCGGTAGAACTGGCAGTAAAAAGACTCCTCATTTATCTACAGGGTCATCACGTACGGGTTCTATCCGACAATCAGGTCGCAGTAGCCTATATCAACCACCAGGGTGGCACTCGATCCAGTCCTCTCATGCAAGTGACAGAGCGCCTGGCAGAAAGACATTGTCTATCTTTAACAGCATTACATATAAAAGGAGAGGAAAACACCACCGCAGATTTTTTGAGCCGCCACCTTCTAAGACAGGGGGAATGGTCACTAAAAAGTGTCATCTTCGACCTGATTGTACACAAATGGGGGCAACCAGACGTAGACCTCTTCGCCACCAGAAGGAACCGGAAGGTAAAACAGTTCTGCTCCCTAAACCCCAGAGAAAATCCGCTGGCGGTAGATGCCTTTCTGATACAATGGGATTTTGCACTAGCTTATGCCTTTCCTCCTGTGTCTCTGATTCCTCTGGTAGTCAGAAAGGACAAAGCAAAAGTGATTTTGGTAGCACCCTTTTGGCCCAAGAGGGCGTGGTTCTCGAGCCTCAGGACCATGTCAGTAGCCAACCCATGGATCCTACCGGACGTTCCGGATCTCCTGTCCCAGGGTCCAGTGTACCATCCTCAGGTGGCTGGCCTGCATCTGACGGCGTGGAATTTGAACGGTCGCTATTGTTAGATAGGGGGTTTTCTCCTGGGTTGATAAGTACCCTCCTTAAGAGTAGGAAGGAAGTTACAACAAAGATCTATGCCAGAACCTGGAAGAAATTCTTACAGGACTCAAAAATTGTAGCTATGGAATCAGTTCCAATAGCTCAAATTCTAGAGTTTCTACAAAAGGGTTTAGATATGGGTCTTTCCACCAGTACCCTTAAAGTGCAGGTTTCTGCCCTGGGAGCCCTTTTTAACTGTGACATAGCTAGAAACTTGGGTCAGTAGATTTATCAAAGCGGCAGCTAGGTCCAGGCCTATAGTCAAGAATATGTTTATGCCTTGGGATTTAAACCTAGTACTCACAGCCATGACGGAGGCCCCATTTAAACCCATCTCAGTCGCCTCGATTAAAACCCTCTCCATCAAAGTAGCTTTCTTAGTGGCTCTAACATCAGCACGAAGGGTGAGTGACATTCAGGCGCTCTCTAGACTTCCTCCGTATACACAAATTCAGGACGATAGAGTGATACTCAGGGTCGATCCGTTATACCTACCTAAGGTGGCATCTACCTTCCATAGATCTCAGGAGATAATCCTGCCATCATTCCTGCCTAATCCTAGTAACCAAAAAGAAGAAAAACTCCATACCTTAGATGTGAGGAGATGTCTCTTGGAGTATCTAGCTATTACTGACCCCTGGAAAAGAGATAACGCCTTATTTGTTTCCTTCCAAGGCCCCAGGAAGGGCCTTAGAGTATCAAGGGCCACACTAGCTAGATGGATCAGGGAGGCTATTGCATTAGCTTACACCTCAAAAGGCAAGCCGGCACCAGAAAAACTGAGGGCACATTCCACTCGAGCCGTGGCAACCTCGTGGGCGGAAAGGTCGGAAGTCTCCATCGACCAGATATGTAAGGCCGCCACTTGGTCCTCTCCAAGCATTTTCTTCATCATCATATAGATTAGACTTGGGTGCTTCCTCTGATCTCTCCTTTGGGGTAAGGGTGCTGCAGGCTGTAGTCCCTCCCTGAGTAGTTATTACTCTCTGTAATTCACTCGTTGGGTGCTGTCATGTGCTTCGAATAAAGTCTTAGTTACTTACCGTTAACGGTATTTTTCGAAGACCATGACAGCACCCCTTGTATTCCCTCCCTTTATCTTATCGGCGCGCACTTCTTCCTCTTATAAGTTTCACATAGGATGAAATACTAATACGCAATAATGTTGTATAGAGCTTGTGATTGTCATTAACCTTCGTGGTCCTCTTGTGCTCTGTAAACCAACTGATGCGTGGGAGAGGTGCCGCCCTTATGTATCTGTAGGTTTCCTGTTCCTGAAGGGCAGATCCCCTCTCTCGTTGGGTGCTGTCATGGTCTTCGAAAAATACCGTTAACGGTAAGTAACTAAGACTTTTTATATCCTACCGGTGAAGTTCCAGATAGGCTGCTGCACATGTTTAAACCAGTATTAACCTGCAGCTTACCGTTATGGTTGCCTTTAAATCTTAGAGTTATTCCCATCTTCATCCTGGATGCCGATACAGTTGAAATTAGAGATCGTCAGCTGATGTTTCTTTTTCCATCATTCTCCCTCTGCGTCTGATGTCTCAGCACAGCGGGCGCGATAACATAATTCACGCCCGCTGTACCGAGCAGTGAAGTTTCACGGCGCTCGCCACCGAGGTAAGTGCAGTGGGGACCAGGGAGAGGTGAGTTTATTTATTTTTTAACTTGGATCTCATTATACTCTTGCGTACTATGTGGAGCCCCTGTGTTGGGGTCACCATACTTTGCTGGGAGGGACAGTAAAATCATCATACCATATGTGAGGAGGGTACTGAGGAGGAATTCATTGTGGGGGTATCATACTTTGCTGGGAGGGACAGTAAAATCATCATACCATATGTGAGGAGGTTACTGAGGAGGAATTCATTGTGGGGGTATCATACTGTGTTCGGGGAGCACTTTGTTGGCAACATACTTTTATTTGTATTACGGTAATTTTTACATTGGCCTAATGTAAAATACTGACCATGTGAACGTGGCCTTACTAGTACACTTGCGTATACAGTGGATATAAAAAGTCTACACATCCCTGTTAAAATACCAAGTTTTTTGTTATGTAAAATTTGGCAATTTCTGAGCACATCCCCAATTACAAGTGGATCTTTACATTTGTCCAAACACATTATATTGGTTTTATTTTTTGCCTCCCAAAATGATTTTTGTATATCAATGGAATTATACAAATTTTGTGTAACATCAAGGCTAAGTTCACACGTTGCGGAATTGCCGCGGAAATTTCCGCGGCAATCCCGCACTTCTCTGCCGCGGGAAATACGCATTTTTTTGTATGCGTATTCCCGCCAGAAACTAGCGTTTTGCAAGCGTAATTAGCTTGCAGAATGCTAGCGTTTTCCTAGCGATCTGTAGCATCGCTTGGAAAACTGATTGACAGGTTGGTGACACGAGTCACAAATAGTGTTTGACACGTGTGACCAACTTTTTACTATTGATGCCGCCTATGCCGCATCAATAGTGAAAAGATCTAATGTAAAAATAATAAAAAAAATAATAAATAATGCTATTTTCACCTTCCGGCGGCCCCCGCAGCTTTCCCGCCTTCAGGACGCTCCCGGCAACTCCCGTTCCCAGGAGTTCTTTGCGACAGACCCCAAATGACGTAGCATCACGCGAGACCGCTACGTCATCTGGGTGATTCTCGCAAAGGACTCCTGGGAACGGAAGCTTCGCTGAGAGGCGGGAAGGCTGCGGGGGCCGCCGGAAGGTGAGAATATCATTATTTATTATTTTAATTATTGTTTTACCAGGGATATGGTACCCAGGGCCTGGAGGAGAGTCTCCTCTCCTCCAGACCCTGGGTACCATCGCACATGAACCGCTTACATTCCGCATAGCCACATGCGGAAAGTAAGCGGTTCAATTCATTCCTATGGCGGCGATTCCGCCGAGATTACGCAAAATTAATGAACATGTTGCTATTTTTTCCGTGGAAAAAAACGCAACATGTGGCCAAAACATGCGGAATCCATTAACATGTATAGGATGCTTAATGCTTGTGTTTTTTTTTTCGCGTTTTTACCGCGGAAAATCGTGGAAAAAACGCGAAAAAAACCGCAAATATTCCTGAACGTGTGAACTAAGCCTCAAAGTGGGAACAATTCTGAAATTATTTTTCTTGGTATGATTTTTTTTTTCTTTTACATGTCTAAAACCTGGCATTTTAACAGGGGTGTGTAGATGTTTTACATCCATATCATGCCTAGCATGTACGATAGTTGTAATGGTGGTCATATTCATCCTGGGGTCCATGTACTCTAGCAGAACACATGAAAACCTTTTCTTACAGTCAGTTCTATCTCTTCCTGAAGGCTTTTTTGCTTTTGCTTTGATCCTGTCCCATTGTTTTTACAAGAAATACACAAGCTTAGCACAGAATCTGACCTTGTCTCTTCACTCACCAGACACCTCCACTGTTTATCTTCAGAGAATGTGAGGTTGTGGTGGAGGTCAGAGACCCCTGTGATCTGGTCACGTGCTGGGCATGCCCTATGGTGGACCTCCGAATGAGGTCATAAGCCTGAAAGTTATTCAGGCCTGACATTTGATCTTGATGTTTCCATCAGATTGAAAGGTGGATTAGTGGAAGTTTGGTCTGGCACTATGTGCAAGATATATGTGGTGTGCATGTTGGTGCAGGGGTCACTTTCACAGTTGGGACGTTAATGAATAATTGACCAATGGGTATGGGTGAGAGAGCAATGTGTTACTGAAACCAGGCTGTGGAGAAATCTTTAGCATTCATGGCTCAATTTCACGGTGAGAAATTTCATGTTTCCTTTTCTTTTAAAAGTGTAAGCTTGAGAAAGCTAAAACAGCCCGGGAAATGAATCATTAGTTACAGTTACTTTTGAGGTCCAGGTATAGAGGCTTACATTGTAAACTTGGTCCTCTTCTGTAAAGGGCGACTAAGATATTGATGACCCATGCTTAGGAGGATATAAGCAAACGGGCAAAAGTATTGAATTAATCAATCACTGAATTTAGGTATTTCATTCAGTCCCATTGCTCACGGTGAATAACATTATTACTGTATTATTCTACATTTTTATAGCTCCAATTATTCCATGGCGATTTACATGTGAAAGGGGCAAATATAGACAAGTACAATAAATATGAGCAAAACAAGGCACACACAAGTACAGCAGGAGAGAGGACCCTGCGCGCGAGGGCTCACAGTCTACAGGGATGGGTGAGGATACACTAGGAGAGGGTAGAGCTGGTCTTGCGGCGGTTCAGTAGACTGAGGATCACTGCAGGTTGTAGGCTTGTCGGAAGAGGTGGGTCTTCAGGTTCTTTTTGAAGGTTTCCGTGGTAGGGGAAAGTCTGATGTGTTGGGGTAGAGGGTTCCAGAGCATGGGGGAAGCACAGGAGAAGTCTTGTATGCAGTTGTGTGAAGAAGAGATAAGAGGGGAGTAGAGAAGGAGATCTTGAGAGGATCGAAGGTTGCGTGTAGGTAAATACCGGGAGACCATGACACAGATGTATGGAGGAGACAGGTTGTGGATTTCTTTGTAGGTCATAGTTAGGGTTTTGAAGTGGAGCCTCTAAACAATAGGAAGCCAGTGAAGGGCTTGGCATAGAGGAGAGGCTGGGGAATAACGGGTAGATAGGTGGATTAGTCAGGCAGCAGAGTGTAGTAAGGATTGGAGTGGTGCCAGAGTGCTACAGGGGAGGCCAGAGAGTAGGTTGCAGTAGTTGAGGCGGGAGATGATAAAGGCGTGCCGTCATCACACCCCTCGCCGTGCCGTCTGCCTTTACTTACATTTGTGAGAGAATGAGTCGTTCTAAGAACCTCACTGATAACAGCGTGGTCCTGTAATAGGACGTAACCAGTGTAATAACTAAATTTATGAATTTTCCTATCAAGTAACTGTAGAAAAAGACATCCTAAACGCGTATATTATTGACCCCTTGCAGCTATTAAAAATGTATGAAACTGAACACGTGGTTCTTAGTTAAAGTGGACCTGTCCGCAGGATTGTGCTCAGTAACCTATAGACACTAAGGAATACTGTCAGATAGATGCTACTGCTCGGGCACTGCCGCCACCTTTTGGTAGAGAAAGAGAAAATAAGTCAAGATAGAGCATTAGCATCTATCAGAACGATGCTACTGTGCAGGTGCCGCCGATGCCATCTTGACTTTGCCTAATTTTTTTTTTTCTGTTGCAAAATGATGCTGGCGCCATAACATCTATCGCGTTCCACTAGATGCTACTGTGCAGGCGTCATCGGTGCCTAATTTTTTTTTTCTCTACCAAAATGAGGGCGGCGCCTACGCAGTAGCATCAATCGCAGCTATCTATCGCTACTCTGCCACTGGTGCCATCTTGATGGAGCCTATTTTTTTTTTCTCTAGCAAGATGGCACCTGTGCACTAGCATCTATCGGAGCGCTATAGATGCTACTGCGCAGGCACGGCCGTTGTCGGCGTTTTCATAGAATGGTAGAGTTGGGTTGGAAGGGACCTCAAGGGTCATCATGTCCAACCCCCTGCTCAATGCAGGAGTCACTAAACCATCTCAGATGTCTGTCCAGGCTCTGTTTGAAGACTTCCATTGAAGGAGAACTCACCACCTCTCGTGGCAGCCTATTTCACTCATTGGTCACCCTCACTGTCAAAAAGATTTTTCTAATATCTAATCTGTATCTTCTCCCTTTCAGTTTCATCCCATTGGTGTTTCCATGTGCAAATAAGTATAAGGATAATCCCTCTACACCAGGAGCGGGCAATACATTTTCTCAAGGGCTCACACGAGAGACCTTATGGAGGGCCGAACCATTAGGCTGAAATTAATTCTACTCAATATTAATATCAACATATTAATTATAATTGTATGTCACTATGAACCCTCATTTTTTCCCGGTATCTAATGGCTGACTTAATTCCATGTGCCTTTAACAACTCTGCATCACCCGCGACTGTTAACCTGTTTAAGTCCACCTGTCACAATGTCATCAGGGGGGCATCATTTCACATGCTGATCGGCGTGTCCCTGACATGATCGCGGGGTGCCATTGGATTATGATAGCCGGGGGCCTGCTGATGAACCCCCGTGTCTGTAATTACGACACTCCTGTGAAAGCCAGTCTGTAGCTGGCGTTCATAGGTAATCGTGATTTTCGCTATACATAGCAGTGCTGATGCCCTGCTATATATAACAAGTGATCGAATGATCGCAGCTTCAAATCCCCTAAAGTATGTAACAAATAGTTAAAAGTGAACAAAAATATTTAAAAAAACCCCAAAAACCTCAAGTTCAAATCGCCCTCCTTTTTGTATATTAGTCCGATCTGTAAACCAGAATTATGTTTTTTTTTGCCGCCACAACATTGCAATAAAAGATGATGTTTTGATCGCTTCTTACTGTATCTACCCCCCAAAAAGCACAAAAATTGTGGATGCGGAATTGCACTTTTTTTTGCAACTTTAACGTACTTGGAATTTTGTTTCCGTTTTCAGGTACACTACGTGGTAAAATCAATTGTGTCATTCAAAAGTACAACTAATCCTGCAAAAAAATACAAGCCCTCATACGGCTGGATTGACGAAAAAATGAAAAAAAAAATATAGTTCTGGCTTTTGGAAAAAGGGTAGGAAAAAAACGGAAAATGACCATTTCTTGAAGGGGTTAAAATAATTAGAAAACCATGTATCATTTCCTTTACACAAATACTTGCTGCTGTGTGTTGCTATATCACATTTATGTTTGTGGGTATAACGTGAAAAAAAAATGTGGAAAAGTTAATGGGGTATGAATACTTTTTCAAGGCACTGTACGTGGCCTCTGGATCAATTTCACTCTGTGCCCTTGGTAGACGTGTGCTTTTCCAACATGACTATGATCCAAAACACATCTAAGGCCATAGTTGCGTCTCTGAAGAAGAGTGTGAAAATGAGCTGTCCCGGTATCTATCTCACTTTCACTATAATATATATTTTTATGGGTTTTCAGGACCAGACAACTTTTATTGCTTGATGAGAGGTCTACATAGAAAACAAGTTATAATAGATAGCATTAAACCAAGATTTCTTATCCTGTCGCTGTTCAGCTTCTATTCTTCTTTTGTTCTTTCAGTGGAATGAAACCATTGAACTTTTCCGCTCGGGAATGACCCAGAAGAAGCATCGCGTGCACTTTAAAACCTATGATCGGTGCTTCACTGCGACCGAAGCCGTGGATTGGTTGCATGAACTACTTCAGTGTAACCAAAATTTTGGTCCAGAAGTAACTCGCGGTCAGACGATCCAGCTATTAAAGAAGTTCTTGAAGAACCATGTAATTGAGGATGTGAAAGGAAGATGGGGTAAAGAAGACTTTGAGGATAGTAACAGCCTGTACAGGTAAACTATGTGAATGTAAATGATCTGCATGGTTGGGTCTTTGATGTTCAGGATACCTGTTTACCCCCTTCCTCTCCTTAATTTTCAACCAAAGCCACTAACAAGAAGGAACAAAAATGTGAAGCCATAAAATATAGAATTGGACCTAAAATGCTAATTATCATCTGATTTTAAAATGTTCGGACTGCCTCGCATCACTTGACGTATCCGTTTGTACAGTACAAAAATTTAAGTGGATGTGTTTGTATTTGCATAGGTTCTACTCACCATATTCTATGTCAAATTGGTATCCATTTTATATACATTTGAGCACATATCTGTTTTAAATGTTGTTGGTTTTTTTTTACGGGATGAAAAAATAGTCTGCGCCTTTTTCAGCCTCTTGACAAAATATGTATGAAAATCAGATCTGTTTTCTGTATCATTGCAGTCTGTGGGAGACAGATGCATGATTGCAGTGCCGCTGCGCTGCTTCCATGCTGTGGCAGCAAACCTGCCTCTGCTTGCAGCCTGGGAGAGAGAATTTGGGACAGCAGCTCAGCCATGCTCCTGGCCTGACCTGTCAATTACTCAGGAGTGCACTGATCCTGATAAAGCAGGAAGTTGGAGGCAGGCAGTGGAATACAACACCTTTTAACTTGTGATTTGGGGAATACCTCTTTATCCCCTATCTTGAGAATGGGGTCCTGCAGAGTCCTATCTTGAACAGAGTGGTTCATGTATGCTCAATGAGACTTCCAGAAATAGTTGAGTACTGTACTCTACTCTTTGTGACAGTCCCTTAGACAATTAAAGACCTGGACGCTGAGTATGCGCAACTCCGCTCCTTGCCACACAGGTCATCAGTCTGATTTCGTGTGTAACACCCCTTCAGGGCTACCACGGTACGCTGGGTGTTATGGGGGGTCTTACCTCTTTAGGGCGCAGTGCCTCCACCCGAATCTTGATTGGAGCTCTCTCTAGGACTGCAGAAGGACTGTTATCTTCTGCCAGGGACTGATTCGGGAAACCCCTGCCTATAGGTCAGTACACACTCACCCAAAACAGGAGTAAAACAGTTTAACTGGTTTATGGATATGCAGCAGAAATGAAGTGTATTTAACCCCTTCACCCCCAAGGGTGGTTTGCACGTTAATGACCGGGCCAATTTTTACAATTCTGACCACTGTCTCTTTATGAGGTTATAACTCTGGAACGCTTCAACGGATCTTCGCGATTCTGAGATTGTTTTCTCGTGACATATTGTACTTCACGTTAGAAGTAAAATTTCTTCGATATAACTTGCGTTTATTTTTGAAAAAAATGCAAATATGGCGAAAATTTTTAAAATTTTGCAATTTTCAAACTTTGAATTTTTATTCCCTTAAAACAGAGAAATATGTCACATAAAATAGTTAAGAAATAACATTTCCCACATGTCTACTTTACATCAGCACAATTTTGGAACCAAAATTTTTTTTTGTTAGGAAGTTATAAGGGTTAAAAGTTGACCAGCGATTTTCATTTTTACAACAAAATTTACAAAGCCATTTTTTTTAGGGACCACCTCTCATTTGAAGTCACTTTGAGGGATCTATATGGCAGAAAATACCCAAAAGTGACACCATTCTAAAAACTGCACCCCTCAAGGTACTCAAAACCACATTCAAGAAGATTATTAACCCTTCAGGTGCTTCACAGGAACTAAAGCAACGTGGAAGGAAAAAATGAATATTTAACTTTTTAGCCACAAAAATGATCTTTTACAAACTTTTTTTTTATTTTCACAAGGGTAAAAGGAGAAAATGGACAAATAAGGTTGTTATGCAATTTCTCCTGAGTACGCCAATACCCAATATGTGGGGGAAAACCACTGTTTGGGCACACGGCAGAGCTCGTAAGGGAAGGAGCGCCGTTTGACTTTTTCAAACTAAAATTGGCTGGAATTGAGATTGGACGCCATGTCGTGTTTGGAGGGCCCCTGATGCGCCTAAACAGTGGAAACCCCCACAAGTGACACCATTTTGGAAACTAGACCCCCTAAGGTACTTATCTAGATCTGTTGTGAGCACTTTGAACTCCCAAGTGTTTCACAAAAGCTTATAATGCCTGGGTGTGAAAAAAAAAAAAAACAATTTTCCACAAAAATGATTTTTTAGTCCCAAATTTTTGAATTTTCCCAAGGAAATTGGACCCCAAAAGTTGTTGTCCAATTTGTCCTGAGTACGCTGATACCCCATATGTGGGGGGGGGAACTGTTTGGGTGCACGGCAGGGCTTGGAAAGGAAGTAGTAACGTTTTGGAATGCAGACGTTGATGGGGGTCATGTTCCGTTTGCAGTGCCCCAGATGAGCCTAAACAGTGGAAACCCCCCACAAGTGACCCCATTTTGGAAACTATACCCCCTAAGGAACTTATCTAGATCTTTGGTGAGCACTTTGAACCCCCAAGTGCTTCACACAAGTTTATAATGCCCGGGCATGAAAATAAAAAATCCTATTTTTTTCCCACAAAAATTATCTTTTAGTCACTAATTTTTTATTTTCTCAAGGGTAACAGGAGAAATTGGACCACATAAGTTGTTGTACAATTTGTCCTGAGTACGCTGATACCCCATATGTGGGTGGGAACCACTGTTTGGGCGCACGGCAGAGCTCGGAATGGAAGGAGCACCATTTGACTTTTTCCAACCAAAATTGGCTGGAATTGAGATTGGATGCCATGTTGCATTTGGAGAGCCCCTGATGTGCCTAAACAGTGGAAACCCCCCACAAATGACCCCATTTTGGAAACTAGACCCCCTAAGGAACTTTTCTAGATCTTTGGTGAGCAATTTTAACCCCCAAGTGCTTCACACAAGTTTATAACGTAGAGCCGTAAAATTTAAAAATCATATTTTTTCCACAAAAATTATCTTTTCACCCCAATTTTTATTTTTCCAAGGGTAACAAGACTCCAAAAGTTATTGTGCAATTTGTCCTGAGTGCGCTGATACCCCATATGTGGGGGTAAACCACTGTTTGGGTGCATGGCAGAGTTTGGAAGGGAAGGAGTGCCGTCTGACTTTTTCAACGCAGAATTGGCTGGACGCCATGTCGTGTTTGGAGAGCTCCTGATCTGCCTAAACAGTGGAAACCCCCATAAATGATGCCATTTTGGAAACTAGACCCTCAAGGAACTTATCTAGATGTGTGGTGAGAACTTTTAACCCCCAGGTGTTTCACTAAAGTTTATAACGTACAGCCGTAAATAAAAAATCCTTTTTTTTTTTACAAAAATGATTTTTTCGTCCCCAATATTTTATTTTCACAAGGGTAACAGAAGAAATTGGAACCCAAAAGTTGTTGTCCAATTTGTCCTGAGTACGCTGATACCCAATATGTGGGAGAAAACTACTGTATGGGCGCACGTCAGGGCTCGGAAGGGAAGTAGTGACGTTTTGGATTGCAGACTTTGATGGAATGGTCTGGGGGCGTCATGTCACATTTGGAGAGCCCCTGATGCACCTATACAGTGGAAACCCCCCACAAGTGACCCCATTTTGGCAAATAGACCCCACAAGGAACTTATCTAGATGTGTGGTGAGCACTTTGAACCCCGAAGTGCTTCACAGAAGTTTCTAAGGTACAGCCGTAAAAATAAAAAATCTTTTTTTTTTTACAAAAATGATTTTTTCGCCCCAATATTTTATTTTCACAAGGGTAACAGGAGAAATTGGACCCCAAAAGTTGTTGTCCAATTTGTCCTGAGTACGCTGATACCCAATATGTGGGAGAAAACTACTGTATGGGCGCACGTCAGGGCTCGGAAGGGAAGTAGTGACGTTTTGGATTGCAGACTTTGATGGAATGGTCTGGGGGCGTCATGTCGCATTTGGAGAGCCCCTGATGCGCCTAAACAGTGGAAACCCCCCACAAGTGACCCCATTTTGGAAAATAGACCCCACAAGGAACTTGTCTAGATGTGTGGTGAGCACTTTGAACCCCGAAGTGCTTCACAGAAGTTTATAACGCACAGCCGTAAAAATAAAAAATCCTTTTTTTTTTTGCAAAAATGATTTTTTTGCCCCAATATTTTATTTTTACAAGGGTAACAGGAGAAATTGGACCCCAAAAGATGTTGTCCAATTTGTCCTGAGTACGCTGATATCCAATATGTGGGAGAAAACTACTGTATGGGTACACGTTGGGGCTCGGAAGGGAAGTAGTGACGTTTTGGATTGCAGACTTTGATGGAATGGTCTGGGGGCGTCATGTCGCATTTGGAGAGCCCTGATGCGCCTAAACAGTGGAAATCCCCAACAAGTGACCCCATTTTGGAAAATAGACCCCACAAGGAACTTATCTAGATGTGTGGTGAGCGCTATGAAGCCCCAAGTGCTTCACAGAAGTTTATAATGTACAGCCATAAAAACAAAAAAATATTTTTTTTTGTACAAAAATGATATTTTCGCCCCCAGTTTTTTATTTTCCCAAGGGTAGCAGAAGAAATAGGACAAATTGCACAATAACTCTTGGGGTCCAGAGTACGCTGATACCCCATATGTGGGGATAAACTACTGTTTGGACGCATGGCAGAGCTGAGAAGTGAAGGAGCACCGTTTGACTTTTTCAACGCAGAATTGGCTGGAATTGAGATCAGACGCCATGTCACATTTGGAGAGCCCCTGATGTGCCTAAACAGCGGAAACCCCCCAATTCTAACTCCAACTCTAACCCCAACACACCCCTAACCCTAGTCCCAACCCTAACCACAAACCTAACCCTAACACACCCCTAATCCCAACCCTAACCCTAATCCTAACTTTAGCGCCAACCCTAACCCTAACTTTAGCCGCAACCCTAACCCTAAACCTAATGGGAAAATGGAAATAAATACTTTTTTTTAATTTTATTATTTTTCCCTTACTAAGGGGGTGATAAAGGGGGGTTTGATTTACTATTTATAGCGGGTTTTTATGATTGGCAGCTGTCACGCTAAAAGACGCTTTTTATTGCAAAAATAGTTTTTGCATCATCACATTTTGAGAGCTATAATTTTTGCATATTTTGGCCCACAGAGTCATGTGAGGTCTTATTTTTTGCGGGACGAGTTGACGTTTTTATTGGTACTATTTTCGAGCACGTGACGTTTTTTGATCGCTTTTTATTTCGATTTTTGGGAGGTTAGAATGAACAAAAATCAGCAATTCATGAATTTCTTTTGGGGGAGGCGTTTATACCGTTCCGCGTGTGGTAAAATTGATAAAGCAGTTTTATTCTTCGGGTCAGTACGATTATGGCGATACCTCATTTATATCATTTTTTCATGTTTTGGCGCTTTTATAGAATAAAAACAATTTTATATAAAAAATAATTATTTTTGCATCGCTTTATTCTGCGAGCTATAACTTTTTTATTTTTTCGCTGATGATGCTTTATGACGGCTCGTTTTTTGCGGGACAAGATGACGTTTTCAGCGGTACCATGTATTTTTATATCGGTCTTTTTGATCGCGTGTTATTCCACTTTTTGTTCGGCGGTATGATGATAAAGCATTGATTTTTTGCTTCGTTTTTTTTTTTTTTTTTTAAGGGGTTCACTAAAGGGGTTAACTAGTGGGACAATTTTATAGGGGGGGTCGTTACGGACGCGGCGATACCAAATATGTGTACTTTTATTGTTTTTTTTTTTTATTTACAGGAAGAAGTGAATTTATTGGGGAATATTTTTTTTTTTTTTTATTTATTTTGGATTTTTTTTTTACACATGTTTATTTTTACTTTTTTAACTTTTTTACTTTGTCCCAGGGTGGGACATCACAGTATTTTATCAGATCTCTGGTGTGGCAGTGTGCACAGCACTCTGTCACACCAGCGATCGCACAGGCATAGATGCAGGCTTCTCAGTGCCTGCTCTCGGCAGGCACTGAGGTAGCCGCCTCCCTCCAGGACCCCGGCGCCATCTTGGATCCGGGTCCTGGGAGGGAGGAAGCCCTCAGAACAGCGCGATCACATCGCGCTGCTCTGAGGGTCTCAGGGGGGCGCGCAGGGAGCCCCACCCTGCGCGATCCTCCCCTGTGCCCCCAGTACACCGCGATCATGTTTGATCGCGGTGTGCTAGGGGTTAATGTGCCGGGAGCGGTCCGTGACCGCTCCTGACACACAGTCATGGGTGTCAGCTGTGATAATCAGCTGACACCCGGCGGCGATTAGCTGCGCTCCCCTCAGGAGCGCAGCTGATCGCCTATGACGTACTATCCCGTCCCCGGTCATACGGGCCCAGGTACCATGGACGGGATAGTACGTCCGATGGCAGTAAGGGGTTAAAGAAACAACATGCAATACAGGTAACGGTGCTCTATAAAAATCATATACACATCACAACCTAATTCTTTCCCCAACCCTGGAAATATAACGTAGCAGGGTTCCCCTTTTCTTGTATTAACCCAGTCCAAACGTTGGGGCCCAGTTGCCGCGGATGTTGGCGCGCAAATTTATAACCGTTGGTGCACTTAGATGCTCACGAAGGTAAATAGTCTGGGGCGTAGTGTACTCACTGTAACGGGCTGGTTGAACTACAAGTCTCGAAAAGGGGCACTCACGGTGCGTCTCCACCGGTGGTAGTTTTCCCTGGACCCCAACTGGGGGCGGCAGGATTCAGGCCTTTATACGGTGGGAGTGCCGGCAGAACTCTCCGAGTCCTTAATGTTGCTTGCTTCACCTGATGACCGGGCTGCGCTCTCTCCAGATTCGCAGGTATATCAGAGGGGACTGGAACGCTCCGCTCTTTAGAGGAATACAAGTCCACAGCGCTCCATCTTTTACATGAACCATCCGCTCTCTCACTTTCTTTCACTTCCTCACCAGCTCCCTCCCCCAAGTTCCTCCTCCCTCCTATCCCTCCAAGCTGTGTCATCTGACTGAAACAAGGGTCCATGGGAATTGTAGTCCCCGCAGCTCAGGGAAAAAACCATTAATGTCTGAAGGTCCCTGTTTAACAGCAGCTGCAAAACTCTTCTTAGTGTCTGTAAATCCCAGTATACCAGTAGCTGCTCTGACAGTTCCATGTGCAGGTGTTACATTCTCCCCCTGGTGAGTCATTGAAAGTGTCCCATCACGACATGAGGACTCACCACCTGAAACATGAATGGGGGTTAAGGCATCCTGACTAACACCAAATTTACATGCATACAAACCACCTCCTGGACACATGGAAGATACCGAGAAATAAGGCCAAACAGAATTTGAATTTGGGTGTATCAACCTGGGGACCTCAGTGGTATGTCCCATTCTGTCATAAGTCAACATCATGGGTGGCCTAATGTCCCGCTTGGGACGAGTGTGTACCGAGGGGCCCACCTCCTCAGTCCCCGACTCTTGTCTCTCAAGAACGGGCTCCACCAGGTGAATCTCTTCATTCAATAAATGTCCCTCTTCTGAACTTTCCTCCAATTGTGGGCGGGGTGCACTCGCCTCCTGACAAATGTCCCTTTTCTTTGTTTCTACTTCAGGGGTCTGGTTTTCAGGGTCTACGCCCATGGGGCATGGGTCCTCGATCCACCTGTAGCTCCATTGACAGTCAGGTCCCCATTCATCCCCAGACTCGCTGTCACATCCTCCTGAGGCAACTCCAGTCTGGGGTGGGTTTTTACACCTTGGACTTCTCCTATTGCACTGAAGAGTTGTATGACCTCCTTGAGTTGGCAATGGGGGTAAAGGGATGTTTTTTCCCACAGGCAACAGATGATGTCGATGATAGGTTTTAACAGCTCCACCCCCTTTTTCGGGCTTCACTCTGTAGGCCGGAACACCGGGCAACTTCTCCATCACCACGTAAGGGTCAGGACACCACCGATCAGCAAGCTTGTGCTTCCCAGGAAGGCCCAAAAGCTGAATAAGAACTCTGTCTCCAGGTAGTAAAACTTGTTCTCGAACCCTACAGTCGTAGCGAGTCTTATTGCGCTTCCCTGACCGACCAGAGGCTTGCTCTGCCAATTTGTAAGCTTTTGTCAAATCTTCTTTTAGCTGGGACACATATTTTAAGTAGGTCTTCCCATTAGAACGGTCAATGGATGTCCCAAAACTAATATCCACGGGTAGTCGGGCTTTTCTTCCAAACATGAGGAAATAAGGAGAATATCCAGTTGACTCATTTGTGGTGCAATTGTAGGCATGAACCAACTGGCTCACATGCCTGCTCCAGTGTCCCTTCTTCCTGGGATCTAAAGTGCCTAACATGTTCAGAAGGGTACGGTTGAATCTCTCAGGTTGAGGATCCCCTTGGGGTGATATGGCGTGGTTCTGGATTTCTTGATCCCACAGAGAGCGCATAGCTCCTTGATTAGTCTACTTTCGAAATCTCTTCCTTGATCGGTATGGATGCGGGCAGGCAGCCCGTAATGTACAAAGAACTTCTCCCATAATGTTTTTGCCACAGTAATTGCCCTTTGATCTTTAGTGGGGTAGGCCTGGGCATATCGGGTGAAATGGTCAGTGACCACTAACACATTACTGACATTGCTTTCATCAGGCTCGATGGAGAGGAAATCAATGCACACTAGTTCAAGTGGGCCATCACTGGTAATGTTCACAAGGGGGGCTGTTCTCAAAGGCAAGGTTTTTCTCAACACACACCGGGAGCATGATTTGCAGTATTCTTCAATATCCGCTTCCATGCGAGGCCAATAGAATCGGTCGGCCACGAGACTCGTAGTCTTTTCGATGCCAAGATGTCCATGGTCATCATGCAGGGACTTCATGACCATCTTCCGAAATCGGGTGGGTAATACCAGCTGCCTGCGGACTCCTCCCTTCTGGCCTCTTGTCTCGGTATAGTAGCCCATTTTTTACTACTAGCGACTCTAGCTGCCGAGTCAGCAGGACAGACTCCTCTGTTCTTAATGCATTCTTTTCGGGCCTCCAGCCCCTCTTCACCACCATCGAACTACCCCACTGACTGATCCTCCTGCTGCGCCGTCCTGACTTGATTATGAGTCAGTTGAGGGAGAGAGTCTGGGGTTACATTTGTCACTCGACAGTACGACAACGGGAGCGCTTCGCTAGATGCTCCTAAGAATTTAGCACAGCACTGCAGAGTGAGGGCATCAGTTCGATGTCTATGGCACAGAGTCTTCACCTCAGGGGCAGGGACCTCTATCCATCCTCCTTCTTCTTCCTCATTTAAAGGTTCACTAGGCAGGCGAGAGAGTGTGTCTGCATCAATGTTACTGATCCCTGGTCGATATTTTAAGCTGAAATCATACAGAGAGAGTGCGGCAAGCCACCGGTACCCCGTGGCATCCAGTTTTGCTGTGGTTCTCACGTAGGTTAATGGATTGTTGTCGGTATGAACCACGAAGCGTACCCCATAGAGGTAGTCATGCAGCATGTCCACTACAGCCCATTTCAGAGCCAGAAACTCCAGTTTGTGAGCTGGGTAGTTGCGTTCACTGGGAGTCAATCCTCGACTAATGTAGTAAACGGGACGTAGACAGCCATCATGGTCCTGATAGAGAATCCCTCCTTGTCCGCCGAGAGAAGCATCTATATGTAACACATATGGTTTACTGGCGTCTGCATAGGCCAACACTGGAGTTTGGGTCAAACATGACTTCAGTTTCTCGAATGCCTCGTCGCATAAGGGTGTCCATCTTTCCCCAAAAGGTTCATTAACTCGGAAGTAGTCTCTTTTCCCTGACCTTGAGGGGCGGGCTGTCCCGCGGAAGGGGGATACCCCTGGGTAAGAGCAGTTAATGGCTTCGCAATCCGAGAGTACTGGGGTACAAATCTTCGGTAGTATCCACAGAATCCTAAAAAGAACCTAAGCTCCCCCAGCTTGGTGGGCTTAGGCCAGTTTACCACAGCCTCCACTTTGGCGGGGTCGGTGGAAATTCCTTCTCTGCTGACTATGTGCCCCACATATTTCACAGTCGTCTGGCAAATCCGGCACTTATCAAGGGACAACTTCAACCCAGCCTCCTTCAACCGATCCAGCACCTTGAACAACCGCTGGTTGTGTTCTTCCAGAGTCTTCCCAAAAACAATAAGATCATCGAGATAAACCAAGACCTCACGTAAGTGCATGTCCCCC